>OX326956.1:52976336-54176336 GCA_946800325.1 Luzula sylvatica | reverse complement strand
TTCCTAGAGACTGAACTCCAAAAGAGGTATTGTTATATTACTCAAACATACAAAACATAGGTAATATCACCTATACCCCTATTTATAATTTCTATTTGTTTTCAATAGGTACAAAGAGGCGGCACCGGCGACACTTGCACTTTTAGAACATCGATGCAGTGAGGTGTCAATCGAGCTGGCTAAAATGGAGTCGAAAATACTCGCCACTTCTGACGTGGCGCATCTGAGAAGAGCTGCCATGCTCCATGCATCCTCCATCTGCACGCACTTGGTAAATTTCCAAAAAGAACCCCTAACTTTTTTTATTCTTTGAATATTAAAAAAAAACTTTTTTTGTAGGGGGCGTTGATTGACGGTGCGGCGGATCCGTCTCCAGAGCAATGGGGAAAGACTACTGAGGAGGAACAAATGCACAGTGGAATTGGGAGCTGGCCAGGTGTCACTTCGGTTATCAAACCGCCTAATTCTACCTTGAAGCTTTACGGTGGCGCTGCATTCGAGCGAGTCATGCACGAGTTTCGATGCGCCACCTACTCCATCGAATGCCCCCAAGTCTCCCGAGAAAAGGTAATGATTTACTATCTATTGATATGATTGATTAAATTGCTTATTTGTAATATTATTAATTTCCTGGTAATATTTTGCCAGGTGGCGAATATATTGCTGGCGCATGCGGGCAGGGGGGGCAACGGAGGAGTAATGGAGGCTGCAGCAGAGATAGCTCGGGCAGCTGCCCGAGCCTGGCTCATGCCTTTATTGGACACCGCTTGTGACCGCCTTGCTTTTGTTTTACAAAGCCTATTTGACCTCGCCATCGAAAGGAGCCGCACTTATGAGTCTCAATGTAAAATTTACATTTCTACCCTTGCAAAATATAAATCACCATCCTAATTAAACTTCCTTTTTTTGTTCTCTCTAACAGACCAACAAAACACGAATGACATGGATGGATACATAGGTTTCCTAGCAGCATTACGCTGCACGTACAGCAATTTCGTACGCGACTTATCGAAACAATGCAAGCAACTCGTCAGACACCATTTAGACGCAGTAACGAGCCCATACTCCCACATTTGCTACGAACCCGACCCGAGTCCCATTCAAAATTTGGATCACCTTCAATCAGCCACTTTTTTCGACTTGACCGATATACCCATCTCCCAACACGCCACCCCGAAAGTCACCGACCGCGAGAACGTCCCTCCCGGAGCCAATCAGCAACTGACACCTGGCAAGGACATTCTGAAGGAGAGCCAGATGACCGTGCCCGAAACCCCCTCGCCAGATCAGCCCAGCGACAATAACAACAATTATGGAGGTAATAATAAAAAGAAGGAAAATGGACATGGTAATAATAATTTAAATGAAGGGGGTGGGGCGAGAAAAAGACAAGCTAGAGTTGCGCCGTACGGGAGGAGTAAAGGTAATAACGGGTTTGGGTATAATAACGAAGAAATCGGGTATAAAGCCGGTTCGCCGTATGCCAGTATTTGCTCCGTGTCTGCACAACATTTTGCTCGGATTCGCGAGGTTTTGATTGAAAGGAACGTCCCTTCTGCACTCAATTCAGGCTTTTTAACTCCATGGTGAGTTCATTCAAAATTTCGAAATATATAATTTTATTTTATTTTATAAATAACATAATTTTTGTTTGTAGTAGGGAAAGATTGTTCTTGGTATTGGGGATGGATTTATTTGCCGTGAACGACGAGAAATTCATGGACATGTTCGTCGCTCCAGGTGCGATCGAAGGAATTCAAAACGAGTGTCAGAATCTCTTGAAACGACAAAAGACTCTTCAGTCTTGTTTGAACGAGTTCAAGAATTTATCTCGCTCGCTATAATCTATCTATATAAGGTTTGTTTTAAAAAAAACTTAATTTCTGATATTTAATTGTCAAATTTCCATTGACAAAAAGGATTATCAGTGTTGTGGTCACTTTGATTTTATTAGTTTTTAGTTTAGTGTGTAGGACATAATGTGATATTTTTCTGATTTAATTACTATTATGCCACTGGTAATCAATCCACTAGTCCACGTCAGTACCGTAAAAACGGTCGTTAATTAGCCAATCATTATCCTCCATGAAATTGGGTTTTGTTGAAAAGTACATAACCTAAAAAAATTAGATAATTTCAATGTTTTGGATTTGTTTTTGTCGACTCTGTAGACTTTAACAGTTTGCTTCTGGAAATCTATCTTTTTTTTCTCAATAGTAGATGAGAAAAAAAATTGAGTGAATATTGGTTTGTGTTTGGTTAGAGACCAAGTATTAGTCAATGAAGATTTGGTGGTTTCTTGTTGAATTACTTAAATGTTTGGAATATTAAATACCCGTCCTCGCAAAATGTCGAAATATCAAATATGCCCTTCACATAATGGGACTATTCATCACAGTGAGTGAATAGTTTACTATAATCATTTCCCTTGTGAAATAGTGTAAAGTAGAGCTGGCAAAGTTGACCCGAACCCGAAAAACCGACCCGAGTAACCTGAAGTCCGACCCGACCTGACTAGACAAAATTTACGAAAATCAAACAACCCGACCCGGGACTAAATAACCCGAACCCGAAAATAAATGTTTTATATGTTACCCGAACTCGACCCGATCCGAAACCGAGTAACCCGAGACCCGAATATAACCCGAATTTACTAGTTGAATCAAATCGTATAATTTGAAATTTTAGTTATTATTTTGGTCCGCAACTGAATTAATTCAAACCCGACATAACCCGAACCCGAAGAATCTGACCCGTACACACAATTTAACCCGAAAAGAACCCGACCAAAATAAAACCCGAACACAACCCGACCCGATCCGACTTAACTTCACCCGAAAATAACCCGAACATAAAAATGACCCGAACCCGAAAATACCCACCCGATTATGATCCGACCCACCCGATTTGCCACCTCTAGTGTAAAGTGAAGACAAGCATGAAGAGGCTAATAAAAGTGCCATTATATTTTGACCCACTCATTTCATTCATGCCAAGATTCAGTTTCTAGCCAGCCTATATCCAGGTTTTCAATAATTAGACCAAGTATATTAATGCTTTCAACTCTTTAATCGTCATTATATTATAATGTTAATGTTAATGTTAAGTATGTATAATGTATTATTATATGATATCCTTTTTTGACCGAGTTAGATTGTTGAACAAATACACTGAAGCCACGTCATGAACGTAGAATCATTCAGATTATACGAACATATGAATAGACCCACGGCGAACCAATATCATATTATAAGACGGATGAGATGGAGATCCAATTACGTTCGTACCGGCTAAAGTTTGGTGGTCGGTACGTACTGTCGCATTGTAATAATAACAATAATAATAATAATAATAATATACCAAATGATAGAATCAGGATTTTATGTGCCTTCCAACCGGTACTGACGAGTACTGTACTATGACATGTAGGGTATACGTGATATAAAAATGGAGAAAACAAGTCTCGTGAGGCCCAGTCCGTACCGGTTATAATTGTAGTGAACGGTACTTACAAAGAGGATCCCATGTTTGTGTGGGACCCACTTTTCATTGACTTGTTTAGTTCACTTGAATCCTTTTCTGAGAGGAACTCGACCTCGAGTGGGAAATGCTTTCAGTTCAGATCTCTTATGATGAAGATATTATCATAAACTCTTTGGAAAATTATTGTATCCTATACTTTACTCTATCGGTATCTGTGGAACATAGATTGTATTTGATATTTGTACAATATTATCAAATATCAAATTAAAATTGAAATAAATAGTGATATATATAAATAAAATTAGATATGACAAAAAGTAGTTCACAATTTAGTATTTCAACAATAAAAAATTAGCATATTTTATCTCAAACATATAAGATTGAACATATTAAAAAATGATTAAATATATAAGTTTCTGCAAATATAGTATTCATGTATGTTATATCCTAAATTAAAAAATAATGTATTCTTATATAATTATATTGGTATCGTGTGCCATGTAATTTACAACTTATACACAATATTGTATCTTCAATTGTAAGTTTTTTTTTCTTTTACTTTTTCGAAGCTAAGAAGAAAACTGATAACTTAACAAAAAGATTTCTAATTCGGTCCGCAAACAGATCATTTTAATTCATAAGCTTTTGGTAAAAAAAAAATGCCCGATTTATGTAGAAATTGTTTATAAATTCCATAACATTTTTTGAATATTTTGAATAATCTCCTAATCTTTTGAAAACTTTATTTTGGCCTCCACGAAAATGATGAATTCTTTTTCGACCCATTTATAGTTATCAACTCTTTCCTTCCAAAAAATAGTTATTAACTCTTACTTGTTATACTATTACATTTTTTTTTTCCGCCAATGATCATATGTTGTGAGAGGTTGTGAGTTCAATCTACGAGTGTAAACGGTGCGTGCGGATATTATCCGAACCGACCCGAACAAAATCCGACTAAATATCCGTATTCGAATAAAATTATCCGGATCCGAATAACAATAAAAAAGGTAATCTTTTTCGAATTTTATTTTAAAAAATACATATAATATTTTCAAATTCCTAAATTATTTCTCTTCTCCAAGTCTTTTCCTCTCCCTCACTTTTTTTTTTCAAGTTTCATGAGTAGTTTTTCTTTCTGAAAATCAAGATTTTCTCAAAAAAATATAAAAAATTAAAATGTACTCTTTAGATATTATTTAAATATTATTTTAATTTTATTTAAATGTCGAAGTAAAATAAATAGTTATGTTACGTATCAAATATCCGTTTTAATTATACGAAAAAAAATTGTATCCGTATTCGTATCCGACAATATCCGAACCGTATCCGTATCCGTTTAATATCAGAACCGTATCCGGATCCGGGTTGTTCTGCATCCAAATATTCGTATTCTAAAAAATATGAATACGAATTTGGTATCACCACTATCGGAACCATTCACGTCCCTAGATCAATTTCCATTGAAATCAATGGATACAATACAGGACATACGAGTATTCTCCATTTATTATGAAAAAACAATATTTTATTTTCAGAATCGCTGATAACTGAGTTCATATTTTATTTTCAAAATCAAAACATAAATTGATCTCATTTCATAGAAATTAAATTAGAGTATCTAAAAGATGAGTTTTTTAAATATTCAGAAAATTAGATATTTTTTTTTTGCCCTTATGTGTGTATATATTAAAGTCAATATTCAACGGCATTATTATAGTCGACGATTATGCCAATTTCAATGAATTAAAATAATATTCCGATTCAAATTGTAGAAAGTTTCATAAACATCATAATTTATTACTATCGTGTTCCAAAATTCAAGGTTTATCAATAAAACTTTTGAATAATTCTCAAGTTCTATGGGTAGGCTCCTTTCTTCTGACTTTTCGTGAAGATATTTTATAAAAAAAAATACTAATTCTTATAACACTTAATTATCATATATTATTATCATTATATTTTTATAGCAATATATATCGGCACACAGTTGCTCGCTTTAAAGAATAAAATAAGGATTCCAAATTTTTAATAAGTCAACTATCATTAATTGCAATGATCTTTCTAATATTTCAATTTTCAACACTTTAATTTTCACAAGAAAGCTATCTAGATCTATGACTTCTTATTAAATGATAATCAAATCACGTAATAATAATGCAATTATTATTTACGAATAATGAGTTTTCTTCTGAAATATACTAAATTGATCTATCATATCATCATCTCTAAAGTATGAAAACACATAGAGCATTTAAGAACAATAAATATAAATCTTATTGTCCACTTAGGTCAATTAATAAGTCTAAAAGAAAAGTTGGATGGAAGGCTCGTTGATAATAACATATATTAATTATCATCATTGGTGCTCATAATTTGGGGAGTTTAACAAAATTAGGTTAATATTATTCATGATTCTACTTTGCTAATTGTGGCAAACAGCATCATTTTTGTGTCAAATTGTGCACCTAGACTAGATTAGTGGTGGGTCCATTTGAGGATTAGTTGTTTTGTGACTTTTGTAGTCGAGTAATCCATGTTGTTGTAACCTATCTTATGTATCCTTTTGATTTTTTTTTATTTACAAATATAGATTATTGATCGTTTGACCTAATTTAGTTGCATCAACTTTTTTGTGTTTATTTATTTTTTTTGTTTTATCTTACTTACTGTTTCTCCTGCAATAAAATGAACTGTATATTTTCATTATGCTAAAACTGATAATGTATGTTTTAAATGATATGTTTAATAAAATAGATTAAACCCATTATTGCAAAAACAAAGCATACATAAAATTCACGTATACATAAAATAGATTAAAGCCTAAACCCTAAATCCTAAACCTTACCAATGGTCCCTTGGTCTTAGGTAAAGTGTTTATCACAAGATACCAAAGATCAAGGGTTCAAGTCTCATTGATATCACAATTAACGAAAATAAAATCAATAATATCTATGTTTCATGGATTTTGTTTCACTTCAAAAAAAAAGAAAAAGAAAAGAAGTAAAGGCGCATCAGAAAAGAATTCTAGATATCAAATTAGTTCGAAAAATATATGAATGATAAAAAAAACATGTTATTAGTCTTATTATTGACGTGTATTTATATTTCGGCATTATATTTGTAGATTAAAATACTAACACGACATTACTAATATATCAATCAAATTATTTCGACAAAAATATATATCTTGACAAATTAAGAGAAAACCGCTGACCCGTATAACGACTCGTTACACGATTCTCTTCACTCGTGAAGTAAGAGAAAAACTTGTTCACATAGTAATCTTAAGGGAAATTTACAAATAACCCCCTAACTTTTCATGAATTTACAAAAAAAAACCCTAACTTTTGAGAAACTCCAAAAAATCCCCTACATACAAGATTTTCTTTTCAATTACCCCCCCTATAGGGGTATTTTATGATATTACAAAAAATTTTGGACCAAAATACCCCTCTATTTTTCATCTTTAAATTTAATAAACATATTTTTGTATTATTTTATTAATTTAAAATCATCATAAATATTTTTTAACATATACTAACTTAAAAAAAACTATATGTCATATACATAATTTTAATCTTTTATTTATTAAATAAAAATATGAGATAAAAAATATTCCTGAAAATATCTTGACAAATTAATATTATTATAGTATTTAGTTTTAATGTTAAATAGTTGTTAATAAAAATAGTTTATAAATACTATTTTTTTTAATCAAATTAGCAATGAATGAGTGAACATCAAAACTAGCATTAAAATAATATTACCGTTAGTTCTAATTTCAACAGCTAATTTTATTTCAACAGTTTGTTTTGTAATAATTATTTTAATCCTAGTTTTAATTTTCATTCATTAACTGTTAATTTGGCAAGAAAAACTATTCATTAACTATTCAAACTAGCATTAAAATAATATTGCCGTTAGTTCTAATAGTTGTTAATTTTCATATATAGATTTTTTAAATTATTATATGTTAAAAAATATTTATAGTGATTTTAAATTAATAAATTAATAAAATAATACTAAAATATGTTTATTAAATTTAAATATGAAAAATATAGGGGTATTTTTGTCTAAAAAAATTATAATACCATGAAATATCCCTATAGGGAGGTAATTGAAAAGAAACCCTTGTATGTAGGATTTTTTTTGGAGTTTTTCAAAAGTTAGGGTTTTTTTATAAATTCAAGAAAAGTTAGGGGGTTATTTGTAAATTTCCCTAATCTTAATACTCTTCAACTCTTATAACCGTTAATTGGGAATAGGATTCTGTTTTTCTTCTCTTGCTTTTAGGGTTCAAATAAAATCCGGGATTCTAAGATTCTCATTTTTTACACCACTCTTTTGTTCAATGCTCATTCTTCAATAACGATTTATGCTTAGTAAGTGCTATGTGAGACATCAAAATTAAAAAGCGGCAATCTGTGAATTCTAATTTGTCCTTTTGGTCTAATCAACTATTATTAATTACTTTATAATTTCACTTTGATCACGTAATGGTAGGGGGAATATATCGTACTTATTGGTAGAATTAATGCGTTAGGCCACAATTTTTTGAATTTATGGTTAATTTAAGATAAATTATTCTTTAAAATATATCAAATAAATGATTATTTGCATAGTCAATAAACATGAAACATATTAACATGGGGCTTAAAATGATAAAATTCAAACTGATTTGCAAGTGTCTCGTTCGATTCGAACTACATGTAACGACTAATTAGAAATCAATATATGTCCTGCGAAATGTGATTTGACTCGGCGACCACAGATATCAGAAGATATCCCTTATCACTGTCACATGGTTGGACGAGTATATGGTTCGCGAGGTCTGTCGGAATGACAGTAAGGGTCTGATTCGGCCCACGATGTTTCGGAGGACGAGGTGGTGCTACGAACATTGTCGGACTATCAATGGCCTCTGCCTGATCCTCGGCCTCGTGATCGCCCTCGCCCTCGCCCTCTCCCTCGACTTCGAGATATCCTTGTCCCTCAGCTTCGAAATCGGCACGGTCCCCTGAGGGATGGCGACCCACCGAGGATGAAGATACCCGAAGAGAAGACCATCCCAATCTGAGCGAGGACAAAACTTGAAGAGCTAAACCACGACCACGGCTAGTACGTCCAGACATGCTCACCCGAATTTTTTTTTTAATATTTAATATTAAAAATAAAATAATATTATGAAATTATATAACGTATTCATAATATTATTAAATATTAATAAATTATTATCAAATATTACATAAAATAGTAGGTCAACTAGTTAAATATTAATAAAATATTATGAAATTAAATAAAATATTAATAAAATAGTATTCAGTATTAAATAAAATTATGAAATATAAATCTATTTAACCTAAAATATTACTAAATTTAATCCAAATTAATTCAATTTAACTATAAATTTAATCAACTTAACCCCATTTTGAATCAATTTAATCCAAATTTCTTCCACTGTTTTAGTTTAAGAAGAGAAGAAAATTTCACATTTCTAACATTCTTTGACCAAAACAAATGAAAAATAGGATATTATTATGGTTCAATTAACGTTCTATTTGAAAATGATATTGTAGATATTTTATAATAATTTACTAGTAATAGCTTAAATAAAAAAATAATCATCTAAATACAAATAAACTTAATTAACTAAAATAATATCTAGAATGGCTTTTAAAACAAATCAGCGGACCATCCATCGAATTTCATAAATCATTAGCAATAAACTTAAATAAAAAAACAAAACATCGTTCCTAAAATAAAAATCAATTTAAGATATTAAATTAATATCCAAAATTTGATTTTGAAAAGATTGACGAACCGTACCTCGAATGTCCTAAGAATATGTATAAATTAAATTAAAATGTTTATTTTCCATCATTAGTTTTTCCCAACTCGGAACAATATATGCGTATATCTTATGATTTAAAATATATTCATTTAACCTTTTATTTACATTAATTTTATAAAAAGACCAAAGTCACCTTAATTATTATTTGAAGAGATATTTCTTCAATGAAATAGACATATGCAGAAGTTCCAACCAATTTCTCAACGTTCATACATAACCACCGGATTATAATTTTTTTTTTATGTTGCACGGATATGGATACATATATCGTATTTGACACAATACGAATACGGCGATACGAAAATTTCAAAAAAACATAGATACGATACGTCTATTATATATAATATTTTTTGAAAATTCTTCAAAAATCCCCTAATTTTTTTGGAAATTATGAAAAACTCCCTATCTTTTTAGATTCCCTAAAAAAACCCCTATATTTGTGGCTTTCTCCAAAACCCCCTAACATTTTTAGATTCCCTCAAAAACTCCCTATCTTTTTGTTATGATTTTGAAGATTATCATTATACTCTTTTCCATAATTTTATTTTATAAATGTCTATAATTTAATAAATAATAAATATATGTTAAAATACAAAAAATAAATAATACATAGATATTAAAATATTATAATAAATAATAAATAGATATTATTAGAAATAATACATAGATATTAAAATACTAATAATTGTTGAAAATAACATTTTAATATCAATGTATTATTTATTATAATATTTTAATATCTATTTATAAATAATACATAGATATTATAATATTATAATAAATAATACATAGATATTAAAATACTAATAATTGTTGAAAATAGCATTTTAATATCATTTTAATATCATTTTAATATTATTAAAATATTATTATAAATAATACATAGATATTATAATATTATAATAAATAATACATAGATATTAAAATACTAATAATTGTTGAAAATAATAAATATATATTAAAATATTATTATAAATAATACATAGATATTATAATATTATAATAAATAATACATAGATATTAAAATACTAATAATTGTTGAAAATAACATTTTAATATCAATGTATTATTTATTATTTATTATAATATTTTAATATTATTCATTATTTATTTTTTATTTTTTATTTTTTATTTTTTATTTTTTAATATTTTCTTATTTTTTTATAATAGTTTAATGTGTATTGATTATTTATTAAATTATAGAGATTTAGAAAATAAAATTATGGGGGTATAATGATCATTTTTAAAAACATAACAAAAAGATAGGGGTTCTTTTAGAGAATCTAAAAAAGTTAGGGAGTTTTTGAAAGAAGCAAAAACTATAGGGGGTTTTTGAGGGGTTTTCTAAAAAGTCAGGGGTTTTTCAAAATTTGTAGAAAAGTTAGGGGGTTTGAAGAATCCCCTTTAATATTTTTATATATTATATATTTAACATAAAATATACTAAAAATTTGTTTTTACAGAAATAATTTCTTATGAAATAAATGTTTATTTTCGTTATTTAGTTATACGTATTATTCATTTATCTCCTTAATAAATTATTATTTTTATTTTTCAAGTATATTTTTTTATATGTTAGATCCGACAAGTATCTGTAAGTATCCGAGAAATATCCGTTATTATTTTGAAATAAAATATTCGCATACGCCACATGGAGTATCCGACGAGTATCCAATCGGTATCCGATAGGTATCAGTTATGATACGGTTTGATTTTTGAAGAAAATTAGTCAATGTGACCGTAACTTAGTTGATTGAGTGTGAACACAAAAAATCATATTATGAGTTCAAAGTTTCGTTAAGATCAATAGACTAAGGAGAGCCTTTTTCACGTTCTATGTTATTATAAAAAGAAAACATAAATGAAATATAAGCAAACATATGAATTGTCACATAAAACCGAGTCAAGGAATCAAAAATTGAAGTCAAATGGCCTCCACCCATGTTTCAATGGGCAACCCCCTCCCCCCTCCCTCTTTTCCCCTCATTCTTCCCTTTCTTTTCCTCTCCTTTATACCCATTTCTCTTCTTTCCAAGTCTTGCTTGCCTTTGCTTCCTTGCAAACCCATTTCCTACGCAACACTTACACAACACAACACAACACAACAATATGAACTAGGCAAGTACAAACACAAAGACCAGCCTTAGAGCTAGAGAGAGAGAGAGAGAAGAGAGAGAGAGAGAGGGCGAGGGGGAGAAGAAAGAGAGGGGCTAAGTTGATCTATCATTTCAAACCCTAAAAAAGGTTGAGAATTTTAAGGAAGCCACCATTAATGGCGACCAAGCTAGAGAGAAGTCTCAACCCAGTAACTCTCCCTCCTTCTCCAAACTCCTCAACTTCTTCCTCCACCAGCAACGGGTCCGGATCCTTGCCTGCCAACCCATCAACTCCAAAACCTAGTAACCCTATACCAAGAACAATAGAAACCACTCCTTATCCTACTACTTTTGTTCAAGCGGATACTTCCTCCTTCAAACAAGTAGTTCAATTGCTTACTGGATCCACCTCGTCGAACTCCACGTCGTCGAAAGCCGCTCCAATCACAACCCGATCTATTACGGCACCGAAGAAGCCGTCTTTCAAGCTCTACGAGAGACGCGGGTCTCTCAAGAATTTGAAATCCATTAGCCCGTTAATTCCGACCGGCCCCAATTTCTACTCGCCTCGATCCGATGTTCTTTCTCCGAGTATTCTGGATTTTCCTTCTCTTGTTTTGAGTCCTGTGACTCCTCTCAGTCCTAGTTTGGCTTCTCCAGCCGATACCGTTAATAATTTTGCAGCGGCAGAAGAGAAAGTAATTGCAGAGAAAGGGTTTTATCTTCATCCTTCGCCGAGAGGAATGGAACCGCCTCGGTTGCTTCCTCTTTTCCCCGTTACTTCCCCTAGGGTTTCGTCTGACTGAGTTTGTGTGATCCATCTTGTTGTTAAACATCGCTCAACAGCAAGAAGAACGAGTTCGGAAGATTGAGACATTTTTAATCCTTGCGAGTTTGAGTTGGTAAATTTTATTTATGTTTTACTTATGAAAAAAGTTTGAACTTTTCGAACAATGATGGATAGTAAGTATGGTTATTAGTCCGATTTTAATTTCTTCGTCAATTCGGAAGAATTTTAGTATTTCTTTCCATTTTGTTTTGTTTTTTTGAGTGAGTGAAATTGATGAACTAAGATTCAGTGATTTTTAGGCTTGAAATTGTAAAATTTGAGCTCATCATAATCTCTCACTCTCTCTCTAGCTTGTGTGATTTTGAACGGAGAAAACAAAAAGTTGAGGTTGAATAATTTACAATTTTTTTGCTTTATTTTTTGCTTCATTACTCTTAGAAATTTGTTAGATTTACTATCCAATTTTGTCCACAATATTAAGGCAAATTTTCTAGATTTGGAAAATTTGGATTCACATTAAAAATCTTTTTGGGCGGTTTCTTTTTTACTTGGCCAGCCTGTTTGTAGTGTACTTGTGCAATGTAACGTTCTGTTTCCCCATTTTCATTAAAATTTACAAATAGTAAAAAGTACTAAATCCAAGAACATTAAATTCTACTATTTGGAGGGTTAATTCGAAAAATTACCAAAGAAGAGGGACAGGTTGGGACAGTTGTCAGGAGTGGAATGGAAGGGAAGAAAGTGCCAAAGGAATCTTATATTTATTTTCCTTGTCACTTTCCTTATTGGCCCCTCATGTTAGACTTTCATTACATCCAAATCCTTTTCATATGACAACACTATTTATTTTTACTACCTTCAAAAATTCCATATTTCTTTTTCTCTAATCTCCTCATTTCAAACAAAACTATTTATTAACCTACTGGTATTGTAGATGTATTTACAAATTATTTTTTAAATATATATAAAATTTAGAGGGGTATTTATGGTATTTTACTGAGGAGACAAACGCTTTAATTGGGCCGGGCCTTTCTCCATCCCAATGCATAGTTTTTCAACTCATTATTTACCCACGCCACTCCATTTCTACTATTTCACACATTAACATTCTCTTGTCCTTCCATCTGAAATACGGACCAATGGGAATGGAGGAAGTAGAAAACATAGGTGGGGGTAAAGCGTGTTGTTTGAGATGAGGGAATTAATTAAGAAGACTGCAGTTGAGAGGGACAGGTCTGAAATTTTCGCTTTTTACTTTTTATTGTTTTTAACTTTTAAGTGTGCGAGATGTGAGTGGTGAATAGTAATGAGTGTCTGCGTGAAAGTGAACCGTAAAAAAGCTGCGTCGATTTAGGTCGTATGTTGAAACAGATAGAATCTAATCTAATGGGAAGTTTTTACTGCACTGTCGAATATACATATTTTCTGTGGCGTGTATTTCTGTAGCTTAATATGTGGTTATGTATGGAAGAATGGGGTTTTTATTTATCATTTTTGTGGAATTAAATGCTCTATTTTATTTATTTCTCCTTGAAATAAATGCTCTTGTTATAAGATATTTAAAGTTTGAAATAGACATATTCTAAGGTTGGTGCCATAGTTAGTCATTTAGTCATTCCTGATACGCGAATAAGAAGGAACATAATATGTTCGTGTATAATTCAGATCAAAAGTTTTTCAAGTTGATCAAATATTCGGTCAAATAAAACGTAATACATTACTAATCATCAATTCGTCTATAATTATGTTTATTTTACATAATACATATACAATAATTCAGTATATAAAAATATACACTTTTTTTATCTATAAATAATTCAAAAATATAATTAGTATATTAAATGATATTTATTTTAGTTCAAAATCATAAATTTATATAATAATTGATATTTTGATTGTCTTAGTCATTTTTGGAAATCTAAGTTTTGTATTTATTTAAAAAATTTATATTTTTTTCTTCTGAAAAAATGTATTATACAACAATATGTATATTATTTGTGTTTTTAAATTTTTTTTATAAAATACAAGATTATTAACCGATTGAGTATGGGACCGTCAATACGTATATTATTCGTAATACGTAATTATTCGTAAATTATACGCGTATTACTCGCGAACCAAACAATTATAGTTGGTACACTGTAAGAGACACCAAAAAAAATGTAGTCTAGAAAATCATCAAAAGTTAGCATCATGTAAATTTTGATTTTTGATAGAGTTGAAGATGGCATTTATTTTTGAACCCAAGAAATTTTGGAATTATTTTTGAAGGTTTGAGTGAAATTTTGAATCTAGTCTTGAAAAAAGTGTGAAAATGTGGGGACAAGAAAATGGAGAGTTAAAGTGGCCCAACCGCCCTCTACAAAATAAAAATTTAATTGTTTTCGATAATAAATTAGGGTCAGCAAAGGCTGCACTCACTCAGAAGACCACAGCCACTCATCATATTGCCAATCATCCTCTCCAGTCTAAACTATTTTCAGGGTTTCATGAGCAATTGTTTGTTTTCTTCCTTTTTTTCTACACAAAGTATGGATTTTTTAAGATCTGTAAATTTTTTTGAAGATAAAATTTTAGGATTTTTAGAAGAAAATTATCTAATTATACTCAGTAAAAGAAGTGTGTGTACATTTGAGTTTGTTAGGCTTATATATGAACTGGATGTAAAAGAATAAGTTTAATAGATACTAGAATTTTTAGTTTGTATGCAAAGAAATACATAACACAATATCATGGTCCGAATGTGTAAAGAACGATGAAAGAAATATATAAATACAATATCATGATTCGAACATTCGGTTACAAAAATATTATATCATATATAATTTTTTGTTTGATATACTTACATACTAACAATTTCTAATTATTATAATTATTATAATATCTTAAATGATAAAAAACAATCTCTTGGTCATTATTTTGCATTATTTTTATTCATCTAGTAACTGACTTTTTTTTCTCCCATAAGTATATATTTATAACTAATTTGCAAGAACAATATCACTTATTTATACAATTATTAAGCCAGCTTAATTAGCACTATGATTTTGAGTTGCGAGATTCACTTGTCATGTGTGTCATCTGCAGAGAAATGATTCAAATTTAGCTTTGATAAATTGATCGAAGAACTAGGAAATTGATTCTCATCAAATTCAAGAATATTAATAAGAGATCAATTATTCAAAATTTAACAGGGTTTCCCTCATTGAATAGAAAAAAAAAATCAACAAAATGAAGGTAAGTTCATTATTTTCTTTCTTCTTCGATACCAAATCTCCATACTTCTTTTGATAGAAATTATGTCTGTTCCTTTATTTTCTCAATATGATATAAGAAATAAAACTTTACTTGCATTTGATATTTTTTTATTCTTACCGATTAAAGTTTGTGCATATAAATAGTGTTAAAATTATTATTTATGTAGTGTACAAAAAAATAATGCACGATAACGTTTTTTAATATTACGGTAGTATATTGCGAATGAAGTAGATAATATATTATGGGAGATCTCACCCTAATTTATTGATATTTAGTAGTAACATAAATATTAACGTATTATATTCAGAAATTTATCAAGTTACCTAATATACCGATGAGGTTTTATGTTCTAAATTAAGTTCTTTTGTGAAAAAATTGAATGACCAGCCAGGACGGATCTTCGACAGATTTGTTTGGGGGAGAAGACAGTATACATAGATTTCAATTTCAGAATACTCAATACACTAAAATTTTAGTACTATATACTACAATTACTGATCCAAAATCTTGAAAGGCCATGCTTCCTTCCTCGGCTCCTTAATAGATCCGTCCAAGTAATCGGCACAATAAATAAATAACGTCATCTAAACTGACCAAAAAATGCTATTTGTTCAAAAACTTCTACAAATTAATATGAACTTGATGCTCCTTAATAAAAACTTGATCTAACAACACATACAACAATGAATACAAAAAAACGGAGTAAATCATCAATAACAATTTTAATTCATCAAACCACATATCTTAACAATATATAATCAAACAATTTAGTACAAATTACAAAACCTACTAACTGAATTAAGGACATCTCAAGTGTTTTACCTGACTGGAGAGGATTGAATCCACAAGACAAGTGAGGCTCACTGTAGTTTGAATAAAAGGGCCCCTTTGAAAAGAGGCCCTCTTTGTTCTTTGTTGTTTACACAAAATACAAGTACTCTTTTAGTGTCCTCTTTGACTTAAACAGAGCTGTCAAAACTATCCTTCACATTAGTGTTTTTGTTCTCTCTATTTCCTCCCCCAAATGAAGATCTCGGTGTCAATTGGACGGATATTGTTCGAACCGACCCGAACCGTATTCGATGAAATATCCGGATCCGAAAAAAATATCCGGATCCGAATGAACCCGGATTCGGAACCGTATCCGTTTTTACGGGTATGGATCCTGATTTAGGAACTAATTTTTTGATGGATCCGAATAAAATTTGTAAACGGATAATCGTTTTGTTGAAATTATTATCAAAATCATAGTAATACCCAATAGACAATAACTTTATTTTACTTTATATATATATATATATATATATATATATATATATATATATTGTTTCAAAATTATAAAATAATTAAGACTTGAATATTAAAAATAGTATTATATTATTATGTCATAGTATTCGTTTTAATATCCGAATATTATCCGTATTCATATCCGTATCCGTCAATATTCGAACCGTATCCGTATCCGTTTAATATCCGAATCATATCCGAATCCGGATAATATCGTATCCGGATCGGTATCCGAAAAGAAATATGAATATGGATATGGTATGACCACTATCCGTATCCGAACTGTTGACCCCCCTACCCATAACCCTAATATAGCATGCTATACATCCAATAAATAACTAAAAATGTCAATATGGTTTTAGAGTCTCATCTTACTTATCATATTGTAAATCAACTTATATATAACCCAAATTTAATTTTCATTAAATAGATTGTTATGTATTAAATGGCGCGACGAAACAGGAGGTGTCCATTTTGAAGAAATGGAGAAGAGATGAAGTATATGGTATCAAGCGACATCACTCCAACTCTTATAAATGATGATGATGTTATACCACATTTTGTATTCTTAAGGCACAACATTGCAATCAATCTTTCATGCATTTTTTCACTTACAAGCTTCCATTTTAGGATGAGTTTACTAATGGCATTCCACTATTAATAAATGTTGAATTGAATTTGTTATGTAACTTGATTTGTCAACAACCTTCCAGAACAAAAATATTTATTGCAAAAATCACATTTTCATATTGAAATTTAGAGAAATAGGGATCTTTGAAGTTCACAAACACTTCTTTTTGTAGACAACATTCTCCTAGTAAAATAAAATGGAACAATTAAAAAAGAAAGTTGTTTCTAAACTCTCAAAACCCTAAACAGATTTTTTTTTTTTGAAGTTAATTGTACAAATTCAAATATGAAAACATTATGGACTATACATTATATTTTGGCAACCAACTATGTATGTTACCTATACACAGAGATGAGGATTTAACCTCTCCTTAAAAACATGACTATTTAAATTGTAATGCTATGTGAAAAAAATAATTCGAAAGTGATCATTATATTAAAAAAAGAGATGAACACAAAATTATACAATAGGGTAATGCTTAGGGGTATTAATTATAAAAACAAAATTATTAGACCAAAGAGACAAATAAACAAACAAAATGATTTAGTGGGAAACAAGGTCAAAAGGCAGGCTAATTATGAAGATTAATTTAAGGAACAGAAGCACAAAAGCTTGTTTATTTACATTAATAAATGAGTGCAAAGTCCAAATTGGAAAACCCTAGTTATTTTGGCATTATTAATCCATGTGAAAAAGTCCAAAATCTTGCTTATTGAGCCAATCAAAGAATCCTATTATATTATAGCATATTCTCCTCCATGTGATCTTTGAATTCTTTGCACGATTCATTTTTTTAGTTTTTGTTTTTTAACATTATTTTGCCAGTTTTTAAGAAATTTCATGGAACTTTACAATATATTTGAAATTTTAATACAACATATATGAGAGAGAAAAATTAAAGAAAAAAAACTAAAAGTACCTAATCAACTCGATTGAGTATTTTCCTTTACGAGTGTCTTTTATCTCACCAATCTGCAAATCAAAATTATTAAAGAAAAAAATAAGAATTAGAAAAACAAATTAGAAACATTATATTATAAATGTTAGGTACTTCTAATCTTCCTTGGCCAGAGATGGAAACAACGTCTCCAGTTTTGAGGGTGGATCCATTCTTGGTAACTGGAGACCAGTTTACTTTCACATCTCCAGAACTAATTTGGTCAACAAGCTTCGATCGCGATATTTTAAACCCTGCACTCGCCAGTGCGTCCAATCTCACCGAAGCTTCGACTGTTGTAAACATTTTCGTCCTGAAATTGAAACGAAATTATTATTATTTGGAAAATTACGAAATTTTGATAAATTGAGGGGCTAATTGGTAAATATGTACGTACCGTGGAGGTTCGTATTTTAATGCAAGTAATGGTATTTCGGTGCATGTTACCCACACATTTTTAACCTACGAAATTGATGATCGAAATGTAAAGTTTGAAAAGGTTAAGGGGCAAAATGAAAATTGAAAGTGTTATTATTATTAACTGTGTCTACTCTTGATATAAGAAAACCAATCATCTCTGGTTTGATTAGTACTTGAGCTCCCTTTTCTCCCTGAAAATAAATACTTAATTTAATAAAAAAAATGGTGAAAATTTGAATGAAATAATGATTTAGAGAATTTGATTTGGATTGTTTTACCTGAATTAATATGTCACCAACGGCATCTCCTCTGATTCCTGCCCCCAATATTGCACCGAGAAAATCCTCCTCTGAACATGGCCCGAATTTGAAATTTCCCCTTATACTGAAAATTATGTACTTTTTAGTTTTTAATTTAAAATTCAAAATGGAATTTTATAAGGAAGGTTAGTGACCTGACAGCTCCAATTATATTTGGATTTTTTGTCAAAATATCCACATGCCCTACTGAAATTCGAGTTCTTTGAGCCTACAAATTCGAACCAAAAAGGGCGAAAATTAGAAAGAAAACTTCTTTTTTAAAATCAAGAGAGAGAATAAGAGAGGAATAATTGTACTTCTGGATATCCACCCTGTGAAATTGCTTTGACATGAGATAAATTTTCAACTGCTAACATTACTTCCTTCGATATATTTGGAGTCACGAATCCAGTATGCAAAATTTCTCTTTTAGTACCCGCCCTTTGTGCCTCAATTACCATAATCAAAACAGAGCAAAATTATAATTTTGGTTTTAACATTTCAATTGGAAATTCAGGAAAAAGGTAATACCAGATTCATGATGTTCTTGAAGGATTCAGCTTGATTTACATTAGCGACGCCTTTCACCACGTAACTCGGCTTGGCATCAACGGAGACCTGGCAGAACCCTAGACGTTCGTCCATACGGTAAAATAATCAAAATCATTCTACTCTTCTACAATGCTTACACAATTCATGCTCAAAATCAAAGATGCTAATCGAGTAGTAATACATACTTCTACAGAAGAAATGAGTAGACTTCGAGGGACAAAAAGGAATGAAAGTTCTGGTCAGTGATCTGGCGGAGCTGAGTGAGAGTGATTGCGCTGACGTGGTCGCCATTCTAGCCGTTGGCTCTCCGATAGAGACGACGAGTACTTAGCCGAACAACATAATCCTTAGTAACTGGGCCTTATCAACACGGCCCATTGTAAGAACTGAAAGTTATGATTCCGGATTATTAAAACCGAGAAATCAAATTTCGGTTCTTCAAACGGGAAGCAATTTATCTTCGATGTGTCTCCAGAAGGACTCACGAAGCCCTCTTAAACACCATCGTTTCCTCTCTGCCCACTTGCAGATCCGATCCCAGGTTTTCAAGTATTGAAAATTTAATTTGAAAGTAAACCATGTGTCCAATTAATTTGTTGAGTTCAGACTCAATTTTTTTTTTATAGACTTGAGGTTCAAATCTCGTTTATATTAATTTTTTCTCATATTTTTATTGTATGAAAAAAAATCTTGTATTATAACTTGTAAGAATTTAAACTCATGACTCTTTACAAGAGAGAGATAATTATTTTACTAATAAATAACAAGATTTTTTATAATCTTTAATAGTATTATCGTAATTATATTTATTTTTAATTAGATAAATCATCTTTTCCGAGATTCTTGGATCTCTTACAATTTTAAGATCCGAAACATGGGTTTCTTGGACCTAGGTTGGGGCCGGGCCTGCCCATTTGTTTCCCCCCTTCAGATATTTTTCTCTTCTTACCCGCGAACCAAACCCGTCTACCTGCCTCCGTTTACTCTTCTGGTTCACCCACCATCCCTGTTTCAAGCTCGACTCAGACCCAAGAAAATGGATTATGTAGCATCGTTGGTGTTGTCTCTTCCTTCTTTATCCCCTCTGTATAACACTCTGATATACTTTTATTTAGAAGCGGGTCGAAGTGCTTTGGCGATTCGAGGGGAAGTGGATGAGGCTAATTTTTGGCATTATCAATTCACGTGAAAAATTCCCAAATCTTGCGGAATCTTGCTTATAGTGCCAAAGAAAGAATCTTACCATACTATTTTTATTGAATAAAAAAAAAATCTCAATCTGTTCATTGATGTCAATAAAAATTGAACTCGTAACTTATGATTTATTGTGTTATGCACTCAACCAATTATTATAACCTCACACGAATCCTATCATAACATACCATATTCCTTTCAATGCGATCTTTGAATACTTCGCACGATTCATTTTATAATTTTTGTTTTTAACATTAATTTGCCGCTCCTTTGAGCAAATTCAAGGAACTTTAAATTTCAAAACAAAAAATATATATGAAAGAGAAAGAGAAATGAATAAGAACCATTTTTACATGTGACTTTATGGACACAAAATTCGAAAAACAACCCGATTTTTACAAATATTTCAAAATTAATTCAAACCATATTTTTAAAATCCTGTACCGGAATTTAAAAATCCGGTGAATTAATTAACTCGAAAAATGTATCTTCTCCAATTTTTTTTTTTGACAAATGTTACCGAATTTTATAAATTTTATAAATTCGGTTGGATCAAAATCAGATGGTTTAATTTAAACTCCTAAAATAAATAAATACAGAGAGCTCGTACAGAAGAAGAGTGCTGAAAAGACTCAACATTTCGAGTCCTCATTTTTTTATATATTAATGGACACAAGTCCATTCTTGATTATCAATCTAATAATGAGGTATTATGTGTATGGATTTATACTAAAAATGGCGCCGATTTAGATAATGAATGAAATTGAGACAAACAACATGAATATAAATTATAAAACAATAATAAAGTTTTGGCCAACAGAACCGAATTTTTTATATATATAACCTCGGTTTTGATGAAATTTGCAAAAATAGCGTCATGCCGATTAAATTTGTAAAAATAGCCATTTCGTCATCTTAGTTGGCGAAACAAACAATTTTTTTTGTTTCGTCATCTTAGTTGGCACCAAGTAGCAAAAAAAATTGTGTGCGAGTTGGCCAAACAAATTTTTTCCTTAATTTCATATTAGTAAAAAAATTTCAAAAAAAAAAGAAGTCTTGGTTCGCTAACTAAGATGACGAAATAACAATTTTTACAAATCTTATCAACCTGACGCTATTTTTGCAAATTCCACCAAAACCAAGGTTATGCATCAAAACAATTCAAAGTGTAATGCATTAAATTTATGTCAGAAGTCCGAACTTTCTTTTGTTATTTTGTATGACCGGATTGATCACCGGATTTCCAAATTGAATTGGGTTAGTTTTGAAATATTTCTGAAAAGTTGGTTATTTTTTGAATTTTGATCCCATGTGTATACATGTAGAAATGCTCCAAAAATAACCTAAAAGTACCTAATCAACTCGATTGAGTATTTTCCTTTACGAGTGTCGTTTATCTCACCAATCTGCAAATCAAAATTATTAAAAAGAATCAAATTAGAAACATTATATTATAAATGTTACGTACTTTTAATCTTCCTTGCCCAGAGACGGAAACAAGGTCTCCAGTTTTGAGGGTCAATCCGTTCTTAGTAACTGGAGACCAGTTCACTTTCACGTCACCAGAACTAATTTGGTCAACGAGCTTTGATCGCGACGTCTTAAACCCTGCACTCGCTACCGCGTCCAATCTCACCGAAGCTTCGACTGTTTTAAACATTTTCGTCCTGAAATTAAAACAAAATTATTATTATTTCAAAATTGTCAAATATTTAAAACTTGAGGGGCTAAATTGTAAATATGTACGTACCGTGGAGGTTCGTATTCTAAAGCGAGTAATGGTATTTCCGTGCATGTTACCGACACATTTTTAACCTGCGAAATAAATGATCGAAATATAAAATTTGAAAAAGTTAAGTGGGGGAAATATAAAATTGCAATCATTGATATTATTATGAACCATGTCTATTGTTGCTGTGAGAAAATCAATCATTTCTGGTTTAACAAGTACTTGAGCCCCCTTTTCTCCCTGAAAATAAATACTTAATTTTATGAAGAAAAAAAATGGTAAAAAAGTGAATGAAATGATGATTAGATAATTTGATTTTGATTGTTTTACCTGCATTAATATGTCTCCAACAGCATCTCTTTTGATTCCTGCCCCCAATATTGCACCGAGAAAATCCCCATGTGAACATGATCCGAATTTGAAATTTCCCGTTATACTAAAAAAATAAAAATTATGTATTGTTTTTTAGTTTTTAATTTTGAAATTCAAATTGAATATTAAAATAAATTTAAGTCACCTTAGAGCTGCAATTATATTTGGATTTTTTGTCAAAATATCCACATGTCCTACTGAAATTCGAGTTCTTTCAGCCTAAAAATTGGAACCAAAAGGGCGAAAATTAGAAACAAAACATAATTTTTTGAATCAAGAGAGAGAGAGAGAATAAGAGAGGAATAATTGTACTTCTGGATAGCCACCTTGTGAAATTGCTTTGACATGAGATAATTTTTCAACTGCTAACATTACTTCCTTCAATATATTTGGAGTCACGAATCCAGTATGTAAAATTTCTCTTCTAGTACCCGCTCTTTGAGCCTCAATTACCAAAATTAAAACAGATCAAAATTATAATTTTGTAACATTTCAACTGGAAATTGAGAGAAAATGGAGTACCAGATTCATAATGTTCTTGACGGATTCAGCTTGATTTACATTAGCGACGCCTTTCACCACGTAACTCGGCTGGGCATCAACGGAGACCTGGCAGAACCCTAGACATTCGTCCATACGGTAAAGTAATCAAAATCCTTACAAAATTCATTGCTCAAAATCAAAGAAGCAAAAAATATGCTAATTGAGCAGTATACATACTTCTACAGAAGAAATGAGGAGACTTCAAGGGATAAAGAGGGATCAGAGTCCCGGCCAGTGATCTGGCGGAGCAGAGTGACTGCGCTGATGTGGTTGCCATTCTAGCCGTTGGATCTCCGACAGAGCCGACGGAGTACATAGCTGAAGAACACAATCCACATTTCCACAGAACTGGAAGTATAATTACCGGTTAGTAAAACCTGGAAAGTAATTCCAGGTTCTTGAAGCAGAGAGACGATTTTATGTCCTCAGTGCGACAGTACTCATCATACTCACTTCTTCTACTTCTACAACGACAATGTTACGATCTCTTCTCCAAGCAGCACGAAGCCCTTCTCTTCTCCGTTCCCTCTCCACTGAGGGTAAACGGGTCTCGCATGGCAGGCGGCAGCGCATGAAATCCAGATCCAAACCTGCTCCGATTGACGAAGCCCGCTTAAACACCATAGTCTCCTCTCTGCCCACCCGTTTCACCCCTTCGGATCTTTCTTCTCTTCTTACCCGCGAACCAAACCCGTTTACCTGCCTACGCGTACTCTCCTGGTTCACCCACCATCCCCGTTTCAAGCCTGACTCAGACCCATTTCATGTCACAGTTAAAAAACTCGGTTCGGCTCGGCTTTATGAAGAAATGGATTCTGTAGCATCGTTGGCTCTGTCTCTTCCTTCTTTATCCCCTTCGAATTCTCTGTATAACACTCTGATATACTTCTATTTAGAAGCGGGTCGAATTGCAAAAGCATTTCATGTTTATACTGTTATGCGTACCTCCGATGATCAATCTGCACGACCCACAACACACACGTATAATTTACTATTTACCGCGTTGATTAACCGCGGTCACAAAAATTCATATATTCATTTTGCATATATGGATAATGTGCGTGCATTATTTCGCCAAATGGTAGAATCGGGTATTAAACCAGATTTATTATGTCTTAATGCGATCATTAAAGGGTACGCACAATCCATGCACTTGAACGATGCATTGCGAGTATTTCACCAGATGGACCAGGTGTACGGACTCGAGCCTGATGGGTGCACGTATAGTTACTTGGTGCATGGACTGTGTGCACAAGGGAGAACGAGGAATGCACTTGAACTGTTCGATGAAATGAAGAAGAGAAATTTGGTGTTGGATTATAGGGCGAGTAATTCTATTGTGAGTGCTTTGGCGATTGGAGGGGAAGTGGATGAGGCTATAAGGGTAATGTGGGAATTGGGAAAATTGGGACGTGATATGGACGATATTACATGTCGCACTGTCATTGGTCAAATGGTACAAATTGGGCGGAGAAAAGAGGCGGAAGATTTGGTTTGGGAGATGGAAGAGAGAAGAGTTATGGATCGACGATTGAAACGCGAGCTCTTGACTTGGATTGAAGATGAGTTTAGAAGATTGGGTGGAGACGATGAATTGAATTGGAATGGTAGAAAATAAACCAAGTTTTATCTCTTATTTATTGCTTTACAATTTGTGAAATAATTGTATCGAGAATGAAAATCATAAACGAAAACAAAATAATTTCAAATCCAATTAACATGCTCACAAGAAACTTTCATTTAACTTTTATAAATTCACTTGCGATTTGCGAAGCTCGCAAGAAACATCCATTCATGCCAAAACTAAAAAAGTGTAATTTAATGTTTATCTGTACGTAAACATTAAAAAAAATAAGGCAATTATACGGTACATCTTTTTTAAAAGGATACTTTAATTATGTGAAGATGAAAAATTCTCAAATTAGCCTGCCTAATTTGTATATTATTTGAAAAAATGGATGTACCGCTGAATCACCCAAAAAAATATGGTGAAAGTAATATTACCTCCAGATTTTTAAATTTCTTTACTTACGAAAAGAAATTAGCGAAGGAAATATGTCACAGGCCAAACAGTCTGGACTGTTATTAATAGATCATGTATTAGATGTTATTATTAAAATTAATGTTTTTTAATTTTAATTATATAATAAATAAATTAATATATGGATAAAAATATAATGTGTTGATGAATAAAAATCAATGCGTCATGTAGGGATGTCATATTCAAATTATAAATAGATGTATTTGAGAAAGTACATATAAATCTACAAATGTAACATATTTCCTATGGGGGTGAGGCGACCGAGGCGAAAACTCGGCGATTTTGGGGTGGAGGCAAACCCTAGCCGCCGCCTCCACCCCCTCCTCTCTCACGCCTTCCTCTCCAGCTCCTGGAGGTCCTTTGCGAGGCGAACGGCGAGGCGACCGAGGCGAGCAAACGGCGCGGCGACCGAGGCCACAACGGCGACGGAGACAAACCGAGGCGAGCGGCGACGAACGGCGCGACGGAGGTAGGGACTGGCAGGGAGGAAAGGGCTGGTAGGGACTGGCAACCGAGGCCACCGAGGCGAAAGGCGTGACTGGCGACTGCCGTATCGAAATCCTAAACGTATTCTGGACACCCAGACTCGAGGAAAGGGAGGAAATGGACGGGCGACTGGCAGGGACTGGCGAAGACTGGAAAGGGAGGAAAGGGCAACAACGACTGGCGACTGGCGCCGGGAGGAAAGGGCTGGAAAGGGGCGATTTCGTGGCGATTTCGGGGTGGAGGCAAACCCTGACGGAGATCCGAGGCTGAGATCCGACATCCGACGGCGACAGCGACCGTGACGGCGACCGCGACAGCGAGGGCGAGGCGGAGATCCGACAACGGAGATTCGGCAGCGACAGCGAGGCGGAGATCCGACAGCGACAGCGGCAGCCAGGCGGAGATCAGAGGGCAACAGCGACGGGCGAGTCGGGGTGAGTCTGGGGGCAGTGAAAGGAAAAAGCGGGAAAGTAAAAAATACGAGATTTGAGCTCGCGTGGAGACGAACCGTTCGTCCAAGGATGGCCGAAAACATCATTTCTCGGATTGTATCTTACTTTTGCAATTGTAATTTACTTTTGCATTAAACTACTTTTTTACATTTATCATGTAAAATCGCATCAATGTATTAAACTTTACTTTAATATATTAAAAGAGGCTTCGCCTCTTTAGTTTTAAAAAAAAAAACATATTTCCTATGTTATAAATTGAGAAAATTTGAGAGAGAGTGAGAGGGAGAGTGAAGTCACAAACAAAGTGATCCATGAGATCATAAACAAAGTAATCCAAAAATAATAAATTCAAAAATAATGAGTGTTGAAAACAATTTCATTTTTATTTCTAAGTTTCCATTTATCAATTTCATGTGTGCACATTTAGTGTTTGTATCAATTAAAAAAAACTTATTTGCATAAACTCTCATGTATCTTTTATACAATATTGATATTCATCTCCCAAAATTATCCCCTCAAACTCTCTCTATTAGAAATTCAATAAACCTAACCCTAAAATCCCAACAGTTATTGATATTATAAATTGATAATGATATTATACATTTATTATTCAATAACATCGCGCGTTTATATTATTTTATATGTTAAATGACCATGAATGATGAATTGTACATGATTGTAATAGTAAAACAGTAAACAAGAAGGCATATAATTCTAAATGAATCCTTAGTCATATATAAAATACTTTTAGAAGATAAATATATCTTTATATTAACACACTATTATATTCACAAATTCTTAATCACGTTGTAGAAATATCAAATTTGTAATTCAAATGCTGATATGTTTTCTTCTTCTCGGTGCTTGCTTTTACATTTTCGTTCACAATTTCCAATTTTTGACATGAATCCAATATCTTGATCACTTCCATCGTCAAAACATGATAATGTATTTTTTTTCATTATAATTGATTACATTCAAAAATAATATATTTAATCTCATTCAAGAAGAATCGATATAAACACATTTTTTTTATAAGTTAAAATTTATTTTTTAATAAAAACATGCAACTTTTAGAAATACTTAGAATAAATAAATCCAGTACACAAAAAAAATAAATTCTTTAAAATTAGATTCAAATGAACTAATTATGAAAGAAGGTCAATAATATAATACTTCTATTATACTTTGAAAGTTTTCGTTGGTTAATTCTTGTTATTAATCTGATAAAAAATCTATTATATTACAAACAATAAAAGTTGGTTTTACCCCTTCGCCATATAAAAGGGTATTCATAATTAATATTAATATCCTAACTTTAATTTTTCTCCAATATCTTATGAAAAAATGCCATGTTTATGATTAAAACTTGATTCAGAAAATACTAGTCCAAAAACAAATTACTATTTACCAATGTTTTAAATAGCGTGCAGCGGCATGCAGCGTTTTGACGTTTAATTTAGCGTTTAGCGTTAGCGGGCGATATAGCGCCGCTTCACCATCACAGCGGATTTTTGATCGAAATTATTATTTTTATAATACTACAATACAAATATAAATATAAATTAGCGGTCCAATATTATAAATAAAATTATGTTGAATGCATATTTATATCAACCTCGCAAACTAACATAAATTAAAATTCATCTCTAAGAAAAATATATTATTATTATTATTATTATTACTTTTGTTTTTGTTTTTATTATTGTAATTATTGTAATTATAATAAGGCTATTAATAGTTGTTGTTATTATCTTATTTTTCCTATAATAATAATAATAATAATAGTAAGTATGCTTATTATTATTACTATTATTATTATTTTTTATTATTATTATTATTATTATTATTATTATTATTATTATTATTATTATTATTATTATTATTTGTATCGTTGTCATTATTATTATTATTATTATTAAATAACAATAATTATTATTTTATACTAATAATATTAATTATTATTATTATTGTTATTATTATTTAGTACCAATAATAATAATAACAATAATAATTATAATAATAATTATTATTAATATTATTACTATTATTTAATAACAATTATTATTATTGTGTAATGATAATAGTGATTATTATTTAATAACAACAACAACAACAACAATAATAATAATCATCATCATCATCACGCTATAGCGTCGCTACGGACGCTACAATTGAACGCTTCAACGCTATAGCGGTCCGCTATAGCGTTGCAGCGGAACAAAACGCTACAGTGCTATATTCCGAAGCGATGCAGCGTTTGCCTCCCAAAATCCGCTATAGCGCGCTATAGCGGCGCTACAGCGCCGCTATTTAAAACACTGCTATTTACTTGAGAATATGAAAGCAATGGAGGTTGCATTATATATATCAACTAGCAATAGCCCGCGCAACAATTGTGCGGGACTTCATATCTTTTTTTACATATTTTTGTGTAATTTATTTAAACTCAATTATATAATCATGATATGTTTGCAAATATATTGATGTCAATAAATGTATTATAATTAATAAAAGTTCATGAAATTTATCTGATATGTGCATAATAATTAATAAGGCTCCATCAAATTGGTTCATCATTATAAATTCACACGAAATAAATAAAATATAACATGCTATAATTCAAACAAAATTAAAGTTTCAAAACAATCATCCATGAACATAAAAAATCTTGATGATGCGGCAAGAGAGGATTAAGTAGATTGATTAGTATTATTAATTGACTTGATTAAAGATTTAATTGACCGTTTAATTGGATTGGCACGTCAATTAACATTTACTAATATTAACATATTATAAATTATTGATGTGTTAATTAAACGTGTCAATTAACATCTAATTGAATCAATTATAAATGCTAATTAATTTACTTTGTCAGCTCATCAAGAATATTGTGATGAGTTTGATAATCAATTATATTTTTTTTTCTATACATGAGTATAAGTTGGGTTGGGATAGAAATAAAATTGAAAATAAATAAATAAAGGACACGTGTCAATTCCTTGTGATATGTCTAAAATTAAATCTATTGAAAGATATCGATACTTTATTATTAATCGATCTCATGTTTTATGCACGATGCATCCATGCACTATTCGTGTGGGTTGCATTAACTCGTCTTTTTTTGCATCTCCAAGTTCTTATGGGAAAATATACTTTCCCTTTCTAAATTTTTCTGTATCACAGAATGAGTTTGACGATTAGCGATGAACAAAATAAATAAGATAAATATATATGTTCAATCAGACTATTTTATGTATTAAATCGAATTTATTTACTTATTCATTATGTACTCGTTTAATACATACATATTTAATACATACTCACGTGTTAATTCGAGTCTGTTTATTCATTTAACACCATATTTAATGATAAAATTTCATCTGATCAATAAAATACAGAGATCGTAAGGGAACTTTATATCATCACTCATTCCTTTTAGTCCGACCTCTAAGTTAATTGCTAAAATTACACATGGAAATTGGCAAATAACAAATGGGAAGCGTTATTTCTAGAGCCGATATTTCTGAATCTAGAGCAACTATATCAAAATTCCCAAAATACCCTTTTCTAATCATAAGATTGTTTTTGTATGATTTGAAGTAAATAATTATAAGTTTTATTGTATTTGTTTAATTATAACAAATTATCTTTTATAATGCAAATTTTTATTATTGGACATCAAAGAAGTGAGTAAGATTATTTACGGATCAAAGATCACTGCACATTTTTTTATATCGAGTTTAATTAGTTTTAGTATACTTGGGTTTGAGAAAGTTGTTATTTTGTATAAATAAATATTTTTATTGATTTCAATATTATTATTGTTTTGAATTATTTATGAAGGGGTGTTATTTATTGATATTATTTCAAATATAGAGAACATGATGGAAGAAAATAAATTTTTAATTATTTACATTGATGTTAGTTTTTAATTATAACAATTAATCAAGATTGATTAGAGAAGGGTATTTTGGGGATTTTGATATAATTGTTCTAGATTCAGAAATATCCGCTCTAGAAATAGCGCTTCCCATAACAAATTATTCGAGATTGTACATGGTAAAATGTGATACTGTTAGAAACTAAACTAGAGTTTTAATTGCATAAAAGAATGATTTTCATTACTTGATTAACTTCTTAATTACATTTTTATATAGTAGTTAGTTCCAAGGATCTGATCTCTATCAATGAACCCGTGGGTACCCGACCCGAACAGAACGGATAATATTCGAAAAAATATCAGCGAGTCGGGTAATATCCGAAAAAATACCCGTTCGGGTTTGGGTATGGGGATAAATTTTTACCCGCGGATATAGCATTATCTGGAAAAATATCCAACCCAAACCCGAACCCTAAATATACCCGAGAAATATCCGAAAATATCTAATAATATAAACTTTTTGAATGTTTTATGGATTTATTATTTGTAGTATTTGGATTTTTATTGTATTTGTACAAGTTGTTTGCTTTATGTATTTAAAATTGTTGATAATTTTAAATATTTGTATAATAATTTTTTAGATTTTCTTTCTTTTATATCAAATAACTAAATAACTCAGTCCACCAACAAATATTAACTAGAAAATAATATAGCCCAATCCTAAGTATAAACGCCTGTCTAAGACACTCGGCCTCGGAGACATTATTAATTCAAAATACTAATACTAATACTAATTATCTATGAACAGATTTTAAAAAAGACGTAATTTCATGCGTACCCTTGTGGAACTTCAATATATCAGATGTACTCCTCCAAATGAGAAATATCATGGTATTTCCTACTTTTTTTTTTTTGAATAGTATGGAGACCATACTAAAGATTTATATTATCAACAAAAAAGGTTATTTACATAAGAGTGGCTTTCAATTGTAAGCGACTTAACCCTACCTTATAATGTAAATTAAAATGGAAATGGTACTTAATTGGCGGTTAGGGACCCCTATCAGTTGCGAAATTTGTTCCACGTCCCCGCTTCTTCCCTAGCTTTCATTGCTATTTGCTCCGGCATCCTATTCTTTTGTTGGAAAATGCGTCGGTTGCGTTCCTTCCAAATTTCTCATGTTGTCGCCAAGCATAATGTCTTCCATTTCTTCTTTGCCTCTTTGTTGTTGTTACAATTGAACGCATCCCATACCTCACTAAAAGTCCCTGGACCTCGCACAGACCATGTGGCTTGCTCGGCCCTTTCAATTAGGCGCCATGTTGCTTGAGTGTAGGGGCAATGTAGTAGAAGATGTTCTCTTGTTTCGTTTTGGCTTTGGCATAGTACGCAAATTGGGGTGTGCGGCCAACCCTTTTTAATAAGAATATCGGCCGTGTTTAGTCGATTGTGAAAAACCAACCATAAGAAAAATCTAGCTTTGAGGGGCGCTTTCGTCGCCCAAAGCTCTTTTTGCCAATGTACTCGTACGCCCGGATTTCTTTGGAAGAGGTATGACGATTTCGCACTATAACGACCCGAAGCGGTCCATTTCCAAATGGCTTCATTAGATACCGCATCTCTGTTTATGGAGGCCTGATAGATTGGTAGTAGTCGCCTAAGCTCTTTGAGTAGTGGGGATAGTTTAAGTGGTGACATCGTTGCTAGATCATTTGAGCTTTCGAGCCCGTGTAAAAGCCGCATGTACTTTGTCCAAATGTTATTGGGGTCATTGTCGAGTTTCCAAAGAAAATTTTGGAGCAAGGCATCATTCATCGTTGCTAGATGTAATATTCCTAATCCCCCATTAGCTTTGGGAAGACATACCGTGTCCCAATTAATTAAGCTCTTACCGGCTATGTACGAATCTTGACCGTGTTGGAGAATATCCTCGACCCCGGGCCCGCGCAGCGGAATGAAGGCCCGGTCCGATTCCCCGATTCCCGAGATCACGCCATGACTTCGAGGGTACGATGCGAATAGAAGGATAGATCTATACCAGCGTGAAATTGATCACGCACGAAGGGTTGATCGCCGCCTTCTATCTCCTGTCACGTTGGTGACAATCCGCGCGTCCCATACCACGCGTCTTTCACCGTTCGTTGGCCGTCTTCTCACTCCTTGAGTCGATCACAATCCAAGAGCCACAATTGTCGCTCCTCTACTTGTATCCACCGTGAGTCGCAAGACATCAGTCGCGGATGCACCTGCCTAGACGATGCACCGGCGAACTTGCTCGATCTAATCGATTCTCTATTACTCGAGAAACTCCTTTCTCGATTTCTCTCTCTTCGCACCCTTTCACTCACTAAAGATCAAATCTGAATTTGCTCTTTTTCTTGTGTATATTGGGCAGAATAATCACTTGCTTAGAATGATTCAACTGATTTCCATAGTGAAGATGAGAGAGAAAATTCTATTTATACCTAAATAGGATAAGGATTAGCCAAAAGGCATGTATATCCAATATACACCCTTTCACACAGAAAACTGTATGAACCTGTTCAGTATTCTGTCCAGACGAAATTGATAAATTTCTCTGACAGAAAATCAACCAACACGAAAGTTGTAGTTAATCTTATTATCTACACAACTCAATTTGGCCCAGCCCAATTGGAGTTCGTATGCAAAAGTTATGACTGTTTTACTAACTGTATGTCATACTGTTGCACCCTTTCGGTATTTCACAGAAACGACACTTATACTTCGTTCATATGAAATATATTTCTATATGAAGGTTGTCGATAATCTCATTATCTATCTAACCCAATTTGAACCATTCTAATTGGATTTTCCCACTGAAAGTTATGGCCACGAATGTACGACTACATTCGTTTATCCTTGTGTACACTTTTACGGTTGATCCGAAACTGTATTTCTTTCAGTCTCCCACTCAATTTCAGATCTACCTAAAAGGTACTCATGCATATCCAATACGCACGATTTTAGAGAATATAGCTCGCGTATCAAATACCAAGCTATGCACATCCAATGTGCCGATTTTATGATCAAGCCCGACTTAGTACGACTCGTTGTGTGACCATGTAGGTTCGACTTAACGATGGTAGTAGGTTGTTTCCAATGCCTACAAGCTCATGAGCGGGATCTAGTCACTCCATCATAGCTACCCATGTTAAACGAAAAATGATTGTGATCATTGTGCCTATCTCGAATAGCGGTTACTAGTTCTCTTGTTTGCGATATCCGTTAATCAAAAGGCATGGTAATAGTCATCCTTATAATTTGATTAACTACACTTATTCCCCGATTCCGAGTTGAGTTAACAAATTTCAATCGATATTAACCATTAATATCATTGACCGTGGCCACGGTTTTCGTTAATCGACTCATCGAGCGACGCCTAAGAGATATCTCTTCCTTTCGGAATAAACAATTCCTATCTTGGAGACTCATATTGAATTCCGTATTTCGGACAATACCCAATGATGACCCTTTTAACTCCCTGTTACGGTGAGCGTAAGATCATATCAAAGCATTGTGTTACGCACGTAACGCAATCAATGATCCCCTCAAGTATGAAGAATCTAAAACCCCATCCGTCGCAAGTCCATCTATAATGACTAAACAATGTCATGGTCTCGCGGCTTCGGTCATATCCAATACATGTAACCTAACATATATCTACGTTCCCGATTCGACAAACTCCTTTGTCCCATGATTAGCAAAACATAATCATCTCCTCGGCAAACGTACTAGTGTACGCGTTCAGTCTATTCCCTTGTAATAGTAATGCTTCTCTCTTAAGCAAACTGACCCGCGACTAGGGATGTTTAGAAATGACACTTTAAGTGTGACGGTTTCGCTGCACATGGTCCTCAACCATGTCGACGTCCACACAAGTTCAAATCAAGGTTCATGTAACAATCATATTACACAACCCAGCACACAGTTTTCATATAAGGTGAATGCATATTAATTTAAGTAAACAAAATTTTAAAAGGGATGCATTCATATGGACTAAGTATTTGGGTGATACAACGTTTACCTATGGGTATCTCCATACCCATAACCTACGAGGACTATCGTATTACATAACTACACTCTACTCTCTTCTTCCTCCTCTAGGTATCTCCATACCCATAGTCATCGCATGACAGTCACGCGCGACTAGAGAGAGCGGTTTTGTAAACGGGTCCGCACGTTCCCGCTAGGGTTAATCATCATCAGGATTGGAACATTTCCAATACCTACTATCACATCTTTTCACAAAATTTCATGGATCAAATGAAATTTTCTGAGTATTGGCTAGAAGTGGTTGTGCATCGGCATTTTTGGCTTGTACTATTGCGTTTCACGCAATAAACAACCATAAATCCGATAACTCGTGGCTACGAGAGTTTGGTCATGTTTCCTTGATCCATACCACTTCCTTTTGCGATTAATAACCGCAATATACTCGCCTCCGTACATAGAATCATAAACTATTGGTCTTGTGGAACCATTCCACATAACCGTGTTTTCATTTAAGCAAAACATGTACACACTTTGTGATCGAAAGTCGTGCTACATATTTGGACGTGCTTAATATTTGGAAACTGTTGTTGTTATAACTCTTTATAACCAACACGTCCTCCACACCATTATAGATAAAAATCCTGAATTCTTTCGCAAAGTATTCAAGGATAACATTCACCGCTATAAATACAGATTCTAATGGGTTTAAATATACATAACCATTATGTATATAAATGTATAACCATTATACATTCACAAGAGTTAGTCTTATGTAATTCAATTACATTCAAACTCATGTGATTCCCATGAATTTATTGACGGTAAATTAGACGACTTATGTGTACGACGTATAGCCACATACATATCATGACAGATATAATAGATACTAACATCAAATGTAAGGCATCATATTATTACTTTTCGCGCTGCTTGATGTCTCACATCGAGCCTTTGAAAATTTCTGTCATTCAACATTTTGATTTAACTCCGCCAAGGAGTAATATGTTGAAAACCATTTTCAACAATATGTCGATATATGTGCTATAACATAGAACGAGGAACTTCTTAGATCTATCCTATAGATCTTCACGCTTATTTCATAAGCGGTCTCGTCTAAATCCTTTGTCGTTACAAGAAATATAACGTCGCAGCTCCCACTAACCTTCATGTATACACAAAGTTTCCATTCGTTTCGACAATTTTATAACAGTTTATAACTTCGTCAAAACGAATATTCCAATTCCGAGAAGCTTTCTCTAATCCATCATATGGATCGTTAAAGCGTGCATGTCTTATCCCCGATTCTTATGAATCGACAAAACCGTAAGGTTGTGTCAAGTACACATCCTTTCATAAAATTTCTGTCAAGAAATTCGGTTTTGACATCCATTTTGCCACATCACATATCATAATACGCGACCATGACAAGCAGAATTTCGAGAATGTGAAAGCATGGCAACATGCGAAAACGTTTCTTCATAGTCCGACTATGAATTGCATGAAACTCTTCGCAAAAAGCCTCGCTTTACATATATGCGTATTTCTATCCATGTCGGTTCTTCATCTTGAAAAACCCACTCACATTTCACGGGTCTAACCCAGAAAATAATGAAATCAAGTTCTAAACTTGATAATTTACATGGATCGAATCTCAGATTTCATGACACCATGTCATGTGGAATCAACTTTTCATAGCATCATTGTAAGATATCGAATCATCATATGATTTCGATCTATCATCATTAGCCTTGATAAATTCGTATTTACCGGCTTATGATATAGCCTACTTGATCTACGAAAAATTCCTTTGTGTGTTCGACTTGCGTTCATCAACTCTTGATGAAGCCATGTCAACTTTCATCGGTACAATGTTCATTTTCAAATCACGAACTCTTTCGAGATTTATTCTACTCCCACTAGCCCGCATAGAGATAAATGGCACCAAGTTACAAACTTGTGCGAATCTAGTCCTCCTCCAAGAAGGCATCTCTTCGAGCCACGAAAATCTTATTTTCGTCGGGACGTTAGAATTAACATCATTTAGTTTCCTTAAGGATAAACGAACAATTTTTCAGATTTGGGATTGAGTTTAATCGAAACAAATTTCGAAATATACCCACATCCTCAAATCTGTACAAATGACCACTTCGGAACCATTCCGATCCATATCTCATATGGTCTTTTGTACCGATTAGAAGGTTTATGGTCCATATCTTATATGTAACCATTAATTAGTGCCGCTGTCTCAAGGGCGTATCCCCAAAACATTTTTGGGAGATCCTATTGACTTATCATTTATCGAACCTTGTCCAACATGCGTTCATTTCCTCTTTTCAGACACATCTCAATGTTCCGAATAAAGGCAATCGTGAAACGATTCCACAATCATAAATGATCATCAATATTCATAACTCAAATATCGCCTCTTCGATCCTATCGAAAGGTTTAGCTCAAATACTCGCCTTCTCGATCCTATCGAAAAGCTTTGATTTTCTTGCTTTGTTGATTTCGTATTTCGTTTTTGAAACTCTTTGAACCTTTCAAAAGTTTCCATTTCGGCACGCATTAAATAGATATTTTCATATCTACTTTAACCGTCCATAAACGTAACAAAATACCGATAGCCTCCTCTTGCCTCGGAACTTATCGGAACATTACATCTAAATGTAATTTCCAATAATTCGTTGGATCTTTCTCCAACCTTTGGAGAATGATGCCATTGTCGTCTTGCCTAATAAATAAGTATCGCATTAATCAATCGAATCTAATTCGAATGATTCTAGCAATCCATCACATGGAATCTAGATACGCGAGTCTTGTTTATATGGCTAAGACGGCAATGCCAAAGGAAGCAATCAACTTCTAGGTTTAATCCTCCTCGGATTTCACCATTCTTTGAGTCACTAGTTTGGACAACTCCTTGTCCGAACTTTCCATTTTGGAAAACATTTTCCCAAAATACCCTTAGACATACATTTCTTTCGATCCCGCTTTTGAATTACAAGGACATCCACGCATCTATATGCATTGAATTCCTCGGATACTCTGAGCATCTCCAATTCAAATTTAAATCGCATCTCATGCAATTTCGGGATCGACTTATCTATCGAATGCATATGATATTCGGTCACGACGATCAAATCTCGTACCATCAACACACGAGTGTTAATCCAAGACCCATAAGGCTTCTCAAAATTAACCTACTCTATGAGCCGCATTGAATCATTCAACGCGCTCTAACTCTTGAAACTATTTCATGAGCGTTGTGTTTTACTTTCATATACACCCGAATTCTCAAAACAATTTTGAGAATATGCGTCTATACATGCCACCACAAGGCACGTAATATCGTTCGATTCCTTCTTAAAGTTTATCGAACCCGGCTTTCTCTAAAGCCAATGCCTCGAGCCCCGAATCTACCATTTCCGTGTCCAACACGTTCCTTTAAGTCTAAAGAACTATTCTTTAACTATCAAGGTTAATCATGGTAATTCCGGCCCAAAAGCTATCTATCATATCGATCTCAACGATATATTTGGTGTTGCTTGAAAACATAATTCTAAACGGATGATGAAGATTAACTCCTAACCGTGCGTACTTAATCTATATGCTTATATGATGAATATATGATAGTGTTATTTTATCGAATCGATAACCCTCATACCGATACGGGACTCCAAGTCCATAACACTCAAGACCCATATTTTACGATCCTCCCATAAGTGACTATGGCCGACAAATGAGATCTCGATATTTTAGGTAGGATTAAATCCAATCGTATCCAATACGACTCTTGAACCTTTATAGGATTTCGGTGATGGATCGTATCCAATACAATCCCAGTTCCGTGTGTGCATCCTATCTATGCCCCGAACTCCAATCGGATTGGCTTGGACGGTTAAGTCATAACCATATCCATCGTATCGTTCAATTGAATTACTCACGTGCCCGACTATGGCCTGAAACCACGTGAGTCCCCAATTAACGCTTACCACCCGCACCAATATATACAATAGTACGTGCCCGACTATGGCCTGAAACCACGCACTATGTCATATCAATCTCGATGGTTGTGGATATGGAAGGCATTTCCATGACTTAAATATTATGAGGGATCATGCCATTGCATGTTTCTAAATCCGTGACATAATCCAATTATATCACTATCACAAGATTTTCATAAATGCATATGTATTTATTTGGGAGTCTAATTATTCTAAATAATTATCTAATTATATGCTAGTATGATTGATGCCGATCAAATCGATATAAAGAACTCAAAATTCCAAGTTGTGTAGCCAAAGTTATCACGAAAACAAAATCAGCAACCATAAACCAGTCCGTCGTAACGCAACATAGTCCGTTACAACGGACCTCCAGTATACTTGGCACTCCGTTACAACGGAAGTCCAGTCCGTTACAACGCTATTTATTTCGGAGTTTGGCCAAATTTTGCCAGAAACATGTCCGTTACAACGCAACCTAGGTCCGTTACAACGCTATTTTCTGCAAACTTTCGTCCAAATTTCCAGAGACCAGTCCGTTACAACGCAACATACAGTCCGTTACAACGGACCAACTGTGTAGAGCTCCGTTACAACGGACCTAGTCCGTTACAACGGACTCCAATAGACACCCTTGGCATCCCCGCAACCTCGTATCAGATACAAGGTCCGTTACAACGGACTCCAAGTCCGTTACAACGGACTCCAAGTCCGTTACAACGGAATATGCAGTTTTCACGGTACTCCTCACACCCCCGCTTCCTATACAGGGTCCGTTGCAACGGACTCCAAGTCCGTTACAACGGAATATGTGTTTTTTTTCGAAAAATTCTCAATTTCCTGTATCTGCTACAGTGTCCGTTATAACGGACTATGCGATTTTTGAACTGCTGTTTTCGCTCGTTTCCAAAACGATCAATCATGAAACCTTTTCACGATTATTCCTAGATACTCTCAATCAACTATTGATCGATCTCTAGCGAATTTCACTTGTGATTTTAATGGAATTTGACATTCTAAATATGTAACATCATGCAAACGGGTACGAACTTTGATAACCCGTGCGTATATCTAATATACGACTATGATTCGATCCTCGAATCGATGGCGATCGCTCTGATACCACTGTTGGAGAATATCCTCGACCCCGGGCCCGCGCAGCGGAATGAAGGCCCGGTCCGATTCCCCGATTCCCGAGATCACGCCATGACTTCGAGGGTACGATGCGAATAGAAGGATAGATCTATACCAGCGTGAAATTGATCACGCACGAAGGGTTGATCGCCGCCTTCTATCTCCTGTCACGTTGGTGACAATCCGCGCGTCCCATACCACGCGTCTTTCACCGTTCGTTGGCCGTCTTCTCACTCCTTGAGTCGATCACAATCCAAGAGCCACAATTGTCGCTCCTCTACTTGTATCCACCGTGAGTCGCAAGACATCAGTCGCGGATGCACCTGCCTAGACGATGCACCGGCGAACTTGCTCGATCTAATCGATTCTCTATTACTCGAGAAACTCCTTTCTCGATTTCTCTCTCTTCGCACTCTTTCACTCACTAAAGATCAAATCTGAATTTGCTCTTTTTCTTGTGTATATTGGGCAGAATAATCACTTGCTTAGAATGATTCAACTGGTTTCCATAGTGAAGATGAGAGAGAAAATTCTATTTATACCTAAATAGGATAAGGATTAGCCAAAATGCATGTATATCCAATATACACCCTTTCACACAGAAAACTGTATGAACCTGTTCAGTAGTCTGTCCAGACGAAATTGATAAATTTCTCTGACAGAAAAGCAACCAACACGAAAGTTGTAGATAATCTTATTATCTACACAACCCAATTTGGCCCAGCCCAATTGGAATTCGTATGCAAAAGTTATGACTGTTTTACTAACTGTATGTCATACTGTTGCACCCTTTCGGTATTTCACAGAAACGACACTTATACTTCGTTCATATGAAATATATTTCTATATGAAGGTTGTAGATAATCTCATTATCTATCTAACCCAATTTGAACCATTCTAATTGGATTTTCCCGCTGAAAGTTATGGCCACGAATGTACGACTACATTCGTTTATCCTTGTGTACACTTTTACGGTTGATCCGAAACTGTATTTCTTTCAGACCGCTCCATAGGAAGGATCGCATTAGTCGTTCAATTTGATTCAAAACCCATTTTGGCAATTTTATCGCTTGCATAAGGAAGATCGGCACCGCATTTAGAGTCGCCTTGACTAGTGTGAGCCGCCCACCAAACGAGAGAAGTCGGCCTTTCCATGAAGCTATGTGTCTTTGAATTTTGGATAATAAGGGCAAGAAATCATTTCTTCTCGGTTTCTTGTATGTCAATGGAAAACCTAGATACGTTATTGGGAGTTCTTTAAGCGGACATTGGAGAATGGCTTGGATGGTCATATGCAAATCTTGGGGGATGCCAATGGGCGTGAAGGAGCTTTTGTTACGGTTAATTTCTAGACCGGTTAGTTCCGTGAAGAGTTGGAATACTTGGGAGATTATTTTCATGTTATCCGGTGCGGCTTCAATGAATATTATTGTGTCGTCGGCAAATTGTAGGAGTGGCGTTTGTATCGGGTATGATGAGGTCAAGAGATGTGATACGCTTTGTATCATATCGTGTAGTACGTTGACCGCTAGGTCGAATAGAAGTAGAGATAGTGGATCTCCTTGCCGAAGCCCTTTTAGATGCATAAAATACGGTGATAGATTTCCGTTCACCTTAACCGCGGAAGAGGAGGAGGCGAGAATGTTATTTATCCATTGCACCCAAATTTACGGAAAGCCGCGGGCTCGTTGGAGCTTGTCTAGAAAGTTCCATGAGAGGTTATCAAAAGCTTTTTTGAAATCTACTTTTAGAATTAGAGATGGTATTTTCTTAGAGTGATAGAAGTATAGTAGTTCCTTACTACTAGCATAGGAATCAATTATGGATCTTTTTTTTATAAAAGCCGTTTGATGGTCGTTGATTAGGTTAGTGAGTTTTGGTTGTAATCTATTAGCTAGTACCTTAGTGAGAATCTTGACGGGGGAGGAAATTACACTAATAGGTCGAAAGTCGGCCAAGGAGTCGGCACCTTCTTTCTTCGGTATTAAAGTGATCGTTGCTTGATTCAATTTGGCAAGATTAGTGTTGTTGTTGTAGAAGTTCATGAATAGCTTGAGCAAGTCGTCTTTAATGCAAGGCCACATTGCTTGAATGAACTCTATTGGTAGGCCATCGGGTCCTACCGATTTCCCCTTGCTTATTTCTTGGATTGCATTAAAAATTTCCTTTTCGGTGAAAGGGGCGCCTAGATCTTCCAGCGACGCCGAGTTCGGTTGTAGAGAGGGGAGTTTGCTTGGGTCCCATTGAGCTATCCCTTCATTGTTTGTTCCTAGGAGGCTTTTATAATATTCATGGAATTTGTCTAGGATTGTTTTAGTGTCGGTGAATGAGGTGCCTTGAATCGTTAATTTATGTATTGTGTTCCTTCTATTCCTAGCCGAGGCCATTGCGTGAAAGTAGGAAGTATTTCTATCGCCCAGTTTTAGCCATGTAATCGAGGATCTTTGTTGCCATTTAAGTTCCTCGAGGATGGAGATGTCATATGCTTTTTCCTTAAGTTCTATACGCATTTTTTGTTCGAGCGGTAGGAGCACCCTTGTTTCTTCTATCCAATTAAGAAGTTGTATACATTGTAGTGTGTTTTCTTTGTTTTCTTTTTGCACTTTTTGATCTTCCTTGTCCCATCTAAGGAGTGCCGCCCTTGCCTTGTTTACTTTATATAGGAAGTTGGTCGCGGCATCCCTATGTAGAGGAGTAGAGCCCCAATTTTGTTTGAAAAGTTCAATGGCTCGAGTGCTCCGTAGCCATGCTCTCTCGAAAGACTTGACTCGTGTTCCTTGGGCGGGTGAATTCTTCTCAAAGGTTATTTTAAGTGGGATGTGATCCGAGGTGATCGTGGAAAGTAGTGTAATGTTTGTTGACAAGTTCAAGCGCGAGAAGTGGTGAGAGAAGAAAGCGCGGTCCAACCTTGAGAATGTGGGGTTGGGACGCCTATTAGAATAAGTAAATTTGCGGCTTAGTAGATCTATTTCTTCCAACCGTAAGTCATTGATCACTTGATTAAACCCTAGGACATCTCTAATTAGGTGGTTCGTGCCCGTTGTTTCATTCATCGCACGTATTGCATTGAAGTCGCCCACTAGGATCCAAGGAAAGTTGGAAGGATTAAGAGTAGTTAGTTCGAGGAAGAAATTTTCTTTGAGTGAGTCTACGATGGGGCCGTAAATATTGGAGATCAAGAAGGTGAAGCCATTTGCTAGTGAGAGTGTTGAGTTAAGTGAATAATCCTTGATCGTGGAGTTTAAGAGAGTGAAGTCGTTACTCCAAGCGGTCATTAAACCACCTTTGGACCCATTTGCTTGCTTAAATTGGGCATTATTGATGGAGTTATGGCAAACCGATTTCATACTAAAGAAATTGGGATCGTCCCATTTAGTTTCTTGTAAACAAATAATATTACACTTAGCACCCCTAACTAAGTTTTTCACTAATTTGCACTTGTTTACGTTTCCTAGTCCACGGACATTCCAACACAAAATGGCAAGATAATTAAAAAGTAACATAATCTTCTAACACAAAAAAGGAGCATAACTAGCTCTAAATAAATTCGCGGGGTGGAGTCTACTTATAGTACTCCTCTTCATCCCCATAATCCACTTGTTGGGATGTGTCGTCCTCGATATCGAATTTCATTTTGGGCTCGGTGGGGAGAGAAGCTGTGCGAAAAGAACAAAAGTTTGGTGAGATATTATGACAAGAATTAGCTTGCAACGCACATGAGCCTATCAACTTTTTATTCTTTGTTTTGGATTTAAAAGATTTATTAATTGGCTCTGAGATCGCCTTTTGGCCCATCTCTGCTTTGTTTCGTAATATCGCTAAGTCTGATGGGGCAATGACATTAGCCTCTCGATAAATTTGCGGCTCGTGCAACCCACATAATTCCCTGATAAGCCCAAGGGTTTGATCATTTAGTGGTTTAGGGTCATTTCTTTCTAAATTTAGGAGATCGAAAATATGATTTTTTGGGCCTACTGATTTATTCTTTTCTTTTGGCCCATTATTTACTATTTTTGCATGATTGTTATCAAGCTCACTAGCTTCATTTATTTGCTTGGGCTTAGGAACTTTTTTTCCTTTTTTCAGCGGGCTTATTTTGGCCTTTTTCTTGAGCCTAATTGATTTTTTAATAGATTTAAGTGTTTGATTGAAGACACTTGGCACTAGCAGATTAGGGGTGTATACTTTATCAAGAAGAAAAGAGGCGGAATAATTTGGTTTTGGGAGACGGGAGATGGAAGAGAGATGAGTTATGGATCGACGATTGAAACGCGAGCTCTTGACTTGGATTGAAGATTAATTGAATTGGAATGGTAGAAAATAAACCAAGTTTTATCTTATTTATTGCTTTATAATTTGTGAAATAATTGTACCAAGATGAAAAGCATAAACGAAAACAAAATAATTTTCGGATTCACTTGCCAAGCACTCGAGATTTAAAAATCCAACCGTGAAGCTCGCAAGATACACTCATTCATGCCAAAAAACCCAAAACTAAAAAGGTGTAGTTTCATGGTTACCCGTACAAAACATTAAGAAATAGAGTATATCCCAGCAAAGAAATCATGTACGTAGCCAAAAAATTAATAATATCATGTATACCCCTACAAAACATTAATAAATATTTATCTGTGGCAGGACTCGTATTCTTTCATGTTGTTTTGAAGATGCAGCATGTTATTTCCTAGTTTGAGATTTTGCAGGGTATCCGTGATATTTTCGTTTTAAAGGGCATACATGACATTCAGAGATTTTGCTGGGGCGCACATGAAAATTTGCAAAGTAGAAAAAAGAAAAATTTGCTTTAAAATGTCAAATATCGCAAGGAACCCAGTCGAGAATCTCTCCAGCAAACATAGGCACAATCTCTCCAGAGGTAAAATCATACGATTCTGGAACTTTCCAGGGGCTTTTTCGTAATTTTATCTTCGAATTATTCCTCGGAAGCCCATAAAAATCCGGCCCATTAAAGCTCGCAAACGCCTCCAATTTGTCAAGCGCTCCAGCCTATCATTAATTAAACATCATAAATTTTTGTACGTTTCCCCTATTGAAGGGGTATAAACGATATTTTGAGATTTATGTACCGCTTCGAAAACTTTGGCATAGAGAGATAACGCAACAGGGGCGCTGTAAATGCCAGCACAGCCACAAGAGCATTCTTTTTTCGTTTTATCATGCGGTGCACTATCTGTACCGAGAAAATATTTCTTGCTTCCACTCGTGACCGCTTTTACTATAGCTTCTCCTATTAAAAAATTAAAAAAAAAATGTAAAATTATATTTTAAAGGGGTATTTGCAAGAAAAGACGCGTACTGTGAATTTCTCTTTTTAAAACTGGGAGGCAGTAATTATGAGGCTGCAAACCGCCTTTAAACAACGCGTTTCTATTCAATAGCATGTGTTGTGGCGTCACCGTCGCAGCAATATTTCCTAAAATCATAAAAAAATAAAATATCGTTTATGCCCCTGAAAAATAGGACGTGATCGACTTTTAATTTTTTAACATGCCTGTATTGCGAGATTCTATGAAGTTGACGGCATCTCGAGTTGTGATGTGCTCCATTACGATTTTTAATTTGGGGAATTTCTCGACTAATGGGGATAATATTTGGTCGATGAATACCCTTTCTCTATCGAATGTGTCCACGTTTGGATCGGTTACTTCTCCGTGTACCTAAAAGTTTACGAATGTTTAAATCTGAGATTCAAATTAGGGTTTACGTTTTATATTAGGAGTTGTAATTATGATTGAGTTAGTTAGTTACGAGTAACGGCATTTCGTGCTCGGCCATTTCTTCGAGAACGGGCAAGCATTTGCCGAAAATATCGGTTACGCCATCCTGAGAATTTGTGGTCGCTCCTGCTGGATATAGTTTCACTGCGTAAACTACTCCGCTATTTCCTAATTTAGAAAAATAAAAGATCAAAATTGCCCCAATAAGCAAGAAAAAGAATGATAATTGATGTTGAAAATGGGAGCATACTTGCGAGTTTGATTTCTTCAGGGCTAGTGTTATCGGTCAAATAAAGTGTCATTAAAGGATTGAACTCAGTATCAGAAGGAAGAGCCTTTAGTATCGAATCTCGATAAGCCAAAGCTTTATCCGTTGTAGTGATTGGCGGCTTCAGATTCGGCATCACAATCGCTCTTCCGAATTGCCTCGCACTATTAACAATTTTTCACTAAATCAGAGAAACATAATAGTTCAAATTTGAAGATAGATAGATAGATCCAAATGGAGTGGACCTGTGAGGAAGGATGGACTGGAGAAGATCGCCATCCCTCAGGTGGAGATGCCAGTCGTCAGGGCGAGTGATCGTCATCTCCATTCTTACCGCCCTTGCTGTAGCTGTATTGAGCTTCCGGCGAGAACAGGAGGCGTTGTTCCTCGAGAAAGTGAGCTTGATAGAAGGAGAAGAGAGAGAGTATGTATTCATCAGTCATCAAGCCCAATTCATTCATGGAGGGGCAACACTAACACTAGAATATTGTCACATGGGCACCGGTTTTGTCAAACCGGGATTTCGGATCTTGATTTTATATATAACAAATGCAGAATGCTCGCTACCTGTACAATCCGAGACTTGAAATACCATATTGTACGTCAAATTGAAATTATCGGTTTTGATGTATACTTCGGCCCACTAAGGCCCAGTTAAAACCTGGATATCAATTCCGATTCCCGTGCTTTTAAAACCCTAGTGCCGCCTCTCTCTCAGAGTAAGATTTCTCCCATTCGTCTTCTTCAGCAAACTCCTCTCTCTTTGATTTTTGCTCCTCTTAATTGTTGATGCGAAGATGAGGATTTTATCTTTTGCTTATCGTCTCTAGGCGATATGATTACCATTTATTGGTTCGTATTCCCTGAGCATCTCATTTTTTGTGTTTTCTCGAGGAATTTTGATCTGCATTGAGCATTTCTTGTTCCTCTTTTGATTGGGCTTGAATTTATTTATTTTTGTGAATTATCGAGGGACCTATGGAGAGATCGCTAATTACCAGTGCGATTTTATTCAAGTTTACCTTCGAAGATTTATCGAGCAATTTGATTGGATCTGCTAGAGATTTAAATATTTTTTTTCGAAATTTAGCTTTGTTTGATCCGTTAAATTGACAAATTTATGAATTTAAAAAAAAGTTGTTTTGAAATAGAAAAATCGAAGGTCCCAGCAGGGAAGTGGAGATCTCCAGTACGTTGAGGCTTCTCTAACAATTTAATAAAACCTTCGTACATGAATGAGAAGCCGTATCGTAGGATGCCTGAAGTTTTCTGTTTCATGGTATCTGAAACTACGGTTACATTACTATCGTTTTTGTTCAATTTACTTGTTCATTGGAATTTTCATATTCCCTTGATTTTTTTATATAAGGCCGTACTAATATAACAAATAGTTTAAAAATATTAATTATTATTGGAAAATTTACAAACAACTCTCTAACTTTACCTAACTTGAGAAACTTCAAAAAAATTTCTACATACAAAATTTTCTTTTTAATTTTCTACCTATAAAGATATTTTTGGAAAATTTACAAACAATTCCGTAACTTCACCTAACTTTTGAGAAACTTCAAAAAAATTTTTACGTACAAGATTTTTTTTTAATTATTCATCTATAAAGATATTTCATGGTATTATAATTTTTTTAATAAAAATATTCTTTTATTTTTAACTTTTAAATTTAATAAACATATTTTTGTACTATTTTATTAATTTAAAATCATTATAAATATTTTCTAATATATACTAATTTTAAAAAATAATATATCATATTCACTATGTTATGCGGATACTTCAAAAATACAGAAGTATCTTGAAGATACGAGTATTTGATACGGGTACGATACGGCTCGGGTACGTATCGGATACGTTACGTGACATATCTGATTATTTTAATATTTATTTTTTTCGGATACGGCAGGATACGATTGGGTTACGTTCATGATACGGTTGGATACTCCATTTATAATACTTCGGTCCATTATATATTTTGGCCCATTATATTTTTAAATAAAATATATAGGATACTCCTATTATAATTCTAGGATATTTCTAAATTAGTTCTAAACTACTTCTAGAATAAATTTAAAATATTTTTATGATATTTATATTGTTTTGTTGATTTTATTTATTGTCATAATATTTATATTCAAAATATTATTTAATTTATTATTTATTTATTTATTATATACAATATAAATATATTAAAATAATAATTATATAATCGTATCCGTATTCGCGATTTTTTGAAAATTGTCGTATCGCCGTATCCGTATCGTATAGCATACGATATCCGTATCCGTATCCGTGCAACATAGCATATTCATAATTTTAATATTTTATTCAATATATATTTTATCATAAAAAATTAAAATTAAAATATTTTTGAAAATATTTTGACAAATTAATATTATTATAGTATTTAAGTTTAATGTTAAATAGTTGTTAATAAAAATATTAAATATTATTTTTTACATAATTTGCAATGCATGAGTGAACAAAACTAACATTGAAATTTTATTGCCGTTAGTTTTAATTTCAAATTAGTTGATGAAATATTTTTTTAGCAGTTTGTTTTGTTATAATTATTTTTATTAACTATTAACAAATTAGTTGATGAAATTTATATTTGTTAATACATTAGTTACTAAAAATTAGCGGCAATATTTTTTTTTTTTTAGTGTTTGTAAAATTTGGTGAAAAGTTAAGTAATAAAAGATACGCTACAAATGATCTAAAAACACGTTATTTGAATTCCTCAAAACGTAAAAAAATTATTATGAATGGAAAAAAAAACTTTCTTAATGTTTGTAAAATTTGGTGAAAAGTTACGTAGTAAAAGATTTGATCCAAACAATCTCCAAAACACGTAATTTTGACTCCTCATAGCGTTAAAATATTGTTATGAATCAAAAACCAATCATTCTCAGTGTTTGTAATTTTTTTTGAAAAGTTATGTAGTAAATATACGATATAAATGATCTAAAAATACGTTATTTTAACTACTCAAATCGTAAAAAGATTGCTATGAATGGAAAAACAAACTCTCTTAATTTTTGTATAATTTGGTGAAAAGTTACATCATAAAACATTCGATCCAAACAAACTAAAAAAACGTTATTTTGTGTCCTAAGAGCGTTAAAAAATGTTATGAATCGAAAAAACAAAATTTCTTATTGTTTGTAAAATTTGGTGACTGTAGTAAAATATACGATACAAATGATCGAAAAACATGTTAATTGAACTCCTCAAAGCATAAAACGATTTCTTTGAATCGAAAAGAAAACTTTCTTAGTGTTTGTACAATTTGGTGAAAACTTACGTGGTAAAAGATTCGATCAAAACCATCACAAAAACATGTTATTTGAACCTCTCGGAGCATTAAAAGATTGTTATGAATCGAAAAACAAAATATCTTGGTGTTTGTAAAACTTGCCGAAAAGTTATTTAGTAAAAAATACGATATAAATGATCTAAAAACACGTTATTTGAACTCCTGAAAACGAAAAAAGAATGCTATGAATCGAAATGAAAAGTTACGTTGTAAAAGATTCAATCCAAACCATCTAAAAAATATGTTATTTGGACTCCTAAGAGCGTTAAAAGAATATTCTGATTCTAAAACAAACTTTCTTAGTGTTTGTAAAATTTGGTGAAAAGTTATGTAGTAAAAGATACGATAAAGATGATCTAAAAACAGGTTATTTGAACTCCACATAGCATAAAAAGATTGGTTTGGATCGAAAAGAAAATTTTCTTAGTGTTTGTACAATTTGGTCAAAAGTTACGTAGTAAAATATTCGAACCAAACCACCTCAAAAACAGGTTATTTGGACTCCTCACAGTGTTAAAAGATTGTTATGAATCCAAAAATTAACTTTCTTAGGGTTTGTAAAATTTGGTGAAAACTTATGTTATAAGATATACGATACAAATGATCTAAAAACACGTTATTTGGACTCCTCAAAGCGTAAAAACATTGTTATGAAACGAAAAGAAAAATTTCTTAGTGTTTGCACAATTTGGTGAAAAATTACGTAGTAAAACATTCGATCCAAACCCTCTCAAAAACACGTTATTTGGGCTCCTCGTAATGTTAAAAGATTGTTATGAAGTGAATAAAAAACTTTCTTAGGGTTTGTAAAATTTGTTGAAAAGTGATGTAGTAAAAGGTACGATACAAATGATCTAAAAACATGATATTTGAGCTCCTCAAAGCCTAAAAAGATTGCTATGAATCGAAAAGAAAACTTTCTTAGTGTTTGTACAATTTGGTGGAAAGTTACGTAGTAAAAGATGTTGGTTAATTCTAACATTGGGGGGGGGGGGGGGGGGGGGGGGGGGGTGAATAGGTAAACCAAGTATGCAATTTTCGTACTACGGTATACAAATTCTTAATTGTTGCGGAAGCTAAATGATATGAATTAAATTATGCAAATACCGAGTAATTTGAACACAAGATGTTTGATGACGGAGTTCGGTAGGTGGTTGCTTTGTAGCTTTAACTCACCGTCTACTTGCTTAATCAACCGATTCGATTGAATACAAGTACCTACGTCTCTGGGATGCCTTGTGCCTTTTCAGGCTTTCGATTGAATTCCCGAATCACTCGTACACGGTTTTGCCTAGATCGATTTACACGTATTTCTATCGATCTATAGCGGGCTTTACAATCTTTGTACTAGCCTATTACAAGTATCTAATACGAACTAAACGTGATCGGTCACGTGAGTTGGGAATCGTATTTGATGGAGGATATCGATCTAGGATCTAGGATTGGTCTCAACTTATCAAGTCCTCACAAGATCAAAGCTAGGATTTTCTCTCTTTCTAATGTGGAATGATTTTTTGTGAAAGCTTAGAGAGAGAAGACTTGAGTGGGGTCTATTTATATCTCTCATAGAGACCACTCAATCTTCATGCAAATTGCATAGTGCGTTCGAACGCACATGACAGTTTGGTCGAACACACTGCAATTTGAACTAACCGTTTTATATGTATTATTCATAAACACGATAGGTTCGTTCGAACTGACTGAGCAGTTCGTTCGAACGAACATGTAATTTGAAATGGAGTTCGAGGTTCGTTCAATGACTCTTGTTGTGTGTCCGGAACGAACCATGAAGGTGGGTTCGAACGAACCTTTTTATTCGTTCGAACTAACTGACGTGTGTTCGAACGTTGAGATGGTTCTTTCAAACATACATGGTGAGGTTCGTTCGAACGTATAGATGTTCGTTCGAACGAACTATTGTTTGTGTTTATTTTCCTCCCATCATCAGAATTAGGTTCGTTCGAACACAGTGTAAAAGTTCGTTCTAACGAAAGGTTCGTTCGAACGCATAGTATTGTTCGTTCGAACGAACCATATTCTGGCATGGTGATTCACCATTTTCCATTTCATCATGTTTTGAATATTTCTTTTGATCTTGATAAATGTGAGATGTTTCTTGGAATACCTAGGGTTTTATTTTGGTGATCCCAATTCACGGAAGGCTTCGATATCTTCGATTCTTCAATCGTCTTGACGCCTTTCCTTTCTTGTTGATTTATGCCTTCTTTAATCTTGAATAATCTCCGTGGTCATCCACTTGTGTTTCTTTTGATCACCTTTAGTATGTTGTACCTATATCTCCTACAAGTTGTTCTTAACACACATTGTTAGTAGTATTGACAGTTGTTCTGATATAATCAAACCGTAGGATATTTGGATCAACAAAAGATTCGATCCAAACCATCTCAAAAACACGTTATTTAGACTCCCCAGATCGTTAAATGATTGTTATGGATAAAAAAAAACTTTCTTAGTGTTTGTAATATTTGGTGAAAAGTTATGTACTAAAAGAAATTATACAAATGATATAAAAACATGTTATTTAAACTCCTCAAACGGTAAAAAGATTGCTATGAATCGAAAACAAACTTTCTTAGTGTTTGTAAAATTTGGTGAAGAGTTATGTAGTAAAAGATACGATACAAATGATCTGAAAACACATTATTTGAACTCCTCAAAGCGTCAAAACATGGCTACGAATCGAAAAGAAAACTTTCTAAGTGTTTGCACAATTTGGAGAAAAATTACGTAGTAAAACATTCGACCAAAACCATCTCAAAAACACGTTATTTGGGCTCCTCATATCGTTAAAAGATTGTTATGAAGCGAATAAAAAACTTCCTTACTGTTTGTAAAATTTGTTGAAAAGTGATGTAGTAAAAGGTACGATACAAATGATCTAAAAACATGATATTTGAACTCCTCGAAGCGTAAAAAGATTGCTATGAATCGAAAAGAAAACTTTCTTAGTGTTTATACAATTTGGTGACAAGTTACGTAGTAAAATCTTCGATCCAAACCATCTCAAAAACACGTTATTTGGACTCCTCATATCGTTAAAAGAATGTTATAAATCGAAAAACAAAATTTTTTATTGTTTTTAAAATTTGGTGAAAGGTTATGTACTAAACGATACGATACAAATGATCTAAAAACACGTTATTTGAACTCCTCTAAACGTAAACACATTGCAATGAATCGAAAAGAAAACTTTCTTCATGTTTGCACAATTTGGTGAAAAATTGCGTAGCAAAACATTCCATCCACACGCTCTCAAAAACACGTTATATGAACTCCTCATAACGTTAAAAGATTGTTATGAATCGAATAATAAAGTTTCTTAGTGTTTGTAAATTTGGTGAAAATTTATGTAGTAAAAGATACGATACAAATGATCTAAAAACACGTTATTTGAACACTTCAAAGCGTAAAAAGATTGCTATGAATCGAAAAGAAAACTTTCTTAGTGTTTGTACAATTGGGTGAAAAGTTACGTAGCAAAAGATTCGATCCAAACCATCTCAAAAACACGTTATTTGGACTCCTTAGATCGTTAAAAGAATGTTATGAATCGAAAAACAAACTTTCTTAGTGTTTGTAAAATTTGGTGAAAAGTTATGTACAAAACGATACGATACAAATGATCTAAAAACATGTTATTTGAACTCCCCAAAGCGTAAAAAGGTTGTTATGAATCGAAAAGAAAAACTTTCTTAGTGTTTGTACAATTTGGTGAAAAGTTACGTAGTAAAAGATTCGATCCAAACCATCTCAAAAACACGTTATTTGGACTCCTCAGATCGTTAAAAGAATGTTATGAATCGAAAAACAAACTTTCATAGTGTTTGTACAATTTGGTGAAAAGTTACGCAGTAAAAAATTCGATCCAAACCATCTCAAAACATACGTTATTTGGACTCCTCAGATCGTTAAAAGAATGTTATGAATCGAAAAACAAACTTTCTCAGTGTTTGTTAAATTTGGTGAAAAGTTATGTACTAAACGATATGATACAAATGATCTAAAAACACGTTTTTTGAACTCCTCAAAGCATAAAAAGATTGCTATGAATCGAAAAGAAAACTTTCTAAGTGTTTGTACAATTTGGTGAAAAGTTACGTAGTAAAAGATTCGATCCAAACCATCTCAAAAATATGTTATTTGGACTCCTCAGATCGTTAAAAGAATGTTATGAATCGAAAAACAAACTTTCTTAGTGTTCGTAAAATTTGGTGAAAAGTTATGTACTAAACGATATGATACAAATGATCTAAAAACACGTTATTTGAACTCCTCAAAACGTAAAAAGATTATTATGAATCGAAAAGAAAACTTTCTTAGTATTTGTACAATTTGGTGAAAAGTTACGTAGTAAAATGATTCGATCCAAACCATCTCATAACACGTTATTTGGACTCCTCGCAGCGTTAAATTATTGTTATGAATCGAAAAACAAACTTTCTACTAGTTTATAAAAACTGGTGAAAAGTTGTGTACTAAAAGATACGATAAAAATGATCTAAAAACACATTATTTCGACTCCTCAAAGCGTAAAAAGATTGCTATGAATCGAAAAGAAGACTTTCTTAGTGTTTGTACAATTTGGTGAAAAGTTACGTCGTAAAACCTTCGATCCAAACCATCTCAAAAACACATTATTTGGACTCCTCAGATCGTTAAAAGAATGTTATGAATCGAAAAACAAAGTTTCTTAGTGTTCGTAAAATTTGGTGAAAAGTTATGTATTAAACGATATGATACAAACGATCTAAAAACACGTTAATTGAACTCCTCAATGCGTAAAAATATTGCTATGAATCGAAAAAAAAAATTTCTTAGTATTTGTACAATTTGGTGAAAAGTTACGTAGTAAAATGATTCGATCCAAACCATCTCAGAACACGTTATTTGGACTCCTCGCAGCGTTAAAATATTGTTATGAATCGAAAAACAAACTTTCTTAGTGTTTGTAAAATTTGATGAAAAGTTATGTACAAAACGATATGATACAAATGATCTAAAAACACGTTATTTGAACTCCTCAAAGCGTAAAAAGATTGCTATGAATCGAAAATAAAATGTTCTTAGTATTTGTACTATTTGGTGAAAAGTTACGTAGTAAAATAATTCGATCCAAACCATCTCAGTACACGTTATTTGGACTCCTCGTAGCGTTAAAATATTGTTAGGAATCGAAAAACAAACTTTCTACTAGTTTGTAAAAATTGGTGAAAAGTTGTGTACTAAAAAATACGATACAAATGATCTAAAAACACGTTATTTAGACTCCTCAAAGCGTAAAAACATTGCTATGAATCGAAAATAAGACTTGCTTAGTGTTTGTACAATTGGGTGAAAAGTTACGTCGTAAAATTTCGATCCAGACCATCTAAAAACACGTTATTTGGACTCCTCAAAACGTTAAAAGATTGTTATGAAGCGAATAAAAAACTTTCTTAGTGTTTGTAAAATTAGTTGAAAAGTGATGTAGTAAAATGTACGATACAAATGATCTAAAAACATGATATTTGAACTCCTCAAAGCGTAAAAAGATTGCTATGAATAAAAAAAAAACTTTCTTAGTGTTTATACAATTTGGTGACAAGTTACGTAGTGAAATATTCGATCCAAACCATCTCAAAAACACGTTATTTGGGCTCCTCAGATCGTTAAAAGAATGTTATGAATCGAAAAACAAACTTTCTTATTGTTTCTAAAATTTGGTGAAAGGTTATTTACTAAACGATACGATACAAATGATCTAAAAACACGTTATTTGAACTCCTCTAATCGTAAAAACATTGCTATGAATAGAAAAGAAAACTTTCTTCGTGTTTGCACAATTTGGTGAAAAATTGCGTAGTAAAACATTCGATCCAAACCCTCTCAAAAACACGTTATTTAAGCTCCTCATAACGTTAAAAGATTGTTATGAATCGAATAATAAAGTTTCTTAGTGTTAGTAAAATTTGGTGAAAATTTATGTAGTAAAAGATACGATACAAATGATCTAAAAACACGTTATTTGAACTCTTCAATGCGTAAAAAGATTGCTCTGAATCGAAAAGAAATCTTTCTTAGTGTTTGTACAATTTGGTGAAAAGTTACGTAGTAAAAGATTCGATCCAAACCATTTCAAAAACACGTTATTTGGACTCCTTAGATCGTTAAAAGAATGTTATGAATCTTAAAACAAACTTTCTTAGTGTTTGTAAAATTTGGTGAAAAGTTATGTACAAAACGATACGATACAAGTGATCTAAAAATACGTTATTTGAACTCCTCAAAGCGTAAAAAGGTTGCTATGAATCGAAAAGAAAAACTTTCTTAGTGTTTGTACAATTTGTTGAAAAGTTACATAGTAAAAGATTCGATGCAAACCATCTCAAAAACACGTTAGTTCGACTCCTCAGATCGTTAAAAGAATGTTATGAATCGAAAAACAAATTTTCTTTGTGTTTGTACTAAACGATATGAAACAAATGATCTAAAAACATGTTATTTGAACTCCTCAAAGGGTAAAAAGATTGCTATGAATCGAAAAGAAAACTTTCTAAGTGTTTGTACAATTTGGTGAAAAGTTACGTAGTAAAAGATTCGATCCAAACCATCTCTAAAATACGTTATTTGGTCTCCTCAAATCGTTAAAAGAATGTTATGAATCTAAAAACAAACTTTCTTAGTGTTTGTAAAATTTGATGAAAAGTTATGTACTAAACGATATGATACAAATGATCTAAAAACACGTTATTTGAACTCCTCAAAGCGTAAAAAGATTACTATGAATCGAAAAGAAAACTTTCTTAGTATTTGTACAATTTGGTGAAAAGTTACGTAGTAAAAAGATTCGATCCAAACCATCTCAGAACACGTTATTTGGACTCCTCGCAGCGTTAAAATATTGTTGTGAATCGAAAAACGAACTTTCTACTAGTTTATAAAATTTGGTGAAAAATTGTGTACTAAAAGATACGATACAAATGATCTAAAAACACGTTATTTCAACTCCTCAAACCGTAAAAAGATTGCTATGAATCGGAAAGAAGACTTTCTTAGTGTTTGTACAATTTCGTGAAAAGTTACGTCGTAAAAGCTTCGATCCAAACCATCTCAAAAACACATTATTTGGACTCCTCAGATCGTTAAAAGAATGTTATGAATCAAAAAACATACTTTCTTAGTGTTCGTAAAATTTGGTGAAAATTATGTACTAAACGATATGATACAAATGATCTAAAAACACGTTATTTGAACTCCTCAAATCGTAAAAAGATTGCTATGAATCGATAAGAAAACTTTCTTAGTATTTGTACAATTTGGTGAAAACTTACGTAGTACAAGATTCGATCCAAACCATCTCAGAACATGTTATTTGGACTCCTCGCAGCGTTAAAATATTGTTATGAACCGAAAATTCAACTTTCTACAAGTTTGTTAAATTTGCCGAAAAGTTGTGTACTAAAATATGCGATACAAATGATCTAAAAACAAGTTATTTGAACTCCTCAAAGCGTAAAAAGATTGCTAAGAATCGAAAAGAAGACTTTCTTAGTGTTTGTACAATTTGGTGAAAAGTTACGTAGTAAAAGATTCGATCCAAACCATCTCAGAACACGTTATTTGGACTCCTCACAGTGTTAAAATATTGTTATGAATCGAAAAACAAACTTACTTAGTGTTTGTAAAATTTGGTGAAAAGTTGTGTGCAAAAAGATACGATACAAATGATATAAAAACACGTTATTTGAACTCCTGAAAGCGTAAAAAGATTGCTATGAATCGAAAAGAAGACTTTTTAGTGTTTGTACAATTTGGTGAAAAGTTACGTAGTAAAAGATTCGATCCAAACCATCTCAAAAACACGTTATTCTGACTCCACATATCGTTAAAAGATTGTTATGAATCGAAAAGCAAACTTTCATAGTGTTTGTACAATTTGGTGAAAAGTTACGTAATAAAAGATTCGATCCAAACCATCTCAAAAACACGTTATTCGGACTCCTTAGATCGTTAAAAGAATGTTATGAATCGAAAAACAAACTTTCTTAGTGTTTGTAAGATTTGGTGAAAAGTCATGTACGAAACGATACGATACAAATGATCAAAAAACAAGTTATTTGAACTCCTCTAAACGTAAAAACATTCCTATGAATCGAGAAGAAAACGTTCTTCGTGTTTGCACAACTTGGTGAAAATTTCTGTGGTAAAACATTCGATCCAAACCCTCTCAAAAACACGTTATTTGAGCTCCTCATAACGTTCAAAGATTGTTATGAATCGAATAACAAACTTTCTTAGTGTTTGTAAAATTTGGTGAAAAATTGCATAGTGAAACATTCGATCCAAACCCTCTCAAAAACACGTTATTTGAGCTCCTCATAACGTTAAAAGATTTTTATGAATCGAATAAATAACCTTTCTTAGTGTTTGTAAAATTTGACGAAAAGTTATGTTGTAAAAGATACGATACAAATGATCTAAAAACACGTTTTTTGAACTCCTCAAAGCGTAAAACGATTGCTATGAATCGAAAAGAAAAACATTCTTAGTGTTTGTACAATTTGGTGAAAAGTTATGTAGTAAAAGATTCGATCCAAACCATCTCAAAAACACGTTATTTGGACTCCTCAGATCGTTAAAAGAATGTTATGAATCGAAAAACAAACTTTCTTAGTGTTTGTTAAATTTGGTGAAAAGTAATGTACTAAACGAATCGGAAAAAAAAGTTTCTTAGTGTTTGTACAATTTGCTGAAAAGTTACGTAGCAAAAGATTCGATCCAAACCATCTCAAAAACACGTTATTTGGACTCCTCAGATCGTTAAAAGAAAGTTATGAATCGAAAAACAAACTTTCTTAGTGTTTGTAAAATTTGGTGAAAAGTTATTTAGTAAAAGATACGATACAAATGATCTAAAAACACTTTATTTGAACTCCTCAAAGCGTTAAAAGATTGCTATCAATCGAAAAGAAAACTTTATTAGTGTTTGTACAATTTGGTGAAAAGTTACGTAGTAAAAGATTAGATCCAAACCATCTCAAAAACACGTTATTTGGACTCCTCAGATCGTTAAAAGAATGTTATGAATCTAAAAACAAACTTTCTTTGTGTTTGTAAAATTTGGTGAAAAGTTTCGTACTAAACGATACGATACAAATGATCTAAAAACATGTCATTTGAACTCCTCAAAGCGTAAAAAGGTTGCTATGAATCAAAAAGAAAAACTTTCTTAGTGTTTGTACAATTTGGTGAAAAGTTACGTAGTAAAACATTCGATCCAAACCATCTCAAAAACACGTTATTTCGACTCCTCTGATCGTTAAAACATTGTTATGAATCGAAAAACAAAATTTCTTAGTGTTTGTAAAATTTGGTGAAAAGTTATGTACTAAAAGATAGGATACAAATGATCTCAAAACATGTTATTTGAACTCCTCAAACGGTAAAAAGATTGGTATAAATCGAAAACAAACTTTATTAGTGTTTGTAAAATTTGGTGAAAAGTTATGTACTAAACGATACGATACAAATGATCTAAAAACATATTATTTGAACTCCTCAAACGGTAAAAAGATTGCTATGAATCGAAAACAAACTTTTTTAGTGTTTGTAAAATTTGGTGAAAAGTTATGTAGTAAAAGATACGATACAAATGATCTAAAAACATGTTATTCGAACTCCTCACAGCCTAAAAAGATTGCCATGAATAGAAAAGAAAACTTTCTTAGTATTTGTACAATTTGGTGAAGAGTTACGTAGTAAAATATTCGATCAAAACCATCTTAAAAACACGTTATTTGGACTCCTCAGAACGTTAACAGAATGTTATGAATCGAAAAACAAACTTTCTTAGTGTTTGTAAAATTTGGTGAAAAGTTATGTACTAAAAGATACGATACAAATGATCTAAAAACACGTTATTTGAACTCCACAAAGCGTAAAAAGATTTCTATGAATCAAAAAGTAAACTTTCTTAGTGTTTGTACAATTTGGTGAAAAGTTACGAAGTAAAAGATTCGATCCAAACCATCTCAAAAACACGTTATTTGGACTCCTCAGATCGTTAAAAGAATGTTATGAATCGAAAAACAAACTTTCTTAGTGTTTGTAAAATTTGGTGAAAAGTTATGTACTAAACGATACAATACAAATGATCTAAAAACATGTCATTTGAACTCCTCAAAGCGTAAAAAGATTGCTATGAATCGAAAAGAAAAACTTTCTTAGTTTTTGTAAAATTTGGTGAAAAGTTACGTAGTAAAATATTCGATCCAAACCATCTCAAAAACACGTTATTTGGACTCCTCGGATCGTTAAAAGATTGTTATGAATCAAAAAACAAACTTTCTTAGTGTTTATAAAATTTGGTGAAAAGTTATGTACTAAAAAATATTATACAATTGATCTGAAAACATGTTATTTGAACTCCTCAAACGGTAAAAAGTGCTATGAATCAAAAACAAACTTTTTTAGGGTTTGTAAAATTTGGTGAAAAGTTATTTACAAAACGATACGATACAAATGATCTAAAAACACGTCATTTGTACTCCTCAAAGCGTTAAAATATTGCTATGAATCGAAAAGAAAACTTTCTTAGTGTTTGTACAATTTGGTGAAAGGTTACGTAGTAAAAGATTCGATCCAAACCATCTCAAAAATACGTTATTGGGACTCCTCAGATCGTTAAAAGAATGTTATGAATCTAAAAACAAACTTTCTTAGTGTTTGTAAAATTTGGTGAAAAGTCATGTACTAAACGATACGATACAAATGATCTAAAAACATGTTATTTGTACTCCTCAAAGCGTAAAAATGTTGCTATGAATCGAAAAGAAAAACTTTCTTAGTGTTTGTACAATTTGGTGAAAAGTTACGTAGTAAAAGAATCGATCCAAACAATCTCAAAAACACGTTATTTGGACTCCTCGGATCGTTAAAAGATTGTTATGAATCGAAAAACAAACATTCCTAGTTTTTAAAATTTGATAAAAAGTTATGTACTAAAAGATATGATACAAATGATCTAAAAACATGTTATTTGAACTCCTCAAACGGTAAAAAGATTGGTATAAATCGAAAACCAACTTTCTTAGTGTTTGTAAAATTTGGTGAAAAGTTATGTACTAAACGATACGATACAAATGATCTAAAAACATGTTATTTGAACTCCTCAAACGGTAAAAAGGTTGCAATGAATCGAAAACAAACTTTCTTAGTGTTTGAAAAATTTGGTGAAAAGTTATGTAGTAAAAGATACGATACAAATGATCTAAAAACATGTTATTTGAACTCCTCAAACGGTAAAAAGGTTGCAATGAATCGAAAACAAACTTTCTTAGTGTTTGGAAAATTTGGTGAAAAGTTATGTAGTAAAAGATACGATACAAATGATCTAAAAACACGTTATTTGAACACCTTAAAGCGTAAAAACATTGCTATGAATCGAAAAGAAAATTTCTTAGTGCTTGCACAATTTGGTGAAAAATTACATAGTAAAACATTCGATCCAAAACATCTCAACAACACGTTATTTGGGCTCCTCGTAATGTTAAAAGATTATTATGAAGCGAATAAAAAACGTTCTTAGTGTTTGTAAAATTTGTTGAAAAGTGATGTAGTAAAAGGTACGATACAAATGATCTAAAAACAAGATATTTGAACTCCTCAAAGCGTAAAAAGATTGCTATCGATCGAAAATAAAACTTTCTTACTGTTTGTACAATTTGGTGAAAAGTTACGTAGTAAAAGATTCGATCCAAATCATCTCAAAAACACATTATTTGGACTCCTCGCAACGTTAAAAGATTGTTATGAATCGAAAAACAAACTTTCTTAGTGTTTGTAAAATTTGGTGAAAAGTTATGTAGTAAAAGGTACGATACAAATGATCTGAAAACACGTTTTTTGAACTCCTCAAAGCGTCAAAACATTGCTATGAATCGGAAAGAAAACTTTCTTAGTTTTTGCACAATTTAGTTAAAAATTGCGTCGTAAAACATTCGATCCAAACCCTCTAAAAAAACAGGTTATTTGAGCTCCTCATAACGTTAAAAGATTGTTATGAATCGAATAACACTCTCTCTTAGTGTTTGTAAAATTTGGTGAAAAGTTATGTACTAAAAGATACGATACAAATGATCTAAAAACATGTTATTTGAACTCCTCAAAGCGTAAAAAAATTGCTATGAATCGAAAAGAAAACTTTCTTAGTGTTTGTACAATTTGGTGAAAAGTTACGTAATAAAAGATTCGATCCAAACCATCTCAAAAATACGTTATTGGGACTCCTCAGATCGTTAAAAGAATGTTATGAATCTAAAAACAATCTTTCTTTGTGTTTGTAAAATTTGGTGAAAAGTTACGTACTAAATGATATGATACAAATGATCTAAAAATATGTTATTACTTATTTGAACTCCTCAAAGCGTAAAAAAGTTGCTATGAATCGAAAGGAAAAACTTTCTTAGTGTTTGTACAATTTGGTGAAAAGTTACGTAGTAAAATATTCGATCCAAACCATCTCAAAAACACCTTATTTGGACTCCTCGGATCGGTAAAAGATTGTTATGAATCGAAAAACAAACTTTCTTAGTGTTTGTAAAATTTGATCAAAAGTTATGTACTAAAAGATATGATACAAATGATCTAAAAACATGTTATTTGAACTCCTCAAACGGTAAAATAATTGGTATAAATCGAAAACAAACTTTCTTAGTGTTTGTAAAATTTGGTGAAAAGTTATGTACTAAATGATACGATACAAATGATCTAAAAACATGTTATTTGAACTCCTCACACGGTAAAAAGGTTGCTATGAATCGAAAACAAACTTTCTTAGTGTTTGCAAAATTTGGTGAAAAGTTATGTAGTAATAGATACGATACAAATGATTTAAAAACATGTTATTTGAACTCCTCAAAGCGTAAAAAGGTTGCTATGAATCGAAAGGAAAAACTTTCTTAGTGTTTGTACAATTTGGTGAAAAGTTACGTAGTAAAAGATTCGATCCGAACCATCTCAAAAACACCTTATTTGGACTCCTCGGATCGTTAAAAGATTGTTATGAATCGAAAAACAAACTTTCTTAGTGTTTGTAAAATTTGATGAAAAGTTATGAACTAAAAGATATGATACAAATGATCTAAAAACATGTTATTTGAACTCCTCAAACGGTAAAAAGATTGGTATAAATCGAAAACAAACTTTCTTAGTGTTTGTAAAATTTGGTGAAACGTTATGTACTAAACGATACGATACAAATGATCTAAAAACATGTTATTTGAACTTCGAAAAACGGTAAAAAGATTGCTATGAATCGAAAACAAACTTTCTTAGTGTTTGTAAAACTTGGTGAAAAGTCATGCAGTAAAAGATACGATAAAAATGATCTAAAACACGTTATTTGAACTCCACAAAGCGTAAAAACAGTGCAATGAATCGAAAATAAAAATTTCTGAGTGTTTGCACAATTTGGTGAAAAATTACGTAGTAAAACATTCGATCCAAACCATCTTAAAAACACGTTATTTGGGCTCCTCATAACGTTAAAAGATTGTTATGAAGCAAAATTTTAACTTTCTTCGTGTTTGTCAAATTTGTTGAAAAGCGATGTAGTAAAAGGTACTATACAAATGATCTAAAAACAGGATATTTGAACTCCTCAAAGCGTAAAAAGAATGCTATGAATCGAAAAGAAAACTTTCTTAGTGTTTGTACAATTTGGTGACAAGTTACGTAGTAAAGGATTCGATCCAAACCATCTCAAAAACACGTTATTTGGATTCCTCAAATCGTTAAAAGAATGTTATGAATCAAAAAACAAACTTTCTTATTGTTTGTAAAATTTGGTGAAAAGTTATGTACTAAACGATACAAACAAATGATCTAAAAACATGTTATTTGAACGCCTCAAAACGTAAAAAGATTGCTATGAATCGAAAAGAAAAAGTTTCTTAGTGTTTGTACAATTTGGTGAAATATTACGTAGTAAAAGATTTGATCCAAACCATCTCAAAAACACGTTATTTGGAGTCCTCATATCGTTAAAAGAATGTTATGAATCGAAAAACAAACTTTCTTAGTGTTTGTAAAATTTGTTGAAAAGTTATGTAGTAAAAGATACGATACAAATGATCTAAAAACACGTTATTTGAACTCCTCAAAACGTCAAAAGATTGATATGAATCGAAAAGAAAACTTTCTTAGTGTTTGTACAATTTGGTGAAAAGTTACGTAGTAAAAGATTCAATCCAAACCATCTCAAAAACATGTTATTTGGACTCCTCATATCATTAAAAGAATGTTATGAATCGAAAAATAAACTTTCTTTGTGTTTGTTAAATTTGGTGAAAAGTTACGTACTAAACGATACGATACAAATGATCTAAAAACATGTTATTTGTACTCCTCAAAGCGTAAAATGGTTGCTATGAATCGAAAAGAAAAACTTTCTTAGTGTTTGTACAATCTGGTGAAAAGTTACGTAGTAAAAGATTCGATCCAAACCATCTCAAAAACACGTTATTTGGACTTCTCAGATCGTTAAAAGATTGTTATGAATCGAAAAACAAACTTTCTTAGTGTTTGTAAAATTTGGTGAAAAGTCATGTTGTAAAAGATACAATACAAATGATCTAAAAACACGTTATTTGAACTCCTCAAAGCATAAAAAGATTGCTATGAAACGAAAAGAAAACATTCTTAGTGTGTGCACAATTTGGTCAAAAGTTACGTGGTAAATAATTCGATCCAAACCATCTAAAAAATACGTTATTTGAACTCCTCAGAGCCTTAAAAGATTGTTTTAAATCGAAAAACAAACTTTCTTAGTGTTTGTAAAATTTGGTGAAAAGTTATGGACTAAAAGATACGATACAAATGATGTAAAAACATGTTATTTGAACTCCTCAAAAGGTAAAAAGATTGTTATGAATCGAAAAACAAACTTTCTTAGTGTTCGTAAAATTTGGTGAAAAGTTATGTACTAAACGATATGATACAAATGATCTAAAAACACGTTATTTGAACTCCTCAAAACGTAAAAAGATTATTATGAATCGAAAAGAAAACTTTCTTAGTATTTGTACAATTTGGTGAAAAGTTACGTAGTAAAATGATTCGATCCAAACCATCTCATAACACGTTATTTGGACTCCTCGCAGCGTTAAATTATTGTTATGAATCGAAAAACAAACTTTCTACTAGTTTATAAAAACTGGTGAAAAGTTGTGTACTAAAAGATACGATAAAAATGATCTAAAAACACATTATTTCGACTCCTCAAAGCGTAAAAAGATTGCTATGAATCGAAAAGAAGACTTTCTTAGTGTTTGTACAATTTGGTGAAAAGTTACGTCGTAAAACCTTCGATCCAAACCATCTCAAAAACACATTATTTGGACTCCTCAGATCGTTAAAAGAATGTTATGAATCGAAAAACAAAGTTTCTTAGTGTTCGTAAAATTTGGTGAAAAGTTATGTATTAAACGATATGATACAAACGATCTAAAAACACGTTAATTGAACTCCTCAATGCGTAAAAATATTGCTATGAATCGAAAAAAAAAATTTCTTAGTATTTGTACAATTTGGTGAAAAGTTACGTAGTAAAATGATTCGATCCAAACCATCTCAGAACACGTTATTTGGACTCCTCGCAGCGTTAAAATATTGTTATGAATCGAAAAACAAACTTTCTTAGTGTTTGTAAAATTTGATGAAAAGTTATGTACAAAACGATATGATACAAATGATCTAAAAACACGTTATTTGAACTCCTCAAAGCGTAAAAAGATTGCTATGAATCGAAAATAAAATGTTCTTAGTATTTGTACTATTTGGTGAAAAGTTACGTAGTAAAATAATTCGATCCAAACCATCTCAGTACACGTTATTTGGACTCCTCGTAGCGTTAAAATATTGTTAGGAATCGAAAAACAAACTTTCTACTAGTTTGTAAAAATTGGTGAAAAGTTGTGTACTAAAAAATACGATACAAATGATCTAAAAACACGTTATTTAGACTCCTCAAAGCGTAAAAACATTGCTATGAATCGAAAATAAGACTTGCTTAGTGTTTGTACAATTGGGTGAAAAGTTACGTCGTAAAATTTCGATCCAGACCATCTAAAAACACGTTATTTGGACTCCTCAAAACGTTAAAAGATTGTTATGAAGCGAATAAAAAACTTTCTTAGTGTTTGTAAAATTAGTTGAAAAGTGATGTAGTAAAATGTACGATACAAATGATCTAAAAACATGATATTTGAACTCCTCAAAACGTAAAAAGATTGCTATGAATAAAAAAAAAACTTTCTTAGTGTTTATACAATTTGGTGACAAGTTACGTAGTGAAATATTCGATCCAAACCATCTCAAAAACACGTTATTTGGGCTCCTCAGATCGTTAAAAGAATGTTATGAATCGAAAAACAAACTTTCTTATTGTTTCTAAAATTTGGTGAAAGGTTATTTACTAAACGATACGATACAAATGATCTAAAAACACGTTATTTGAACTCCTCTAATCGTAAAAACATTGCTATGAATAGAAAAGAAAACTTTCTTCGTGTTTGCACAATTTGGTGAAAAATTGCGTAGTAAAACATTCGATCCAAACCCTCTCAAAAACACGTTATTTAAGCTCCTCATAACGTTAAAAGATTGTTATGAATCGAATAATAAAGTTTCTTAGTGTTAGTAAAATTTGGTGAAAATTTATGTAGTAAAAGATACGATACAAATGATCTAAAAACACGTTATTTGAACTCTTCAATGCGTAAAAAGATTGCTCTGAATCGAAAAGAAATCTTTCTTAGTGTTTGTACAATTTGGTGAAAAGTTACGTAGTAAAAGATTCGATCCAAACCATTTCAAAAACACGTTATTTGGACTCCTTAGATCGTTAAAAGAATGTTATGAATCTTAAAACAAACTTTCTTAGTGTTTGTAAAATTTGGTGAAAAGTTATGTACAAAACGATACGATACAAGTGATCTAAAAATACGTTATTTGAACTCCTCAAAGCGTAAAAAGGTTGCTATGAATCGAAAAGAAAAACTTTCTTAGTGTTTGTACAATTTGTTGAAAAGTTACATAGTAAAAGATTCGATGCAAACCATCTCAAAAACACGTTAGTTCGACTCCTCAGATCGTTAAAAGAATGTTATGAATCGAAAAACAAATTTTCTTTGGGTTTGTACTAAACGATATGAAACAAATGATCTAAAAACATGTTATTTGAACTCCTCAAAGGGTAAAAAGATTGCTATGAATCGAAAAGAAAACTTTCTAAGTGTTTGTACAATTTGGTGAAAAGTTACGTAGTAAAAGATTCGATCCAAACCATCTCTAAAATACGTTATTTGGTCTCCTCAAATCGTTAAAAGAATGTTATGAATCTAAAAACAAACTTTCTTAGTGTTTGTAAAATTTGATGAAAAGTTATGTACTAAACGATATGATACAAATGATCTAAAAACACGTTATTTGAACTCCTCAAAGCGTAAAAAGATTACTATGAATCGAAAAGAAAACTTTCTTAGTATTTGTACAATTTGGTGAAAAGTTACGTAGTAAAAAGATTCGATCCAAACCATCTCAGAACACGTTATTTGGACTCCTCGCAGCGTTAAAATATTGTTGTGAATCGAAAAACGAACTTTCTACTAGTTTATAAAATTTGGTGAAAAATTGTGTACTAAAAGATACGATACAAATGATCTAAAAACACGTTATTTCAACTCCTCAAACCGTAAAAAGATTGCTATGAATCGGAAAGAAGACTTTCTTAGTGTTTGTACAATTTCGTGAAAAGTTACGTCGTAAAAGCTTCGATCCAAACCATCTCAAAAACACATTATTTGGACTCCTCAGATCGTTAAAAGAATGTTATGAATCAAAAAACATACTTTCTTAGTGTTCGTAAAATTTGGTGAAAATTATGTACTAAACGATATGATACAAATGATCTAAAAACACGTTATTTGAACTCCTCAAATCGTAAAAAGATTGCTATGAATCGATAAGAAAACTTTCTTAGTATTTGTACAATTTGGTGAAAACTTACGTAGTACAAGATTCGATCCAAACCATCTCAGAACATGTTATTTGGACTCCTCGCAGCGTTAAAATATTGTTATGAACCGAAAATTCAACTTTCTACAAGTTTGTTAAATTTGCCGAAAAGTTGTGTACTAAAATATGCGATACAAATGATCTAAAAACAAGTTATTTGAACTCCTTAAAGCGTAAAAAGATTGCTAAGAATCGAAAAGAAGACTTTCTTAGTGTTTGTACAATTTGGTGAAAAGTTACGTAGTAAAAGATTCGATCCAAACCATCTCAGAACACGTTATTTGGACTCCTGAAAGCGTAAAAAGATTGCTATGAATCGAAAAACAAACTTTCTTAGTGTTTGTAAAATTTGATGAAAAGTTATGAACTAAAAGATATGATACAAATGATCTAAAAACATGTTATTTGAACTCCTCAAACGGTAAAAAGATTGGTATAAATCGAAAACAAACTTTCTTAGTGTTTGTAAAATTTGGTGAAACGTTATGTACTAAACGATACGATACAAATGATCTAAAAACATGTTATTTGAACTTCGAAAAACGGTAAAAAGATTGCTATGAATCGAAAACAAACTTTCTTAGTGTTTGTAAAACTTGGTGAAAAGTCATGCAGTAAAAGATACGATAAAAATGATCTAAAACACGTTATTTGAACTCCACAAAGCGTAAAAACAGTGCAATGAATCGAAAATAAAAATTTCTGAGTGTTTGCACAATTTGGTGAAAAATTACGTAGTAAAACATTCGATCCAAACCATCTTAAAAACACGTTATTTGGGCTCCTCATAACGTTAAAAGATTGTTATGAAGCAAAATTTTAACTTTCTTCGTGTTTGTCAAATTTGTTGAAAAGCGATGTAGTAAAAGGTACTATACAAATGATCTAAAAACAGGATATTTGAACTCCTCAAAGCGTAAAAAGAATGCTATGAATCGAAAAGAAAACTTTCTTAGTGTTTGTACAATTTGGTGACAAGTTACGTAGTAAAGGATTCGATCCAAACCATCTCAAAAACACGTTATTTGGATTCCTCAAATCGTTAAAAGAATGTTATGAATCAAAAAACAAACTTTCTTATTGTTTGTAAAATTTGGTGAAAAGTTATGTACTAAACGATACAAACAAATGATCTAAAAACATGTTATTTGAACGCCTCAAAACGTAAAAAGATTGCTATGAATCGAAAAGAAAAAGTTTCTTAGTGTTTGTACAATTTGGTGAAATATTACGTAGTAAAAGATTTGATCCAAACCATCTCAAAAACACGTTATTTGGAGTCCTCATATCGTTAAAAGAATGTTATGAATCGAAAAACAAACTTTCTTAGTGTTTGTAAAATTTGTTGAAAAGTTATGTAGTAAAAGATACGATACAAATGATCTAAAAACACGTTATTTGAACTCCTCAAAACGTCAAAAGATTGATATGAATCGAAAAGAAAACTTTCTTAGTGTTTGTACAATTTGGTGAAAAGTTACGTAGTAAAAGATTCAATCCAAACCATCTCAAAAACATGTTATTTGGACTCCTCATATCATTAAAAGAATGTTATGAATCGAAAAATAAACTTTCTTTTTGTTTGTTAAATTTGGTGAAAAGTTACGTACTAAACGATACGATACAAATGATCTAAAAACATGTTATTTGTACTCCTCAAAGCGTAAAATGGTTGCTATGAATCGAAAAGAAAAACTTTCTTAGTGTTTGTACAATCTGGTGAAAAGTTACGTAGTAAAAGATTCGATCCAAACCATCTCAAAAACACGTTATTTGGACTTCTCAGATCGTTAAAAGATTGTTATGAATCGAAAAACAAACTTTCTTAGTGTTTGTAAAATTTGGTGAAAAGTCATGTTGTAAAAGATACAATACAAATGATCTAAAAACACGTTATTTGAACTCCTCAAAGCATAAAAAGATTGCTATGAAACGAAAAGAAAACATTCTTAGTGTGTGCACAATTTGGTCAAAAGTTATGTGGTAAATAATTCGATCCAAACCATCTAAAAAATACGTTATTTGAACTCCTCAGAGCCTTAAAAGATTGTTTTAAATCGAAAAACAAACTTTCTTAGTGTTTGTAAAATTTGGTGAAAAGTTATGGACTAAAAGATACGATACAAATGATGTAAAAACATGTTATTTGAACTCCTCAAAAGGTAAAAAGATTGTTATGAATCGAATAACAAACTTTTTTAGTGTTTGTAAAATTTGATGAAAAGTTATGTAGTAAAAGATACAATACAAATGATCAAATAATTCGTTATTTGAACTCCTCTAAACGGCATTAGTGGAAAATGAATCGAAAAACATTGCTATGAATCGAATAGAAAACTTTCTTCGTGTTTGCACAATATGGTGAAAAATTGCGTAGTAGAACATTCGATCCAAACTCTCTCAAAAACACGTTATTTGAACTCCTCATAACGTTAAAAGATTGTTATGAATCGAATAACAAACTTTCTTAGTGTTTGTAAAATTTAGTGATAATTTATTTAGTAAAAGATACGATACAAATGATCTAAAAACATGTTATTTGAACTCCTCAAAGCGTAAAAAGATTGCTATCGATCGAAAAGAAACCTTTTTTAGTGTTTGTACAATTTGGTGAAAAGTTACGTAGTAAAAGATTCCATCCAAACCATCTCAAAAACACGCTATTTGGACTCCTCAGATCGTAAAAAGAATGTTATGAATCAAAAAACAAACTTTCTTAGTGTTTGTAAAATTTGGTGAAAAGTTATGTACTAAACGATATGATACAAATGATCTAAAAACACGTTATTTGAACTCCTCAAAGCGTAAAAAGATTGCTATGAATCGAAAAGAAAACTTTCTTAGTATTTGTACAATTTGGTGAAAACTTACGTAGTACAAGATTCGATCCAAACCATCTCAGAACACGTTATTTGGACTCCTCGCAGCGTTAAAATATTGTTATGAACCGAAAAATCAACTTTCTACAGGTTTGTTAAATTTGGTGAAAAGTTGTGTACTAAAATATACGATACAAATGATCTAAAAACACGTTATTTGAACTCCTCAAAGCGTAAAAAGATTGCTGTGAATCGAAAAGAAGACTTTCTTAGTGTTTGTACAATTTGGTGAAAAGTTACGTAGTAAAAGATTCGATCCAAACCATCTCAAAAAACATTATTTGGACTCCTCAGATCGTAAAAAGAATGTTATGAATCAAAAAACAAACTTTCTTAGTGTTTGTAAAATTTGGTGAAAAGTCAACGATATGATACAAATGATCTAAAAACACGTTATTTGAACTCCTCAAAGCGTAAAAAGATTGCTATGAATCGAAAAGAAAACTTTCTTAGTGTTTGTACAATTTGGTGAAAAGTTACGTAGTAAAAGATTCGATCCAAACCATCTCAAATACACGTTATTTGGACTCCTCATATCGTTAAAAGAATGTTATGAATCGAAAAACAAACTTTCTTAGTGTTTGTAAAATATGGTGAATAGTTATGTATTAAACGATACGATACAAATGATCTAAAAACACGTTATTTGAACTCCTCAAAGCGTAAAAAGATTGCTATGAATCGAAAAGAAAACTTTCTTAGTATTTGTACAATTTGGTGAAAAGTTACGTAGTAAAATATTCGATCCAAACCATCTCATAACACGTTATTTGCACTCCTCGCAGCGCTAAAATATTGTTATGAATCGAAAAACAATCTTACTACAAGTTTGTCAAATTTGGTGAAAAGTTGTGTCCTAAAAGATACGATACAAATGATCTAAAAACACGTTATTTGAACTCCTCAAAGCATAAAAAGATTTCTGTGAATCGAAAAGAAGACTTTCTTAGTGTTTGTACAATTTGGGGAAAAGTTACGTCATATAAGCTTCGATCCAAACCATCTCAAAAACACGTTATTTGGACTCCTCAGAGTGTTAAAAGATTGTTATGAATCAAAAATGAAACTTACTGAGGGTTTGTAAAATTTGGTGAAAACTTATGTAGTGAAAGATACGATACAAATGATCTACAAACATGTTATTTGAACTTCTCAAACGGTAAAAAGATTGCTATGAATCGAAAACAAACTTTCTTAGTGTTTGTAAAATTTGGTGAAAAGTTATGTTGTAAAAGATGTGATAAAAATGATCTAAAGCACGTTATTTGAACTCCTCAAAGCGTAAAAACATTGCTATGAATCGAAAAGAAAACTTTTTTCGTGTTTGCACAATTTGGTGAAAAATTGCGTAGTAAAACATTCGATCCAAACCCTCTCAAAAACACGTTATTTGAACTCCTCATAACGTTAAAAGATTGTTATGAATCGAATAGCAAACTTTCTTAGTGTTTGTAAAATTTGGTGAAAAGTTATGTAGTAAAAGATAGAATATAAATGATCTAAAAACACGTTATTTGAACTCCTCAAAGCGTAAAAAGATTGCTATGAATCGTAAAGAAAACTTTCTTAGTGTTTGTACAATTTGGTGAAAAGTTACGCAGTAAAAGATTCGATCCAAACCATCTCAAAAACACGTTATTTGGACTCCTCAGATCGTTTAAAGAATGGTATGAGTCGAAAAACAAACTTGCTTTGTGTTTGTAAAATTTGGTGAAAAGTTACGTATTAAACGATACGATACAAATGATCTAAAAACATGTTATTTGAACTCCTCAAATCGTAAAAAGGTAGCTATGAATCGTAAAGAAAAACTTTCTTAGTGTTTGCACAATTTGGTGAAAACTTACGTAGTAAAAGATTCAATCCAAACCATCTCAAAAACACGTAATTTGGACTCTTCAGATCGTTAAAAGATTGTTATGAATCGAAAAACAAACTTTCTTAGTGTTTGTAAAATTTGGTGAAAAGCTATGTACAAAAAGATATGATACAAATGATCTAAAAACATGTTATTTGAACACCTCGAATGGTAAATAGATTGCTATGAATCGAAAACAAACTGTCTTAGTGCTTGTAAAATTTGGTGAAAAGTTATGTAGTAAAATATACGATACAAATGATCTAAAAACACGTTATTAGAACTCCTCAAAGCGTAAAAAGATTGCTATGAATCGAAAAGAAAACTTTCTTAGTGTTTGTACAATTTGGTGACAAGTTACGTCGTAAAGGATTCCATCCAAACCATCTCAAAAACACGTTATTTGGATTCCTCAAATCGTTAAAAGAATGTTATGAATCAAAAAACAAACTTTCTTATTGTTTGTAAAATTTGGTGAAAAGTTATGTACTAAACGATACAAACAAATGATCTAAAAACATGTTATTTGAACGCTTCAAAACGTAAAAAGATTGCTATGAATCGAAAAGAAAAAGTTTCTTAGTGTTTGTACAATTTGGTGAAATATTACGTAGTAAAAAATTTGATCCAAACCATCTCAAAAACACGTTATTTGGAGTCCTCATATCGTTAAAAGAATGTTATGAATCGAAAAACAAACTTTCTTAGTGTTTGTAAAATTTGTTGAAAAGTTATGTAGTAAAAGATACGATACAAATGATCTAAAAACACGTTATTTGAACTCCTCAAAACGTCAAAAGATTGATATGAATCGAAAAGAAAACTTTCTTAGTGTTTGTACAATTTGGTGAAAAGTTACGTAGTAAAAGATTCAATCCAAACCATCTCAAAAACATGTTATTTGGACTCCTCATATCATTAAAAGAATGTTATGAATCGAAAAATAAACTTTCTTTGTGTTTGTTAAATTTGGTGAAAAGTTACGTACTAAATGATACGATACAAATGATCTAAAAACATGTTATTTGTACTCCTCAAAGCGTAAAAAGGTTGCTATGAATCGAAAAGAAAAACTTTCTTAGTGTTTGTACAATCTGGTGAAAAGTTACGTAGTAAAAGATTCGATCCAAACCATCTCAAATACACGTTATTTGGACTCCTCATATCGTTAAAAGAATGTTATGAATCGAAAAACAAACTTTCTTAGTGTTTGTAAAATATGGTGAATAGTTATGTATTAAACGATACGATACAAATGATCTAAAAACACGTTATTTGAACTCCTCAAAGGGTAAAAAGATTGCTATGAATCGAAAAGAAAACTTTCTTAGTATTTGTACAATTTGGTGAAAAGTTACGTAGTAAAATATTCGATCCAAACCATCTCATAACACGTTATTTGGACTCCTCGCAGCGCTAAAATATTGTTATGAATCGAAAAACAATCTTATTACTAGTTTGTCAAATTTGGTGAAAAGTTGTGTCCTAAAAGATACGATACAAATGATCTAAAAACACGTTATTTGAACTCCTCAAAGCATAAAAAGATTGTTATGAATCGAAAAACAAACTTTCTTAGTGTTTGTAAAATTTGGTGAAAAGCTATGTACAAAAAGATTTGATACAAATGATCTAGAAACATGTTATTTGAACACCTCGAATGGTAAATAGATTGCTATGAATCGAAAACAAACTGTCTTAGTGCTTGTAAAATTTGGTGAAAAGTTATGTAGTAAAATATACGATACAAATGATCTAAAAACACGTTATTAGAACTCCTCAAAGCGTAAAAAGATTTCTATGAATCGAAAAGAAAACTTTCTTAGTGTTTGTACAATTTGGTGAAAAGTTACGTAGTAAAAGATTCGATCCAAACCATCTCTAAAACAAGTTATTTGGACTCGTCAGATCGTTAAAAGAATGTTATGAATCGAAAAACAAACTTTCTTTGTGTTTGCAAAATGTGGTGAAAAGTTACGTAATAAACGATACGATACAAATGATCTAAAAACATGTTATTTGAACTCCTCAAAGCGTAAAAAGGTTGCTATGAATCGAAAAGAAAAACTTTCTTAGTGTTTGTACAATTTGGTGATAAGTTACGTAGTAAAAGATTCGATCCAAACCATCTCAAAAACATGTTATTTGAATCGAAAAACAAACTTTCTTAGTGTTTGTAAAATTTGGTGAAAAGTTATGTAGTAAAAGATACGATATAAATGATATAAAAACACGTTATTTGAACTCCTCAAAGCGTAAAAAGATTGCTATGAATCGAAAAGAAAACTTTCTTAGTGGTTGTACAATTTGGTTAAAAGTTACGTTGTAAAAGATTCGATCCAAACCATCTCAAAAACATGTTATTTGAACTCCTCAGATCGTTAAAAGAATGTTATGAATCGAAAAACAAACTTTCTAAGTGTTTGTAAAATTTGGTGAAAAGTTATGTACTAAATGATATGATAAAATTGATCTAAAAACACGTTATTTGAACTCCTCATAGCGCAAAAAGATTGCTATGAATCGAAAAGAAAACTTTCTTAGTATTTGTACAATTTGGTGAAAAGTTACGTAGTAAAAAATTCGAAGCAAACCATCTCATAACACGTTATTTGGACTCCTCGCAGCGTTAAAATATTGTTATGAATCGAAAAACAAACTTTCTATTAGTTTGTAAAATTTGGTGAAAACTTGTGTACCAAAAGAAATGATACAAATGATCTAAAAACACGTTATTTGAACTCCTCATAGCGTAAAAAGATTGCTATGAATCGAAAAGAAAACTTTCTTAGTGTGTGCACAATTTGGTCAAAAGTTACGTGGTAAAAGATTCGATCCAAACCATCTAAAAAATACGTTATTTGAACTCCTCAGAGCGTTAAAAGATTGTTTTAAATCGAAAAACAAACTTTCTAAGTGTTTGTGAAATTTGGTGAAAAGTTATGTACTAAAAGATACGATACAAATGATGTAAAAACATATTATTTGAACTCCTCAAACGGTAAAAAGATTGCTATGAATCGAAAACAAACTTTATTAGTGTTTGTAAAATTTGGTGAAAAGTTATGTAGTAAAAGATACGATACAAATGATCTAAAAACACGTTATTTGAACTCCTCTAAACGTAAAAACTTTGCTATGAATCGAATAGAAAACTTTCTTCGTGTTTGCACAATATGGTGAAAAATTGCGTAATAAAACATTCGATCCAAACCCTCTCAAACACACGTTATTTGAACTCCTCATAACGTTAAAAGATTGTTATGAATCGAATAACAAACTTTCTTAGTGTTTGTAAAATTTGGTGAAAAGTTATGTAGTAAAAGATACGATACAAATGATCTAGAAACACGTTATTTGAACTCCTCAAAACGTAAAAAGATTGCTATGAATCGAAAAGAAAACTTTCTTAGTGTTTGTACAATTTGGTGAAAAGTTACGTTGTAAAAAAGTCGATCCAAACCATCTCAAAAACACGTTATTTGGACTCCTCAGATCGTAAAAAGAATGTTATGAATCGAAAAACAAACTTTCTTAGTGTTTGTAAAATTTGGTGAAAAGTTACGTACTAAACGATACAATACAAATGATCAAAAAACATGTTATTTGAACTCCTCAAAGCGTAAAAAGTTTGCTATGAATCGAAAAGAAAAACTTTCTTAGTGTTTGTACAATTTTGTGAAAAGTTACGTAGTAAAAGATTCGATCCAAACCATCTCAAAAACACGTTATTTGGACTCCTCAGATCGTTTAAAGAATGCTATGAGTCGAAAAACAAACTTGCTTTGTGTTTGTAAAATTTGGTGAAAAGTTACGTATTAAACGATACGATACAAATGATCTAAAAACATGTTATTTGAACTCCTCAAATCGTAAAAAGGTAGCTATGAATCGTAAAGAAAAACTTTCTTAGTGTTTGCACAATTTGGTGAAAACTTACGTAGTAAAAGATTCAATCCAAACCATCTCAAAAACACGTTATTTGGACTCCTCAGATCGTAAAAAGAATGTTATGAATCGAAAAACAAACTTTCTTAGTGTTTGTAAAATTTGGTGAAAAGTTACGTACTAAACGATACAATACAAATGATCTAAAAACATGTTATTTGAACTCCTCAAAGCGTAAAAAGTTTGCTATGAATCAAAAAGAAAAACTTTCTTAGTGTTTGTACAATTTTGTGAAAAGTTACGTAGTGAAAGATTCGATCCAAACCATCTCAAAAATATGTCATTTGGACTCCTCAGATCGTTAAAAGATTATTATGAATCGAAAAACAAACTTTCTTAGTGTTTGTAAAATTTGGTGAAAAGTTATGTACTAAAAGATATGATCAAAATGTTCTAAAAACATGTTATTTGAACTCCTCAAACGGGAACAAGATTGCTATGAATCGAAAACAGACTTTCTTTGTGTTTGGAAAATTTGGTGAAAAGTTATGTACTAAACGATACGATACAAATGATCAAAAAACATGTTATTTGAATTCCTCAAATCATAAAAAGATTTCTATCCATCGAAAGAATACTTTCTTAGTGTTTGTACAATTTGGTGAAAAGTTACGTAGTAAAACATTCGATCCAAACCATCTCAAAAACACGTTATTTGGCCTCCTCGGATCGTTAAAAGAATGTTATGGATCGAAAAACAAACTTTCTTAGTGTTTGTAAAATTTGGTGAATAGTTATGTACTAAACGATATGGTACAAATGATCTAAAAACACGTTATTCGAACTCCTCACAGCCTAAAAAGATTGCCATGAATGGAAAAGAAAACTTTCTTAGTATTTGTACAATTTGGTGGAAAGTTACGTAGTAAAAGATTCGATCCAAACCATCTCATAACACGTTATTTGGACTCCTCGCAGCGTTAAAATATTGTTATGAATCGAAAAACAAACTTTCTTCTAGTTTGTAAAATTTGGTGAAAAGTTGAGTACAAAAAGATACGGTACAAATGATCTAAAAACACGTTATTTGAACTCCTCAAAGCGTAAAAATATTGCTATGAATCGCAAAGAAGACTTTCTTAGTGTTTGTACAACTTGGTGAAAAGTTACGTCGTAAAAGCTTGGATCCAAACCATCTCAAAAACATGTTATTTGGACTCTTCAGATCGTTAAAAGAATGTGATGAATCGAAAAACAAACTTTCTTAATGTTTGTAAAATTTGGTGAAAAGTTATGTACTAAACGATATGATACAAATGATCTAAAAACACGTTATTTGAACTCCTCAAAGCGTAAAAAGATTACTATGAATCGAAAAGATACCTTTCTTAGTATTGTACAATTTGGTGAAAAGTTATGTAGTACAAGATTCGATCCAAACCATCTCAGAACACGTTATTTGGACTTCTCGGATTGTTAAAAGAATGTTATGAATCGAAAAACAAACTTTCTTAGTGTTTGTAAAATTTGGTGAAAAGTTTTGTGCTAAACGATATGATACAAATGATCTCAAAACACGTTATTTGAACTCCTCAAACGGTAAAATGATTGCTATTAATCCAAAACAAACTTTCTTAGTGTTTGTAAAATTTGGTGAAAAGTTATTTAGTAAAACATACGATACAAATGTTCTAAAAACACGTTATTTGAACTCCTCAAAGCGTAAAAACATTGCTTTGAATCGAAAAGAAAAATTTCTTAGTGTTTGCACAATTTGGTGAAAAATTACGTAGTAAAATATTCGATCCAAACCATCTCAAAAACACGTTATTTGGGATCCTCATAATGTTAAAAGATTATTATGAAGCGAATAAACAATCTTACTACTAGTTTGTCAAATTTGGTGAAAAGTTGTGTCCTAAAAGATACGATACAAATGATCTAAAAACACGTTATTTGAACTCCTCAAAGCATAAAAAGATTTCTATGAATCGAAAAGAAGACTTTCTTAGTGTTTGTACAATTTGGGGAAAAGTTACGTCATATAAGCTTCGATCCAAACCATCTCAAAAACACGTTATTTGGACTCCTCAGAGTGTTAAAAGATTGTTATGAATCAAAAAAAGAAACTTACTGAGGGTTTGTAAAATTTGGTGAAAACTTATGTAGTGAAAGATACGATACAAATGATCTACAAACATGTTATTTGAACTTCTCAAACGGTAAAAAGATTGCTATGAATCGAAAACAAACTTTCTTAGTGTTTGTAAAATTTGGTGAAAAGTTATGTTGTAAAAGATGCGATAAAAATGATCTAAAGCACGTTATTTGAACTCCTCAAAGCGTAAAAACATTGCTATGAATCGAAAAGAAAACTTTTTTCGTGTTTGCACAATTTGGTTAAAAATTGCGTAGTAAAACATTCGATCCAAACCCTCTCAAAAACACGTTATTTGAACTCCTCATAACGTTAAAAGATTGTTATGAATCGAATAGCAAACTTTCTTAGTGTTTGTAAAATTTGGTGAAAAGTTATGTAGTAAAAGATAGAATATAAATGATCTAAAAACACGTTATTTGAACTCCTCAAAGCGTAAAAAGATTCCTATGAATCGAAAAGAAAACTTTCTTAGTATTTGTACAATTTGGTGAAAAGTTACGTAGTAAAAGATTCGATCCAAACCATCTCAAAAACACGTTATTTGGACTCCTCAGATCGTTTAAAGAATGCTATGAGTCGAAAAACAAACTTGCTTTGTGTTTGTAAAATTTGGTGAAAAGTTACGTATTAAACGATACGATACAAATGATCTAAAAACATGTTATTTGAACTCCTCAAATCGTAAAAAGGTAGCTATGAATCGTAAAGAAAAACTTTCTTAGTGTTTGCACAATTTGGTGAAAACTTACGTAGTAAAAGATTCAATCCAAACCATCTCGAAAACACGTAATTTGGACTCTTCAGATCGTTAAAAGATTGTTATGAATCGAAAAACAAACTTTCTTAGTGTTTGTAAAATTTGGTGAAAAGCTATGTACAAAAAGATATGATACAAATGATCTAAAAACATGTTATTTGAACACCTCGAATGGTAAATAGATTGCTATGAATCGAAAACAAACTGTCTTAGTGCTTGTAAAATTTGGTGAAAAGTTATGTAGTATAATATACGATACAAATGATCTAAAAACACGTTATTAGAACTCCTCAAAGCGTAAAAAGATTTCTATGAATCGAAAAGAAAACTTTCTTAGTGTTTGTACAATTTGGTGAAAAGTTACGTAGTAAAAGATTCGATCCAAACCATCTCTAAAACAAGTTATTTGGAATCGTCAGATCGTTAAAAGAATGTTATGAATCGAAAAACAAACTTTCTTTGTGTTTGCAAAATGTGGTGAAAAGTTACGTAATAAACGATACGATACAAATGATCTAAAAACATGTTATTTGAACTCCTCAAAGCGTAAAAAGGTTGCTATGAATCGAAAAGAAAAACTTTCTTAGTATTTGTACAATTTGGTGAAAAGTTACGTAGTAAAAAATTCGAAGCAAACCAACTCATAACACGTTATTTGGACTCCTCGCAGCGTTAAAATATTGTTATGAATCGAAAAACGAACTTTCTATTAGTTTGTAAAATTTGGTGAAAACTTGTGTACCAAAAGAAATGATACAAATGATCTAAAAACACGTTATTTGAACTCCTCATAGCGTAAAAAGATTGCTATGAATCGAAAAGAAAACTTTCTTAGTGTGTGCACAATTTGGTCAAAAGTTACGTGGTAAAAGATTCGATCCAAACCATCTAAAAAATACGTTATTTGAACTCCTCAGAGCGTTAAAAGATTGTTTTAAATCGAAAAACAAACTTTCTAAGTGTTTGTGAAATTTGGTGAAAAGTTATGTACTAAAAGATACGATACAAATGATGTAAAAACATATTATTTGAACTCCTCAAACGGTAAAAAGATTGCTATGAATCGAAAACAAACTTTATTAGTGTTTGTAAAATTTGGTGAAAAGTTATGTAGTAAAAGATACGATACAAATGATCTAAAAACACGTTATTTGAACTCCTCTAAACGTAAAAACTTTGCTATGAATCGAATAGAAAACTTTCTTCGTGTTTGCACAATATGGTGAAAAATTGCGTAGTAAAACATTCGATCCAAACCCTCTCAAACACACGTTATTTGAACTCCTCATAACGTTAAAAGATTGTTATGAATCGAATAACAAACTTTCTTAGTGTTTGTAAAATTTGGTGAAAAGTTATGTAGTAAAAGATACGATACAAATGATCTAAAAACACGTTATTTGAACTCCTCAAAACGTAAAAAGAATGCTATGAATCGAAAAGAAAACTTTCTTAGTGTTTGTACAATTTGGTGAAAAGTTACGTTGTAAAAAAGTCGATCCAAACCATCTCAAAAACACGTTATTTGGACTCCTCAGATCGTAAAAAGAATGTTATGAATCGAAAAACAAACTTTCTTAGTGTTTGTAAAATTTGGTGAAAAGTTACGTACTAAACGATACAATACAAATGATCTAAAAACATGTTATTTGAACTCCTCAAAGCGTAAAAAGTTTGCTATGAATCGAAAAGAAAAACTTTCTTAGTGTTTGTACAATTTTGTGAAAAGTTACGTAGTGAAAGATTCGATCCAAACCATCTCAAAAATGTGTCATTTGGACTCCTCAGATCGTTAAAAGATTATTATGAATCGAAAAACAAACTTTCTTAGTGTTTGTAAAATTTGGTGAAAAGTTATGTACTAAAAGATATGATCAAAATGTTCTAAAAACATGTTATTTGAACTCCTCAAACGGGAACAAGATTGCTATGAATCGAAAACAGACTTTCTTTGTGTTTGGAAAATTTGGTGAAAAGTTATGTACTAAACGATACGATACAAATGATCAAAAAACATGTTATTTGAATTCCTCAAATCATAAAAAGATTTCTATCCATCGAAAGAATACTTTCTTAGTGTTTGTACAATTTGGTGAAAAGTTACGTAGTAAAACATTCGATCCAAACCATCTCAAAAACACGTTATTTGGCCTCCTCGGATCGTTAAAAGAATGTTATGGATCGAAAAACAAACTTTCTTAGTGTTTGTAAAATTTGGTGAATAGTTATGTACTAAACGATATGGTACAAATGATCTAAAAACACGTTATTCGAACTCCTCACAGCCTAAAAAGATTGCTATGAATGGAAAAGAAAACTTTCTTAGTATTTGTACAATTTGGTGGAAAGTTACGTAGTAAAAGATTCGATCCAAACCATCTCATAACACGTTATTTGGACTCCTCGCAGCGTTAAAATATTGTTATGAATCGAAAAACAAACTTTCTTCTAGTTTGTAAAATTTGGTGAAAAGTTGAGTACAAAAAGATACGGTACAAATGATCTAAAAACACGTTATTTGAACTCCTCAAAGCGTAAAAATATTGCTATGAATCGCAAAGAAGACTTTCTTAGTGTTTGTACAATTTGGTGAAAAGTTACGTCGTAAAAGCTTGGATCCAAACCATCTCAAAAACATGTTATTTGGACTCTTCAGATCGTTAAAAGAATGTGATGAATCGAAAAACAAACTTTCTTAATGTTTGTAAAATTTGGTGAAAAGTTATGTACTAAACGATATGATACAAATGATCTAAAAACACGTTATTTGAACTCCTCAAAGCGTAAAAAGAGTACTATGAATCGAAAAGATACCTTTCTTAGTATTGTACAATTTGGTGAAAAGTTATGTAGTACAAGATTCGATCCAAACCATCTCAGAACACGTTATTTGGACTTCTCGGATTGTTAAAAGAATGTTATGAATCGAAAAACAAACTTTCTTAGTGTTTGTAAAATTTGGTGAAAAGTTTTGTGCTAAACGATATGATACAAATGATCTCAAAACACGTTATTTGAACTCCTCAAACGGTAAAATGATTGCTATTAATCCAAAACAAACTTTCTTAGTGTTTGTAAAATTTGGTGAAAAGTTATTTAGTAAAACATACGATACAAATGTTCTAAAAACACGTTATTTGAACTCCTCAAAGCGTAAAAACATTGCTTTGAATCGAAAAGAAAAATTTCTTAGTGTTTGCACAATTTGGTGAAAAATTACGTAGTAAAATATTCGATCCAAACCATCTCAAAAACACGTTATTTGGGATCCTCATAATGTTAAAAGATTATTATGAAGCGAATAAACAATCTTACTACTAGTTTGTCAAATTTGGTGAAAAGTTGTGTCCTAAAAGATACGATACAAATGATCTAAAAACACGTTATTTGAACTCCTCAAAGCATAAAAAGATTTCTATGAATCGAAAAGAAGACTTTCTTAGTGTTTGTACAATTTGGGGAAAAGTTACGTCATATAAGCTTCGATCCAAACCATCTCAAAAACACGTTATTTGGACTCCTCAGAGTGTTAAAAGATTGTTATGAATCAAAAAAAGAAACTTACTGAGGGTTTGTAAAATTTGGTGAAAACTTATGTAGTGAAAGATACGATACAAATGATCTACAAACATGTTATTTGAACTTCTCAAACGGTAAAAAGATTGCTATGAATCGAAAACAAACTTTCTTAGTGTTTGTAAAATTTGGTGAAAAGTTATGTTGTAAAAGATGCGATAAAAATGATCTAAAGCACGTTATTTGAACTCCTCAAAGCGTAAAAACATTGCTATGAATCGAAAAGAAAACTTTTTTCGTGTTTGCACAATTTGGTGAAAAATTGCGTACTAAAACATTCGATCCAAACCCTCTCAAAAACACGTTATTTGAACTCCTCATAACGTTAAAAGATTGTTATGAATCGAATAGCAAACTTTCTTAGTGTTTGTAAAATTTGGTGAAAAGTTATGTAGTAAAAGATAGAATATAAATGATCTAAAAACACGTTATTTGAACTCCTCAAAGCGTAAAAAGATTGCTATGAATCGAAAAGAAAACTTTCTTAGTATTTGTACAATTTGGTGAAAAGTTACGTAGTAAAAGATTCGATCCAAACCATCTCAAAAACACGTTATTTGGACTCCTCAGATCGTTTAAAGAATGCTATGAGTCGAAAAACAAACTTGCTTTGTGTTTGTAAAATTTGGTGAAAAGTTACGTATTAAACGATACGATACAAATGATCTAAAAACATGTTATTTGAACTCCTCAAATCGTAAAAAGGTAGCTATGAATCGTAAAGAAAAACTTTCTTAGTGTTTGCACAATTTGGTGAAAACTTACGTAGTAAAAGATTCAATCCAAACCATCTCAAAAACACGTAATTTGGACTCTTCAGATCGTTAAAAGATTGTTATGAATCGAAAAACAAACTTTCTTAGTGTTTGTAAAATTTGGTGAAAAGCTATGTACAAAAAGATATGATACAAATGATCTAAAAACATGTTATTTGAACACCTCGAATGGTAAATAGATTGCTATGAATCGAAAACAAACTGTCTTAGTGCTTGTAAAATTTGGTGAAAAGTTACGTAGTAAAATATACGATACAAATGATCTAAAAACACGTTATTAGAACTCCTCAAAGCGTAAAAAGATTTCTATGAATCGAAAAGAAAACTTTCTTAGTGTTTGTACAATTTGGTGAAAAGTTACGTAGTAAAAGATTCGAACCAAACCATCTCTAAAACAAGTTATTTGGACTCGTCAGATCGTTAAAAGAATGTTATGAATCGAAAAACAAACTTTCTTTGTGTTTGCAAAATGTGGTGAAAAGTTACGTAATAAACGATACGATACAAATGATCTAAAAACACGTTATTCGAACTCCTCACAGCCTAAAAAGATTGCTATGAATGGAAAAGAAAACTTTCTTAGTATTTGTACAATTTGGTGGAAAGTTACGTAGTAAAAGATTCGATCCAAACCATCTCATAACACGTTATTTGGACTCCTCGCAGCGTTAAAATATTGTTATGAATCGAAAAACAAACTTTCTACTAGTTTGTAAAATTTGGTGAAAAGTTGAGTACAAAAAGATACGGTACAAATGATATAAAAACACGTTATTTGAACTCCTCAAAGCGTAAAAAGATTGCTATGAATCGCAAAGAAAACTTTCTTAGTGGTTGTACAATTTGGTGAAAAGTTACGTCGTAAAAGCTTGGATCCAAACCATCTCAAAAACATGTTATTTGGACTCTTCAGATCGTTAAAAGAATGTGATGAATCGAAAAACAAACTTTCTTAATGTTTGTAAAATTTGGTGAAAAGTTATGTACTAAATGATATGATAAAATTGATCTAAAAACACGTTATTTGAACTCCTCAAAACGCAAAAAGATTGCTATGAATCGAAAAGAAAACTTTCTTAGTATTTGTACAATTTGGTGAAAAGTTACGTAGTAAAAAATTCGAAGCAAACCATCTCATAACACGTTATTTGGACTCCTCGCAGCGTTAAAATATTGTTATGAATCGAAAAACAAACTTTCTATTAGTTTGTAAAATTTGGTGAAAACTTGTGTACCAAAAGAAATGATACAAATGATCTAAAAACACGTTATTTGAACTCCTCATAGCGTAAAAAGATTGCTATGAATCGAAAAGAAAACTTTCTTAGTGTGTGCACAATTTGGTCAAAAGTTACGTGGTAAAAGATTCGATCCAAACCATCTAAAAAATACGTTATTTGAACTCCTCAGAGCGTTAAAAGATTGTTTTAAATCGCAAAACAAACTTTCTAAGTGTTTGTGAAATTTGGTGAAAAGTTATGTACTAAAAGATACTATACAAATGATGTAAAAACATATTATTTGAACTCCTCAAACGGTAAAAAGATTGCTATGAATCGAAAACAAACTTTATTAGTGTTTGTAAAATTTGGTGAAAAGTTATGTAGTAAAAGATACGATACAAATGATCTAAAAACATGTTATTCGAACTCCTCACAGCCTAAAAAGATTGCCATGAATAGAAAAGAAAACTTTCTTAGTATTTGTACAATTTGGTGAAGAGTTACGTAGTAAAAGATTCGATCCAAACCATCTCATAACACGTTATTTGGACTCCTCGCAGCGTTAAAATATTGTTATGAATCGAAAAACAAACTTTCTACTAGTTTGTAAAATTTGGTGAAAAGTTGAGTACAAAAAGATACGGTACAAATGATCTAAAAACACGTTATTTGAACTCCTCAAAGCGTAAAAATATTGCTATGAATCGCAAAGAAGACTTTCTTAGTGTTTGTACAACTTGGTGAAAAGTTACGTCGTAAAAGCTTGGATCCAAACCATCTCAAAAACATGTTATTTGGACTCTTCAGATCGTTAAAAGAATGTGATGAATCGAAAAACAAACTTTCTTAATGTTTGTAAAATTTGGTGAAAAGTTATGTACTAAACGATATGATACAAATGATCTAAAAACACGTTATTTGAACTCCTCAAAGCGTAAAAAGATTACTATGAATCGAAAAGATACCTTTCTTAGTATTGTACAATTTGGTGAAAAGTTATGTAGTACAAGATTCGATCCAAACCATCTCAGAACACGTTATTTGGACTTCTCGGATTGTTAAAAGAATGTTATGAATCGAAAAACAAACTTTCTTAGTGTTTGTAAAATTTGGTGAAAAGTTTTGTGCTAAACGATATGATACAAATGATCTCAAAACACGTTATTTGAACTCCTCAAACGGTAAAATGATTGCTATTAATCCAAAACAAACTTTCTTAGTGTTTGTAAAATTTGGTGAAAAGTTATTTAGTAAAACATACGATACAAATGTTCTAAAAACACGTTATTTGAACTCCTCAAAGCGTAAAAACATTGCTTTGAATCGAAAAGAAAAATTTCTTAGTGTTTGCACAATTTGGTGAAAAATTACGTAGTAAAATATTCGATCCAAACCATCTCAAAAACACGTTATTTGGGATCCTCATAATGTTAAAAGATTATTATGAAGCGAATAAACAATCTTACTACTAGTTTGTCAAATTTGGTGAAAAGTTGTGTCCTAAAAGATACGATACAAATGATCTAAAAACACGTTATTTGAACTCCTCAAAGCATAAAAAGATTTCTATGAATCGAAAAGAAGACTTTCTTAGTGTTTGTACAATTTGGGGAAAAGTTACGTCATATAAGCTTCGATCCAAACCATCTCAAAAACACGTTATTTGGACTCCTCAGAGTGTTAAAAGATTGTTATGAATCAAAAAAAGAAACTTACTGAGGGTTTGTAAAATTTGGTGAAAACTTATGTAGTGAAAGATACGATACAAATGATCTACAAACATGTTATTTGAACTTCTCAAACGGTAAAAAGATTGCTATGAATCGAAAACAAACTTTCTTAGTGTTTGTAAAATTTGGTGAAAAGTTATGTTGTAAAAGATGCGATAAAAACGATCTAAAGCACGTTATTTGAACTCCTCAAAGCGTAAAAACATTGCTATGAATCGAAAAGAAAACTTTTTTCGTGTTTGCACAATTTGGTGAAAAATTGCGTAGTAAAACATTCGATCCAAATCCTCTCAAAAACACGTTATTTGAACTCCTCATAACGTTAAAAGATTGTTATGAATCGAATAGCAAACTTTCTTAGTGTTTGTAAAATTTGGTGAAAAGTTATGTAGTAAAAGATAGAATATAAATGATCTAAAAACACGTTATTTGAACTCCTCAAAGCGTAAAAAGATTCCTATGAATCGAAAAGAAAACTTTCTTAGTATTTGTACAATTTGGTGAAAAGTTACGTAGTAAAAGATTCGATCCAAACCATCTCAAAAACACGTTATTTGGACTCCTCAGATCGTTTAAAGAATGCTATGAGTCGAAAAACAAACTTGCTTTGTGTTTGTAAAATTTGGTGAAAAGTTACGTATTAAACGATACGATACAAATGATCTAAAAACATGTTATTTGAACTCCTCAAATCGTAAAAAGGTAGCTATGAATCGTAAAGAAAAACTTTCTTAGTGTTTGCACAATTTGGTGAAAACTTACGTAGTAAAAGATTCAATCCAAACCATCTCGAAAACACGTAATTTGGACTCTTCAGATCGTTAAAAGATTGTTATGAATCGAAAAACAAACTTTCTTAGTGTTTGTAAAATTTGGTGAAAAGCTATGTACAAAAAGATATGATACAAATGATCTAAAAACATGTTATTTGAACACCTCGAATGGTAAATAGATTGCTACGAATCGAAAACAAACTGTCTTAGTGCTTGTAAAATTTGGTGAAAAGTTATGTAGTATAATATACGATACAAATGATCTAAAAACACGTTATTAGAACTCCTCAAAGCGTAAAAAGATTTCTATGAATCGAAAAGAAAACTTTCTTAGTGTTTGTACAATTTGGTGAAAAGTTACGTAGTAAAAGATTCGATCCAAACCATCTCTAAAACAAGTTATTTGGAATCGTCAGATCGTTAAAAGAATGTTATGAATCGAAAAACAAACTTACTTTGTGTTTGCAAAATGTGGTGAAAAGTTACGTAATAAACGATACGATACAAATGATCTAAAAACATGTTATTTGAACTCCTCAAAGCGTAAAAAGGTTGCTATGAATCGAAAAGAAAAACTTTCTTAGTGTTTGTACAATTTGGTGATAAGTTACGTAGTAAAAGATTCGATCCAAACCATCTCAAAAACACGTTATTTGGACTTCTCGGATCGTTAAAAGATAGCTTTGAATCGAAAAACAAACTTTCTTAGTGTTTGTAAAATTTGGTGAAAAGTTATGTAGTAAAAGATACGATAGAAAAGATATAAAAACACGTTATTTGAACTCCTCAAAACGTAAAAAGATTGCTATGAATCGAAAAGAAAACTTTCTTAGTGGTTGTACAATTTGGTTAAAAGTTACGTTGTAAAAGATTCGATCCAAACCATCTCAAAAACATGTTATTTGAACTCCTCAGATCGTTAAAAGAATGTTATGAATCGAAAAACAAACTTTCTAAGTGTTTGTAAAATTTGGTGAAAAGTTATGTACTAAATGATATGATAAAATTGATCTAAAAACACGTTATTTGAACTCCTCAAAGCGCAAAAAGATTGCTATGAATCGAAAAGAAAACTTTCTTAGTATTTGTACAATTTGGTGAAAAGTTACGTAGTAAAAAATTCGAAGCAAACCAACTCATAACACGTTATTTGGACTCCTCGCAGCGTTAAAATATTGTTATGAATCGAAAAACAAACTTTCTATTAGTTTGTAAAATTTGGTGAAAACTTGTGTACCAAAAGAAATGATACAAATGATCTAAAAACACGTTATTTGAACTCCTCATAGCGTAAAAAGATTGCTATGAATCGAAAAGAAAACTTTCTTAGTGTGTGCACAATTTGGTCAAAAGTTACGTGGTAAAAGATTCGATCCAAACCATCTAAAAAATACGTTATTTGAACTCCTCAGAGCGTTAAAAGATTGTTTTAAATCGAAAAACAAACTTTCTAAGTGTTTGTGAAATTTGGTGAAAAGTTATGTACTAAAAGATACGATACAAATGATGTAAAAACATATTATTTGAACTCCTCAAACGGTAAAAAGATTGCTATGAATCGAAAACAAACTTTATTAGTGTTTGTAAAATTTGGTGAAAAGTTATGTAGTAAAAGATACGATACAAATGATCTAAAAACACGTTATTTGAACTCCTCTAAACGTAAAAACTTTGCTATGAATCGAATAGAAAACTTTCTTCGTGTTTGCACAATATGGTGAAAAATTGCGTAGTAAAACATTCGATCCAAACCCTCTCAAACACACGTTATTTGAACTCCTCATAACGTTAAAAGATTGTTATGAATCGAATAACAAACTTTCTTAGTGTTTGTAAAATTTGGTGAAAAGTTATGTAGTAAAAGATACGATACAAATGATCTAAAAACACGTTATTTGAACTCCTCAAAACGTAAAAAGATTGCTATGAATCGAAAAGAAAACTTTCTTAGTGTTTGTACAATTTGGTGAAAAGTTACGTTGAAAAAAAGTCGATCCAAACCATCTCAAAAACACGTTATTTGGACTCCTCAGATCGTAAAAAGAATGTTATGAATCGAAAAACAAACTTTCTTAGTGTTTGTAAAATTTGGTGAAAAGTTACGTACTAAACGATACAATACAAATGATCTAAAAACATGTTATTTGAACTCCTCAAAGCGTAAAAAGTTTGCTATGAATCGAAAAAAAAACTTTCTTAGTGTTTGTACAATTTTGTGAAAAGTTACGTAGTGAAAGATTCGATCCAAACCATCTCAAAAATATGTCATTTGGACTCCTCAGATCGTTAAAAGATTATTATGAATCGAAAAACAAACTTTCTTAGTGTTTGTAAAATTTGGTGAAAAGTTATGTACTAAAAGATATGATCAAAATGTTCTAAAAACATGTTATTTGAACTCCTCAAACGGGAACAAGATTGCTATGAATCGAAAACAGACTTTCTTTGTGTTTGGAAAATTTGGTGAAAAGTTATGTACTAAACGATACGATACAAATGATCAAAAAACATGTTATTTGAATTCCTCAAATCATAAAAAGATTTCTATCCATCGAAAGAATACTTTCTTAGTGTTTGTACAATTTGGTGAAAAGTTACATAGTAAAACATTCGATCCAAACCATCTCAAAAACACGTTATTTGGCCTCCTCGGATCGTTAAAAGAATGTTATGGATCGAAAAACAAACTTTCTTAGTGTTTGTAAAATTTGGTGAATAGTTATGTACTAAACGATATGGTACAAATGATCTAAAAACACGTTATTCGAACTCCTCACAGCCTAAAAAGATTGCTATGAATGGAAAAGAAAACTTTCTTAGTATTTGTACAATTTGGTGGAAAGTTACGTAGTAAAAGATTCGATCCAAACCATCTCATAACACGTTATTTGGACTCCTCGCAGCGTTAAAATATTGTTATGAATCGAAAAACAAACTTTCTTCTAGTTTGTAAAATTTGGTGAAAAGTTGAGTACAAAAAGATACGGTACAAATGATCTAAAAACACGTTATTTGAACTCCTCAAAGCGTAAAAATATTGCTATGAATCGCAAAGAAGACTTTCTTAGTGTTTGTACAATTTGGTGAAAAGTAACGTCGTAAAAGCTTGGATCCAAACCATCTCAAAAACATGTTATTTGGACTCTTCAGATCGTTAAAAGAATGTGATGAATCGAAAAACAAACTTTCTTAATGTTTGTAAAATTTGGTGAAAAGTTATGTACTAAACGATATGATACAAATGATCTAAAAACACGTTATTTGAACTCCTCAAAGCGTAAAAAGATTACTATGAATCGAAAAGATACCTTTCTTAGTATTGTACAATTTGGTGAAAAGTTATGTAGTACAAGATTCGATCCAAACCATCTCAGAACACGTTATTTGGACTTCTCGGATTGTTAAAAGAATGTTATGAATCGAAAAACAAACTTTCTTAGTGTTTGTAAAATTTGGTGAAAAGTTTTGTGCTAAACGATATGATACAAATGATCTCAAAACACGTTATTTGAACTCCTCAAACGGTAAAATGATTGCTATTAATCCAAAACAAACTTTCTTAGTGTTTGTAAAATTTGGTGAAAAGTTATTTAGTAAAACATACGATACAAATGTTCTAAAAACACGTTATTTGAACTCCTCAAAGCGTAAAAACATTGCTTTGAATCGAAAAGAAAAATTTCTTAGTGTTTGCACAATTTGGTGAAAAATTACGTAGTAAAATATTCGATCCAAACCATCTCAAAAACACGTTATTTGGGACCCTCATAATGTTAAAAGATTATTATGAAGCGAATAAACAATCTTACTACTAGTTTGTCAAATTTGGTGAAAAGTTGTGTCATAAAAGATACGATACAAATGATCTAAAAACACGTTATTTGAACTCCTCAAAGCATAAAAAGATTTCTATGAATCGAAAAGAAGACTTTCTTAGTGTTTGTACAATTTGGGGAAAAGTTACGTCATATAAGCTTCGATCCAAACCATCTCAAAAACACGTTATTTGGACTCCTCAGAGTGTTAAAAGATTGTTATGAATCAAAAAAAGAAACTTACTGAGGGTTTGTAAAATTTGGTGAAAACTTATGTAGTGAAAGATACGATACAAATGATCTACAAACATGTTATTTGAACTTCTCAAACGGTAAAAAGATTGCTATGAATCGAAAAGAAAAACTTTCTTAGTGTTTGTACAATTTGGTGATAAGTTACGTAGTAAAAGATTCGATCCAAACCATCTCAAAAACACGTTATTTGGACTTCTCGGATCGTTAAAAGATTGCTTTGAATCGAAAAACAAACTTTCTTAGTGTTTGTAAAATTTGGTGAAAAGTTATGTAGTAAAAGATACGATAGAAAAGATATAAAAACACGTTATTTGAACTCCTCAAAGCGTAAAAAGATTGCTATGAATCGAAAAGAAAACTTTCTTAGTGGTTGTACAATTTGGTTAAAAGTTACGTTGTAAAAGATTCGATCCAAACCATCTCAAAAACATGTTATTTGAACTCCTCAGATCGTTAAAAGAATGTTATGAATCGAAAAACAAACTTTCTAAGTGTTTGTAAAATTTGGTGAAAAGTTATGTACTAAATGATATGATAAAATTGATCTAAAAACACGTTATTTGAACTCCTCAAAGCGCAAAAAGATTGCTATGAATCGAAAAGAAAACTTTCTTAGTATTTGTACAATTTGGTGAAAAGTTACGTAGTAAAAAATTCGAAGCAAACCAACTCATAACACGTTATTTGGAGTCCTCGCAGCGTTAAAATATTGTTATGAATCGAAAAACAAACTTTCTATTAGTTTGTAAAATTTGGTGAAAACTTGTGTACCAAAAGAAATGATACAAATGATCTAAAAACACGTTATTTGAACTCCTCATAGCGTAAAAAGATTGCTATGAATCGAAAAGAAAACTTTCTTAGTGTGTGCACAATTTGGTCAAAAGTTACGTGGTAAAAGATTCGATCCAAACCATCTAAAAAATACGTTATTTGAACTCCTCAGAGCGTTAAAAGATTGTTTTAAATCGAAAAACAAACTTTCTAAGTGTTTGTGAAATTTGGTGAAAAGTTATGTACTAAAAGATACGATACAAATGATGTAAAAACATATTATTTGAACTCCTCAAACGGTAAAAAGATTGCTATGAATCGAAAACAAACTTTATTAGTGTTTGTAAAATTTGGTGAAAAGTTATGTAGTAAAAGATACGATACAAATGATCTAAAAACACGTTATTTGAACTCCTCTAAACGTAAAAACTTTGCTATGAATCGAATAGAAAACTTTCTTCGTGTTTGCACAATATGGTGAAAAATTGCGTAGTAAAACATTCGATCCAAACCCTCTCAAACACACGTTATTTGAACTCCTCATAACGTTAAAAGATTGTTATGAATCGAATAACAAACTTTCTTAGTTTTTGTAAAATTTGGTGAAAAGTTATGTAGTAAAAGATACGATACAAATGATCTAAAAACACGTTATTTGAACTCCTCAAAACGTAAAAAGATTGCTATGAATCGAAAAGAAAACTTTCTTAGTGTTTGTACAATTTGGTGAAAAGTTACGTTGTAAAAAAGTCGATCCAAACCATCTCAAAAACACGTTATTTGGACTCCTCAGATCGTAAAAAGAATGTTATGAATCGAAAAACAAACTTTCTTAGTGTTTGTAAAATTTGGTGAAAAGTTACGTACTAAACGATACAATACAAATGATCAAAAAACATGTTATTTGAACTCCTCAAAGCGTAAAAAGTTTGCTATGAATCGAAAAGAAAAACTTTCTTAGTGTTTGTACAATTTTGTGAAAAGTTACGTAGTAAAAGATTCGATCCAAACCATCTCAAAAACACGTTATTTGGACTCCTCAGATCGTTTAAAGAATGCTATGAGTCGAAAAACAAACTTGCTTTGTGTTTGTAAAATTTGGTGAAAAGTTACGTATTAAACGATACGATACAAATGATCTAAAAACATGTTATTTGAACTCCTCAAATCGTAAAAAGGTAGCTATGAATCGTAAAGAAAAACTTTCTTAGTGTTTGCACAATTTGGTGAAAACTTACGTAGTAAAAGATTCAATCCAAACCATCTCCAAAACACGTAATTTGGACTCTTCAGATCGTTAAAAGATTCTTATGAATCGAAAAACAAACTTTCTTAGTGTTTGTAAAATTTGGTGAAAAGCTATGTACAAAAAGATATGATACAAATGATCTAAAAACATGTTATTTGAACACCTCGAATGGTAAATAGATTGCTATGAATCGAAAACAAACTGTCTTAGTGCTTGTAAAATTTGGTGAAAAGTTATGTAGTAAAATATACGATACAAATGATCTAAAAACACGTTATTAGAACTCCTCAAAGCGTAAAAAGATTTCTATGAATCGAAAAGAAAACTTTCTTAGTGTTTGTACAATTTGGTGAAAAGTTACGTAGTAAAAGATTCGATCCAAACCATCTCTAAAACAAGTTATTTGGACTCGTCAGATCGTTAAAAGAATGTTATGAATCGAAAAACAAACTTTCTTTGTGTTTGCAAAATGTGGTGAAAAGTTACGTAATAAACGATACGATACAAATGATCTAAAAACACGTTATTCGAACTCCTCACAGCCTAAAAAGATTGCTATGAATGGAAAAGAAAACTTTCTTAGTATTTGTACAATTTGGTGGAAAGTTACGTAGTAAAAGATTCGATCCAAACCATCTCATAACACGTTATTTGGACTCCTCGCAGCGTTAAAATATTGTTATGAATCGAAAAACAAACTTTCTACTAGTTTGTAAAATTTGGTGAAAAGTTGAGTACAAAAAGATACGGTACAAATGATATAAAAACACGTTATTTGAACTCCTCAAAGCGTAAAAAGATTGCTATGAATCGCAAAGAAAACTTTCTTAGTGGTTGTACAATTTGGTGAAAAGTTACGTCGTAAAAGCTTGGATCCAAACCATCTCAAAAACATGTTATTTGGACTCTTCAGATCGTTAAAAGAATGTGATGAATCGAAAAACAAACTTTCTTAATGTTTGTAAAATTTGGTGAAAAGTTATGTACTAAATGATATGATAAAATTGATCTAAAAACACGTTATTTGAACTCCTCAAAACGCAAAAAGATTGCTATGAATCGAAAAGAAAACTTTCTTAGTATTTGTACAATTTGGTGAAAAGTTACGTAGTAAAAAATTCGAAGCAAACCATCTCATAACACGTTATTTGGACTCCTCGCAGCGTTAAAATATTGTTATGAATCGAAAAACAAACTTTCTATTAGTTTGTAAAATTTGGTGAAAACTTGTGTACCAAAAGAAATGATACAAATGATCTAAAAACACGTTATTTGAACTCCTCATAGCGTAAAAAGATTGCTATGAATCGAAAAGAAAACTTTCTTAGTGTGTGCACAATTTGGTCAAAAGTTACGTGGTAAAAGATTCGATCCAAACCATCTAAAAAATACGTTATTTGAACTCCTCAGAGCGTTAAAAGATTGTTTTAAATCGCAAAACAAACTTTCTAAGTGTTTGTGAAATTTGGTGAAAAGTTATGTACTAAAAGATACGATACAAATGATGTAAAAACATATTATTTGAACTCCTCAAACGGTAAAAAGATTGCTATGAATCGAAAACAAACTTTATTAGTGTTTGTAAAATTTGGTGAAAAGTTATGTAGTAAAAGATACGATACAAATGATCTAAAAACATGTTATTCGAACTCCTCACAGCCTAAAAAGATTGCCATGAATAGAAAAGAAAACTTTCTTAGTATTTGTACAATTTGGTGAAGAGTTACGTAGTAAAAGATTCGATCCAAACCATCTCATAACACGTTATTTGGACTCCTCGCAGCGTTAAAATATTGTTATGAATCGAAAAACAAACTTTCTACTAGTTTGTAAAATTTGGTGAAAAGTTGCGTACAAAAAGATACGGTACAAATGATCTAAAAACACGTTATTTGAACTCCTCAAAGCGTAAAAATATTGCTATGAATCGCAAAGAAGACTTTCTTAGTGTTTGTACAACTTGGTGTAAAGTTACGTCGTAAAAGCTTGGATCCAAACCATCTCAAAAACATGTTATTTGGACTCTTCAGATCGTTAAAAGAATGTGATGAATCGAAAAACAAACTTTCTTAATGTTTGTAAAATTTGGTGAAAAGTTATGTACTAAACGATATGATACAAATGATCTAAAAACACGTTATTTGAACTCCTCAAAGCGTAAAAAGATTACTATGAATCGAAAAGATACCTTTCTTAGTATTGTACAATTTGGTGAAAAGTTATGTAGTACAAGATTCGATCCAAACCATCTCAGAACACGTTATTTGGACTTCTCGGATTGTTAAAAGAATGTTATGAATCGAAAAACAAACTTTCTTAGTGTTTGTAAAATTTGGTGAAAAGTTTTGTGCTAAACGATATGATACAAATGATCTCAAAACACGTTATTTGAACTCCTCAAACGGTAAAATGATTGCTATTAATCCAAAACAAACTTTCTTAGTGTTTGTAAAATTTGGTGAAAAGTTATTTAGTAAAACATACGATACAAATGTTCTAAAAACACGTTATTTGAACTCCTCAAAGCGTAAAAACATTGCTTTGAATCGAAAAGAAAAATTTCTTAGTGTTTGCACAATTTGGTGAAAAATTACGTAGTAAAATATTCGATCCAAACCATCTCAAAAACACGTTATTTGGGATCCTCATAATGTTAAAAGATTATTATGAAGCGAATAAACAATCTTACTACTAGTTTGTCAAATTTGGTGAAAAGTTGTGTCCTAAAAGATACGATACAAATGATCTAAAAACACGTTATTTGAACTCCTCAAAGCATAAAAAGATTTCTATGAATCGAAAAGAAGACTTTCTTAGTGTTTGTACAATTTGGGGAAAAGTTACGTCATATAAGCTTCGATCCAAACCATCTCAAAAACACGTTATTTGGACTCCTCAGAGTGTTAAAAGATTGTTATGAATCAAAAAAAGAAACTTACTGAGGGTTTGTAAAATTTGGTGAAAACTTATGTAGTGAAAGATACGATACAAATGATCTACAAACATGTTATTTGAACTTCTCAAACGGTAAAAAGATTGCTATGAATCGAAAACAAACTTTCTTAGTGTTTGTAAAATTTGGTGAAAAGTTATGTTGTAAAAGATGCGATAAAAACGATCTAAAGCACGTTATTTGAACTCCTCAAAGCGTAAAAACATTGCTATGAATCGAAAAGAAAACTTTTTTCGTGTTTGCACAATTTGGTGAAAAATTGCGTAGTAAAACATTCGATCCAAACCCTCTCAAAAACACGTTATTTGAACTCCTCATAACGTTAAAAGATTGTTATGAATCGAATAGCAAACTTTCTTAGTGTTTGTAAAATTTGGTGAAAAGTTATGTAGTAAAAGATAGAATATAAATGATCTAAAAACACGTTATTTGAACTCCTCAAAGCGTAAAAAGATTCCTATGAATCGAAAAGAAAACTTTCTTAGTATTTGTACAATTTGGTGAAAAGTTACGTAGTAAAAGATTCGATCCAAACCATCTCAAAAACACGTTATTTGGACTCCTCAGATCGTTTAAAGAATGCTATGAGTCGAAAAACAAACTTGCTTTGTGTTTGTAAAATTTGGTGAAAAGTTACGTATTAAACGATACGATACAAATGATCTAAAAACATGTTATTTGAACTCCTCAAATCGTAAAAAGGTAGCTATGAATCGTAAAGAAAAACTTTCTTAGTGTTTGCACAATTTGGTGAAAACTTACGTAGTAAAAGATTCAATCCAAACCATCTCGAAAACACGTAATTTGGACTCTTCAGATCGTTAAAAGATTGTTATGAATCGAAAAACAAACTTTCTTAGTGTTTGTAAAATTTGGTGAAAAGCTATGTACAAAAAGATATGATACAAATGATCTAAAAACATGTTATTTGAACACCTCGAATGGTAAATAGATTGCTACGAATCGAAAACAAACTGTCTTAGTGCTTGTAAAATTTGGTGAAAAGTTATGTAGTATAATATACGATACAAATGATCTAAAAACACGTTATTAGAACTCCTCAAAGCGTAAAAAGATTTCTATGAATCGAAAAGAAAACTTTCTTAGTGTTTGTACAATTTGGTGAAAAGTTACGTAGTAAAAGATTCGATCCAAACCATCTCTAAAACAAGTTATTTGGAATCGTCAGATCGTTAAAAGAATGTTATGAATCGAAAAACAAACTTACTTTGTGTTTGCAAAATGTGGTGAAAAGTTACGTAATAAACGATACGATACAAATGATCTAAAAACATGTTATTTGAACTCCTCAAAGCGTAAAAAGGTTGCTATGAATCGAAAAGAAAAACTTTCTTAGTGTTTGTACAATTTGGTGATAAGTTACGTAGTAAAAGATTCGATCCAAACCATCTCAAAAACACGTTATTTGGACTTCTCGGATCGTTAAAAGATTGCTTTGAATCGAAAAACAAACTTTCTTAGTGTTTGTAAAATTTGGTGAAAAGTTATGTACTAAATGATATGATAAAATTGATCTAAAAACACGTTATTTGAACTCCTCAAAGCGCAAAAAGATTGCTATGAATCGAAAAGAAAACTTTCTTAGTATTTGTACAATTTGGTGAAAAGTTACGTAGTAAAAAATTCGAAGCAAACCAACTCATAACACGTTATTTGGACTCCTCGCAGCGTTAAAATATTGTTATGAATCGAAAAACAAACTTTCTATTAGTTTGTAAAATTTGGTGAAAACTTGTGTACCAAAAGAAATGATACAAATGATCTAAAAACACGTTATTTGAACTCCTCATAGCGTAAAAAGATTGCTATGAATCGAAAAGAAAACTTTCTTAGTGTGTGCACAATTTGGTCAAAAGTTACGTGGTAAAAGATTCGATCCAAACCATCTAAAAAATACGTTATTTGAACTCCTCAGAGCGTTAAAAGATTGTTTTAAATCGAAAAACAAACTTTCTAAGTGTTTGTGAAATTTGGTGAAAAGTTATGTACTAAAAGATACGATACAAATGATGTAAAAACATATTATTTGAACTCCTCAAACGGTAAAAAGATTGCTATGAATCGAAAACAAACTTTATTAGTGTTTGTAAAATTTGGTGAAAAGTTATGTAGTAAAAGATACGATACAAATGATCTAAAAACACGTTATTTGAACTCCTCTAAACGTAAAAACTTTGCTATGAATCGAATAGAAAACTTTCTTCGTGTTTGCACAATATGGTGAAAAATTGCGTAGTAAAACATTCGATCCAAACCCTCTCAAACACACGTTATTTGAACTCCTCATAACGTTAAAAGATTGTTATGAATCGAATAACAAACTTTCTTAGTGTTTGTAAAATTTGGTGAAAAGTTATGTAGTAAAAGATACGATACAAATGATCTAAAAACACGTTATTTGAACTCCTCAAAACGTAAAAAGATTGCTATGAATCGAAAAGAAAACTTTCTTAGTGTTTGTACAATTTGGTGAAAAGTTACGTTGTAAAAAAGTCGATCCAAACCATCTCAAAAACACGTTATTTGGACTCCTCAGATCGTAAAAAGAATGTTATGAATCGAAAAACAAACTTTCTTAGTGTTTGTAAAATTTGGTGAAAAGTTACGTACTAAACGATACAATACAAATGATCTAAAAACATGTTATTTGAACTCCTCAAAGCGTAAAAAGTTTGCTATGAATCGAAAAAAAAACTTTCTTAGTGTTTGTACAATTTTGTGAAAAGTTACGTAGTGAAAGATTCGATCCAAACCATCTCAAAAATATGTCATTTGGACTCCTCAGATCGTTAAAAGATTATTATGAATCGAAAAACAAACTTTCTTAGTGTTTGTAAAATTTGGTGAAAAGTTATGTACTAAAAGATATGATCAAAATGTTCTAAAAACATGTTATTTGAACTCCTCAAACGGGAACAAGATTGCTATGAATCGAAAACAGACTTTCTTTGTGTTTGGAAAATTTGGTGAAAAGTTATGTACTAAACGATACGATACAAATGATCAAAAAACATGTTATTTGAATTCCTCAAATCATAAAAAGATTTCTATCCATCGAAAGAATACTTTCTTAGTGTTTGTACAATTTGGTGAAAAGTTACGTAGTAAAACATTCGATCCAAACCATCTCAAAAACACGTTATTTGGCCTCCTCGGATCGTTAAAAGAATGTTATGGATCGAAAAACAAACTTTCTTAGTGTTTGTAAAATTTGGTGAATAGTTATGTACTAAACGATATGGTACAAATGATCTAAAAACACGTTATTCGAACTCCTCACAGCCTAAAAAGATTGCTATGAATGGAAAAGAAAACTTTCTTAGTATTTGTACAATTTGGTGGAAAGTTACGTAGTAAAAGATTCGATCCAAACCATCTCATAACACGTTATTTGGACTCCTCGCAGCGTTAAAATATTGTTATGAATCGAAAAACAAACTTTCTTCTAGTTTGTAAAATTTGGTGAAAAGTTGAGTACAAAAAGATACGGTACAAATGATCTAAAAACACGTTATTTGAACTCCTCAAAGCGTAAAAATATTGCTATGAATCGCAAAGAAGACTTTCTTAGTGTTTGTACAATTTGGTGAAAAGTTACGTCGTAAAAGCTTGGATCCAAACCATCTCAAAAACATGTTATTTGGACTCTTCAGATCGTTAAAAGAATGTGATGAATCGAAAAACAAACTTTCTTAATGTTTGTAAAATTTGGTGAAAAGTTATGTACTAAACGATATGATACAAATGATCTAAAAACACGTTATTTGAACTCCTCAAAGCGTAAAAAGATTACTATGAATCGAAAAGATACCTTTCTTAGTATTGTACAATTTGGTGAAAAGTTATGTAGTACAAGATTCGATCCAAACCATCTCAGAACACGTTATTTGGACTTCTCGGATTGTTAAAAGAATGTTATGAATCGAAAAACAAACTTTCTTAGTGTTTGTAAAATTTGGTGAAAAGTTTTGTGCTAAACGATATGATACAAATGATCTCAAAACACGTTATTTGAACTCCTCAAACGGTAAAATGATTGCTATTAATCCAAAACAAACTTTCTTAGTGTTTGTAAAATTTGGTGAAAAGTTATTTAGTAAAACATACGATACAAATGTTCTAAAAACACGTTATTTGAACTCCTCAAAGCGTAAAAACATTGCTTTGAATCGAAAAGAAAAATTTCTTAGTGTTTGCACAATTTGGTGAAAAATTACGTAGTAAAATATTCGATCCAAACCATCTCAAAAACACGTTATTTGGGACCCTCATAATGTTAAAAGATTATTATGAAGCGAATAAACAATCTTACTACTAGTTTGTCAAATTTGGTGAAAAGTTGTGTCATAAAAGATACGATACAAATGATCTAAAAACACGTTATTTGAACTCCTCAAAGCATAAAAAGATTTCTATGAATCGAAAAGAAGACTTTCTTAGTGTTTGTACAATTTGGGGAAAAGTTACGTCATATAAGCTTTGATCCAAACCATCTCAAAAACACGTTATTTGGACTCCTCAGAGTGTTAAAAGATTGTTATGAATCAAAAAAAGAAACTTACTGAGGGTTTGTAAAATTTGGTGAAAACTTATGTAGTGAAAGATACGATACAAATGATCTACAAACATGTTATTTGAACTTCTCAAACGGTAAAAAGATTGCTATGAATCGAAAAGAAAAACTTTCTTAGTGTTTGTACAATTTGGTGATAAGTTACGTAGTAAAAGATTCGATCCAAACCATCTCAAAAACACGTTATTTGGACTTCTCGGATCGTTAAAAGATTGCTTTGAATCGAAAAACAAACTTTCTTAGTGTTTGTAAAATTTGGTGAAAAGTTATGTAGTAAAAGATACGATAGAAAAGATATAAAAACACGTTATTTGAACTCCTCAAAGCGTAAAAAGATTGCTATGAATCGAAAAGAAAACTTTCTTAGTGGTTGTACAATTTGGTTAAAAGTTACGTTGTAAAAGATTCGATCCAAACCATCTCAAAAACATGTTATTTGAACTCCTCAGATCGTTAAAAGAATGTTATGAATCGAAAAACAAACTTTCTAAGTGTTTGTAAAATTTGGTGAAAAGTTATGTACTAAATGATATGATAAAATTGATCTAAAAACACGTTATTTGAACTCCTCAAAGCGCAAAAAGATTGCTATGAATCGAAAAGAAAACTTTCTTAGTATTTGTACAATTTGGTGAAAAGTTACGTAGTAAAAAATTCGAAGCAAACCAACTCATAACACGTTATTTGGAGTCCTCGCAGCGTTAAAATATTGTTATGAATCGAAAAACAAACTTTCTATTAGTTTGTAAAATTTGGTGAAAACTTGTGTACCAAAAGAAATGATACAAATGATCTAAAAACACGTTATTTGAACTCCTCATAGCGTAAAAAGATTGCTATGAATCGAAAAGAAAACTTTCTTAGTGTGTGCACAATTTGGTCAAAAGTTACGTGGTAAAAGATTCGATCCAAACCATCTAAAAAATACGTTATTTGAACTCCTCAGAGCGTTAAAAGATTGTTTTAAATCGAAAAACAAACTTTCTAAGTGTTTGTGAAATTTGGTGAAAAGTTATGTACTAAAAGATACGATACAAATGATGTAAAAACATATTATTTGAACTCCTCAAACGGTAAAAAGATTGCTATGAATCGAAAACAAACTTTATTAGTGTTTGTAAAATTTGGTGAAAAGTTATGTAGTAAAAGATACGATACAAATGATCTAAAAACACGTTATTTGAACTCCTCTAAACGTAAAAACTTTGCTATGAATCGAATAGAAAACTTTCTTCGTGTTTGCACAATATGGTGAAAAATTGCGTAGTAAAACATTCGATCCAAACCCTCTCAAACACACGTTATTTGAACTCCTCATAACGTTAAAAGATTGTTATGAATCGAATAACAAACTTTCTTAGTGTTTGTAAAATTTGGTGAAAAGTTATGTAGTAAAAGATACGATACAAATGATCTAAAAACACGTTATTTGAACGCCTCAAAACGTAAAAAGATTGCTATGAATCGAAAAGAAAACTTTCTTAGTGTTTGTACAATTTGGTGAAAAGTTACGTTGTAAAAAAGTCGATCCAAACCATCTCAAAAACACGTTATTTGGACTCCTCAGATCGTAAAAAGAATGTTATGAATCGAAAAACAAACTTTCTTAGTGTTTGTAAAATTTGGTGAAAAGTTACGTACTAAACGATACAATACAAATGATCAAAAAACATGTTATTTGAACTCCTCAAAGCGTAAAAAGTTTGCTATGAATCGAAAAGAAAAACTTTCTTAGTGTTTGTACAATTTTGTGAAAAGTTACGTAGTGAAAGATTCGATCCAAACCATCTCAAAAATATGTCATTTGGACTCCTCAGATCGTTAAAAGATTATTATGAATCGAAAAACAAACTTTCTTAGTGTTTGTAAAATTTGGTGAAAAGTTATGTACTAAAAGATATGATCAAAATGTTCTAAAAACATGTTATTTGAACTCCTCAAACGGGAACAAGATTGCTATGAATCGAAAACAGACTTTCTTTGTGTTTGGAAAATTTGGTGAAAAGTTATGTACTAAACGATACGATACAAATGATCAAAAAACATGTTATTTGAATTCCTCAAATCATAAAAAGATTTCTATCCATCGAAAGAATACTTTCTTAGTGTTTGTACAATTTGGTGAAAAGTTACGTAGTAAAACATTCGATCCAAACCATCTCAAAAACACGTTATTTGGCCTCCTCGGATCGTTAAAAGAATGTTATGGATCGAAAAACAAACTTTCTTAGTGTTTGTAAAATTTGGTGAATAGTTATGTACTAAACGATATGGTACAAATGATCTAAAAACACGTTATTCGAACTCCTCACAGCCTAAAAAGATTGCTATGAATGGAAAAGAAAACTTTCTTAGTATTTGTACAATTTGGTGGAAAGTTACGTAGTAAAAGATTCGATCCAAACCATCTCATAACACGTTATTTGGACTCCTCGCAGCGTTAAAATATTGTTATGAATCGAAAAACAAACTTTCTTCTAGTTTGTAAAATTTGGTGAAAAGTTGAGTACAAAAAGATACGGTACAAATGATCTAAAAACACGTTATTTGAACTCCTCAAAGCGTAAAAATATTGCTATGAATCGCAAAGAAGACTTTCTTAGTGTTTGTACAATTTGGTGAAAAGTTACGTCGTAAAAGCTTGGATCCAAACCATCTCAAAAACATGTTATTTGGACTCTTCAGATCGTTAAAAGAATGTGATGAATCGAAAAACAAACTTTCTTAATGTTTGTAAAATTTGGTGAAAAGTTATGTACTAAACGATATGATACAAATGATCTAAAAACACGTTATTTGAACTCCTCAAAGCGTAAAAAGATTACTATGAATCAAAAAGATACCTTTCTTAGTATTGTACAATTTGGTGAAAAGTTATGTAGTACAAGATTCGATCCAAACCATCTCAGAACACGTTATTTGGACTTCTCGGATTGTTAAAAGAATGTTATGAATCGAAAAACAAACTTTCTTAGTGTTTGTAAAATTTGGTGAAAAGTTTTGTGCTAAACGATATGATACAAATGATCTCAAAACACGTTATTTGAACTCCTCAAACGGTAAAATGATTGCTATTAATCCAAAACAAACTTTCTTAGTGTTTGTAAAATTTGGTGAAAAGTTATTTAGTAAAACATACGATACAAATATTCTAAAAACACGTTATTTGAACTCCTCAAAGCGTAAAAACATTGCTTTGAATCGAAAAGAAAAATTTCTTAGTGTTTGCACAATTTGGTGAAAAATTACGTAGTAAAATATTCGATCCAAACCATCTCAAAAACACGTTATTTGGGATCCTCATAATGTTAAAAGATTATTATGAAGCGAATAAACAATCTTACTACTAGTTTGTCAAATTTGGTGAAAAGTTGTGTCCTAAAAGATACGATACAAATGATCTAAAAACACGTTATTTGAACTCCTCAAAGCATAAAAAGATTTCTATGAATCGAAAAGAAGACTTTCTTAGTGTTTGTACAATTTGGGGAAAAGTTACGTCATATAAGCTTCGATCCAAACCATCTCAAAAACACGTTATTTGGACTCCTCAGAGTGTTAAAAGATTGTTATGAATCAAAAAAAGAAACTTACTGAGGGTTTGTAAAATTTGGTGAAAACTTATGTAGTGAAAGATACGATACAAATGATCTACAAACATGTTATTTGAACTTCTCAAACGGTAAAAAGATTGCTATGAATCGAAAACAAACTTTCTTAGTGTTTGTAAAATTTGGTGAAAAGTTATGTTGTAAAAGATGCGATAAAAATGATCTAAAGCACGTTATTTGAACTCCTCAAAGCGTAAAAACATTGCTATGAATCGAAAAGAAAACTTTTTTCGTGTTTGCACAATTTCGTGAAAAATTGCGTAGTAAAACATTCGATCCAAACCCTCTCAAAAACACGTTATTTGAACTCCTCATAACGTTAAAAGATTGTTATGAATCGAATAGCAAACTTTCTTAGTGTTTGTAAAATTTGGTGAAAAGTTATGTAGTAAAAGATAGAATATAAATGATCTAAAAACACGTTATTTGAACTCCTCAAAGCGTAAAAAGATTCCTATGAATCGAAAAGAAAACTTTCTTAGTATTTGTACAATTTGGTGAAAAGTTACGTAGTAAAAGATTCGATCCAAACCATCTCAAAAACACGTTATTTGGACTCCTCAGATCGTTTAAAGAATGCTATGAGTCGAAAAACAAACTTGCTTTGTGTTTGTAAAATTTGGTGAAAAGTTACGTATTAAACGATACGATACAAATGATCTAAAAACATGTTATTTGAACTCCTCAAATCGTAAAAAGGTAGCTATGAATCGTAAAGAAAAACTTTCTTAGTGTTTGCACAATTTGGTGAAAACTTACGTAGTAAAAGATTCCATCCAAACCATCTCGAAAACACGTAATTTGGACTCTTCAGATCGTTAAAAGATTGTTATGAATCGAAAAACAAACTTTCTTAGTGTTTGTAAAATTTGGTGAAAAGCTATGTACAAAAAGATATGATACAAATGATCTAAAAACATGTTATTTGAACACCTCGAATGGTAAATAGATTGCTACGAATCGAAAACAAACTGTCTTAGTGCTTGTAAAATTTGGTGAAAAGTTATGTAGTATAATATACGATACAAATGATCTAAAAACACGTTATTAGAACCCCTCAAAGCGTAAAAAGATTTCTATGAATCGAAAAGAAAACTTTCTTAGTGTTTGTACAATTTGGTGAAAAGTTACGTAGTAAAAGATTCGATCCAAACCATCTCTAAAACAAGTTATTTGGACTCGTCAGATCGTTAAAAGAATGTTATGAATCGAAAAACAAACTTTCTTTGTGTTTGCAAAATGTGGTGAAAAGTTACGTAATAAACGATACGATACAAATGATCTAAAAACACGTTATTCGAACTCCTCACAGCCTAAAAAGATTGCTATGAATGGAAAAGAAAACTTTCTTAGTATTTGTACAATTTGGTGGAAAGTTACGTAGTAAAAGATTCGATCCAAACCATCTCATAACACGTTATTTGGACTCCTCGCAGCGTTAAAATATTGTTATGAATCGAAAAACATACTTTCTACTAGTTTGTAAAATTTGGTGAAAAGTTGAGTACAAAAAGATACGGTACAAATGATATAAAAACACGTTATTTGAACTCCTCAAAGCGTAAAAAGATTGCTATGAATCGCAAAGAAAACTTTCTTAGTGGTTGTACAATTTGGTGAAAAGTTACGTCGTAAAAGATTCGATCCAAACCATCTCAAAAACATGTTATTTGAACTCCTCAGATCGTTAAAAGAATGTTATGAATCGAAAAACAAACTTTCTAAGTGTTTGTAAAATTTGGTGAAAAGTTATGTACTAAATGATATGATAAAATTGATCTAAAAACACGTTATTTGAACTCCTCAAAGCGCAAAAAGATTGCTATGAATCGAAAAGAAATCTTTCTTAGTATTTGTACAATTTGGTGAAAAGTTACGTAGTAAAAAATTCGAAGCAAACCAACTCATAACACGTTATTTGGACTCCTCGCAGCGTTAAAATATTGTTATGAATCGAAAAACAAACTTTCTATTAGTTTGTAAAATTTGGTGAAAACTAGTGTACCAAAAGAAATGATACAAATGATCTAAAAACACGTTATTTGAACTCCTCATAGCGTAAAAAGATTGCTATGAATCGAAAAGAAAACTTTCTTAGTGTGTGCACAATTTGGTCAAAAGTTACGTGGTAAAAGATTCGATCCAAACCATCTAAAAAATACGTTATTTGAACTCCTCAGAGCGTTAAAAGATTGTTTTAAATCGAAAAACAAACTTTCTAAGTGTTTGTGAAATTTGGTGAAAAGTTATGTACTAAAAGATACGATACAAATGATGTAAAAACATATTATTTGAACTCCTCAAACGGTAAAAAGATTGCTATGAATCGAAAACAAACTTTATTAGTGTTTGTAAAATTTGGTGAAAAGTTATGTAGTAAAAGATACGATACAAATGATCTAAAAACACGTTATTTGAACTCCTCTAAACGTAAAAACTTTGCTATGAATCGAATAGAAAACTTTCTTCGTGTTTGCACAATATGGTGAAAAATTGCGTAGTAAAACATTCGATCCAAACCCTCTCAAACACACGTTATTTGAACTCCTCATAACGTTAAAAGATTGTTATGAATCGAATAACAAACTTTCTTAGTGTTTGTAAAATTTGGTGAAAAGTTATGTAGTAAAAGATACGATACAAATGATCTAAAAACACGTTATTTGAACTCCTCAAAACGTAAAAAGATTGCTATGAATCGAAAAGAAAACTTTCTTAGTGTTTGTACAATTTGGTGAAAAGTTACGTTGTAAAAAAGTCGATCCAAACCATCTCAAAAACACGTTATTTGGACTCCTCAGATCGTAAAAAGAATGTTATGAATCGAAAAACAAACTTTCTTAGTGTTTGTAAAATTTGGTGAAAAGTTACGTACTAAACGATACAATACAAATGATCTAAAAACATGTTATTTGAACTCCTCAAAGCGTAAAAAGTTTGCTATGAATCGAAAAGAAAAACTTTCTTAGTGTTTGTACAATTTTGTGAAAAGTTACGTAGTGAAAGATTCGATCCAAACCATCTCAAAAATATGTCATTTGGACTCCTCAGATCGTTAAAAGATTATTATGAATCGAAAAACAAACTTTCTTAGTGTTTGTAAAATTTGGTGAAAAGTTATGTACTAAAAGATATGATCAAAATGTTCTAAAAACATGTTATTTGAACTCCTCAAACGGGAACAAGATTGCTATGAATCGAAAACAGACTTTCTTTGTGTTTGGAAAATTTGGTGAAAAGTTATGTACTAAACGATACGATACAAATGATCAAAAAACATGTTATTTGAATTCCTCAAATCATAAAAAGATTTCTATCCATCGAAAGAATACTTTCTTAGTGTTTGTACAATTTGGTGAAAAGTTACGTAGTAAAACATTCGATCCAAACCATCTCAAAAACACGTTATTTGGCCTCCTCGGATCGTTAAAAGAATGTTATGGATCGAAAAACAAACTTTCTTAGTGTTTGTAAAATTTGGTGAATAGTTATGTACTAAACGATATGGTACAAATGATCTAAAAACACGTTATTCGAACTCCTCACAGCCTAAAAAGATTGCTATGAATGGAAAAGAAAACTTTCTTAGTATTTGTACAATTTGGTGGAAAGTTACGTAGTAAAAGATTCGATCCAAACCATCTCATAACACGTTATTTGGACTCCTCGCAGCGTTAAAATATTGTTATGAATCGAAAAACAAACTTTCTTCTAGTTTGTAAAATTTGGTGAAAAGTTGAGTACAAAAAGATACGGTACAAATGATCTAAAAACACGTTATTTGAACTCCTCAAAGCGTAAAAATATTGCTATGAATCGCAAAGAAGACTTTCTTAGTGTTTGTACAATTTGGTGAAAAGTTACGTCGTAAAAGCTTGGATCCAAACCATCTCAAAAACATGTTATTTGGACTCTTCAGATCGTTAAAAGAATGTGATGAATCGAAAAACAAACTTTCTTAATGTTTGTAAAATTTGGTGAAAAGTTATGTACTAAACGATATGATACAAATGATCTAAAAACACGTTATTTGAACTCCTCAAAGCGTAAAAAGATTACTATGAATCGAAAAGATACCTTTCTTAGTATTGTACAATTTGGTGAAAAGTTATGTAGTACAAGATTCGATCCAAACCATCTCAGAACACGTTATTTGGACTTCTCGGATTGTTAAAAGAATGTTATGAATCGAAAAACAAACTTTCTTAGTGTTTGTAAAATTTGGTGAAAAGTTTTGTGCTAAACGATATGATACAAATGATCTCAAAACACGTTATTTGAACTCCTCAAACGGTAAAATGATTGCTATTAATCCAAAACAAACTTTCTTAGTGTTTGTAAAATTTGGTGAAAAGTTATTTAGTAAAACATACGATACAAATGTTCTAAAAACACGTTATTTGAACTCCTCAAAGCGTAAAAACATTGCTTTGAATCGAAAAGAAAAATTTCTTAGTGTTTGCACAATTTGGTGAAAAATTACGTAGTAAAATATTCGATCCAAACCATCTCAAAAACACGTTATTTGGGATCCTCATAATGTTAAAAGATTATTATGAAGCGAATAAACAATCTTACTACTAGTTTGTCAAATTTGGTGAAAAGTTGTGTCCTAAAAGATACGATACAAATGATCTAAAAACACGTTATTTGAACTCCTCAAAGCATAAAAAGATTTCTATGAATCGAAAAGAAGACTTTCTTAGTGTTTGTACAATTTGGGGAAAAGTTACGTCATATAAGCTTCGATCCAAACCATCTCAAAAACACGTTATTTGGACTCCTCAGAGTGTTAAAAGATTGTTATGAATCAAAAAAAGAAACTTACTGAGGGTTTGTAAAATTTGGTGAAAACTTATGTAGTGAAAGATACGATACAAATGATCTACAAACATGTTATTTGAACTTCTCAAACGGTAAAAAGATTGCTATGAATCGAAAACAAACTTTCTTAGTGTTTGTAAAATTTGGTGAAAAGTTATGTTGTAAAAGATGCGATAAAAATGATCTAAAGCACGTTATTTGAACTCCTCAAAGCGTAAAAACATTGCTATGAATCGAAAAGAAAACTTTTTTCGTGTTTGCACAATTTGGTGAAAAATTGCGTAGTAAAACATTCGATCCAAACCCTCTCAAAAACACGTTATTTGAACTCCTCATAACGTTAAAAGATTGTTATGAATCGAATAGCAAACTTTCTTAGTGTTTGTAAAATTTGGTGAAAAGTTATGTAGTAAAAGATAGAATATAAATGATCTAAAAACACGTTATTTGAACTCCTCAAAGCGTAAAAAGATTCCTATGAATCGAAAAGAAAACTTTCTTAGTATTTGTACAATTTGGTGAAAAGTTACGTAGTAAAAGATTCGATCCAAACCATCTCAAAAACACGTTATTTGGACTCCTCAGATCGTTTAAAGAATGCTATGAGTCGAAAAACAAACTTGCTTTGTGTTTGTAAAATTTGGTGAAAAGTTACGTATTAAACGATACGATACAAATGATCTAAAAACATGTTATTTGAACTCCTCAAATCGTAAAAAGGTAGCTATGAATCGTAAAGAAAAACTTTCTTAGTGTTTGCACAATTTGGTGAAAACTTACGTAGTAAAAGATTCAATCCAAACCATCTCGAAAACACGTAATTTGGACTCTTCAGATCGTTAAAAGATTGTTATGAATCGAAAAACAAACTTTCTTAGTGTTTGTAAAATTTGGTGAAAAGCTATGTACAAAAAGATATGATACAAACGATCTAAAAACCTGTTATTTGAACACCTCGAATGGTAAATAGATTGCTATGAATCGAAAACAAACTGTCTTAGTGCTTGTAAAATTTGGTGAAAAGTTATGTAGTATAATATACGATACAAATGATCTAAAAACACGTTATTAGAACCCCTCAAAGCGTAAAAAGATTTCTATGAATCGAAAAGAAAACTTTCTTAGTGTTTGTACAATTTGGTGAAAAGTTACGTAGTAAAAGATTCGATCCAAACCATCTCTAAAACAAGTTATTTGGACTCGTCAGATCGTTAAAAGAATGTTATGAATCGAAAAACAAACTTTCTTTGTGTTTGCAAAATGTGGTGAAAAGTTACGTAATAAACGATACGATACAAATGATCTAAAAACACGTTATTCGAACTCCTCACAGCCTAAAAAGATTGCTATGAATGGAAAAGAAAACTTTCTTAGTATTTGTACAATTTGGTGGAAAGTTACGTAGTAAAAGATTCGATCCAAACCATCTCATAACACGTTATTTGGACTCCTCGCAGCGTTAAAATATTGTTATGAATCGAAAAACAAACTTTCTACTAGTTTGTAAAATTTGGTGAAAAGTTGAGTACAAAAAGATACGGTACAAATGATATAAAAACACGTTATTTGAACTCCTCAAAGCGTAAAAAGATTGCTATGAATCGCAAAGAAAACTTTCTTAGTGGTTGTACAATTTGGTGAAAAGTTACGTCGTAAAAGATTCGATCCAAACCATCTCAAAAACATGTTATTTGAACTCCTCAGATCGTTAAAAGAATGTTATGAATCGAAAAACAAACTTTCTAAGTGTTTGTAAAATTTGGTGAAAAGTTATGTACTAAATGATATGATAAAATTGATCTAAAAACACGTTATTTGAACTCCTCAAAGCGCAAAAAGATTGCTATGAATCGAAAAGAAAACTTTCTTAGTATTTGTACAATTTGGTGAAAAGTTACGTAGTAAAAAATTCGAAGCAAACCAACTCATAACACGTTATTTGGACTCCTCGCAGCGTTAAAATATTGTTATGAATCGAAAAACAAACTTTCTATTAGTTTGTAAAATTTGGTGAAAACTTGTGTACCAAAAAAAATGATACAAATGATCTAAAAACACGTTATTTGAACTCCTCATAGCGTAAAAAGATTGCTATGAATCGAAAAGAAAACTTTCTTAGTGTGTGCACAATTTGGTCAAAAGTTACGTGGTAAAAGATTCGATCCAAACCATCTAAAAAATACGTTATTTGAACTCCTCAGAGCGTTAAAAGATTGTTTTAAATCGAAAAACAAACTTTCTAAGTGTTTGTGAAATTTGGTGAAAAGTTATGTACTAAAAGATACGATACAAATGATGTAAAAACATATTATTTGAACTCCTCAAACGGTAAAAAGATTGCTATGAATCGAAAACAAACTTTATTAGTGTTTGTAAAATTTGGTGAAAAGTTATGTAGTAAAAGATACGATACAAATGATCTAAAAACACGTTATTTGAACTCCTCTAAACGTAAAAACTTTGCTATGAATCGAATAGAAAACTTTCTTCGTGTTTGCACAATATGGTGAAAAATTGCGTAGTAAAACATTCGATCCAAACCCTCTCAAACACACGTTATTTGAACTCCTCATAACGTTAAAAGATTGTTATGAATCGAATAACAAACTTTCTTAGTTTTTGTAAAATTTGGTGAAAAGTTATGTAGTAAAAGATACGATACAAATGATCTAAAAACACGTTATTTGAACTCCTCAAAACGTAAAAAGATTGCTATGAATCGAAAAGAAAACTTTCTTAGTGTTTGTACAATTTGGTGAAAAGTTACGTTGTAAAAAAGTCGATCCAAACCATCTCAAAAACACGTTATTTGGACTCCTCAGATCGTAAAAAGAATGTTATGAATCGAAAAACAAACTTTCTTAGTGTTTGTAAAATTTGGTGAAAAGTTACGTACTAAACGATACAATACAAATGATCTAAAAACATGTTATTTGAACTCCTCAAAGCGTAAAAAGTTTGCTATGAATCGAAAAGAAAAACTTTCTTAGTGTTTGTACAATTTTGTGAAAAGTTACGTAGTGAAAGATTCGATCCAAACCATCTCAAAAATATGTCATTTGGACTCCTCAGATCGTTAAAAGATTATTATGAATCGAAAAACAAACTTTCTTAGTGTTTGTAAAATTTGGTGAAAAGTTATGTACTAAAAGATATGATCAAAATTTTCTAAAAACATGTTATTTGAACTCCTCAAACGGGAACAAGATTGCTATGAATCGAAAACAGACTTTCTTTGTGTTTGGAAAATTTGGTGAAAAGTTATGTACTAAACGATACGATACAAATGATCAAAAAACATGTTATTTGAATTCCTCAAATCATAAAAAGATTTCTATCCATCGAAAGAATACTTTCTTAGTGTTTGTACAATTTGGTGAAAAGTTACGTAGTAAAACATTCGATCCAAACCATCTCAAAAACACGTTATTTGGCCTCCTCGGATCGTTAAAAGAATGTTATGGATCGAAAAACAAACTCTCTTAGTGTTTGTAAAATTTGGTGAATAGTTATGTACTAAACGATATGGTACAAATGATCTAAAAACACGTTATTCGAACTCCTCACAGCCTAAAAAGATTGCTATGAATGGAAAAGAAAACTTTCTTAGTATTTGTACAATTTGGTGGAAAGTTACGTAGTAAAAGATTCGATCCAAACCATCTCATAACACGTTATTTGGACTCCTCGCAGCGTTAAAATATTGTTATGAATCGAAAAACAAACTTTCTTCTAGTTTGTAAAATTTGGTGAAAAGTTGAGTACAAAAAGATACGGTACAAATGATCTAAAAACACGTTATTTGAACTCCTCAAAGCGTAAAAATATTGATATGAATCGCAAAGAAGACTTTCTTAGTGTTTGTACAATTTGGTGAAAAGTTACGTCGTAAAAGCTTGGATCCAAACCATCTCAAAAACATGTTATTTGGACTCTTCAGATCGTTAAAAGAATGTGATGAATCGAAAAACAAACTTTCTTAATGTTTGTAAAATTTGGTGAAAAGTTATGTACTAAACGATATGATACAAATGATCTAAAAACACGTTATTTGAACTCCTCAAAGCGTAAAAAGATTACTATGAATCGAAAAGATACCTTTCTTAGTATTGTACAATTTGGTGAAAAGTTATGTAGTACAAGATTCGATCCAAACCATCTCAGAACACGTTATTTGGACTTCTCGGATTGTTAAAAGAATGTTATGAATCGAAAAACAAACTTTCTTAGTGTTTGTAAAATTTGGTGAAAAGTTTTGTGCTAAACGATATGATACAAATGATCTCAAAACACGTTATTTGAACTCCTCAAACGGTAAAATGATTGCTATTAATCCAAAACAAACTTTCTTAGTGTTTGTAAAATTTGGTGAAAAGTTATTTAGTAAAACATACGATACAAATGTTCTAAAAACACGTTATTTGAACTCCTCAAAGCGTAAAAACATTGCTTTGAATCGAAAAGAAAAATTTCTTAGTGTTTGCACAATTTGGTGAAAAATTACGTAGTAAAATATTCGATCCAAACCATCTCAAAAACACGTTATTTGGGATCCTCATAATGTTAAAAGATTATTATGAAGCGAATAAACAATCTTACTACTAGTTTGTCAAATTTGGTGAAAAGTTGTGTCCTAAAAGATACGATACAAATGATCTAAAAACACGTTATTTGAACTCCTCAAAGCATAAAAAGATTTCTATGAATCGAAAAGAAGACTTTCTTAGTGTTTGTACAATTTGGGGAAAAGTTACGTCATATAAGCTTCGATCCAAACCATCTCAAAAACACGTTATTTGGACTCCTCAGAGTGTTAAAAGATTGTTATGAATCAAAAAAAGAAACTTACTGAGGGTTTGTAAAATTTGGTGAAAACTTATGTAGTGAAAGATACGATACAAATGATCTACAAACATGTTATTTGAACTTCTCAAACGGTAAAAAGATTGCTATGAATCGAAAACAAACTTTCTTAGTGTTTGTAAAATTTGGTGAAAAGTTATGTTGTAAAAGATGCGATAAAAATGATCTAAAGCACGTTATTTGAACTCCTCAAAGCGTAAAAACATTGCTATGAATCGAAAAGAAAACTTTTTTCGTGTTTGCACAATTTGGTGAAAAATTGCGTAGTAAAACATTCGATCCAAACCCTCTCAAAAACACGTTATTTGAACTCCTCATAACGTTAAAAGATTGTTATGAATCGAATAGCAAACTTTCTTAGTGTTTGTAAAATTTGGTGAAAAGTTATGTAGTAAAAGATAGAATATAAATGATCTAAAAACACGTTATTTGAACTCCTCAAAGCGTAAAAAGATTCCTATGAATCGAAAAGAAAACTTTCTTAGTATTTGTACAATTTGGTGAAAAGTTACGTAGTAAAAGATTCGATCCAAACCATCTCAAAAACACGTTATTTGGACTCCTCAGATCGTTTAAAGAATGCTATGAGTCGAAAAACAAACTTGCTTTGTGTTTGTAAAATTTGGTGAAAAGTTACGTATTAAACGATACGATACAAATGATCTAAAAACATGTTATTTGAACTCCTCAAATCGTAAAAAGGTAGCTATGAATCGTAAAGAAAAACTTTCTTAGTGTTTGCACAATTTGGTGAAAACTTACGTAGTAAAAGATTCAATCCAAACCATCTCGAAAACACGTAATTTGGACTCTTCAGATCGTTAAAAGATTGTTATGAATCGAAAAACAAACTTTCTTAGTGTTTGTAAAATTTGGTGAAAAGCTATGTACAAAAAGATATGATACAAACGATCTAAAAACCTGTTATTTGAACACCTCGAATGGTAAATAGATTGCTATGAATCGAAAACAAACTGTCTTAGTGCTTGTAAAATTTGGTGAAAAGTTATGTAGTATAATATACGATACAAATGATCTAAAAACACGTTATTAGAACCCCTCAAAGCGTAAAAAGATTTCTATGAATCGAAAAGAAAACTTTCTTAGTGTTTGTACAATTTGGTGAAAAGTTACGTAGTAAAAGATTCGATCCAAACCATCTCTAAAACAAGTTATTTGGACTCGTCAGATCGTTAAAAGAATGTTATGAATCGAAAAACAAACTTTCTTTGTGTTTGCAAAATGTGGTGAAAAGTTACGTAATAAACGATACGATACAAATGATCTAAAAACACGTTATTCGAACTCCTCACAGCCTAAAAAGATTGCTATGAATGGAAAAGAAAACTTTCTTAGTATTTGTACAATTTGGTGGAAAGTTACGTAGTAAAAGATTCGATCCAAACCATCTCATAACACGTTATTTGGACTCCTCGCAGCGTTAAAATATTGTTATGAATCGAAAAACAAACTTTCTACTAGTTTGTAAAATTTGGTGAAAAGTTGAGTACAAAAAGATACGGTACAAATGATATAAAAACACGTTATTTGAACTCCTCAAAGCGTAAAAAGATTGCTATGAATCGCAAAGAAAACTTTCTTAGTGGTTGTACAATTTGGTGAAAAGTTACGTCGTAAAAGATTCGATCCAAACCATCTCAAAAACATGTTATTTGAACTCCTCAGATCGTTAAAAGAATGTTATGAATCGAAAAACAAACTTTCTAAGTGTTTGTAAAATTTGGTGAAAAGTTATGTACTAAATGATATGATAAAATTGATCTAAAAACACGTTATTTGAACTCCTCAAAGCGCAAAAAGATTGCTATGAATCGAAAAGAAAACTTTCTTAGTATTTGTACAATTTGGTGAAAAGTTACGTAGTAAAAAATTCGAAGCAAACCAACTCATAACACGTTATTTGGACTCCTCGCAGCGTTAAAATATTGTTATGAATCGAAAAACAAACTTTCTATTAGTTTGTAAAATTTGGTGAAAACTTGTGTACCAAAAGAAATGATACAAATGATCTAAAAACACGTTATTTGAACTCCTCATAGCGTAAAAAGATTGCTATGAATCGAAAAGAAAACTTTCTTAGTGTGTGCACAATTTGGTCAAAAGTTACGTGGTAAAAGATTCGATCCAAACCATCTAAAAAATACGTTATTTGAACTCCTCAGAGCGTTAAAAGATTGTTTTAAATCGAAAAACAAACTTTCTAAGTGTTTGTGAAATTTGGTGAAAAGTTATGTACTAAAAGATACGATACAAATGATGTAAAAACATATTATTTGAACTCCTCAAACGGTAAAAAGATTGCTATGAATCGAAAACAAACTTTATTAGTGTTTGTAAAATTTGGTGAAAAGTTATGTAGTAAAAGATACGATACAAATGATCTAAAAACACGTTATTTGAACTCCTCTAAACGTAAAAACTTTGCTATGAATCGAATAGAAAACTTTCTTCGTGTTTGCACAATATGGTGAAAAATTGCGTAGTAAAACATTCGATCCAAACCCTCTCAAACACACGTTATTTGAACTCCTCATAACGTTAAAAGATTGTTATGAATCGAATAACAAACTTTCTTAGTGTTTGTAAAATTTGGTGAAAAGTTATGTAGTAAAAGATACGATACAAATGATCTAAAAACACGTTATTTGAACTCCTCAAAACGTAAAAAGATTGCTATGAATCGAAAAGAAAACTTTCTTAGTGTTTGTACAATTTGGTGAAAAGTTACGTTGTAAAAAAGTCGATCCAAACCATCTCAAAAACACGTTATTTGGACTCCTCAGATCGTAAAAAGAATGTTATGAATCGAAAAACAAACTTTCTTAGTGTTTGTAAAATTTGGTGAAAAGTTACGTACTAAACGATACAATACAAATGATCTAAAAACATGTTATTTGAACTCCTCAAAGCGTAAAAAGTTTGCTATGAATCGAAAAGAAAAACTTTCTTAGTGTTTGTACAATTTTGTGAAAAGTTACGTAGTGAAAGATTCGATCCAAACCATCTCAAAAATATGTCATTTGGACTCCTCAGATCGTTAAAAGATTATTATGAATCGAAAAACAAACTTTCTTAGTGTTTGTAAAATTTGGTGAAAAGTTATGTACTAAAAGATATGATCAAAATTTTCTAAAAACATGTTATTTGAACTCCTCAAACGGGAACAAGATTGCTATGAATCGAAAACAGACTTTCTTTGTGTTTGGAAAATTTGGTGAAAAGTTATGTACTAAACGATACGATACAAATGATCAAAAAACATGTTATTTGAATTCCTCAAATCATAAAAAGATTTCTATCCATCGAAAGAATACTTTCTTAGTGTTTGTACAATTTGGTGAAAAGTTACGTAGTAAAACATTCGATCCAAACCATCTCAAAAACACGTTATTTGGCCTCCTCGGATCGTTAAAAGAATGTTATGGATCGAAAAACAAACTTTCTTAGTGTTTGTAAAATTTGGTGAATAGTTATGTACTAAACGATATGGTACAAATGATCTAAAAACACGTTATTCGAACTCCTCACAGCCTAAAAAGATTGCTATGAATGGAAAAGAAAACTTTCTTAGTATTTGTACAATTTGGTGGAAAGTTACGTAGTAAAAGATTCGATCCAAACCATCTCATAACACGTTATTTGGACTCCTCGCAGCGTTAAAATATTGTTATGAATCGAAAAACAAACTTTCTTCTAGTTTGTAAAATTTGGTGAAAAGTTGAGTACAAAAAGATACGGTACAAATGATCTAAAAACACGTTATTTGAACTCCTCAAAGCGTAAAAATATTGCTATGAATCGCAAAGAAGACTTTCTTAGTGTTTGTACAATTTGGTGAAAAGTTACGTCGTAAAAGCTTGGATCCAAACCATCTCAAAAACATGTTATTTGGACTCTTCAGATCGTTAAAATATTGTTATGAATCGAAAAACAAACTTTCTACTAGTTTGTAAAATTTGGTGAAAAGTTGAGTACAAAAAGATACGGTACAAATGATATAAAAACACGTTATTTCAACTCCTCAAAGCGTAAAAAGATTGCTATGAATCGCAAAGAAAACTTTCTTAGTGGTTGTACAATTTGGTGAAAAGTTACGTCGTAAAAGCTTGGATCCAAACCATCTCAAAAACATGTTATTTGGACTCTTCAGATCGTTAAAAGAATGTGATGAATCGAAAAACAAACTTTCTTAATGTTTGTAAAATTTGGTGAAAAGTTATGTACTAAATGATATGATAAAATTGATCTAAAAACACGTTATTTGAACTCCTCAAAACGCAAAAAGATTGCTATGAATCGAAAAGAAAACTTTCTTAGTATTTGTACAATTTGGTGAAAAGTTACGTAGTAAAAAATTCGAAGCAAACCATCTCATAACACGTTATTTGGACTCCTCGCAGCGTTAAAATATTGTTATGAATCGAAAAACAAACTTTCTATTAGTTTGTAAAATTTGGTGAAAACTTGTGTACCAAAAGAAATGATACAAATGATCTAAAAACACGTTATTTGAACTCCTCATAGCGTAAAAAGATTGCTATGAATCGAAAAGAAAACTTTCTTAGTGTGTGCACAATTTGGTCAAAAGTTACGTGGTAAAAGATTCGATCCAAACCATCTAAAAAATACGTTATTTGAACTCCTCAGAGCGTTAAAAGATTGTTTTAAATCGCAAAACAAACTTTCTAAGTGTTTGTGAAATTTGGTGAAAAGTTATGTACTAAAAGATACGATACAAATGATGTAAAAACATATTAATTGAACTCCTCAAACGGTAAAAAGATTGCTATGAATCGAAAACAAACTTTATTAGTGTTTGTAAAATTTGGTGAAAAGTTATGTAGTAAAAGATACGATACAAATGATCTAAAAACATGTTATTCGAACTCCTCACAGCCTAAAAAGATTGCCATGAATAGAAAAGAAAACTTTCTTAGTATTTGTACAATTTGGTGAAGAGTTACGTAGTAAAAGATTCGATCCAAACCATCTCATAACACGTTATTTGGACTCCTCGCAGCGTTAAAATATTGTTATGAATCGAAAAACAAACTTTCTACTAGTTTGTAAAATTTGGTGAAAAGTTGAGTACAAAAAGATACGGTACAAATGATCTAAAAACACGTTATTTGAACTCCTCAAAGCGTAAAAATATTGCTATGAATCGCAAAGAAGACTTTCTTAGTGTTTGTACAACTTGGTGAAAAGTTACGTCGTAAAAGCTTGGATCCAAACCATCTCAAAAACATGTTATTTGGACTCTTCAGATCGTTAAAAGAATGTGATGAATCGAAAAACAAACTTTCTTAATGTTTGTAAAATTTGGTGAAAAGTTATGTACTAAACGATATGATACAAATGATCTAAAAACACGTTATTTGAACTCCTCAAAGCGTAAAAAGATTACTATGAATCGAAAAGATACCTTTCTTAGTATTGTACAATTTGGTGAAAAGTTATGTAGTACAAGATTCGATCCAAACCATCTCAGAACACGTTATTTGGACTTCTCGGATTGTTAAAAGAATGTTATGAATCGAAAAACAAACTTTCTTAGTGTTTGTAAAATTTGGTGAAAAGTTTTGTGCTAAACGATATGATACAAATGATCTCAAAACACGTTATTTGAACTCCTCAAACGGTAAAATGATTGCTATTAATCCAAAACAAACTTTCTTAGTGTTTGTAAAATTTGGTGAAAAGTTATTTAGTAAAACATACGATACAAATGTTCTAAAAACACGTTATTTGAACTCCTCAAAGCGTAAAAACATTGCTTTGAATCGAAAAGAAAAATTTCTTAGTGTTTGCACAATTTGGTGAAAAATTACGTAGTAAAATATTCGATCCAAACCATCTCAAAAACACGTTATTTGGGATCCTCATAATGTTAAAAGATTATTATGAAGCGAATAAACAATCTTACTACTAGTTTGTCAAATTTGGTGAAAAGTTGTGTCCTAAAAGATACGATACAAATGATCTAAAAACACGTTATTTGAACTCCTCAAAGCATAAAAAGATTTCTATGAATCGAAAAGAAGACTTTCTTAGTGTTTGTACAATTTGGGGAAAAGTTACGTCATATAAGCTTCGATCCAAACCATCTCAAAAACACGTTATTTGGACTCCTCAGAGTGTTAAAAGATTGTTATGAATCAAAAAAAGAAACTTACTGAGGGTTTGTAAAATTTGGTGAAAACTTATGTAGTGAAAGATACGATACAAATGATCTACAAACATGTTATTTGAACTTCTCAAACGGTAAAAAGATTGCTATGAATCGAAAACAAACTTTCTTAGTGTTTGTAAAATTTGGTGAAAAGTTATGTTGTAAAAGATGCGATAAAAATGATCTAAAGCACGTTATTTGAACTCCTCAAAGCGTAAAAACATTGCTATGAATCGAAAAGAAAACTTTTTTCGTGTTTGCACAATTTGGTGAAAAATTGCGTAGTAAAACATTCGATCCAAACCCTCTCAAAAACACGTTATTTGAACTCCTCATAACGTTAAAAGATTGTTATGAATCGAATAGCAAACTTTCTTAGTGTTTGTAAAATTTGGTGAAAAGTTATGTAGTAAAAGATAGAATATAAATGATCTAAAAACACGTTATTTGAACTCCTCAAAGCGTAAAAAGATTGCTATGAATCGAAAAGAAAACTTTCTTAGTATTTGTACAATTTGGTGAAAAGTTACGTAGTAAAAGATTCGATCCAAACCATCTCAAAAACACGTTATTTCGACTCCTCAGATCGTTTAAAGAATGCTATGAGTCGAAAAACAAACTTGCTTTGTGTTTGTAAAATTTGGTGAAAAGTTACGTATTAAACGATACGATACAAATGATCTAAAAACATGTTATTTGAACTCCTCAAATCGTAAAAAGGTAGCTATGAATCGTAAAGAAAAACTTTCTTAGTGTTTGCACAATTTGGTGAAAACTTACGTAGTAAAAGATTCAATCCAAACCATCTCAAAAACACGTAATTTGGACTCTTCAGATCGTTAAAAGATTGTTATGAATCGAAAAACAAACTTTCTTAGTGTTTGTAAAATTTGGTGAAAAGCTATGTACAAAAAGATATGATACAAATGATCTAAAAACATGTTATTTGAACACCTCGAATGGTAAATAGATTGCTATGAATCGAAAACAAACTGTCTTAGTGCTTGTAAAATTTGGTGAAAAGTTATGTAGTAAAATATACGATACAAATGATCTAAAAACACGTTATTAGAACTCCTCAAAGCGTAAAAAGATTTCTATGAATCGAAAAGAAAACTTTCTTAGTGTTTGTACAATTTGGTGAAAAGTTACGTAGTAAAAGATTCGATCCAAACCATCTCTAAAACAAGTTATTTGGACTCGTCAGATCGTTAAAAGAATGTTATGAATCGAAAAACAAACTTTCTTTGTGTTTGCAAAATGTGGTGAAAAGTTACGTAATAAACGATACGATACAAATGATCTAAAAACACGTTATTCGAACTCCTCACAGCCTAAAAAGATTGCTATGAATGGAAAAGAAAACTTTCTTAGTATTTGTACAATTTGGTGGAAAGTTACGTAGTAAAAGATTCGATCCAAACCATCTCATAACACGTTATTTGGACTCCTCGCAGCGTTAAAATATTGTTATGAATCGAAAAACAAACTTTCTACTAGTTTGTAAAATTTGGTGAAAAGTTGAGTACAAAAAGATACGGTACAAATGATATAAAAACACGTTATTTGAACTCCTCAAAGCGTAAAAAGATTGCTATGAATCGCAAAGAAAACTTTCTTAGTGGTTGTACAATTTGGTGAAAAGTTACGTCGTAAAAGCTTGGATCCAAACCATCTCAAAAACATGTTATTTGGACTCTTCAGATCGTTAAAAGAATGTGATGAATCGAAAAACAAACTTTCTTAATGTTTGTAAAATTTGGTGAAAAGTTATGTATTAATGATATGATAAAATTGATCTAAAAACACGTTATTTGAACTCCTCAAAACGCAAAAAGATTGCTATGAATCGAAAAGAAAACTTTCTTAGTATTTGTACAATTTGGTGAAAAGTTACGTAGTAAAAAATTCGAAGCAAACCATCTCATAACACGTTATTTGGACTCCTCGCAGCGTTAAAATATTGTTATGAATCGAAAAACAAACTTTCTATTAGTTTGTAAAATTTGGTGAAAACTTGTGTACCAAAAGAAATGATACAAATGATCTAAAAACACGTTATTTGAACTCCTCATAGCGTAAAAAGATTGCTATGAATCGAAAAGAAAACTTTCTTAGTGTGTGCACAATTTGGTCAAAAGTTACGTGGTAAAAGATTCGATCCAAACCATCTAAAAAATACATTATTTGAACTCCTCAGAGCGTTAAAAGATTGTTTTAAATCGCAAAACAAACTTTCTAAGTGTTTGTGAAATTTGGTGAAAAGTTATGTACTAAAAGATACGATACAAATGATGTAAAAACATATTAATTGAACTCCTCAAACGGTAAAAAGATTGCTATGAATCGAAAACAAACTTTATTAGTGTTTGTAAAATTTGGTGAAAAGTTATGTAGTAAAAGATACGATACAAATGATCTAAAAACATTTTATTCGAACTCCTCACAGCCTAAAAAGATTGCCATGAATAGAAAAGAAAACTTTCTTAGTATTTGTACAATTTGGTGAAGAGTTACGTAGTAAAAGATTCGATCCAAACCATCTCATAACACGTTATTTGGACTCCTCGCAGCGTTAAAATATTGTTATGAATCGAAAAACAAACTTTCTACTAGTTTGTAAAATTTGGTGAAAAGTTGAGTACAAAAAGATACGGTACAAATGATCTAAAAACACGTTATTTGAACTCCTCAAAGCGTAAAAATATTGCTATGAATCGCAAAGAAGACTTTCTTAGTGTTTGTACAACTTGGTGAAAAGTTACGTCGTAAAAGCTTGGATCCAAACCATCTCAAAAACATGTTATTTGGACTCTTCAGATCGTTAAAAGAATGTGATGAATCGAAAAACAAACTTTCTTAATGTTTGTAAAATTTGGTGAAAAGTTATGTACTAAACGATATGATACAAATGATCTAAAAACACGTTATTTGAACTCCTCAAAGCGTAAAAAGATTACTATGAATCGAAAAGATACCTTTCTTAGTATTGTACAATTTGGTGAAAAGTTATGTAGTACAAGATTCGATCCAAACCATCTCAGAACACGTTATTTGGACTTCTCGGATTGTTAAAAGAATGTTATGAATCGAAAAACAAACTTTCTTAGTGTTTGTAAAATTTGGTGAAAAGTTTTGTGCTAAACGATATGATACAAATGATCTCAAAACACGTTATTTGAACTCCTCAAACGGTAAAATGATTGCTATTAATCCAAAACAAACTTTCTTAGTGTTTGTAAAATTTGGTGAAAAGTTATTTAGTAAAACATACGATACAAATGTTCTAAAAACACGTTATTTGAACTCCTCAAAGCGTAAAAACATTGCTTTGAATCGAAAAGAAAAATTTCTTAGTGTTTGCACAATTTGGTGAAAAATTACGTAGTAAAATATTCGATCCAAACCATCTCAAAAACACGTTATTTGGGATCCTCATAATGTTAAAAGATTATTATGAAGCGAATAAACAATCTTACTACTAGTTTGTCAAATTTGGTGAAAAGTTGTGTCCTAAAAGATACGATACAAATGATCTAAAAACACGTTATTTGAACTCCTCAAAGCATAAAAAGATTTCTATGAATCGAAAAGAAGACTTTCTTAGTGTTTGTACAATTTGGGGAAAAGTTACGTCATATAAGCTTCGATCCAAACCATCTCAAAAACACGTTATTTGGACTCCTCAGAGTGTTAAAAGATTGTTATGAATCAAAAAAAGAAACTTACTGAGGGTTTGTAAAATTTGGTGAAAACTTATGTAGTGAAAGATACGATACAAATGATCTACAAACATGTTATTTGAACTTCTCAAACGGTAAAAAGATTGCTATGAATCGAAAACAAACTTTCTTAGTGTTTGTAAAATTTGGTGAAAAGTTATGTTGTAAAAGATGCGATAAAAATGATCTAAAGCACGTTATTTGAACTCCTCAAAGCGTAAAAACATTGCTATGAATCGAAAAGAAAACTTTTTTCGTGTTTGCACAATTTGGTGAAAAATTGCGTAGTAAAACATTCGATCCAAACCCTCTCAAAAACACGTTATTTGAACTCCTCATAACGTTAAAAGATTGTTATGAATCGAATAGCAAACTTTCTTAGTGTTTGTAAAATTTGGTGAAAAGTTATGTAGTAAAAGATAGAATATAAATGATCTAAAAACACGTTATTTGAACTCCTCAAAGCGTAAAAAGATTGCTATGAATCGAAAAGAAAACTTTCTTAGTATTTGTACAATTTGGTGAAAAGTTACGTAGTAAAAGATTCGATCCAAACCATCTCAAAAACACGTTATTTCGACTCCTCAGATCGTTTAAAGAATGCTATGAGTCGAAAAACAAACTTGCTTTGTGTTTGTAAAATTTGATGAAAAGTTACGTATTAAACGATACGATACAAATGATCTAAAAACATGTTATTTGAACTCCTCAAATCGTAAAAAGGTAGCTATGAATCGTAAAGAAAAACTTTCTTAGTGTTTGCACAATTTGGTGAAAACTTACGTAGTAAAAGATTCAATCCAAACCATCTCAAAAACACGTAATTTGGACTCTTCAGATCGTTAAAAGATTGTTATGAATCGAAAAACAAACTTTCTTAGTGTTTGTAAAATTTGGTGAAAAGCTATGTACAAAAAGATATGATACAAATGATCTAAAAACATGTTATTTGAACACCTCGAATGGTAAATAGATTGCTATGAATCGAAAACAAACTGTCTTAGTGCTTGTAAAATTTGGTGAAAAGTTATGTAGTATAATATACGATACAAATGATCTAAAAACACGTTATTAGAACTCCTCAAAGCGTAAAAAGATTTCTATGAATCGAAAAGAAAACTTTCTTAGTGTTTGTACAATTTGGTGAAAAGTTACGTAGTAAAAGATTCGATCCAAACCATCTCTAAAACAAGTTATTTGGACTCGTCAGATCGTTAAAAGAATGTTATGAATCGAAAAACAAACTTTCTTTGTGTTTGCAAAATGTGGTGAAAAGTTACGTAATAAACGATACGATACAAATGATCTAAAAACATGTTATTTGAACTCCTCAAAGCGTAAAAAGGTTGCTATGAATCGAAAAGAAAAACTTTCTTAGTGTTTGTACAATTTGGTGATAAGTTACGTAGTAAAAGATTCGATCCAAACCATCTCAAAAACACGTTATTTGGACTTCTCGGATCGTTAAAAGATTGCTATGAATCGAAAAACAAACTTTCTTAGTGTTTGTAAAATTTGGTGAAAAGTTATGTAGTAAAAGATACGATAGAAATGATATAAAAACACGTTATTTGAACTCCTCAAAGCGTAAAAATATTGCTATGAATCGGAAAGAAAACTTTCTTAGTGGTTGTACAATTTGGTTAAAAGTTACGTTGTAAAAGATTCGATCCAAACCATCTCAAAAACATGTTATTTGAACTCCTCAGATCGTTAAAAGAATGTTATGAATCGAAAAACAAACTTTCTAAGTGTTTGTAAAATTTGGTGAAAAGTTATGTACTAAATGATATGATAAAATTGATCTAAAAACACGTTATTTGAACTCCTCAAAGCGCAAAAAGATTGCTATGAATCGAAAAGAAAACTTTCTTAGTATTTGTACAATTTGGTGAAAAGTTACGTAGTAAAAAATTCGAAGCAAACCAACTCATAACACGTTATTTGGACTCCTCGCAGCGTTAAAATATTGTTATGAATCGAAAAACAAACTTTCTATTAGTTTGTAAAATTTGGTGAAAACTTGTGTACCAAAAGAAATGATACAAATGATCTAAAAACACGTTATTTGAACTCCTCATAGCGTAAAAATATTGCTATGAATCGAAAAGAAAACTTTCTTAGTGTGTGCACAATTTGGTCAAAAGTTACGTGGTAAAAGATTCGATCCAAACCATCTAAAAAATACGTTATTTGAACTCCTCAGAGCGTTAAAAGATTGTTTTAAATCGAAAAACAAACTTTCTAAGTGTTTGTGAAATTTGGTGAAAAGTTATGTACTAAAAGATACGATACAAATGATGTAAAAACATATTATTTGAACTCCTCAAACGGTAAAAAGATTGCTATGAATCGAAAACAAACTTTCTTAGTGTTTGTAAAATTTGGTGAATAGTTATGTACTAAACGATATGGTACAAATGATCTAAAAACACGTTATTCGAACTCCTCGCAGCCTAAAAAGATTCGATCCAAACCCTCTCAAACAAACTTATAACGTTAAAAGATTGTTATGAATCGAACAACAAACTTTCTTAGTGTTTGTAAAATTTGGTGAAAAGTTATGTAGTAAAAGATACGATACAAATGATCTAAAAACACGTTATTTGAACTCCTCAAAACGTAAAAAGATTGCTATGAATCGAAAAGAAAACTTTCTTAGTGTTTGTACAATTTGGTGAAAAGTTACGTAGTAAAAGAGTCGATCCAAACCATCTCAAAAACACGTTATTTGGACTCCTCAGATCGTAAAAAGAATGTTATGAATCGAAAAACAAACTTTCTTCGTGTTTGTAAAATTTGGTGAAAAGTTACGTACTAAACGATACAATACAAATGATCTAAAAACATGTTATTTGAACTCCTCAAAGCGTAAAAAGTTTGCTATGAATCGAAAAGAAAAACTTTCTTAGTGTTTGTACAATTTGGTGAAAAGTTACGTAGTGAAAGATTCGATCCAAACCATCTCAAAAATATGTCATTTGGACTCCTCAGATCGTTAAAAGATTGTTATGAATCGAAAAACAAACTTTCTTAGTGTTTGTAAAATTTGGTGAAAAGTTATGTACTAAAAGATATGATCAAAATGTTCTAAAAACATGTTATTTGAACTCCTCAAACGGGAACAAGATTGCTATGAATCGAAAACAGACTTTCTTTGTGTTTGTAAAATTTGGTGAAAAGTTATGTACTAAACGATACGATACAAATGATCAAAAAACATGTTATTTGAATTCCTCAAATCATAAAAAGATGGCTATCCATCGAAAGAATACTTTCTTAGTGTTTGTACAATTTGGTGAAAAGTTACGTAGTAAAACATTCGATCCAAACCATCTCAAAAACACGTTATTTGGCCTCCTCGGATCGTTAAAAGAATGTTATGAATCGAAAAACAAACTTTCTTAGTGTTTGTAAAATTTGGTGAATAGTTTTGTGCTAAACGATATGATACAAATGATCTCAAAACACGTTATTTGAACTCCTCACACGGTAAAATGATTGCTATTAATCCAAAAACATGTTATTTGAACTCCTCAAAGCGTAAAAAGATTGCTATGAATCGAAAAGAAAAACTTTCTTAGTGTTTGTACAATTTGGTGAAAAGTTACGTTGTAAAAGATTCGATCCAAACCATCTCAATAACACATTATTTGGACTCCTCATATCGTTAAAAGATAGTTATGAATCGAAAAACAAACTTTCTTACTGTTTATAAAATTTAATGAAAAGTTATGTACTACAAGATACGATATAAATGATCTAAAAATACGTTATTTTAACTCCTCAAAGCGTAAAAAGATTGCTATTAATCGGAAAAAAAAACTTTCTTAGTGTTTGTACAATTTGGTGAAAAGTTACGTCTTAAAAGCTTCGATCCAAACTATCTCAAAAACACATTATTTGAAATCCTCAGAGTGTTAAAAGATTGTTATGAATCAAAAAAACAAACTTTCTTAGGGTTTGTAAAATTTGGTGAAAGTTTTGTAGTAAAAGATATGATACGAATGATCTAAAAACATGTTATTTGAACTCCTCTAAGCGTAAAAATATTGCTATGAATCGAAAAGAAAACTTTCTTAGTGTTTGTACAATTTGGTGAAAAGTTACGTAGTAAAAGATTCGAACCAAACCATCTCAAAAACACGTTATTTGGACTCCTCAAATCGTTAAAAGATTGTTATGAATCTAAAAACAAACTTTCTTGGTGTTTGTTAAATATGGTGAAAAGTTATGTACTAAAAGATATTATACAAATGATCTAAAAACATGTTATTTGAACTCCTCAAACGGTAAAAAGATTGCTCTGAATCGAAAACAAACTTTCTTAGTGTATGTAAAATTTGGTGAAAAGTTATGTAGTAAAAGATATGATACAAATGATCTAAAAACACGTTATTTGAACTCCTCAAAGCGTAATAACATTGCTATGAATCAAAAAGAATATTTTCTTAGTGTTTGCACAATTCGGTTAAAAATTGCGTAGTAAAACATTCGATAAAACCCCTCTAAAAACACATTATTTGGGCTCCTCATAACGTTAAAAGATTGTTATGAATCGAATAACAAAGTTTCTTAGTGTTTGTAAAATTTGGTGAAAAGTTATGTAGTAAAAGATACGATACAAATGATCTAAAAACATGTTATTTGGACTCCCCAAGGTCTGGACAAATTTCGTAATGTTTGTACAATTTGGTGAAAACTTTTGTTGGAAAAATTTTTATTTAAACGATCTCAAAGCATGTTATTTGGACTCCCAAATGCCTAAATCGATTTCTTAAACCTCAATAAAGATAAATAAACTTTCGCTTAGTGTTTGTAAAATTTTGTGAACAGCTGTGCAGTAAAAAATATGATACAAGCGATCTCAAAAACACTATATGTGGACTCCTCAAAACCTAAAAAGATTGATATATATGAATCGAAAAACAAATTTTCTTAGCATTCAATTCGGTGAAAAGTTGCGTAATAAAAAAGTCAATCCAGACAATCTCAAAAACACGTTATTTGGATTCATCAAAGCATAAAAATATTGCTATGAATCGAAAAACAAACTTTCTTAGTGTTTGTATAATTTGGGGAAAACCTACGCAACATAAGATTCGATCCAATCAATCTCAAAAACACGTTATTTGGACACCTCAAAGAAAAAAAGATTGTTATGAATCTAAAGACAAAATTTCTTGGTGTTTGTACAATTTGGTGAAAACTTACATAATAAAAGATTCGATCCAATGCATCTCAAAACCACGTTATTTGGACTCATCAGAGCGTAAAAAGATTGCTATGAATCGAAAAACCAACTTTTTTAGTGTTTGTAAAATTTGGTGAAAAGGTTAAGTAGTAAAAGATTTGATACAAACGATGTAAAAAACACGTTATTTGAACTCCTCAAAACGTAAAAAGATTACTATGAACCGAAAAACAAATTTTTTTAGTATTTGTACAATTTGGTGAAAAGTTACGTAGTAAAAGATTCGATGTAAAAGATCTAAAAAACACGTTATTTGGACTCCTCATAGACTAAATAGATTTAAAGATTGTCTAGAGCGAAAAAATAAAATTTCGTAATGTTTGTACAATTTGGTGAAAAATTGTGTTAGAAAACCTTCGATGTAAACGATCTCAAAACACGTTATTTGGACTCTCATATGCCTAAATAGATTTCTTAGACCGTAATAGAGAAAAACCAATTTTCGTAGTGTGTGTAAAATTTGGAGAAAAATAATGTAGTAAAAAATTCGATACAATACGATCTAAAAAACACGTTATTTGGACTCCTCAAAGCACAATAAGATTGAATGAATCGAAAAATAAATTTGCTTAATGTTAGCATAATTTATTGAAAATTTACGTAATAAAAAAATTGAATCCAAACTATTTCAAAATCACGTTATTTGGACTCTTGAAAACGATGTCATCCGTTATATTTTTCTTAGATTATCCACTGTTAGTATTTTGTCTTCTAAGCCTAACCACATGAAACACTTGATTTTTGGAGGTAGCTTTAGTGTTCATATATATTGCACTGATGATGGTATTGACCTCCTTTATTAGACTCTATTTAAACAGCTATTATTCTACTAATTATCGAGGTGGAACTAATTTTCTCTTCTCAATTTCGTTGCGGGATATTACACTCTTCCATTTAAATTTCTAACGTCCTCGTCAGAACTAATATATGTGATCGATCTCGTCCTAAGGTGATACATGGATTTTTAAAAAATCATTTAGTAATGTTAGTATTAATTTTATTTGTATCTGTCTAGTTCAAAAGTTCATCAGGAATTATAAAGTCATAGCATGACCACAATGTATAAAGTTTATCATCCATATTGCCCTATATTATTCATATCATTGATATATTGTGATATTTGCAACATGGATACTGAAGATTCAAATTAAAGAAAGGTCACCTGTAATACCGTCGCGACACATCCGACACATCTTTAGATCAAAGGGATTTAATCAAAAGAGAAAAAATACATCATAACTCGAGTGATTCACCGAAGTGACAAGAGTATCTGTCTTTCAGTAAGGAAAATATACACATAATTATTTATTTAATATGTGTATATTATCTGTTTAATATACAAATTATTTATCTAACAATCAATATTATTTTTTTAAGCGACGTATAATATACACATTTATTTTAATTATGATATTATATGCACATAAGTATTACAATATTTTTAAGCCGGGCGTTATTATTCATATAATATACTATTTTTGTGTACATCTATTTATGATTCAAAATGATTAAACTATAAACTAATTAAAATATATGTGACTCGAGCCGAGTCAATAGAGCCATCCTGAGTTCCATTCTAACTCGAGTCTTGCACATTCCGAGTCAAGGCAAGAGTTATCTCGAAATGTCAGCTAAAAGGAGTAACTCGACAGATTTCCAACTTGACTTGCCGATTTTTTTATCGAAAGAGAAAAATGTATCACGGCTCGAGGGATTCACCAAAGCAACAGAACCATCGATCTTTTCGACGTGTGAGTAGCGAGAAAATAACAATGTACAATGATTTTTTTTCCTTTAGAAAAATATGACGTCTTATAATATATTAAAAAAGAGTAGAATCAAATCATTCACAACAAGTGCACAAATACAATAAATACTAGGAACCTAGACAAAAGAATTTTACATAATATTTACCCCTCAAAGAATAAAATTTCCAATTAGAAATTTCTTGCTTTGCACATAAATACTAGGAACCTAGACAAAAGAATTTGTCATAATAATTTACCCCCTCAAAGAATTAAATTTCCAATTAGAAATTTCTTACTTTGCGAAAATTCTTTCACGAATCCAATTTCCATCCATATGTATATATATATATAAACGTATATATTATTAAAGGAAGTATGTTAGTTGTTCCTTCTTCCTGGAACCACCTTCACCATATGAGTTATTCCATTGTTTCAGTTCACTCATAACCGCTCCTTCAGATGCAAAACTAGCCGCAACCTGTATTGAATCATTAAAAATAGGGTTATATTTGTAAAATATAACTTTTAGGGAAATTATACCGTGCCTCCTCGTTTCTCCAAAACTTCCCCAAATCTCAAATAACACTTTTAATTAGCATACCAATTAACGATTAATACATAATTAACAAGTTTAAAATATTAATTGTTAATTAAAAAAACTTTAATTACATATCATATTTTTACTAATTATGTATTAATCGTTAATCACATTGCTAATTAATAGCCTCTAACATTTATAATAGTATAAACCAAAAAATAAGGTAAAAGAGATTACTTGATTTCTTGCTATTCTCAAGTCTTGCATGCTCAAGGGTCTAAGTGTAATTGTTGGTTCCTCCTCAGAGGGATTGCTTGATTTGTTGCTATTTTCTTCTTCATTTTCAGATTTATTTACAGAGCTTGCCTTCTTTTCCTTTTCCTTTTCCTTTTTCTCCTAGGTAAACAAATTATAAATATAGCATAATATTATGACTTCATATATAAAAGAAATAGATAAATTAGAATGATAGAAATGAATCTTACAAACTCTTTTTGCATTTCTTTTTCCATTAACTCCCTAACAGGGCGGTACGCAGCACTGACACAGAGATTCTGCATCCAATTAAAAAAACTTTAAATAAACAAAATTCAAAGTAGTAATTTTTAAAGGAAATTAAAGACCTTAAGATCGCTTCCGCTATAACCTTCGGTCATCATAGCGAGCTCTTTGTAATCAAGTTGCTCAACTTCTTCATTTGACAAAAGGGTCTTCATGATTAGTTCCCTGCTCTCTACCGTCGGTAATCCAACCATAATTCTGTCCAAAAAAAAAATTATCTCATGAATACACAATATACAATTTAATGACAAGTTTCAATAAAAAAAAATTAGTTAGATACCTGCGTTCGAAACGCCTAATAATTGCCTCGTCAAGATCAAAGGGTCGATTGGTGGCGGCAAGAACGAGAATCCTCTCACCAGGCTTTGTCAACAAACCATCCCAATGACTCATGAACTCGTTTTTTATCTTCCTCATGGCCTCGTGTTCCCCTGCCCGGGCCCGCCGCCCGAGCATGCTATCCACCTCATCCACGAATATTATCGTAGGAGACACCTAAATTCAACAAATCATATCACGTCATTATCAAAAATTCATAATCCAGTTTTTTTTTATTTTAATCTTCATTACCTTGGCAGCCAAAGAGAACAAAGCCCTAACATTCTTTTCGTCCTCGCCGAACCACTTGGAAGTGATCGTACTCATCGACACGTTAATGAAGCTTGCACCAGCCTCGTTAGCAATGGCTTTCGCGAGCATGGTCTTGCCTGTGCCGGGTGGCCCGAAGAGGAGGATGCCTTTGCAAGGCTTCAAAAGGCCGCCCTTGAAGAGGTCAGGCCGATGCAACGGGAGCATCACGAGCTCTTGAAGCGAATCCTTTATGTCGTCCAACGCGCCGATGTCGTCGAACGTCACTCCAATTTCCGATGCGGGGATTACTTCCGGACGGATCCGCTTTTCGTACTCGTTGTCCGGTGCCACTTCCTGTTTTTTTTATTTTTTACGAATGTACTTGTTAATATTTGGTGGAATAAAAGGGGGAAAAATGCACTTACTACGACTTTGACAGGCGGAGGAGGAGTAGCGGAAGCGGTTGATTTCTCGGTTTCAACTTTGCTTGCGGGAGGTGGAATCTCCGCGTTATTCTTGCCAACGGTGGTGTCGATTTTGGAATTATCCTGTCATAAAATGATTTATATTTTTTTTGCAATTTTAAACCAAAAATAAATAATGAGGTAATATAAAATATAATTAGAATTACCTTGGAGGCGTCGACATTGGCTTCGAGCTTCATTGTATTTCCATCGAGATTGTTTTCTTGGAAAATACTCAATCCGTGCGATAAACTACAAGACAAATATATTTTTAGATAATCCACAAACACTACAATAAATGAAAGTATACCGTAGATAAGAACTAACTAATTAACCAACCTTTTGGCGGAAATAACAAGCTTGCCATTCCTATACTCGGGATCATTATTAGTCATCACATGGTACGAAATAGCCGAAACTATAATCTCCTCAATATAATTATCGATAATCAATGTATCTGCGACGCAAATCGAGTCCAAATCATCAATTTCAAGATCATTATCAGTCAAAACCTCCATTATGTGGTTTCTATTATCTTGAAATTGAATGGCTTGCATGTCCTCTTCCAATTGAGATCTCCAGCTCGTGAGGTGGGTCCCCTCGTCAGGAGATCTTATTTCGATGGTGTAAGGAAATATTACGTCGACTTTCTCATCGTATTGCCTGATTGTTTTGTTCGTGTCGCTTTGTATACGTGATCCGAGGATTAGAAATGAGCCGGAAAGTCTACCAAGCATTTTCTCGAACATGTTGAAGGCGCGTTGGGATCTGTAGAGAAATGAATCTATGTCTCTTATGTAGAGCACTATTGGAGTATCCTTGGAGACCGATTCCATAACCTGTAATTAATTTTACAATATTAGAAATTATCTTTTGGTAAATTATAAATGAAGTATTATTGATTACCTTATAAAGGCCTTGGATGAGAGATTTTTCGTTGAAGCACCAATTACTATTCCTTTTTAATGATGCTGCATGGGTACATAATGGAAATGGATAAATAAATTATTCTTGAGGTGTAAATTATATAATGTTAGTGAACAAATGATTTGTAATAATTTAATGTTGACATGTACCTGCGGTACATTGTGGCGCGAGATTGCTCAAATCAGATGAGCACGAAGCATTTTTCTTCAACGAAGGTTTGTTATTACTGAAAGAGAGAAAGTACATATCAATATATATAATTATATATATCAAATTATATTTTATAATAACAGTTTTAAGTTTTTCGATACCTTGTTCGTTCTGCAGTGGTTCTTTGTCTTGGCAGTGATCCTGTAAAAAAGTTCTAGCATTAGTAAAAAAACACAAAAAATATGTAAAATACTAAAATGACAAAATGCAAGAAATAGTTTAAAATTTTCAAATTTAAACTCGTACCTTTAGGTTGAGTTTGTTCGTTCTTTGGGATTATGGAAAGAGATTCAAATAAACCAGACATTTTCTCTAGTGTTGTCTCCGAGATTGACCTTTTATGCAACTAAATCATGCCAATAATGACCATATAATTATTTTCAGTAATTTTAAAAAATAAAGGTACAATTTCAATGTTCTTATTAGATCTTACCGAAGGTTTGTTCATACTGCCATATTTGCTCTGAAGCTGCAGAAAGAAAAACAATTAAAAATTTATAAAATTAACAAATATAAATGAAATGAATAAATTCTATTTGGGGTACCTTGAGAGAAAAGTCGGTGATGTCGAGCAAGAGCAACTTGGCCTCAAAATAATGCGCCAAAGCTTTTACAAGCGTTTGATGGTACAGCTCTGAATAGAGGGACCAAATTGCATAGAATATTTTAATGTAAATCATCATTTTTTCTATTTGGAAATAATAAAATGGAGAGAAAATGATATCTTGAATTACCAGCAGGGCCTGCAAGCATAATGGTGCGGCTTGCCGGAGAGAGATTTCGAAGGTGTTTCGAAACATCGCCTTTCTTTAAGTTTATATACGCAGCACTTGTAAGTATCATTCGTGTTTGATCACTGCAATCAAAAGAAAGAAATTACCATTTACGAAATATTACAATTATATGATTTTACAAGGACTATTTTGTAAACAATAAAGGGGAAAAAAAAACACAAAATAATCCTTGCTGGATGAATTACTTGAGATAATAAGGAAAATCGTCCAAGGTGATCTCGATATCCTTTGCATCCACAACTAGTCGCCGTAGTTCGGCCTCCACGCTCTCCACCGCCGAGATAGACGGTGGAGCCGTCCAGTTTGCTACAGCCTGGCCTGACGCTAATCCAATACCCACGCCCAATCCCACTCCTAGAGCCGACATCAACAAACCCTTTTGCGCCTCCATTGATGACCTATTTTAGTTTTTCCTTGTGTTTCGCCTTGTTTCGCAAATCTTCGTAACTATGCACATTCAACGTAACGAGACGAGAAGGTGTATAGATCGTAAATTTATAGTTTGCCGTCTAGGTTCACAATTATATAAAAATGAAATGAGCGGTTGATGATGATGTAGTTATTAATTATGGATAATAGTGGATTAATTAACTGAGTTTTAGTTAAAGTCTTGGCTATTCTTAGTAGTATAAATAGGAGCATTTGTATCAATGTTTGATAAAATTATTAAAAAAAATTAAAATTAAAATTATGAATTATGAAACTTTTAATTCAATATTTGAAATTATACATTTTTTTGCTTTTATGAATTGTGATAATTTAAATTGAATGTGTGAAGTTATTCACCATGTTATAATTTTGTAGGAACATATGATTTTTTTTAATATTTTGTACAAGTGAAAATGAAAATTTCTAAATACATGTTATGTTTTGTAAAATGTTCTGATATTTTTATATTTAGCAATTTAGCAATACGTATTACAAGATATAGTAATCTGGTGTTGTCGTTTCGTAGAGATATTTATCAAAAAAATAATTGTCAGAGAGGTCTGTGTTGAAATAGCATTTCAAGAGAAAAAATTATTACTCGTCATGTTCCATATTTTTTGCTATGTTGCGATACTTCAAAAAACGAATCGTACCCGTATCGGATACGTATCGGATACGGATACGCCACCGATACGGCATCGATACGTATCCGATACGCCACGTGGCGTATCAGACTATTTTAGTATATAAATTTGAACCGATACGTTTCCGATACGGCACGATACGTTTCCGATACGACTGGATACGGTTCCGATACGGCGGGATACGATTCCGATACGGCTGACCCATTGTTTTTTTTTGTCCAATTTAAAAATACCCAATGCTTTTACTATTTAATAATATTTTACATCACATATTTTTTATTTATTTATTCGTAAAATATCCAAATCGATATTACATCTTAATTTTTATAATAATTTAATAAAATTATTTAAATATATATATTAATTATATTAAAATAATATTAAATAATACACATATATGACGTATCGTATCCAAGAATTTTCAAGAAATGACGTATCGCCGTATCCGTATCGTATCGGATACGATACTCGTACTCGTATCCGTGCAACATAGATTTTTTGAGGACTAATTTATTTCTGGTTTTGATATCGTGTCCCTCAAATCGAAATGATGTCATTTGCTGGATTAGTTGGACGTTTTTTTTTTAAATTTGGATTTTTATATAGCTAAAAGAAAAATGGATTCAATTGGCGGATCGTTGATTTGATTGACAATTCAACAAATTATATTTATATCACAAACTCTAAATTTCTTTCTCCTCATTCACATTCTCAGCCGATCTCTCTCTCCTATGTTTTCCTCTCTCTTTTTGTTGCGATTTCTCCACAGACCATATCACCTTTGTTTTTAGTGTGATTTTTTGAGTTATGGAAACATGAAATTGTTGTTTTTTCATTATATTTGACTGAAATCGTTGTTTTTTTCCTATATTTTGATGAAATCGTTGTTTTTTTATGAAATTGACTATTTTTCGTTGACATTATCTTTATTTGCTGAAATTGACTGTTTTTTGTTTAAATTAATTGTTGTGGTATAAAAATTAGTTGTTTTTCACTGAAATCGACTGTTTTCGCCGAAATTAATTTTTTTTTTCTTAAATTGGTTGTCGCTTTTTTTACTGAAATATTGGGAGAAAGAAGGTGAGTTTGACACATGTCCTTTGCATTGATTTTATGCTACACCAATTTTGTAGTCAATCGTATAACGAGTCACAATAATGAATATGATTTTATGTTGCATCGTGTAATGACTCGACACGTGTCATTTTTATTGATTTTATGTTGCATCATTTTTGTAGTCAATCGTATAATGAGTCACAATAATTGGACAATATTTTATGTTGCATCGCTTTTGTAGTCAACCGTGTAACGAGTCATAATAATAGGCAAATAATAAACAATATTTTATGTTTCATCACTTTGTAGACAATCGAGTAACGAGTCACAATTATACTACATTTATATCGATATTAAAAATACCCAAACGAAGGAGAGCTTGACACGTGTCCATTTTATTCATTTTATGTTGTATCATTTTTGTAGCCAACCATATAATGAGTCACAATTAGGGGTGTTCAAATGGTCGGTTCGAATCAAACCGAACCATTTAAAGTAAAACCAATTTAAACCGAACCAAATTAAATCTAAACCAAACCGACCAAATAAATATATGAACCAAACTAAAACCGAACCAGTTAAACCAAACGGTTTAACTGATTTATTTGGTTAAACCGGACCGAATAAGAATGTAGTGTAACCAATTTATACAATGTAGACTTTACCACTTTCATATATATAAATAACAAAAATCAATTTTTAATTACCACCCATAATAGTTAATTATCTAATTCAATTCACACAACAAAGAGAAGAATGCTCAAATTTTTTAAAATAAAAGTAAGCAGTTCAAACTAATAATCAAAAAGCCAACATATATCAGTGCAAAATAACATCAAATCCATTAACTAAAATTCACCATTATTTAGTACTTGAATGCAAAATTTCACCAAATTTGTTTAATAAAAAAGACAAACTATATCATTTCAAACTTATAAAGTCACATTATTATGAACATGATATATTCAAATATTTTAGGCATTCCGAATTTCTAATATATTATATATTTTTGCATGTCACATGATAATTATAATGGTCGGTTCGGTTTTGTTCGGTTTTCAAAATACAAAACTGAATTGAACCGAACCAATAAAAACCGAATAACACTAATTTCAAACCAAATCGAACCAAATAATCCACTAAACCGAACCAAATACACCAAAATTGACCGGTTCCGTTCGGCAATCAAATAAACCAAACCGTTTAAACACCCCTAGTCACAATAATGAAAAATATAATGAGTCACAATTATACTATTATACTATTATACTATATATATTCAAAATATTCAAATGAAGGTGAGCTTGACACGGATACATTCTCAGCTAAGTCTGCCTAAAGTTTCTTCATAACCACTGGTATTCAATCAAATTGGAACAAAATACTGTGGAAACAACACATCCCCTCAAGGTCAAAAGCCTCATTTGGTTACTCTTCCGAGATAGAATTCTCACGGCGGAAAATCTCCAAAAAAGGGCTGGTCTCACCCCCAATTTTTGTGTACTCTGCAACTCGAGCTTCGCGACGGCTATTTCGGTGACGGGAGTCTGGACCATCTGGAAGGAAAGAAATCGTCGAATTTTCACCGCCAAATCAATTAACCCGGTGATCCTACGTGAGCTCGCTTGGTCTGAAGCTTTATCATTGTTACGATACAGTTGTTGGTTAATTCTAACCTAGAGGGGGGTAAATTCGGCAATCTAACTTATACTTAGTTTAGATTTAAACCTAATTTACGGTGCGGAATAAATAATAATTTGGATGATAAAGATGATACCGTACAAACACTTTGACACAAGATGTTTGTTTACGAAGTTCGGTAGGTGGTTGCTTTGTAGCTTTAACTCACCCTTTACTCGCTTAATTGACCGACTCAATTATTCGCGAGTACCTACGTCTCCGGGAATGCCTTGTGCCTCTTTTTGGCCTTCGATTGAATTCCAACTCAACTCGATTACAAGGATTTGCCTAGATCGATTTACACGCTTCTATCGATCTATAGCTTAGGCTCTTTACAATTTGTTGCACTAGCCTATTACACTTTTTCACTAATCGAGCTACAACGTGATCGGTCACGTGAGTGGGATACGATTAGTGGAGAATATCGAAAGTAGATCAACGATCTAAAGAGGTTTCTCAAGCTATCAATGGATATAGATAATCACAGCTTAGGGTTTCTCTCTTTTTAGGTTTGAAAGTTTGAAATTGAGGAAGTGGGAGAGAGAGACCCATGAAGGATTCTATTTATACTCTCTATAGAAATCCTTCAGAAAACTTGCAGTGCGTTCGAACGCATACAGTCCGTTCAGAACGCACTTGAAGTTTGCACTAGCCGTTTCAAAATAACGTGCAAGTACATCTTGGGTCCGTTCAAACGGACAATGTCCGTTCGTAACGGACTCAATTATACATAGCATTTTGCGTTCACAGGAACACGAGTCCGTTCAACGCACTGAAAAGTGGGTGAACGGATTCCAGGTTGTCCGTTCGAACGCACATGTGTGTTCGTTCGAACGCACATATCCCTGTGACATATTTCCGTTCACAGGAAAGATTGTCCGTTCAACGCACTCAGAAGGTGAGTGAACGGATTCTAATTGTCCGTTCGAACGGACATGATTGTTCGTTCGAACGCACACATCTCTGTGACACGTTTGGTTCTAATCAAGCTTTACAGTTTTGATATTTAGCAAGTCCGTTCTGAACGGACTTTGAGTTCGTTCAGAACGCACTTCCTGCTTGACTGAACTCTTTGTTATTTTGAACATGATTTTACTTGAGTTCTACTAGGTTTGTACCTATGGTTTATTTGTGGCGTATCCCACTCACGGAAGGCTTCAACATCTTGAGTCTTGATGTATTCCAATGGCCTTCCTTGTGTTCTTCTTTTCTTGTTTATCTTGAGACTTCATGTCCTGATTCTTGATGTAATCCAATGAACTCCTCCTTCACAAGTCCTCCTTCATCTTCGTATCGTACCTATGTTATCCTGCACTTTTCTGGATGTATACATTAGTACTGACAGTGTTTTGAAATAATCAAACTACCAGGAAATTTGAACCAACAAACTCCCCCTTTTGATTAATTTCAAAACACTGTCGGTTCGGAGAGTTTCATCATTTAGTTGAGAACTTTCCGTACGATCGTTTCTCCCCCATTTTGAAAGACATCAAAAGGACCAAGGAGACTTCAACAACGGAAGGCTCCCCCTAAATGCGAGCTCCCCCTCAAAGAATGAATTGATGAATGTATGAGCTCGTAAATATGATCAAATTCTTTTGTTTTGGAATGATGACAATCTTTTCAAAATTTAGCAGATTTTTAAGAAAATATAACAGTTTTTGTGTGTGCGTTCTGAACGGAAAGAGTGGTGCGTTCGAACGCACTTGCCTCTGGACTGATAGGTTATATAGAAAGAAAATCCAAAATAGATGCAACAGTTTAAACTGACACTAAATCAAATCTACTCAGTTCAAGGCATGACACATGCCGATACAAACACACACACAACAATAAACAAGTCAAATTGTTCACAAACAAGAATCATGACATAACACACACAACACATTTAAACTTTTAACATCTCCGGCGATCACATCTCATTGGGGCCGGTGTAAGGGTTCTGTTCGGGTTGGGCGCTCGGATCGGTTGCGAAGAAGGCGTCGGTATTGAATTGTCCCGAGTTGGAGTCCGACGGATGCTCGGTGGTCTGATGAGGAGAGGTACGCGGGACTCGGTCTTGGGGTGCCGTGTACGGCCCGAAGCGATTTCCAAGGTGAACATAGAGATCGGAAAATTAACGACCCACATTCTCGATCATCCTGGTCTCGGAAGCATGCAGGTCCTCACGAAATGCGTCTCGCATTATTCGTCCATGTTTTTCAACCCGCTCATCCATCTCCTCGAATAACGTCTTCATATAAGCAAACCTCCTTTCGTCGTGTTCTGAAGGGGCGTTCGAGCTTTCTGCACGCTCCTTCTTCTTACGTTTTCTATCCGGGGCTTTACCGCTTAGGTCAGTATCGGCGGGGTCGGCGTTTTCCTCTTCCTCGGTTTGGGTGTCACCCTCCAGCCACCGAGTAGGATTGCGAGGAAGGTGGAATGCTTCCGCATCTTTGGAGGGACTGATAACCCAACCATGTACATTCGATGAATACCGATATCCAAGACGTTGGAGGTTTGCTTTAGATGCGAGATTTGTTGGCTGTTCCGATCGGAAGTCCCAATCGTTCTCCGGGATTGAAACTCCTTGGAGTTCCAACATCCGGGCAATCAACGTTCCGTAAGGTAACGAGGCATTTCTTTGGCTCAGGACGCTTTCCATATGACTTAGTATGAGATAAGGCACATGGACGGGTAGTTCATCATTGTACCACATACGATACAATAGCATAATATTTCTATTTTCTAAATTTGCCTTCAATTTTGCGACAGGAGTAAGAATATTATTACCGATTTCCCAAACGAATCTCTCAGGAGCTGCCAAGTGCGATGCCGATTCTTGTGACTGGTATCGATTTGTAACCACCTTCTTCATTGGTTCGATAATGGCGGCTTCGAGTCTTCCCTTGCGTGCGTTGTAGATCTTCTCTCCATCATCCTTGAGACCCAACAACTCGCACAGATTTTCAACCGAGATCTCAACTTGTTCACCGAGGATATAGGAGGTTATCTTCTCTAGAGCATGGTTGAATACGGCGTTGGCATAGAACAATCGAGTGATGACTTCGTAGAACGGCTCTTTAAGACACGCAAGATTTGCGAATCCCCATCTTCTCTCGATTGCCTCGATCTTGTCGAAAAGATGAGGAATATTTGGTGGAAACTCATAGTAGTAGCATTTCGCGATGGATTTCCTTGCCACCACGTCGTTGAAGAGAGTTCCGGCCTCCGGATTTCGAAAGAGATGTTCATTGTTTATATTTTTGAAATCGTAGTCTGCTTTCAAGATTTCTTGCCTCCTAGGCTTCTTAGCCGCCTTCTTCTGTGGAGGTGGAGCTCTTGACCTTGGTTGAGTGTTGGAGCTCTCCCCTTCCTTCTTCTTTCCCTTCGAATCCCCCCTAGCAAGCAAGATCTTAGCTGCATTCATGGTGATGATTCTTTATGGAGAAGGAGAGTAGGGATTTTGGTGAGAGATAGAGTTAGAAAATAGGTTTTTAGGAAGAGAATGAAGAAGAGATTGAGTTAAGATGAGATCGTGTCCCTTCAAGTCTTTTCGTACGAAGATCTGAACCATCGTGTCCATTGATTAAGGTCGGTTGCATGCTGATGGGCAGACAATACGATAAGTCCGTTCGAACGGACTAATAAGTGCGTTGGAATGCACTCATGTCTGAGAAAAGGCGCTATTTTGGGATTTTAAGTTGTATCTGGGAAGTTGTTAAGTCCGTTCTAACGGACTCCTATGTGAGTTCGAACGCACACACAACTGAGAAGAGGCGCCAGAATATGAAACGGCGCGAGTGTAAGGGTTTGAAGTAGGTTCGCTGAATGAGGCATGTGCGTTCGAACGCATTAGTTTGTTCGTTCGAACGCACTGAACACTGTTGATACTAAGAGTCGGCGCCAAAGTATGATCCGGCGCCATAATCCTATAATTCATTTTTCCGTTCGGAACGCATTCAGTTGTACGTTCGAACGCACTTAATCCTGGTAGGAAAATTTGATGGCGCCATAATTTAACAGTGACTTTGGATCTTATAGTTCAGTTGTTCGTTCCGAACGCACCTGTTTTTCGTTCGAACGGACTGGTTCCTGAGATGTGATCACTGGACTGAAATCGTGATTTATTTACAGAGACAAGTGTTCTAATGTATTCCTCTATTAACACATGTGATGTAGCTACATGAGACTCGACTAACTCGGCTAGAATTTAATTAAGCCTATTTCTTAAACTCCCCTTACATATTTGGCTTAGGGTGTGGAATACTAAGGAGTATAGTGTTTCAAGTTAGGGCTTAAGCCCTAGGAGGTCCTATACCGAGAGACGTAGAGGGACCTATCGAGTGACGATCTTTACGCATCCATATTGAGTTTGACGTTAATTTTGGATTGCGAAGATCACAACCGTTTGAGATATGACCAATTTTGCAACAATAGTTACAAAATGCTACGGTGGGCTTATTTGTGGGTGTGGTACTCTTCACAAAATAGTCTGAGAGTTTATTCGGATTACTTCTCTTAGAGGTTATCGATTTTGGCATTTGATATAGGTTATTTGATTTGAATTTATTTTGCTTAACATTATTTTGTTTAAATTGTTTATGCATGTTGGTGAAATGTTTGGGGAACTCTTGTTGATATGAAGCTTCGGTGTAGTTTGTCACTTCATAGAAATACCCGTTTGGTCCCCTTTTGAACAAACACTCGGTTTGTCCCACATTAGTATGTCTGGGTTGTGATTTTTGTGTAAAATGATTGTTCCTATAATTATTATTTACACGTTTAGGTTGTTCATTTTTAGCATATTTACCTTTGTTGTAATCATGGTACATAAAAGCATTTCCATGACTACTTACTTTATGGTTTTCCCATTTAGATTTTTGATTTTGAGATATCGAAAGGTTGGGATTATTATTGCTAATTTTCTTATGTCCTAAACTAGATTTATCATTGGGCTTTTGTCCCGTTAATGACGATTTTAAGACATCATCCAATGAAGGGGGAATCAATGCAATCATTGTACATGCCCTCTTCAAGGACTCATTTTCAACTTTCATAGTTTGAATTTCGACTTTTAAATGAGAAATCTCACATTTTAGGATTTTACATTCACATTTTGAAAATCCTTTAAATTCATTTATTTGAGTTTTGTATGCCAAAATGGATAGCTCAAGAGAAGCTACCTTATCCTTGAGAGCTTGGGTGGGACTTTCAAGTTTACCCTCATTTAGTTGAGAGTTACCTTCATCCCTAAGAAACTCGTCACAAGATTCGATTTCTAGTTTGGATGCAGGAGAAAATTCAGGTCTGGGTAACGATTTGATACCATATAGAGAGTTCGTACGTACCTCATAACTTTTGTCATGTGTCGAGCTTAGAGTGGGAGAGGAAGGTTCTGCGTCTGCAATTATGGGCTGGTGGTGTGTCGAAGTTAGACCTCGTTCAATACGGAGAGAGTGAATGGCTGCTTCCACCGCGCTCATGGGATTAATTTCAGCCATTAGATCGTAAAGTACAAGTTTATCCTTAATAAATTTAAGAGATGGTTAGTACCCTGCTCTGATACCAATTGTTGGTTAATTCTAACCTAGAGGGGGGGTAAATTCGGCAATCTAACTTATACTTAGTTTAGATTTAAACCTAATTTACGGTGCGGAATAAATAATAATTTGGATGATAAAGATGATACCGTACAAACACTTTGACACAAGATGTTTGTTTACGAAGTTCGGTAGGTGGTTGCTTTGTAGTTTTAACTCACCCTTTACTCGCTTAATTGACCGACTCAATTATTCGCGAGTACCTACGTCTCCGGGAATGCCTTGTGCCTCTTTTTGGCCTTCGATTGAATTCCAACTCAACTCGATTACAAGGATTTGCCTAGATCGATTTACACGCTTCTATCGATCTATAGCTTAGGCTCTTTACAATTTGTTGCACTAGCCTATTACACTTTTTCACTAATCGAGCTACAACGTGATCGGTCACGTGAGTGGGATACGATTAGTGGAGAATATCGAAAGTAGATCAACGATCTAAAGAGGTTTCTCAAGCTATCAATGGATATAGATAATCACAGCTTAGGGTTTCTCTCTTTTTAGGTTTGAAAGTTTGAAATTGAGGAAGTGGGAGAGAGAGACCCATGAAGGATTCTATTTATACTCTCTATAGAAATCCTTCAGAAAACTTGCAGTGCGTTCGAACGCATACAGTCCGTTCAGAACGCACTTGAAGTTTGCACTAGCCGTTTCAAAATAACGTGCAAGTACATCTTGGGTCCGTTCAAACGGACAATGTCCGTTCGTAACGGACTCAATTATACATAGCATTTTGCGTTCACAGGAACACGAGTCCGTTCAACGCACTGAAAAGTGGGTGAACGGATTCCAGGTTGTCCGTTCGAACGCACATGTGTGTTCGTTCGAACGCACATATCCCTGTGACATATTTCCGTTCACAGGAAAGATTGTCCGTTCAACGCACTCAGAAGGTGAGTGAACGGATTCTAATTGTCCGTTCGAACGGACATGATTGTTCGTTCGAACGCACACATCTCTGTGACACGTTTGGTTCTAATCAAGCTTTACAGTTTTGATATTTAGCAAGTCCGTTCTGAACGGACTTTGAGTTCGTTCAGAACGCACTTCCTGCTTGACTGAACTCTTTGTTATTTTGAACATGATTTTACTTGAGTTCTACTAGGTTTGTACCTATGGTTTATTTGTGGCGTATCCCACTCACGGAAGGCTTCAACATCTTGAGTCTTGATGTATTCCAATGGCCTTCCTTGTGTTCTTCTTTTCTTGTTTATCTTGAGACTTCATGTCCTGATTCTTGATGTAATCCAATGAACTCCTCCTTCACAAGTCCTCCTTCATCTTCGTATCGTACCTATGTTATCCTGCACTTTTCTGGATGTATACATTAGTACTGACAGTGTTTTGAAATAATCAAACTACCAGGAAATTTGAACCAACAAACTCCCCCTTTTGATTAATTTCAAAACACTGTCGGTTCGGAGAGTTTCATCATTTAGTTGAGAACTTTCCGTACGATCGTTTCTCCCCCATTTTGAAAGACATCAAAAGGACCAAGGAGACTTCAACAACGGAAGGCTCCCCCTAAATGCGAGCTCCCCCTCAAAGAATGAATTGATGAATGTATGAGCTCGTAAATATGATCAAATTCTTTTGTTTTGGAATGATGACAATCTTTTCAAAATTTAGCAGATTTTTAAGAAAATATAACAGTTTTTGTGTGTGCGTTCTGAACGGAAAGAGTGGTGCGTTCGAACGCACTTGCCTCTGGACTGATAGGTTATATAGAAAGAAAATCCAAAATAGATGCAACAGTTTAAACTGACACTAAATCAAATCTACTCAGTTCAAGGCATGACACATGCCGATACAAACACACACACAACAATAAACAAGTCAAATTGTTCACAAACAAGAATCATGACATAACACACACAACACATTTAAACTTTTAACATCTCCGGCGATCACATCTCATTGGGGCCGGTGTAAGGGTTCTGTTCGGGTTGGGCGCTCGGATCGGTTGCGAAGAAGGCGTCGGTATTGAATTGTCCCGAGTTGGAGTCCGACGGATGCTCGGTGGTCTGATGAGGAGAGGTACGCGGGACTCGGTCTTGGGGTGCCGTGTACGGCCCGAAGCGATTTCCAAGGTGAACATAGAGATCGGAAAATTGACGACCCACATTCTCGATCATCCTGGTCTCGGAAGCATGCAGGTCCTCACGAAATGCGTCTCGCATTATTCGTCCATGTTTTTCAACCCGCTCATCCATCTCCTCGAATAACGTCTTCATATAAGCAAACCTCCTTTCGTCGTGTTCTGAAGGGGCGTTCGAGCTTTCTGCACGCTCCTTCTTCTTACGTTTTCTATCCGGGGCTTTACCGCTTAGGTCAGTATCGGCGGGGTCGGCGTTTTCCTCTTCCTCGGTTTGGGTGTCACCCTCCAGCCACCGAGTAGGATTGCGAGGAAGGTGGAATGCTTCCGCATCTTTGGAGGGACTGATAACCCAACCATGTACATTCGATGAATACCGATATCCAAGACGTTGGAGGTTTGCTTTAGATGCGAGATTTGTTGGCTGTTCCGATCGGAAGTCCCAATCGTTCTCCGGGATTGAAACTCCTTGGAGTTCCAACATCCGGGCAATCAACGTTCCGTAAGGTAACGAGGCATTTCTTTGGCTCAGGACGCTTTCCATATGACTTAGTATGAGATAAGGCACATGGACGGGTAGTTCATCATTGTACCACATACGATACAATAGCATAATATTTCTATTTTCTAAATTTGCCTTCAATTTTGCGACAGGAGTAAGAATATTATTACCGATTTCCCAAACGAATCTCTCAGGAGCTGCCAAGTGCGATGCCGATTCTTGTGACTGGTATCGATTTGTAACCACCTTCTTCATTGGTTCGATAATGGCGGCTTCGAGTCTTCCCTTGCGTGCGTTGTAGATCTTCTCTCCATCATCCTTGAGACCCAACAACTCGCACAGATTTTCAACCGAGATCTCAACTTGTTCACCGAGGATATAGGAGGTTATCTTCTCTAGAGCATGGTTGAATACGGCGTTGGCATAGAACAATCGAGTGATGACTTCGTAGAACGGCTCTTTAAGACACGCAAGATTTGCGAATCCCCATCTTCTCTCGATTGCCTCGATCTTGTCGAAAAGATGAGGAATATTTGGTGGAAACTCGTAGTAGTAGCATTTCGCGATGGATTTCCTTGCCACCACGTCGTTGAAGAGAGTTCCGGCCTCCGGATTTCGAAAGAGATGTTCATTGTTTATATTTTTGAAATCGTAGTCTGCTTTCAAGATTTCTTGCCTCCTAGGCTTCTTAGCCGCCTTCTTCTGTGGAGGTGGAGCTCTTGACCTTGGTTGAGTGTTGGAGCTCTCCCCTTCCTTCTTCTTTCCCTTCGAATCCCCCCTAGCAAGCAAGATCTTAGCTGCATTCATGGTGATGATTCTTTATGGAGAAGGAGAGTAGGGATTTTGGTGAGAGATAGAGTTAGAAAATAGGTTTTTAGGAAGAGAATGAAGAAGAGATTGAGTTAAGATGAGATCGTGTCCCTTCAAGTCTTTTCGTACGAAGATCTGAACCATCGTGTCCATTGATTAAGGTCGGTTGCATGCTGATGGGCAGACAATACGATAAGTCCGTTCGAACGGACTAATAAGTGCGTTGGAATGCACTCATGTCTGAGAAAAGGCGCTATTTTGGGATTTTAAGTTGTATCTGGGAAGTTGTTAAGTCCGTTCTAACGGACTCCTATGTGAGTTCGAACGCACACACAACTGAGAAGAGGCGCCAGAATATGAAACGGCGCGAGTGTAAGGGTTTGAAGTAGGTTCGCTGAATGAGGCATGTGCGTTCGAACGCATTAGTTTGTTCGTTCGAACGCACTGAACACTGTTGATACTAAGAGTCGGCGCCAAAGTATGATCCGGCGCCATAATCCTATAATTCATTTTTCCGTTCGGAACGCATTCAGTTGTACGTTCGAACGCACTTAATCCTGGTAGGAAAATTTGATGGCGCCATAATTTAACAGTGACTTTGGATCTTATAGTTCAGTTGTTCGTTCCGAACGCACCTGTTTTTCGTTCGAACGGACTGGTTCCTGAGATGTGATCACTGGACTGAAATCGTGATTTATTTACAGAGACAAGTGTTCTAATGTATTCCTCTATTAACACATGTGATGTAGCTACATGAGACTCGACTAACTCGGCTAGAATTTAATTAAGCCTATTTCTTAAACTCCCCTTACATATTTGGCTTAGGGTGTGGAATACTAAGGAGTATAGTGTTTCAAGTTAGGGCTTAAGCCCTAGGAGGTCCTATACCGAGAGACGTAGAGGGACCTATCGAGTGACGATCTTTACGCATCCATATTGAGTTTGACGTTAATTTTGGATTGCGAAGATCACAACCGTTTGAGATATGACCAATTTTGCAACAATAGTTACAAAATGCTACGGTGGGCTTATTTGTGGGTGTGGTACTCTTCACAAAATAGTCTGAGAGTTTATTCGGATTACTTCTCTTAGAGGTTATCGATTTTGGCATTTGATATAGGTTATTTGATTTGAATTTATTTTGCTTAACATTATTTTGTTTAAATTGTTTATGCATGTTGGTGAAATGTTTGGGGAACTCTTGTTGATATGAAGCTTCGGTGTAGTTTGTCACTTCATAGAAATACCCGTTTGGTCCCCTTTTGAACAAACACTCGGTTTGTCCCACATTAGTATGTCTGGGTTGTGATTTTTGTGTAAAATGATTGTTCCTATAATTATTATTTACACGTTTAGGTTGTTCATTTTTAGCATATTTACCTTTGTTGTAATCATGGTACATAAAAGCATTTCCATGACTACTTACTTTATGGTTTTCCCATTTAGATTTTTGATTTTGAGATATCGAAAGGTTGGGATTATTATTGCTAATTTTCTTATGTCCTAAACTAGATTTATCATTGGGCTTTTGTCCCGTTAATGACGATTTTAAGACATCATCCAATGAAGGGGGAATCAATGCAATCATTGTACATGCCCTCTTCAAGGACTCATTTTCAACTTTCATAGTTTGAATTTCGACTTTTAAATGAGAAATCTCACATTTTAGGATTTTACATTCACATTTTGAAAATCCTTTAAATTCATTTATTTGAGTTTTGTATGCCAAAATGGATAGCTCAAGAGAAGCTACCTTATCCTTGAGAGCTTGGGTGGGACTTTCAAGTTTACCCTCATTTAGTTGAGAGTTACCTTCATCCCTAAGAAACTCGTCACAAGATTCGATTTCTAGTTTGGATGCAGGAGAAAATTCAGGTCTGGGTAACGATTTGATACCATATAGAGAGTTCGTACGTACCTCATAACTTTTGTCATGTGTCGAGCTTTCATTTAAATTTTGTTTCGTTTGATCTATAATTTAGGGTAGCGCTATTGCAAGAGCCAACATGGCTAAATTGAGAGCGATTTCAATTTTGTTTTACCAAATGACCGCTATACCCTTGTTAATGATGAATTGACGCTTGATATTTCTTATATTTATATATTAGTTTGTCTCTTTTCATAAATCATCCAAATAAAATCTTTCATGTATAAAAAATATTTTTATTCTTAATTTTTTTCATCATAAAAAATAATTAAATTGTAACATGTCATATATATTTAAATATGAAAATTAATATATATTGGTTAGATTTGATTTTTTCATAATATTAGGAAAAATATTTTTGCATTATTCATGGAAGATATAAATAATAGTATATAAGTATAATAAATATCAATCATCATAAATATAAATATAATGATCATTTGATTAAAAATATTAAAATCATTCTCAATTTAGTAATGTTAACTCTTGAAATATCGTCAGTCAATCGTCATCCATAATTTAATATTTTAAATCCTTAGTATCTTGTACTTCCTTTTCTCAGTCTACGAAACCGTACATGTTATGATTTCAAAAGATTTTGGATTTGATGCTGACCTTTCCTTATAATTCATTCCTCTCCATAATCAACATAATGGCCGCATCAATGTTTTTGTTTTTAAGAGATAAGGATGAAAACAAACCAAAATATTGGAGTCCTCCAATATTTGAAGATTGGAGGTATTAGTGCAATTGTTTGCCTCCACTAACAATGCTACTTTCACTTTCCACCAAAGTGTGTGTGTGTGGGTAATATTATAGTACAAAAAGGGTTAATAGGATTCTTTTTTAAGGAAGATGATGAACTCACGTTGAAATTTGGTTAATTGGGACCATAAGCTTGAGCTTATCCTGATTAATAATTACCCTTTTTTGCATATTTTAAAATGTTGTTTTGTAGAGAATTTGAGCTATTTAGTATAAAGAAAAGAAGCTACTTAATTTAGAATTTGGGCTATGTATGATTAATGTTGTATTTTATTTCCAACCATTTTTTTCAGTTTTGTATGCACATGTGATAAATCAAATTGTATTCAAATGTCAATTTCAAAATCAATTTTAGGATCTATAGCGCGCAACAATTATCTGATAGTGGAATTAGGTTAAACACCAACTAAAATCAATTTTTTAATATGATTACTATAATATTATCAATTTAAGTAGCAATGAATGTCATTTACAAATGAATGTATTTTGTATTAAGAATTATAATTATAAATTAACATTAATATGCATTAATTCTCTATAAACAATTAGGAACAAAAAATATTAGCTTTAATATGCATTTAATGCAGCATTTTATATTTACCCTCATATTGGCGCTCTGGAATTTGTTGGAGCCAAAAGTTACAGCATCTCTAGGCCTGAAAAAAGTTCGGCAAAGTTAAATTCAATTTTTTAGTCCCAACCAAACAAAAAACTTGAGTTTGCTCCACTATAAAATGAAATTCTTATTCAAGATTCCACTCCCCAATTGATATATTATTATAACAGCATCTCTAGGATGTAATTAAACAATTAGGAACTTGAGTTAGAGAGGGAGAAGCTGGAAGGAACATCTGGAAGGAAAGAAATCGTCGAATTTTGACCGCCAAATTAATTAACTCGATGATCCTACGCGAGCTCGCTTGGTCTGAAGCTTTATCATTGTTACGATACGGTAAGTTTCGACCCACAGCATTTACTAGCTTAGGGCATGTCGGAGCACCTAGTTTTCACATTCATTTTGATTAGGAATCCACGGATTCAGTAGAAACTTGAAGATCTCTTCAAACAATCCACAAGTTCTTTCTCTCTAGGCAAGTTCACTGGATCTCGTTGAAATTAGATGAAATTACTGCCTTATTTAGGAACAATTTCAAACTTGGGAAGTTGAAAAGTTAGAAATAATCAGATGAAATTGCTCGAGTGATTATGCTCGACTTCTTGAAACTTTTCATGAACAATCAAGATGCTCCACAGAAACATCCATAGAAGCTTGCGAAGAAACTGTGTTATCTCTCTTGTAGTATGGCAATAGTTCGTAAGAACCATAAAGAAGACAATATCATATAAAATTATTGCAGAATTGAGGAAAAACATTTAAGCCTAGGAAGTTCAAAAAGAGTATAAAAAATCATGTGCGATAGCTTGAGCATTTCGACAAACATCTACAAAGCAATTAACAAGAAGTCGAAAATTTAAGAGGGAACTTACAAATTTGCACTCTCCAAAGCGATGTTTAGAAGGGATAAATACGTTATTTAAGTGTTTAACAGGGGTATACCAATAATTTCCTCCTAAAAATAAAAATAAACTAGTGCATCGACTATTAGTTTCCTTTCCTAATTTTAGTACTCTCAGTTAATTGATGATGTGACACTATGACGTGATATTTTTTTTAGTTAATTTCAGCGATGACGCGACAATATTTAGAATATAAAATTATTCAATATAATCGTACCCATTAACCCATTATTCTGTGTTTTCTAGGATTCACTACTTTACACAATCAGGAGTTCAAATGGCCCACTTGGGCTAGGCCCGTGTGATTACATTGTAAAAAAAATGTTTACGCTTGAATATAATGAAGTGGCTAAATTATGCCCTCACTTTAAAAAAAAAAAAAAAAAAAATCAGGCCCGATCATGACCCAATTTGTGTGTTTTGTTAACATTGATGGATATATTTACTGCGTGCCCCTCAATTTTTACTTCATGTGATTTTTTATTTAATTCATAATTATTTTTCATATTAATAGTAGTAAAATGTTCACTAAATGTTAAATTCCAAAATGGAAGCTTCCAAAGTTCAGTGTGCATTCTTTCATAGTATTCCGACCAGTAGTGACCACGACAAAGCACAGTTTAAGGATTTGGTTGGTACATGGTGCTGGTGGGTCTGTACCGGTTTCAGATTGAAGCCATCTAATCTGACTAGACCATGTTTGAAGCATATCGATATATATATGCTAGATTTGATTCCTATTTCGGTACTGTCTCGGACTTGACTCGACTCGGGCCCTACTTATTGTCCCAATTTATCTCATTTTCTTGAGATGTATTCCTTTTTTTAATTTTGCCTCCTATAAGATAAGGAAATATTGAAAAAAAGAAGAAAAATGCAATTTTTAATACTTTTCCTTAATTGCATCTTTCTCTATCATCTAAATTTGACTAATTTCATTAGAATTGGAAAAAGAAAACACTGAATAAGACAATAGATAAGATTTGTGTAGGGTAAAAAAATTGGACCATTTATCGATATGTGCGTGTTAACCTCTTCTTTGTATCGTTTCAATTTTAACAGATGTATCCGCAAAGACACAGATAAGCATGAATTCACTACTTGACTTCAATTTGTTTTGTACTGTACTGATTATATTCTTGAAATGGATTTGCACTTTGCTTTGCAATGTGGGTATTGAACACAGTTGAAACTAGGGCACACAAATTTGAAACTGAATTTTAACTTTTTTTTTTCTTTCTGAAACATGTATTACTGTATTAGATGCAAATTGTAAAAAAATATAGTTTATGCTGTATTTAAAAAAATATATTATATATATAAAAAATATATGATATATCTAAAAGATATAAAATATAAAAATATATCATACATTTAAAATGTATATGATATATGTAAAAATGTATGAAAGATAAAGATATATCATATATGTAAAAATGTATAATACATATTGTATTTTAAAAAGATATATTATACATATAAAATGTATATGAAACATCTAAAATCATATAAAATTAAATATGAGGCTGATGTGTGTTAGGCGTGCATTAAGTCAAATCCGTCCGGCGTCTACGATCTTTTCTCGATAAACAATATGATATGTTGAACGAATTAAATATTAAATTACAGTATGTGGTAAACAATAATAAGGATAATATTGTCATTATAATGAAAATAGTGTGACATGCTTGTTAATAATAATATATACATATATTTATCATCGTCTTGTGAGATAATAAACGCATTAAATATAAACTATGCTAATTGGATGGTAAATCCTATAATAAGGATAATTTTGTTATCTCATCTCACATGCGATAAATCACGCTTAATTAAATATATTTTTAATAACATATTTTTATTTGCATTTTTATGCATCATTCTCATATTTTTAATGTATTTTTATATATTATTTATAAATTCGTTATGCATCATTCTCATAGTTTTGTTTTTTTTATGATTGTTGCTTTCATTTAAATTTTGTTTCGTTTGATCTATAATTTAGGGTGGCGCTATTGCAAGAGCCAACATGGCTAAATTGAGAGCGATTTCAATTTTGTTTTATCAAATGACCGCTATACCCTTGTTAATGATGAATTGACGTTTGATATTTCTTATATTTATATATTAGTTTGTCTATTTTCATAAATCATCCAAATAAAATCTTTCATGTATAAAAAATATTTGTATTCTTAATTTTTTTCATCATAAAAAATAATTAAATTGTAACATGTCATATATATTTAAATATGAAAATTAATATATATTGGTTAGATTTGGTTTTTTCATAATATTAGGAAAAATATTTTTGCATTATTCATGGAAGATATAAATAATAATATATAAATATAATAAATATCAATCATCATAAATATAAATATAATGATCATTTGATTAAAAATATTAAAATAATTCTCAATTTAGTCATGTTAACTCTTGAAATATCGTGTCATCCATAATTTAATATCTTAAATCCTTAGTATCTTGTACTTCTTTTTCTCAGTCTACGAAACCGTACATGTTATGATTTCAAAAGATTTTGGATTTGATGCTGACCTTTCCTTATAATTCATTCCTCTCCATAATCAACATAATGGCCGCATCAATGTTTTTGTTTTTAAGAGATAAGGATGAAAACAAACCAAAATATTGGAGTCCTCCAATATTTGAAGATTGGAGATATTAGTGCAATTGTTTGCCTCCACTAACAATGCTACTTTCACTTTCCACCAAAGTGTGTGTGTGTTATGAATATGATGTATTACCGTACAAAAAGGATTAATAGGATTCTCTTTTAAGGAAGAAGATGAACTCATGTTGAAATTTGGTTAATTGGAACCATAAGCTTGTGCTTATCCTGATTAACAATTATCCTTTTTTGCAGAGAATTTGGGCTATTTAGTATAAAGAAAGGAGCTACTTAATTAGAACAAAAATTAGAATTTAGAAATTATATAACCAATTTCCCAAGTATACAATGTATGATTAATATTGTATTTTATTTCCAACCATTTTTTCAGTTTTGTATGCACATGTGATAAATCAAAGAAGTTATATATGGTGCCCCCCAACATGTAAAAAAGGTCCTTGATGAGGTGGTAAAAAAGAGATTAGTGGATTATTTAGTCTCTCTAATTGACTCGATTAAATGTTAATTGACACGTTTAATTGACACGATTAAATGTTAATATTGGTACATGTTAATTGACGGGTCAATTCAACTAAACAGTCAATTAATATTTAATCGAGTCAATTAAAGAGGCTAAACAACCCATTTAACCCCATTTAATCTCCCTTTTGCCTCTTCATCAAGGATGATTTTTGCATGTTGGGGTGCCAAGTATATTTTCCCTAAATCAAATTGTATTCAAATGTCAATTTCAAAATCAATTTTAGGATCTATAGCGCGCAACAATTATCTGATAGTGGAATTAGGTTAAACACCAACTAAAATAAGGAAAAGGCAAAAAGTTCTTTCACTTGTGAGTGAAATTTCATAGTTTTTCATAATTGATAAACAAATACTAAAAGCAAATAAAAGGAAATGTAGCACTTGATAATCCGATATTGGCCTCAAAACCATTTCTTCCATTAAGTTTCTTGGTGGATTATGACAACTCAATGCTATGTGTGTCAATCTTGAATATTAACTAAGTTATAAAATTAACTAGTGTGGACCCTCGCTCCGCTTCGACAGTAACAATTTTATAATAATATCATATTTGTAGATTGGAGTAATCTTATAATTTATCTGTATAGGAATTTTGAGATATTTCAGATTTCAATGATATTAAAACCGAGCCGACAAAATTATATCTTTTTTCCAATACATTATATTTCAAACTTTTTCATTTTAGATAACAATTACCTTATTTGATTTATCTACATGCTTTTGTAAATAAATATTAAACTTTATTCTATGAATTTGTAATTCACCCGACCACTAAATAATAAATAGTATAATAGTGGAGCGAACATGCACATTACGATGATTAGACACAAAATATATTTATATTATTTATGATACATTACAAATTTGGGAAAATAATTTATTTATTTTGTAAACATATTTTTGAAGTAATGAAAAGTACTTTATATTTTTCATTTAAAACCATGATTTTTTTTTAGAAATTATTTTCATGAATTGTTTGTGAAATAATTGCTTTAGAAAATTGTAATAATAATTTTGAATAAGATAGCGTGCCAATATTTTTTTAAATTATTAAAAAATTTACAAAAAAATATTAGTTTGTTCGTGTGTAAACAATAATAGTAATAATAATTCTTGAAAACATATTTTGTAGTACATTTGTAAATTATTTATAATATGAGGAGCGAGTCATTCTACCACAACGCTAAACCTCACTTTTATTTATAATGAGTTGCATTTATTTTGAATAAACATTGAAAAAATATCAAAAAAATGATTTGGCCAGGTTTAAAAGAAAGGATGAGGAGCAAGGAGCTCTCCCACTATGCTAAACTGCTCATTTGATTTTTCGTATGGCTTATATCCTTAAATAGAGTGCGAGACACGTGTCAATCCCTGATAACTCCCTCAACTTTAAAAGAAAGAATAATAATAATAATAATTTGTTATCATTCATGTACTTTTCTTGAGTTCTTTTTACTTATCTTATATCCTTAAATAGAGTGCAGGATCTTATTAGGGACCGGGGGTCATCCCCCCTCAAGATTTTCTAAATTATAATATATTTAGTGCATTTTCACAACAACATGGAGATATTATTACCGAATCGATGGCTCAGAATCGATGTTGAAAAGAGATAATTGTTGCTATAAGGCACCAACGGAAAGACGTCTCTAATGGTCCATCGGTATCGACCTCGTTGGTGTTGATCATCGACACCGACGGGCCGTAGATGTCTTAATTATCGACAGCTTGTTATTGTTGAAGTGATTTAAAATTTTGTTGTCTATAATATATACTTAATCATCTAATTATAATTGCACTCTAAATGTGTTCAATTTACACCTGTGATCAATTATTTGATCTTATTTTAGGTGATCCTAGCTAGTAATATATGATGATATTTTGTCTTTAGAGTAACAAGTTATTCAAAATAATTAGTTAATTAATCATGGTTTTTTAAATGAAAGTTTCTTTTTAGAGGAGACAAACCTAATCGAAGCATGCAAATATAGCATGAGAAAATAAAGTGAAAAACTTTTTTTTTGATTAACATAAAGTGAAAAACTTTTCCTAACTAGAGAAGAATACCATTGGACAGTCATTTCATCAAACAATTGATGAGCTAATCAAGATCTATTGATTCTTAGGTACATACACTCTTAGTCGACCTCCCACTCAATTTGAGACTCCTTTACCGGTTTTGGAACCAAATTACAACTTTATCTTCTCATATTATATTAATTAATCTTTCAATTCAACATGACTCGCAAATCAACTCATTATTTACCATCTATCAAATTATTTTAGATGCAACTATCAATTCAAATATTTAAACAAATATGAAACTATAAGTGCACAAAACATTTTCATACATTTTAGTAGTGTTTATTGATATATGTAATAAATAAGGTAAAATTTTACATTGTGCTCCTAGTCCTAACTGGACCACTATATCTTTATGAGTCTTATATATAAGGGTACAATGTGTGGTGATAATTGACCAAGCCATTAAAATTATGATGATTATTTTTAATTAGTTGAATCCTTCATCACCTTGGTCTGATTCATGGTGCAGAATAATTAACCATTTTGTTTCTGAATAGTGGGAAACTTTTTTTTTTCAATCTATCATCATCATAGGGTTGATTAAATCACCATATTCTCACTTTCACCATTGATGTCTCTATATGTAAACACAAACCTGTCAACTTATCTACTAATTTGACCTCAAATATAAATTTGAAGTCCTTGTGAGAGACTTGATTCGATATAATATCAAGCAGCCTTTTGGATTCAGAATTCTGGCTGCTTTTTCTCTTCGAAGTCGACTCGTAATTCTCGGTGCGTATCTTCTTTCTCCCCCTTTCAAATTCTTATCTGAAATGTTTGTATTTAGGTACTTGTTAAGGACTGCTATGACTAGAGATTTGTGTGGTGTTAAGTGGATTTTAACGTGTTCATGCATATACACAAATTACAATGATGCAACTAGGATGTGAATATTCTTTGATTTAACTCATTGTTATCTTGGTTAAGTGGTCCAAATTTGTACAATAAAGATATATTATAGATGGCGACATGAACGAATATCCTTGCTTAATTACTTACTTAATTCCTAAATATTTGTTTAACATGTGACGTACTTCATTTTGGTTGTCAAACATGCATATTTTTATGGATAAAAGCTGGCATTATTAATTAGCAAAGTAGAAATAGAAGTGTTACGCTTGTTTTAATACTTGTTCTTTCATTGCTACTAAATTTGAACTAATGATTCTTTTAATAAAAAAATTGAACTAAATTTAGCAACATAAGAAAAAAAGTTGTTTCTAAACTTAATCTTATCGATGAATCGAATCTGTAAAAATAATAATTTTAAAGTCTGAACTTGTAAAAAAAATGTCAGGAGTTCGAATTTTTTTAACTCAGGCATAAAACTATTAGTTTCACAAAAAAATATTATTAGGAAATCTGCAAATTAAAATTTTGTTTGTAGCAAATTCATCTCAGGGGTCACTTCACCAAACCCTCCAATAAATTTAGATTTGAATATTGATTAATTCAATCTCCTTCATATTAAAGTGCTAATTTTGAATATTTGATTAATTCAAGTTCAAGATCAGAGATGCAAAATTCAATTATAAACAACCATAAAATTTTGATACATCAACACACTGTACAAGTTTGTAGAAACTAAAAGTGCAAATTGGTAGACGGTAATTCCTTGAACAAAATACAATTTATTTTTATAATATACATGAGATCTAACATAGTACAAAAGAATATTTCACAAAATAAGTTTTTTATTCGTTTAATGCATGGGTCTATATAATAGACACTGCTGTTTTTGAAAGCTACATTCCTCTTAAGTTGGAATGCTGAATTTAATATTCAAATTTGACAACAAAAATCTATATATTAATTATGTATTTTGAATGCAACTACTGCTAATTTGTCAGTATTGTCAATATAATTATAAGTAATATTTCATGTCGGTTTACTTATGGTGTTTAAACATGATTGAAGTCCAAATTTGAGGCTTTGAATTCTAATTATAATTCTAATTTTAAGAAATTAAACCCTTGTTTTCTTTTTTTTGATGGGGACATGGTCAAATATAATGCTTGAAAAAGGGTTTGTGATATTTATTTTGTTGAAATGAAGAAGAAAGATAATAAAAATAACTGGCCAGATATATATATAGGCGGCTTGTAATAATACCGTTCCTGGTTGTTACCTTCTAATTTGAAAATGAAATTGTCCTAAACAAATTAAAAACTCGATAATGAAAGTTAATTAATAAGAAATGAATTTTTGCAAACTTGTTTCAGTTGTAGTGTATTTTTTAAATTTTCTGCTTAATATATATATATATTTACCAGATTTTCTCGTTGATTCTAAACAAGATATTTTAATATTTTACACATGGACATATACCAAGATGTATATATGCCGATCAAAGATAACAAAATATGCTCGATTTAACGAATTAATTCGGATTTTCACATTTTTAATTTGGCGAATGTGCCCAATTCGGTGAAATCCGAGCATAGAAATAGTTTCCCAATTCAAAATGTACAAATTCGGATTATTCAGTTGTTTTTTGGAATCGTTTCCTTAACTATTTTTTGGTCGAACTGAGAAAACTAACCAATCCGAACATATGTTGCGTCGAACTATTAGCTGATCCCGAAAACTTCATTCTCATCTTTTTTTTTTTTTGATAAATCTCGTTTATCCACATTTCATTGATGCCAATGAGATTTGAACACACAAGGTTTCACAATATATGATTTTTTTTGCCGCACACTCAATCTCTCACAACATATGATTTTTTGTGTATCACACTCATTCTCTCCTCTATATCTGTTAGAAAATATATTGACGTAGTTTCACGATATAAATGTATTTTTACAAAACAAAAAACAAAAAAATTGGTCATGAACTTTGAATTGAAATCAATAAATTGGAAAGGCAAATTTAGAATATGGAACATTCTGTTCAAGAAATTTATGAAATTAATCCTCCTTTTTTACTCCTTTCTTGAAATTAATCCTCCTTTTTTACTCCTCTTTATGAAATTAATCCTCCTTAGAAATAAACAGTGAAACACATGTGTATTTGAATGTACGAAACTTCCTAATTATCATGCGTAACGTGTCCGTTGGTCAACAGACACCAGACCCCACATTTCAGTGTAGCAGTCAGCAATTTCACACCTATCACAAATGACCAACGTGGCAAAACAAAATAAAATTAATATTTAATGACAAGTGGGACCCACTCTTAGTCTTAGTCTCACACATTTCCCAGAAGCCACTGCATAATATACAGTGAATCCATATCTGAAGAATTCGCAACGACTAGAGTTCTTGTATATATATAAATCATTCAGAGATTTCCATTTCATACAAAATCATAATCAAATCCACTCAATCTCACTCCAAAAAAAAAAAAATTCCAATTCTTTTAACTCAAACAAAGGTGGGCTTTCTTCTATTCTTTTAGTAAATTTTGAAATTTTCATGCATTGGCATTACAAATGCCTTTTACTTTTTCATGCATTCTCCACATTTTCGCGCGAAGCAAGGCATTGTGTCTCCTAATTACTTTTTTTTCTATTTTTTCATCTTTCTTATTCAAGAGTAGCTTTTTCTTCGAGACAATATAAGTATCACTAATTTATCATGAAAATGGTGCAACCACAAAGTTAGGAAATATGTGTACTCCTTTCCTTTCTTCTCCAAACTGGATTCCAGCTCAGTGCACAGTGTCGTACTTAACTAAGCAAAAAAAACATCCCCTTTTTATCGCCACTTTATCTGAATGACCGAACCAGATAGTTCCAGTTGGATTCCAGTCACATATTTTCTTGCTTGCTTTCCCACGTACTACGTAACAGTGTTCAACTTCGTTAAGAAACCATATTGTCAGTTTGTCACCGCACATTGTTGTACCACTGTACCGGTTCGGTACCGTGCGTCACATCACGAGCCTTCAAATCCATACAAAAAAGTGTACCACTTCGCTTTTTCTCCTTATTCAATGTACCCGTCTTATTCACCACGATTTTTCTTTTTGTATCATGTGTGTATTTTATACTCAAATCTCTATATATAGAAGAGTTCTCGAGCTCCATTGCTTACAAGATTGTTATTATCTTAATTTGTTACAGATATATAATGGAGTGCAAAGATTTGCAGATCGAGACTCCCTCGGCTATGAGGAACTTTTCTTGCGAAAAGATCGAAGGTTTCGATTGCGTTGATCGTGAAAATACTGACGTAGTGATTAACATACCTTCCAATTTGAGCTCGGTTTCTTCTCTCTCACTAAGTTTACCCTCCTCTCCATCTGGTTTCCACTTCTCTCAGACCAAAATGGTAATGTACACCGAGAATTTCGATAAAGCGGAGGACCAAAATGGAAAGGCGAACCCGGTGCTGGCGAAACAAGTGAAGTATCATTCACAACCTATGCTCTTCAGAGACGCGAGATTCGACTCGTTCAAGACTTGGTCCGGCAAGCTCGAGAGACAAATCTCGAATCTCAGAGGGATACCTCAAGAGATTGATTCGGAACCGAACGAAGAGGAGAAACTCGAAATCGACGAAGTTCCCGCCGTAGATCGCTACTTCGACGCACTCGAAGGCCCAGAATTGGATACTTTAAGGGTACAAAACCAAAATTCATTGTCAATTTAATTAATCTCTCAATCTAATTCTAACCCTAATGATTTTAACAGCCCACTGAAGTTTCGGTCCTACCAGAAGACGAGAAATGGCCGTTTCTTCTCCGATTCCCAATAAACGCATTCGGTATATGCTTAGGTGTTGCTAGCCAAGCGATTCTCTGGAAAACCTTGAACACATCACCCGTTTTGAAGTTCCTCCACATCAGTCCGGTACCGAATCTAGTTCTATGGTGGGCTTCGCTAGCTCTAATGGTTTTCATCTCCTTCATCTACTTCCTCAAGATCGTATTCTACTACGAAGCTGTGAGGAGAGAGTATTACCACCCAGTCAGAGTAAACTTCTTCTTCGCTCCGATGATAGCTTGCCTCTTCCTCACCATGGGCGTTCCTCCCTCCATCGCCGTGAACCTAAACCCTTCCATATGGTACATACTAATGGCACCCATCTTCGTGTTGGAACTGAAAATCTACGGACAATGGATGTCCGGCGGCCAAAGAAGGCTGTCGAAGGTGGCGAATCCGTCGAACCACCTATCCATCGTCGGAAACTTCGTAGGAGCTTTGTTAGGAGCGAATATGGGGTTGAAAGAAGGACCGATATTCTTCTTCGCGGTGGGCTTGGCACACTACACCGTGTTGTTCGTGACTTTGTATCAAAGGCTTCCGACGAATGCGACTTTGCCGAAGGAGTTGCATCCGGTGTTTTTCCTGTTCGTTGCTGCACCGAGCGTAGCTTGCTTGGCGTGGGCGAAGATTGTTGGGGAGTTTGATTCTGGCGCCAAAATTGCTTATTTTATTGCTCTGTTTCTCTATATCTCTCTCGTGAGTTTTTTTTTTAAATTTGTGTATTATTATTGTTTTTCACAAATTATTGATATGATTATCTAATTTTGTTATTTGTTTTTTTTTAATGATTTGCAGGCTGTGAGGATTGATTTCTTCAGAGGATTCAGGTAGTTATTTAATATACATACCAGAAGTATTTCTAGAACATTATTATTTCCTAACTAGAATTAACCCGTTTTATTTGATTCGATAGGTTTTCGCTTGCTTGGTGGGCATATACATTTCCAATGACCGGTGCGGCGATTGCGACGATTAAATACGCCACCGCAGTTCCGAATATGGTAACGAGATCGTTCTCGATTGGTCTCTCGGTTATTTCGACTTTTACCGTCTCGGCATTACTCGTTACCACGATTTATCACGCGTTCGTTTTGCAAGATTTGTTTCCAAACGATATCTCCATTGCTATAACTAGAAGGAGACCGAAGTTCAGCAAAATGTTGGCTCATTTCAGATCGTCGAGCTCTGATAGTAAAGATCTAGAATCTTCCATTTCCAAAAGCTTGGAAATTTGATCGAGTTAATTGGGGACGACACGAAAGTGAGAAGAAATGCACAAAATTCTCGGATATTTCTCTTATGATGATTGGTTAATAATTAACTTACCAATCTGAGGAGAGTCTCGATTCTTTCGATTGGGGTTTGCTCTCGAGTAAGCAAAATCGAAGTGCTTGGAAGATTTTTTTTATTAATATAGTGTGTACTATTTCGTTGGGAACTATTTGTAAGATTTGTAAATGTCTATGATGTAAAATAGAATCGACATTTATTTTTCTGAATTTTGACATGATTTTCAATCTGTTGAATGGTAGAATAATTCCATCCAGAACTGAGAAAACCAGAAGCTCAAATCCCAATACTCAATTAAACTGTAAAAAAATAGAAACAGAATAGAAGTCTTAAAACTCAGTAATTTTACAGACACAAATCAATCATAGGGTATATGTATGGTCCATCTCATCAATATCCAATATTCCATTTCACGTGAAATGGATTAAATGCCTTAAAACTCGCAATAACTCTACTTCCCTCTCAAGCCCGTGAACCCATTTACTCAATCCATATCCATATCATATAAATTCCCAATTAAACCGTTGATAATTCCCTCCACGAGTCCAAGCCAACGGTCAAAATTTTCATTTCACCGAACCATAACATGAAAACCAAACCATCCATATTCCCCTTGCTTGTTCTCATTCTAAGTATAGTTCCATCATTATTCCATGCCGAATTCACGATTGTCTTGCCGGATTCCTCGTTGGCTCCGGCAATGAACCAGTCGGGTCAGTCTGGCAGTTCGTCAACCGAAGCCCGGACTGACCCGACTGAACAGTTAGCCGTGCAAGCCATCATGAAATCAACGGGCAACAATTGGGCTTCTTCCATACCGGATGTTTGCCGTGGTCGATGGCACGGTATTGAGTGCGTAACGAATATCAATAACAATATGTATCATGTTGTTTCTCTTTCTTTCGGTGCATTATCCGATGACACTGCATTCCCAGCATGTAGCCCGAATGCGAGTTTGTCTCCGGCTATTCTCTCCTTGCCTCACCTTCATTCACTCTTCTTTTACCGATGTTTTATCGGTAATCCTCGACAAATTCCCCCTTTTCTCGGACGGTTAGGATCGAAATTACGGTCATTGGTTTTGCGTGAAAATGGGCATGTTGGGCCGATTCCGAATGTGTTGGGGAACTTGAGTGCATTACGCGTGTTGGATTTGCATGGGAATCGACTCGTGTCGACCGTACCTAAGTCGTTTGGGAGATTAAAGAATCTCCGATTGTTTGATTTGAGTCGTAACAAACTTAGTGGAGTAATTCCTGAATTAAACCTGCCCAAATTGAGTATATTAGACTTCAGCCATAACAAGTTAGAAGGTGAAGTTCCGATTGGGTTCGGCGAAATGAATTCGCTTTTGAGATTGGATTTGAGCCGGAATCGGCTTATTGGGCAAATACCCGATTCGGTTGGCAATTTGAGTAACTTAATTCTACTTGATTTGAGTCATAATTTACTAACTGGTCCGGTTCCAATTGCTCTTCGGCAAATGAATTCCCTCAAAGCATTGATTCTGAAAGATAATTCCATGCAAGATTCAGAAATCGCAAATGAAATTTTCGAGGGGTTGAATAATTTGATCATCTTAGTTCTATCAGATATGGGTTTGGTTGGACCAATACCTAATTCAATTGGAGATTTACCGAGAATCAGGGTTCTACATTTAGATGGAAATAAATTCTATGGATCCATTCCTGAAAGTTTTCGAAAATTAGAAAATATTAGCGAATTGAGTATCAACGGTAACCAATTAACCGGACCGGTACCTTTCGGTAAAGAGACGGCATGGAGAATGGGAAAGAAATTGAAGCTTTACGACAACCTGAAACTATGTTTTGATGATAAAAGTGAAGATATTGGACTGATATCTAAAATTGGAAAATGCGAGAACGAAAATGTAAAAACAAGTGTTGAGAAGAAGAAAACAGAGCATTTGAATTTAGGTTATGATTTGAGCTTTTCAGGGTCTGATGGTAAATATTCCGTTGGTCTTAAGATTGTATTTCTCCTCATCTTTTTGGCATTTTTGTAATTTTCTTACATGTTGTAGAAATTGAGTATATAATATATATTACTGCTATATAATTTTAGTAGGATGATTTAAGGGGTGTTGTTATATTGTAATAATCTTTTTTGGGCTGAAAATAAATATTGAAGCAATTTATGAGTTGTGCAGACTGGAGAGGGCCTAATAATCCACTTCGTCACTAAATCTTACTTTAGTATCAAGTATTTGACTGGCTACTCATTGTCACCATCACTTCACTTTATCCTCTCCATTCATACAATGTACACACATTCATCACCAGATTTCATACAGAGAAAAAACAAAATAACAAGAACTTAATTTGTTTTGTTGTCCAAAACAATTTAACAAAATTAGATAAAAACATAAATCTAAATAGCATTTAAATTATTCTTAACCTTTGTTAAACAATTACGTATTTATCCTTCTTAAAATTAAAATATCATATTTACCCTTTCATAAATCTAAAATATCATATATACCCAAAAATCAAAAATCATCAAATTTCTCCGCTAAAATTAACAGTCAACATTTATATTACTATTTATCCTTTATATATTTACCCTTCAAAAAATCCAAAATATCATATTTACCTTTTTTAAATAAAAATATTATATTTACCCTCTCAATAATTAAAACAACATATGTAACCTTCCGATACTAAATATCATGTTTAACCTCTCAATAACCATTATATCAATTTATCGAATCTCAAAGAATATAGCAATGTAATCTCATTGATAACAATATAAATACATCAATAAATTCCAAAAAATAATTATTCTACCAATCTCAAATGACAAAAACAAGTATGTAAAAAATATAATCAGAATTGTAAATATTATTAAATTGTATGACAACTTTTCGGATAATGAAGTTGCTTACCCTGTATGATTCTAGTACCGTAGCACGAGCCACGATCAACGGAGTTAATTTACAGTCGTGAAATTATTAGTTATCTATTCACTTGTTTTTATCATTTTATGTAGTATTTTTATTTTCGTTATTTTTCTATTTTTAGAGGACTTTGTATGAAACTTCTATTTTTTATTTTTTTTACTAAAGATTCCAATAAATAGCTCATCTGTCGTACTTTAAAAATGAAATTATTGAAATCCCCCCAAAAAATATTATTAATGAAAAATTATTGAAAAATATTATTAATGAAAAATATTATTATTGAAATCCCCCCAAAAATGCAGAAGTATCCTGAGGATACGCATATCCGATACGGATACGGATGCGATACGGCTCGGATACGTATCGGATACGTCACGTGGCGTATTCGAATATTTTAATATTTATTTTTTTCGGATACGGCGGGGATACGGCAGGATACGGCTGGGGATACGTCTAGGATACGGCTGAGATACTCCATTTATGATACTTCGCCCCATTATATATTTTGGCCCATAATATTTTTAAATAAATCATATAGGATACTTCTAGGATACTTCTAGATTAGTTCTAAAATATTTCTAGAACAAGTTTATGATAGTTTTATGATACTTGTATTGTTTGATTGACATTATTTATTGTCATGATATTTAATTTAAAAATATTATTAATTTATTATTTAATTTATTACTTATTTATTAATTATATAGGAGTATCCGTATCCGTGATTTTTTGAAAATTACCGTATCGCCGTATCCGTATCGTATCGGATACGCTACCCGTATCCGTATCCGTGCAACATAGCTCACTAGTAAATGACAATTGAGTCCATATATATAAACTTTTGTAAAAAATAGTGTGGGTTTCACTTGTGAGGTAGTTGTAGCATTGCTTTCATATATTTCCACCCAACTAAAAACTTTCAACAACTTAATTTGGAAAAAGAAATCTAGTAGTCACTAGTCAGTACATGAAACTTCCAAATCGAAATGTGAGAGTTGTTTGAGTTTTTAAGTTGGATGTTACATATAGTTACTAATTCTTTTTAGGTTCGGTGAACTAGCCGATACATACCCCACTCATAAAAAAAACAATTGAATATTTCTCAATAATAATAATAATAATAATCAACTTAATCATGACTTGTCATCATCATTAATCATCATTTAAGATATTTAAGATACGAATATGACAATACGATAATTTTCAAAAATATAAGATACATATACATATATGTAATTATTTAATATAAACAAAGAAATTAATTAACAAACTACAAACAATTTAAATTGGAACATCATAATATATAAATAAAATAAAAAATTGAAACATCATAACATATAAATAAAATCAACGAAACACTAAGAATATCCCAGAAGTATTTTCGAGGACAAATATCTTGACATATGCATGGTGTATTGATAAAAACAATATTAAAATAATTAAATACTCGGATGACATATCACATCCATATCAATATTCCTAAGATTATTCATCATTTTAGATATACTAGGAAAATCTCCGTGCTTCGCTGCGGTTTGTTCATTTTTTTGTGATAGCAATGTCGAAATATCAAAAGTCATATAAACATATTTTTCTAATAGCAACGGTTTGTTCATTATTTTTTTCTATGCACTATTTCTTTAAGGTCAGTTTAGCAATGCCTAAACCTCATAAATTATTATGCCTATTTAGAACTAAGTTTCAAGACCCGTGTCAAATAATTGTATCATCACAAAGTAATATACCATTATCTTGACAAGTATGAGTGAGAGTGAAAGTATGGTAAAAATATCATCATTGTGGTTGAACTGTAAGGAAGAAAAAAAAAAAAAAAAGAATTTTTTAAAAAATCTCCTATCTTTTCTTGATATTTAAAAAAAAAACCAACTTCTTGAAAACTCCAAAAAAAACTCCAATCTCAAACTTTTCTTTTTATTTAACCCCCTACCGTTAAGTTTGTCCATTATATGTTAACATTGAAATATTATTTTTTGTTAATGACTATATTATACCATTGTATACTCTATTCTTTACACTAATTAAATTATAAATGTTATATTCTTTTAATTAAAAAATTAATATTGGAGCAATTTATCCTTCAAAATAAATAAACAAGGCAAATAAAAATATATATTTTTTCATAATTATATAACATCATTCATAATTTACATAATAAACCGGATGCTAACTCGACTTATAGTTCAAGCTTCGTACAATATTTTTTTTTTGTCAAATAAGTCTAATTGGCAAAGCAGTGCACAAATTTTTTGAGCCCTCCTCATAAAAAAAAAATTCTGGTCGTCCATGTAAAAAGCGAAATATAGGTTCTGGTTAACACCGTACATGGAGGACAATGTCAGCGATTCAAGTTAGCTTGTGGCGTATTATGTAAATTATGAATGATGTTATATAATTATGAAAATTCGTATATTTATGTTTGCCTAGTTTATTCTTTTTGAAAGCTAAATTAAAAAATATAACACTTTGGATTTAATTTAGTTTAAAGAAGAGAGTATACAAGGGTAAAATGGTCATTAACGGAAAATATTAATTTGCTAAATTAAAAAATATAACACTTAGGATTTAATTTATGATTTAATTAGTTTAAAGAAGAGAGTATACAAGGGTAAAATGGTCATTAACGAAAAATAGTATCTCAAAGTTAATATATAACAAATTTAACGGAAGAGGGTTATATAAAAAGAAAAGTTTGAGATAGGGAATTTTTTTGGAGTTTTCAAGAAGTTGGGATTTTTTTTTAAATATCAAGAAAATATGGGGAGTTTTTTAAAAATTTCCCAAAAAAAAGAGCCCAAAAAAGAAGAGCCGCGTGGCTCTCTATGGTATCTCTTTTCCATTGCAAATTTAATGGGAGTATCAAGAAAATATGGGGAGTTTTTTAAAAATTTCCCAAAAAAAAGAGCCCAAAAAAGAAGAGCCGCGTGGCTCTCTATGGTATCTCTTTTCCATTGCAAATTTAATGGGAGGAGCAATTACCCATCACCGTTACAAAATATAATACCTATCACTCCTAAAAAATGAAAGATAATTTTATGTGTCATCTGAAATCATGCAATATCACTTATGACTACAACATATCCGATAATCAGGAGCGGTTTTGCCCGCCCCTAATAACCCCCAAAACCGCCTCTAATAGTATATGGGTCGGTTGGTCATCCTTGATGAGCCGATCCTGATAGGGTCAGCCCGCCCCAAAAGGTAATCAAGGTCGGTTTGTATGTTTGGGTCAGGTCGCCCCTATAAGTTATAGGGTCGGTTTGTCTGTCTGTGTCAAGACGTCCTTGTACAAGGATTTGGGGCAGGCCGCCCTTGTACAATTCTTGGGTCGGTTGTTAGTTTGTGTCGGGCCACCCTACCTAACAAAAGGATATATTATTTGATAAAAAAAAATTGTTAAGTTTATATTTTTATTATCTTCCTTAAAACAAATAAAAGCAATCACATATGTGTGAAATTACAATTTTTCTATTATAAAATTATGACTATTAACTATGAATAATTTCACAAAATATAACAACTATGATTTCGAAGCAGAGCGAGAAGTATCCCCTAGTTATTGTTAAAGTTAACACAAATCATATATTTTATTAATTATGTATTATCAGGGCCGGCTCAAGAATTTGAAAGGCTCTCGGCAAAAATTAAACATGATCTTTTTTACTTTACATAATCTAACAACATAATTTTTTTATTGTACTTAATAAACTACATAAAATCTTACAAATTGCCAAAACAAAATATCATTCGAAAAACACACAACATTCAAACAAACTATTATTCTTCGAAGCAATGTTTTACATTGATCTTGCATTTTTTTATGACACCATATTTGACGTAAAAAAGCTCTCCATCTTCCGAGCATAATTAACCTACAAAATAAAAATACATGAATTAATCATATTAACCTTCCTCTTGCCTTTTTTGTTGCAAAGTCGTCAACAATGTTTTACATTCAATATTTGACAACAAATCATGTTCAATAGATAAAATTGTCAAACCATTCCATTTTTCTTGAGACATAATAGTTCGTAAATAATTTTTTATTATTTTTAACTTCGAAAAACTTTTCTCGGCAGATGCAATTGTAATAGGTATTGTAAGTAATATTCTATATGCAATGAGACTATTAGGAAAACAATCTGCCATTTTTATTTTATTTAGTATATCAATCGGGGTATATGTATCATCTTTTAAAAACTTTTTTAAATTTTGAGCTCTGAGAATAAATCTAATCCGTCAATATCGGATTGTTGTCCATGTCGAAGAAAATTTTCAAGATTAATGCACATTTTTGTTAAATCTGATCATTCAAAGATCGTAACTTCTCAAACGAGAACAAAAAACCAAACATTTTATCATATTTAATAACTAATTCAGATATGTTTTTAATTGAAGAAATAGCTTGATATACAATATAAAGAAAATAATCAGTTTTGAATGACTCCTCGGCAGATTTTATAACCTGGTTTTCAGTATTTTCATCATATTTTCTGTTTTCATATTTTGTTCGTCTTTCACGAAATTCAGGTACGATTCCCATTTTTAATGCAATTTTTTTGGATGTGTTAAATTAAGAGCGATGATGCATGACCCCTTGATTCATCCCCCTGAGGCCTTGATGCGCTGGAAAGGGGGGTGTTTAATCATGTGGGCCTTTTTCCCGGATTCCCTTATAGGGGTCGGGTCCCTTTTCTGTGTATGGTTGACAGGCCACGAAATTTGATTGTAAGGCTTAACGGCCCAAAAACGCGTTAAACCAAATAGGCCTTTTGCGATTAACTGATTGGACCAAAAGTTGTCAGGCCCATTTATGGCTAGTGAAATATAGGTCGTCATTGCTAAGGTGGTAACTGCTACATAGGACGTACATCATTAATGGCGGTTGGTGAAGCGGTATCGTTTAACATCGTTTTGGAGGGAATCAGAAATTTCGAATTTTAAGCAAATTTCACACTCCTATATATACCAGATGGCCATATATTGCTGTTACAAATATTAGTTTATTTTTTTTTGTACCCGCGATACATATATCAGGATTGTCTGACTGATAATTTTCCCATTGCATCTTTGGTTTGCACCTCTTTTAATTGTACTCAAATGTTTTTTTGGGTTATTTTGGATTGTTTTGAAACCTAGCTTTGCAATTTTGGTTTGCACCTCTTTCAGTTTTACAGGTTTATTTTGGATTGTTTTGAAACCTGATTCTGGGTTTTGCAAGATTCTTCGCCGTTGCATCTTTGGTTTGCACCTCTTTCAGTTTTACACCTGTTGTAAGATTCTTCGCCGTAGTTTTGCAATGCGCAGTTTGGTGCTTAATTGGTTCTAAGAATTTACCCCTATTCTCAAAGAAATGTTTCAAATGGTTCTAAGAGTGGTCTTAGGTTTGCACCTCTTTCAGTTTTCCCGTTTCAAATTGGTTATTTTTCAACCGAATAAGGTGTTCATGTGCACATCGGCTCTGATTAAACCACTTTTAATTGTTCTAAAGTTTTTTGTATATTACTGGTATTTAATTGTTACTGTTACTTTAAATAAACAAAATTTGCTGATATTTGGAATGTTACTGGTATTTTAATTGTTACTGGTATTTTAAATAGATTCCTGTTATTTTGAATAAACAAATTTATGTCAAAAGAGTGGTCTCAGGGTTTGACACCTGACAACAAAGGAAATGCTTTACATTTGACGCTCTTATTTCTGTCTCAGTTCTTTCCGTCAAAAGAGTGGTCTTAGGTTTGACACCTAACAACAAAGGAAATGCTTTACATTTAACGCTCTTATTTCTGTCTTATTTCTTTCCGTCAAAAGAGTGGTCTTATGGTTTGACACCTAACAACAAAGGAAATGCTTTACATTTAACGCTCTTATTTCTGTCTTATTTCTTTGTCAAAGGAGTGGTCTTATGGTTTGACACCTAATGACAAAGGAAATGCTTTACATTTAACGCTCTTATTTCTGTCTTATTTCTTTGTCAAAGGAGTGGTCTTATGGTTTGACACCTAATGACAAAGGAAATGCTTTACATTTAACGCTCTTATTTCTGTCTTATGGTTTGACACCTAATGACAAAGGAAATGCTTTACATTTAACGCTCTTATTTCTGTAATATTTGTTAATAAATTTCTGAGCTACTTGGCATAAATTAATATTCAACCCGTTTTCGGTTTCGTACTTAGCAATAGTAAAAATACTAAGATAAATAACATACAAATATATTAATTGTTAACAAACCAACCATCAGACCTCAAGAACAAACCATAACACCATAATAATTGTTCAATACTACAACCAAACAAAACGACCTAAGATAAATAATTGTTCAAAAACAAACCATAAAACCCTAGTAAATGTTCAAGACAAACCCATAAAAACATACTAATTGTTCAATACTGAAACCAACCAAAAACCAGTGTTCAATACTAACAACAAAACCATGCTAATTGTTCCAGACTAACACCCAAACCATTTGTTCCATTACAAAATACTCCAACAGTGAATTGCGTAATTTATACTTCCTTCAGCTTTGCATAATACTTGGGGAGGCATATTAGGTTGTATGCTGCGTAGCCTCTCGCATGATCCACATCTTTCTGACTGAATCCCATCTATCTTGATCCGGCAATACACTCCACGTACTTAGCTAGGAAAATCGCACTATCCTCTACTCTCTCAGTTTTAGGGCAACGCACCAAACGTTCTTCCCATTGTGTAATCTCAGCTCGATCCAACCTCTCAGATAAGAAAACTTTCCACTCGTCGATGAACGAATTGACCCGGGTAGCATACTGGTCAGTCTTGGGGGCCGAGTTGTACACAAAAACTTTGTGCTCGTCAAAATCAAAAACCACCAATATCCAATTCTTTCCTACGTTGAACGGAGCGAATAACCACCTGTTGCTCGCCAACTCGGTAATCGACAAAGCTCTCTTAGTATCTTCATCCATTTCTTCTGGCAGCATGTTTGGAACCATGACCTGCCAGTAAAAAACATGGTATTATTAGTATGAATTCAAATAACTTCTGTATTTGAAAAAGCCACTTACTGAGACACTGGGATTTATGAAGGACCATTTGTTATAGACGTCCATGCAACAACGACGAACCATTTCAACCATTGCGTTCAACAACTGTAGCGTTAAAGAAGGGGTTAATTGGAGACATCCTTTCCAATTGTACGTTAGATCAGGAGATAGACATATACCTTTGCAGTAAGAGCCTTCCTTTCTAGCAGGATTTTCACTTCCATTGCGCTCATTCTTAAAGCTTCGATTGGGAGGGATTCAAATTTGATTTTTCCCGACAAGTAACCGTGGATGACGCGTTTCATGTAGTCAGGGACAAGTTTGAACGTTGGGAATTGATTCTCCAAGTTTTGATCTAGGAAATCGTCAGTACTTAACTTGTCGTAGTCCACATCAGGCACGAGTAGTTCCATGGCATCAAATGGGCTGTTGATCACTAGCATATCAGTTGGATCTAACTCCTCCTTTTCTTCCACTGTTTTGCCTTTTTCCTGACTAATGAGACCTACTCTAGGATCCATTCCTGCAAAAATAACATAATTAAATTTGTAACGATGTGAAGTTGTATGCTGTGGGGGTTTAGCCATACAATCATTACCTAAGTCGAAAGAAAAATCGCAATCTTCAGTCACTTTCGTGCCGAATTGAAGTGCTCTTTGTTCCATCCTTAGTGCTAGGTCGGCAGTCTGGAAACCTGGTCCAGAGTGGTTGCTTTGTTGCGAACGTGTGGGTGCTATTAGCAGTAAATTCAAACCAATGTCAGTACTTTTCATTGTTCGATCGAGGAGGATAACTATTTTACCTTTGAAAGCCGATGTCTCGTCACTACTGGGGTTCTTCATGGACAGTGGAGTGACGTTGACATAGTTGCTGTGGGGGGTAAGCTGCATGTTGCCTTGAGATAATTCGTTCATGTTCTTCATTGTTCCACTAGATCCAGCACATGAATGTTTTGATGGCGTAGCTTCGACGGTGGGTGGGTGTGTAACTGTTGATATGGATAATGAAATTATGAGAATTAATGAAAGTACTTGAAGTTATTTGGTATTTTGAAATGGAGATATTGTACCAGCAATAGCGGGGTCTGAGTTAGCTTTCCTTTGGACATAGAAAGTGCTGCAGACATTTGGGTGGACGTCGGGAAATTGATAGCTGGTCGAACGTTGCTGGCCCGACTCCTTGGTCCTCTTGGCAACGTGCTCCGCAACGACATTGTCGACATCAGGTAGCTGGTCATCCGGAATGTAGCTAGAAGACCTCTCATCTTCTTTGGCAACTATTGAAAATAGTATTATTAAAACTTGCATGCACATTCATAATCCAGACAATAAAGTACGTACCGTCGTCCTGGGGTTGGGCACAATGTTCTGGCATTGTCTCCTCTTGCAGATTGGTAGGGAGTGTGGTTACGCAAAGATTTTGTGCCCACATGTTTTGAACGGACGCATTGGACTCTGGAAATCACCAAAGTAAATTGACATATATTTAATTAACTATGCAACGACACGAGAGACCTGTTGGAATTTGATTTGTCCGAGCCTTCTTGTTCTTCGCACGGCTTTTCGATTTCCCACTTCCCACAACTCTCACTTCCTCGTCTTCTGTTTCTTCTGCTCCTTCTGAATCTTCATCATCTTCTGTCAGGAGCCTCCTTGAGCATGATCTCCTTCTATCGTCTAATGCAACAATGAACAAATATTAATATAGTCTACATGATTGGATTAACACTGCAATAATAAGATATACCTTGGTTTAATTGGTTCAGGATGCGAGGTGACCGCCTCACTTGTGATAGCCCAGCAGATTGATCGGGTTGAACAGTCCGTTTCCTCCCTATTGCAGATTCATGTTGTAGACCTGAAATTGCAATGGCGTTATATTATACGTTTTTTTATATTATTCGATGAGCCAATTAATCATTGAATGTGAAACGTTACCAGTGGGGCGTGGGGGGGTGTTTCCGATCATTTGCTGGAATTGTATCATGTTTTCTTGGCCGTCACATAGCATTTGGCTCATCGTGTGAACGAGTGCGTTTGCTAGCGTTTCACCTGGAGGAACTTGGAAGAAGTACTGTTTTGCAAGCGTGTCGTCTGATTCGAACACCCAAGCCTCTAACTTCTCGGGTGTGATGCTGACATCAATCCGTTGTGGGTCTATGGTACTAATCGCATCCATAAATCCTTCCTTGGTCCCGTCTGTGGACAATTGCCAGTTCAAATAGCGTGGTACTCTATTCGAACCAAGCCTCAAACGATCGGGCTTCGTGTGTTCGTAAAACCATACCTAATGACATAACATAATGATTTAGAACCGTATTATGAATTAACAATTATTCAGACAGATTTTTTACCAAAAGAGCAAACGAGCATCCAACAAGTGTTGGGGTTGAATTAGCAGTCAGGGTCTTCGAGGCGTAGCTACTTGCTTTCGCGCCGACTTCTGGAATTGACTTCTGCATAAAATCGAACACCGCCTGGCCCCAAGCGTATTCCCACAGAGAGTCCAAATCCATTGCATAGTCCCAGAATTGTTGCGGTGTTGCCTGATTGCTCATTGAAAACAAGACAGTCGTAAATAAATACATAGTTAGAATCGATACCCATTCTTCAGGAGTGGCTTTCTTCTCTTTTGGTATCTTGTGGTCCTTGAGTTGATCCTCCAGGACTCCCTCGTAGTCGACCGCTTCAAGGTGGGCACTCTGTTCGAAGAACTTGTTCGTGAGATCGCAATCGACACCACGCCTCAAAGAGATGTCCACTGGTTTGCCTACCCCCCTCAACCCCAATATGATGCACACATCGTGAGCCGAGAAACGCATGGATCTGCCATTGACTACGAAGCATGACAGAAGCGGATTCCAATAACACATGACTCCAGCCAGGTACTCCCTCTGCATACCAATCTGAGGTAAGTGGAGAAAGTTTCTGAAAGGCCAGTTTTCGAGTAGGGTACGGTGTTGGGGTTTCAGATGTGGCATCAAGTACTCCGTGAAGAAATTGGAGAATCTCTTAGGGTTGCACCTGGTTTTCACTGTGAAGGTGACCTCCTTCTGATTTCTTTTGGAAGTTCTTCTTTTGGGCGCCATTGTTGAAGAAGAAGAGTTTGATCGCTAAATTTTACTGGTGAAGATAAAGGGGCCAAAGAACGAAGACCTTAGGGTTTTTATAAGGAGCGACGAAAGGAGAGTAATGGCGGTGCGACAGTGGAGCAGTGCGTCTCCCGTTGGTCGAAGGAACGGCTGTTTGAAGGCGTAAAGGCGTAAGAGGCGTAAGGTTCGAAGTGGCTGGTAGTTAGAAGGGTTAAAGGCGCCATTAAAGTTCAAACAAAATGAACTATGTAGTGGGGAGACGTGACAATTGAGGCTGACAACTGAGCCAACCCCTCTTGGTAATCTGCACCGTATGGTTTGACACCACGCATGGTTTGACTCCACGCATGGTTTGACGCCCCTCATGATGAACAAAAAAATTTATAACACTTAGGCCTGGGCCGGGCAGTAAAATGGTTCAGTGGGCCTTTTGGTTTGACTGGGCTTTTCCAACAGTTGGGCTTTACAAAAAAATTATAACATTTTTTGTTTGCTGGAACAAATAGTTAATCAAAAGTATTAATTAACGTGATCCAATAGAACATGCTCTAATGGTTTGACACCACTCATGGTTTGACACCCATCATGTTACCATGGGCCGGGCGGTAAACTTGTTCAGTGGGCCTTTTGGTTTGACTGGGCTTTTGCAACAAGTGGGCTTTACAAAACATTTATAACACTTTTTGTTTACTAGAAATAATAGTTAATGAAAAGTAATAATTAACGTGATCCAATATAACATTTCACTAATTAAAGACATACGGGATTTGATTTAGATGACACGCATGCCCTTTGGTTTAACACACCCCCCCTCGTTGTCCGGGCTGTAAAATGGTTCAGTGGGCCTTTGCGTTGGACTGGGCTTTTGGAACAATGGGGCTTTAAAAAAAAATAATAACATTTCTTTTTGTTAACATAACATAATATTTAATCAAATTTAACCATTAACGTCATCCAATATAACTTGCACGATTTAAAATCATACCACCTTTGATTAAAAAAGTTGGTAACAAAAGTCTTTTCAATACAAAAGTTCAGTACACAAATTCACTACAAAAGTTCCTTGTAAAATGGTTCTGATTATACAAAAGTTCCTGGTAAGGAGTTCGTACTGCTGAACTGAGAGTACTGCATCATCGTTACGTCGTCTGCAAATGCATCGAACTGCACGTATAAATCTGTTAGGCGCTGGAATTGTTATATAATGGGTAATACAGAACGTACCGTGTTTTCGTCGATATGGGGCGTGGCTGTAACGTCGACATCTCTCTTTTTTCCACCCCTCCCGGATGGTCGCTTCTTTTTGGTAACGCTGTTGTCTAGGCGTTCATCCTATACAGATTACGACAAATTAAATAAAGAACTATATATGTTCAATCATATTGGATAAATCTAAATCATGTTTACCATGGTATTACTGACATTCGTAGATTTGTTCTTCTTTTTTAGTGCAGCTATCTCGATCCGGGTTTTGAACCTGGTGGACCTTGGTCGACCGAGCCGTTTTACCTTCTTAGGATCTGATATGTGGACATGATTTTCTTCGTCTATTTCATCGATTCCTTTTGTTTCAGCACATATGTCTGATGATCGGGTCATGTCCATTGCCAATTCCTGTAAGGAAGACATCAATTTGCATACGGCTTCTTCGTCACGATATGTGCACTCTATAATGTCGACCATGTAAGATTGAGCCCGTGTGTAAACCGAGTCGTACTGCGACAAATTCCTTGTTATGGCTGGTTTGTTAATTGTTAACCTCGCGTGTGTCCTGATGAAGTCCTTCTGCCATCTGTCCATGAAGTAACAACCGGGGATTGAAATGACACCGAGCTGGCGGTATATAGTTAGACCGTGTCGACACACGATCCCCTTGAACTGGAAAAGTAGGCATTCGCAGTAATACATATCCTTACTGGTACTGAATTGTACTTGGCAAGGTTTTTTCGAGGCAGCGTCGAAAACCTGGTAAAAATTAACATCGTCTTCGACACCATTCTGTTGCGCATGGCAACTCATGAGTGCCTTTACCTCTTCTTGGAAGATGTAAAACATACGATGAGTGTATGCATGAGCAAACTGTTCCTCGAATGGCAACATGGAAACTAGTGCCGTTGCGCGGTCGTTGCAGCGGAAATCCTCGAGCCTTTCTTTCTCCCACTTTGCTTGTAGTGCGAGATCGTATTTGTCGGCAAAGTCCCTTAACGATGTTGACGAATTGACATATCCGTCGAAGAATGAATTCATGGACTCACTACGCTGTGTTGTCGACATGCCCGCCCAGAAGTATTTTCGAACGTACAGCGGAACCCATTGTGTACGTATCCTGTACATACGCTCCAACCAAGTGACACGGTATGGTAATTCCTCCTCATCGATTAGCTTTTTCCAACCTTCCTCAAACAAAGCAGCCTCTGATGTGTCGTACACCAATTCACAAACCTGTCGAAATAATAGTTAATCCCTTTTTACACGATGAATTTTAATATTGTTTGGTGTATTACCTTGGACATAAATTGATCCCGGTGTTCGCCATTCCCCGCTTTGGCAGGTAGTTTCTTCATTATGTGCCACAGGCACAATCGATGTCGAGCAGTAGGGAATACAATCGACACGGCTTTGCAAATTGCGGCGCATTGGTCAGTAATAATAGCTGAAGGATGGACACCGCACATGCAGTCCAGGAAAGTGTTAAATAACCACTCGTACGTTGCTATACTCTCGTCCGATAACAAAGCACAGGCCATCAGAATGGATTGTCCATGGTGATTGACACCCACGAAAGGTGCAAATGGCATGTCGTACCTGCATTGTTTAACAGGAGATACTGGTCAAAAAAATTGATTTACATTTAGCAATGTGCAACCCTAACACCTAATGCTCATGTTTTAACAGTGTGCAACCCTAACAGCCTTCAATTGTTTAACAGTGTGCAACCCTAAAACCATATGAATCGTTAAACAGTGTGCAAATCCTAAACCATATCAAACCCTAAAATAACCCCTCTCGCTCGTTTATCAGTAAATAACCCTAATGTTGTGCACTCATTTTACATTGTGTAACCCTGATCAATGTGCCAAAAATTCCCTACATAACCCAAATTTAATAGAGGGGAGATTTAGGTTTACTTGTTCGTTAGGTATGTCGTGTCGAAGGTTATTACGTCTCCGAAGTACTTGTATGCGGCTCTGCTTCGACCGTCAGCCCAGAAGACGTTACGAAGCCTACCTTCGTTGTCGATTTCACAAAGATAGAAGAAATTAGAGCATTTGTTCTGACGATCCTTGAAGTACTTTACCAATGCATTCGCATCTCCCTCTGCCAGCTTTAGAGCCCTCCTAGTCTGAATGTGATTTCTCATGTCTCTTTCAGTGAAATTGCAATTATCGTAACCTCCAGCTTGGTTGAACATAGAGTGGAATGAACGGTTTTGAGGTATTCCAGAGTCATCGTTTATCTCGATCTGCTTCTTGACGAAATTTGGTATGGTACGGTGACACCTCATGTATCTGACTGCGTCAGGCCTTAATTCGTGGTTATGATCTGCCTGGAAAACTGAGATGGTCCATGTGCCATCGAGACAGTAATCCTTCACTACCATTTTTGCCGGGCAACATGTACCTTGATAGCTATTCCTTCTTTTTTTGAAACCCTCCACTTTGCACCGGAGATTAGGTTTCTTCTCTTTGCTACACGCAAATGTGGCGTCTGAAGGTTGTCCGTAGAAATTGTGATTCGATCTTCGTATTACGCCAAACCCTACCTGACTGGAATAAGAACGGTAAAAGTGGAAAGCATCTTCTCTAGAGGGGAAGTCCATGCCAACTTTAGGAACGTGCTCTTCCACTGGAAACTCTTCTTCTTCTACTTCTTCTTCGTCACTCATATTAACAGCAGAGATTTGAGAGAGGAGGGAGAAAGAGGATGAAGGTTAAGAAAGAAGAAGGGGGAGAAAGAAGAAGAAAGAAAGAAGAAGGGGGAGAAAGAAGGGTAAGAAGATCGTGGAAGAAGGTTTAACACTTGGTAATGATGATCTCGTGGGGTCGGGGAAGTATGGAGGTGACAAAAATGTGAGTGAAGTGACAAAAAGCTGTGTACAGACACTGATGTGTCTTGTTGTACGAATATCTCGTAAGATTTAACACGTTCCCAAGTCTTCAAATACGGCACAGTAGCTCATGGCATGACCTACGGTTTAACATCTCGTGTTGCGATTTAACACTCCATGCCAGCGCATCAAGGGCCCTAGGGGAAAGTTCGGGGATATGCAACTTTTTCCTTAAATTAAAAGCAGATGCAAAACCATTGTCTCTATAATCACTAAAATATGACTTTAAGTCCATCTAACTTGCTAATTGCAAGATCAATACGCATATCCATAAATTGTAGACCTTTACTAACTATATTAACGGCATTTAATATATCATACCATATATTCATTCCTAATAAAAACTCAAAATTATAAATTTCATTTTCTACTAAGCTTGTGGCTTCCTTAAATTGAATGACTCTTCTCTATTTTCTTACACACTCCATGTATCTCGGCCATGATCAATTACGTGTCGGCAACGGCGAAGGTTTAAAAATTCTTAATCTTGGGTCTTCTCGTATTTCATCTCCTTCTAAATCTTTCCTTTTAAAAGATATTCTTCATGTTCCATCCATCACTAAAAATCTTTTAAGTATCTCTCGTTTTACTCGCGATAATAATGTTTATCTTGAATTATATTCTTCTCTTTGTTTTGTCAAGGATCGAGCAACGCACAAGGTGCTTCTTCAAGCCACTCTTGCTGATGGTCTTTACAAGCTTTCCTCTTCTTTAGTATCTTCGCCTCTAGCTTTCTTGACGAGTCGAGTTTCCGTCGATACGTGGCATCGTCGTTTTTGTCATGCGTCATCTTCCACCACCGCTCATCTTTTAAAGAAGTTATCTCTTCCGTTTTCGTCTCAAACTATTTCTTTTTGTAATTATTGTTCTAAAGCAAAAGCACACAAATTACCGTTTTCTCGTTCTAGTTTTCGTGCTAAGTTTCCTCTTGAGGTTGTTCATTCGGATTTGTGGGGTCCGTCTCCGGTTGTATCGAATTCGGGTTACAAGTATTATGTAATTTTTGTTGATGAATTCTCTCGTTTCACTTGGTTATATTTTCTATCTTCCAAGGATCAAGTGTCGGTTGTGTTTGAAAAATTAAAAAATATTGTTGAAAACTCGTTTGCTCGATCCATAAAGGTTCTTCAGACCGATGGTGGTACCGAATACAAACCGATTTTTCGACTTCATCCCGGAATCACCCCCCAACTATCATGCCCTCACACCCCCGAGCAAAACGGTTTAGCCGAGCGTAAACATTGCCATATCCTCGAGCTCGCCCTTTCGTGTATCTCCTCGGCTTCCATCCCTCTCGAATATTGGGATGAGGTATTTTCAAGCGTTATTTTCATTATCAATCGCTTACCTATATCCTCTCAAAATTCCCCCTTCGAGTGCCTTTTTCAACAAGAGCCGGATTATACGTTTTTACGCGTTCTTGGATGTGCATGCTTTCCGAATTTGCGCCCCTACAATAAGAACAAGCTCCAATTTCGCTCGCTCTCGTGTGTCTTTATGGGGTATTCCTCGAGCCATAAAGAATACAAATGCCTTCATCTTGAGACGAATTGGGTGTACATTAGCCGTGATGTCACCTTCGATGAACAAACATTCCCGTTTGCCGCGCATCATGACCCGCCTTCCTCTCGGACTATTGATACGTTTTACTCTCCTCTAACGGTTTTGCCATTTTTTAGGGACACTCGGGATGACATTGCTCGGCATTCGAAGTCGACGCCCGTCCCTCATACTCGCGGTGCGGACTTGCGCGGTGGCGACACTCGTGGTGGGGAAATTCAGCCGGTTCCCTCGCGCACAATCGGTACCTTCCGACCCACCGAGACCGTCGCACATGTCCCTCCTAGTCTGCCGAGACCGCCAAGCACCACCGAAACCGCCGACCACCCCCGAGACCCTCCTAGTCCGCCGAGACCACCGAGCACCACCGAGATCGCCGATCATCCCTCGGTCTTACCCACCGAGACGGTCGATCGTCTCGCCGTGTCACTTTCTTCTCCTCTTCCATCCGGCTTGGTTCTCTCCAAGTACGAAGGTAAACCTCTCGACAATCCATTTGAATATCGGAGCGTTGTAGGTGCACTTCAATATGCCACTATTACCCGACCGGACATTTCCTTTGCGGTGAACCGTCTCTCGCAATTCATGCATTGTCCCACCGAGCACCATTGGATCGCGGTTAAACGGGTCCTTCGCTATTTAAAAGGATCCATTACTCATGGCTTGCACCTCTCCAACCTTGATGCTCCGACCCTTCATGCGTATTCCGATGCGGATTGGGCGAGTTGTCCCGATGATCGCCGCTCCACGACGGGGTTTTGCATCTATCTTGGACCGAATCTCGTTTCTTGGAGCTCAAAGAAGCAACATGCCGTTGCTCGGTCAAGTACCGAATCGGAATACCGGAGTCTCGCCATGGCCACCGCCGAGGTAATTTGGCTCCAATCTCTTCTTCGCGAGCTCCATTTTCCTCTTTTATCATCGCCAGTACTTTGGTGCGATAACTTGGGTGCAACCTTCCTTGCATCCAACCTCATCTTTCATGCTCGAACGAAGCATATCGAGATTGATTTTCACTTCATCCGTGATCGCATTGATTCCAAGCAATTACAAGTGAAATTCATTTGCTCCTCCGATCAAGTCGCGGATGCCCTCACCAAAGCTCTTCCCGCTCCGCGTTTTGTTACTCTCCGTTCCAAACTCACCGTTGATGCCTCCCCGGTTTCGTTTGAGGGGGATGTTGAGATAAATGAATAATAGTCCAAGTTAATTAGTATGGTTGGGTCTTTTTGTATTATTAGTATTTGAGCTTACTTGTATTACTTATAGTGCAAGCCAAGTTTGTATTACTTGAAGTGCAAGTCAAGTTTGTATTAGGATTTTTCATTTGTATGCTATTATAAATAGCATGTTCTTGTAATGATTCTACAAACAATAATATTTTCCCTCTTTTCTATTTTCTTACACTTCCCTTTTTATTTTTGGGTCATCACTAATTTCTGCCAATGCAAGTAAAGCTTCTTTAATTTGAGGAGTTCGAAATTTAATAGCTTTAATACTTTCTATACGACTCTCCCAACGAGTTTGTGGCAAAGGCTTAAGACTTAAATTAACATAATCTAATAAAATTTTCCATCTCTTTGTGAAAGAAGCAAATAAGCAATAAATTTTCAGTTCAAGTTTATGTAATGCAATTATAAGTTCATCAAAAAGACCTTCTCCTGATGTGTCATCGACTTTTAAGAACTCTAAAAAATATTCGTTAATTTTTGCTAAGCTTGTTGACGTGTCTAGGGGTGTTCAAACGGTTCGGTTAATTCGGATACCGAACCGAACCGGTCGAATTCGGTTTAATCGGTTCGATTTTTCGGTTTATTTGGTTCGGTTCAGTTCGAAAAATGGTATTGTCTGGTTTATTCGGTTCGGTTCGGTTTTGATGTTGTGAAAACCGGTTAAACCGAACCGACCGAATAACATCTCATTTTTCATAAATTTTTTAATATGTTAATGTTAAATTATAAAAAAATATTGTTATAATCCTATAAAATAATATAATTATATTTTATAGTATGTTTTTATATTTTTGATGAATAAAATATAATTTTTTTTTATTTTAAAATTATAATGTTTCTTATTCGGTTTAACCGAATAAACCGAATAAGAATTTGGTTTATTCGGTTCGGTTTTTAATCGGTTCGAAAGCTAAAACAGTTCGGTTCGATTTGAATTTAGTTCGGTTCGGTTTAAATTTGTTTGACCTTATTCGGTTCGGTTTGAACCGAACCGACCGAATGAACACCCCTAGACGTGTCAACCACGCAACGTATGATTAATGTCATTTGTTCTTGGTGACTTGCATCGACTTTTAATTATAATTAGTTTGATTGAATCGGCTAATAAATTAATCAACTCATTTTGTATGTTATGCCCTAAATAGTGATTATGAATCACGTCTAATGTTATATGTTTTTATTTTTCATTTTTTAGTAATTGATGCGAGTAAACGTGATGTTATGATATCAATACAATGCAACATTACAAATTATTATTGATCATATAAAGTCTATACTTTTTAGTAATGATTATGAAATTATTTGATTATTTCTTCCGATAATCCATAATATAATCATTTGTTAGTATTTCTTTTGTAATTCTGTACTCCCGATCCCTGCAGGATTTGCAGTCTTGTATTTATTTATACAGGTCACAACAAAATAAGGTGCCATCATCTCCGGTTTGTTTGTAACGGAGAAAAATAAATCCTTTGTCCAGTTCAGCATATGTCTATCTTTCTAAAGGAAGAAACAGAGAACTCCAGTTTCCCGGTATTGCTTCCACTCTACTCTACTCTCCCTCTCCCTCCCTCCCTCCTCCTTCCCTCTCAAACAAAAAGAGTTCGACTTTACCATTCGTTTCAACTATTGAAATATCTGAGTGCTTTGTAGGGAAGACATAGAAGACGTGAGGAAGAGCAGCAGGGATCGTAGCCATGGCGGCGGCCATGACATTCGATGAGGTGTCAATGGAGAGGAGCAAAAGCTTCGTCAAAGCTTTACAGGTGGCCTTCCAACCCAGATCTCTCTTTCTACGAGCTTATTTCATACTTTTTTTGGATTTTGCGTTTTAGGCAGTTTTATTCTGTGATCTCTTGTGATGAAGTAACGAATCTGGATTCAAAGATCGATACGTAACAAAAAGCACAATTCTTTTTTAGTTTGCAAGTATTTTATGCTAATTTTCGTTTTTATTTTTTGTTTTTGTTGTCGGTAGGAATTGAAGAATCTGAGACCCCAGCTTTACTCAGCTGCTGAATATTGCGAAAAATCGTTTCTTCACTCCGAACAGAAACAAGTGTACGATGATCCTTCATCTTCTCTAATTTTATCAAATTGATTTTAAGAAATCTCGAATTTACTATTTTAATTTCATGTTACCTAATTCTCAGGCCTCTTTAAAATCTACAATTAACTCCCATTCAATGAATTCAGGTAGGTAGGCATCTCTTGCCTACCACCTTAATTATTTTTCTAAAAACTAAAAAATAGTACTAAATTAAGCAAATCTTAGATTAATTTATTGTCCTTAATTAACTTTATATATATTTTTTATGTCAGTGTATTAGATAATCTAAAAGATTATACGGTACGAGCCCTAGTGAATGCAGTGGACCATCTTGGTACAGTTGCTTATAAACTAAACGATCTTTTCGAACAACACTCTGAAGAAGTTTCGTCTATCGATCTCAAAGTCTATTGCCTCAATCAGGTACTTTTTCAGAAAAGCCCCTCCCTTTTCTCATATTTACCAAAACACCCTTCTTATACTTTTTTTGAATTTTTTTATAATTAGCAAATTTCTACGTGCCAAACTTATATCGACAAAGAAGGATTAAGGCAGCAACAAATGTGTGGGACCGCTCCGAAACTTCATAAGCATTATATTCTTCCTAGTAAGGCTATGAAAATAATATATATTTTTAATTGTTCAATTAATTAAAATTTAAAATGGAATTTAAATGAGAACTATTTTGGTGTATTTTTACTTTTTAGTTTCTGGTAATTCGAGAATTCAAGGAAGTCCTCAACAAATGCAAATGGATTTTAGGCAAGAATTGAATGACACGAAACCACGTCCATACAATTCAGGTGCGATTTTAATAACTTATTTTTGTTCAAATTTTTTAATTTGAATTTGTGATAATAAAAAATTGAAATATTTTTACGAATCAGTGAAAACTCTTTCATGGCATCTCTCTTCCGAAACAAGCGCCGCGTCAAACGGAACTACTCGGATATTACAAAGGCAAGTTTTTTTTTTTAATTGATCATTTACACTTACACCCTTGTAAAAATTTTATTTTCTTAAAATGCAGCTCGGTAGAACCTAAAGCACATAAAATACCCTCCGACACATTCAAGCTTCCAGGTAAATTTTACATTTTAACCCTTACTTTTTCACTTTTTTTTACTGTTTTTTAATTTTGGTATGATTTTTTCAGGCACAGAAAGAGAAAGACTAACGAAACCATCAGCCTCGTCATCGAAACATTTGCTCTCCTCGAATGGCGGAAATCACTCACCAGATATAATTTCCCAAAGAAACGGGGTCTTAAAGGTAAATTCTCAAACCATCTCTACCCTACCTAGTTTTGGCTGGCACTATTCGTCCCTATATACTATATTGAATACAAGTGGAGGGAAACACATGGTGGGGTCCGCCCGAGCAGTTTAACTTCCCGTTCGTCACTTTCCTTATTTCGTCTTTATGTATATGATAAGTTTCTGTTTTATAATGGTAGGATGGAGGGCAAAATGGGAAGCAAATGTCGACCTTTCGATCGTTTGGGAGCCCGAATGTGGGTCGTCAGATAATTCGGGCCCCGCCACGTACTAAAAGCATGCTGTCTGCTTTCTTTGTCAAAAATAAATCTGGGAAAATGAAGAAGATTAGTGCTGTTTGAGTTGGTTATAAATCGATTAAGATTTGGTGATTAAATAATGGGTATTGTATAGAGCTAATTTTTGTGGAATTGTTTTCTTGTTTTTTATTTGTTTTGTTTGTACTGTATTCTTGTTTAATTAGAGAATATTCTTGTTTAATTAATATTAAATGGGTTAGTCTTGTGTTTGAATTTGTTTGTGTTTTACAAATTATATTACGTATGGTAATATTACCAGTTATTTAATTTAATTTTGACTTAATTTACACTATCTATATTTCTTTTCAATTTGATTTAAAGCTGAATAAACAGTAAAATCGACCAAATTAACAATAAAATTAATTAACAAAGTCTCGACGAAACAAGAACATCGATCAATCATGGAAAAAAATATTGTTCATAAATATCCAAAACACCATAAATATTTGAAAAAGAAGAGAAAAAAAAAATAATACAACACAAAGCATCACTGCAATAATTGTGGTCTACGGAATTAAAACAACAACAAAAAGTTTGAATCTCCATTTCCAATAGACCTACAACATTTTAAAACACCCGCGAATTTATTCCACAGACTAATTCACTAACTTCCACACGACTCGTGATTTAAAGGGTTTTGTGGGCCCCACAAATCAATATGAGAGTTAACGAATTAGTTAGTGGAGTAAATTTAATTTAATAACATTAGCGTCTCCTTTTTGGCATCTCCGGTGCAGCACTATTTCTCATCATCGCCACGAATTCCTCGTAATTTATTCTCCCGTCCTAAATTCACAAAAAAAACTCACATTTATTTACCGAAATAATTCATACACAAATATTTTGAAAAAAATATAATACTTACATGATCTGTATCGACTTCAGCAATAATATCCTTTATAGTTTCTTCATCTCCCATATCGTGTTTTCTCAACGCTTCTTCCAATTCCTCCATTGTAATGTATCTACACATAAAACACACAAGTAAATAAATAAAATACAATACAAGGACCGGTTCGTAATTTGGTGTTATTTATTGATTTACCCGCTTTTGTCAGCATCGAAATATTCGAATGCTTTGAAAATATGATCGTCTTTTTCCCATCTATTCATGTGCATTGTTGCGGATATGAATTCTAAATAATCTATGCCTCCATTTCCATCCACATCAGCCTGTAATAAAACGCATAAATAAATAAATGAAATCCAAAAAAAAATAAAGAATAAAATGAATAAAAGCGTACCGCTTCCATTAATTGTCTGAGTTCGGGTTCGGAAATTCTGGTACCGAGTTTAGGCAAACCAGCTCTCAACTCGTCGAGAGTAATCGTACCGCTATTATCGGTATCGATCGATTTAAACAACTCTTTCAATCCCATTATTTCTTCCTCTGACAAGTTCTCCGCCACCACCTGAACCCAACAATCCAAATAATTTCAAAACCACGCAATTTAATCCAATTTCAAATATAATTAAATAAATTTACCTTTAGAGCTACTTTTTTGAGTTTATTCATAGCTCTGAATTGCTTCATTCTGTTGAGAACAGTACTGTCAAGTGGCTTGTCAGGTGCCTCTCCATCCTCTCTAATCCATGGATGATCTAAATTTTTTACACAAATTAATTTAAAATTTCATGCTAAACATAATTAGTGAAAAGTTGAGGGGGTTACGTAGAATTTCAGCAGCAGTGAGACGTTCTTTTGGATCTTGCCTCAACATTTTTTTGACAACGTCCTTTGCTGAATCAGAAATCGAAGGCCATGGATCAGAGAAAAAATCAATGTGTCCTCTCAATACGGCATCGAATATTCCATCCTCATTCTCTACAAGAGTCAAAAAAATATTGATAATTGTGATTAAGCAAAATTTTAGGGGTATGAATGTAATTTACGTACCGGCCCAGAAAGGAGGAACACCAGAAAGAAGGATGTAAAGAATTACACCAGCGCTCCATATATCGGCCTCGGCTCCGTAATTTCTTCTGAGTACTTCAGGAGCCACGTAGTACGCACTTCCAACAAGATCCTTAAATGTTTCGCCTTTATTTCAAAATTAATTCAAATTAAGTTTGGTTTTTAGAAATTAGTGGTTGATTTGATTGATTATGGATGATATTAGTTAATTTACCTGGTTTGAAGAAGACGGAGAGACCAAAGTCTGTAGCTTTGAGCGGAGAATCCTCTCGTTTGTTCAAGAACAAGAAATTTTCAGGTTTTAGATCTCGATGCATCACGCCCATTGAATGACAGCTGTGAATTACAGAGACGATTTCTCGGCATAAGCTCGCAGCGGCCCTTTCGGAGTAATGTCCTTTTGCGATGATTCGATCGAAGAGTTCTCCTCCTTCGCATAATTCCATCACCAAATTCACGGAGTGCCTGTTATTGATCGAATTTGATTTAATTGGTGATTAAATCTATCAAATTGTTGAAATCAGATGCACAATTCGAACTTTTGAGAGAGATGTGTGATACCTATCTTCGTAGGCGCCCTTGAGCTCGACAATATTGCGATGGCCAGTCAAATGGTGCATGATCTGAACCTCCCTTCGTACATCCTCAATATCGTCCTTCTGAATAAGCTTACGAGTGGCGATCGACTTACAAGCGTATCGATCTCCGGTACTTTTTTGCGTGACCAAATAAGTAATCCCAAACTGTCCCCTTCCCAATTCCTTACCAAACGTATACGATCCTCTCACATCCTCCATAGGACGACCCAAAACTCGTCCAATATTCACATCCTCCTTCGCCGAGCCGGAACTCGCCGGTCGACTCGGCCTCGGAAACGCCGGTTTAGCTGACGCATTACTTTTGGTTTGCGACTGGGCTTGCGCTTGCACTTGCCCTTGAGAGGATTTGTTCTGCTCCGATCTGTTGTGGCGCGAGGTCCGGTTTCCCATTGCTACAGAGAGAGAAGAAAGAGAGCAGTGGAGAGAGACGAGGAGAGAACGAGAGAGGAAAAAAGAAAAGGTAGGGTTGACCCGATAGATTTGGTTCACGAAGACTAATCTTAACTGACATTGTGAGACCAAATTGTCAGTGAATGATTGTGTTCATTTCGGTGTGTAAACCGGGTCTATACAATTTTATTAAAATTTGACGAGCTGCACTGTTAGGTATGGGAGAATAATTAGTATGGACGCGGAGTAGTATATTTCAAGAAATAATGTAATGATAATTATTAGTGGGTTGAGATTTCAGTGAAATAGTGTGTTATGTGAAGTGTAGACCGAGCGTAGGGAGGAGGTGACATGGGAAACTGGGAGAGGAGACCACGATTGGAGTCGCAGACGCGGGTTCACAAGGGGAGAAGGACGCGGTCTGGTTCGGATTTATATTATAATAATCGGTCAATTATCGAGGTATCCACACTCCAAACCTGAATTCTATACACTCCCATGTCACGAATCATATTTGTTAAAATAAAAAAGTTATATAGTTCTTGGATTCTTGTCGGTTTGAATTTGAGAAACATTTATTATATCAAGCTAATAATGCAGGTGAGATAGAATTGGTTAGGAAATACTCAACAATGTAATATTATTTTAATTCTTGTCAGTTTGAAAGGAAAGGAAATCGTTGGTCACAAATTGAAGGGAGATGGAAATTGAAGAATCTTTTTCTATGTAATATTATTTTAATTTTAATTTGTGCTTGAACTTATGTTAAGTAAGAACTATTTTTATTTAAATTAGCAAAAATAACAATTTACACCAAATTATATCGTTGTCCGATCATTTATTTTTAAAGTACAATTTTTGTCTTTTCAAAAGGAAATAAAATTTAAAAAATAAAAAAACTAAATTCACGTTAATTATTAAATTTTACATTTTTGTCATGTTACGGGACAAACAAAATAATGATTCGAATATCACAACTATTTGTTGTAATATAATATCAAACATAACGAGATTTTTTCAATTTATTATTCATTTGTTGTGTATTAATTATTTGTTAACGATTGAGTGAATTGAATGCTCGTATAATATCACAACTATAATGTAATTACAATTATTTTTTAAATTATGAGAAAAAAATTCAAATGATTAATAAATTAATATGAAACTTAGTACAATTAAATATGTATATTGAAAAATATTTTGATTCAAAAATAATTACAATATCCATTGTTGATGAAGCCCCTGATTGAAAGTAAATAAAAATTATGCTGCTTAATATTGTTTGCCAAAAAATTAATAACATTTTTCATTTAAATAATCAGAAAAAACTCACTTTTTAAAAAACCTTTCCTTTTAACATGAAACCATTGCTTGTTCAAATTAGTTTGTTACATGAAAGTTTACATGGAAAATGGCGCAAAAAGAAGGGTATATTGGATAGACTTATTGTAAATGTTGCGTGCACTCTGACCATGTGATTAATTTGTTTAATGTCTCATTGGTGGAGTCAAAATATGGTCCATGTGATTAATTTGTTTAATGTCTCGTTCACGCTTCAGTCATTAGTTACACTAAGAAAATACTCGCAATACTCGCGTATGTAAATTATGTTTTTCATTGAAATACAAATTACACATTTGTATGATAATATTAATAATATCATCTTAAAATAAACTTATTTGAATTCATTTATATATGATTATTCATATGTTTTAAATTATTTTACGTTATGATAACAAACAATCTCATTTTTTTTATCAAATAATAATACTTACATTAGTGTCATTATATAATAATATATAAGAATAAGATATAATATACTTTTAGAAAAAACATAACAACAAATATTATATAATTATTCACAATATTCCATACAATATCAAATATTAAAATAATGAGTCATACAACATATGTAGTAACACATTATTAATTATATAGTAGTAATAATTTGTATTAATTCAAAATGCAATGGAAAATATAAAATAATATAAAACTTAATAGTGAAAGTAATTTAATAAATAATATCAAAATTCAATTTATAATAAATATAAATACAAATTACTTTAGATCATATGATTTTTTTTTTTTTTTACATTTTGTAAAATAACACTACAATTTGGTAGGTGTTTGTAAGTTTAAGAAGTTATTTAGAAAGATAAACAATTTTTTAATTCTATTATTTTTTGAAAAAGTTTTGTTTGCTTTTAGAAACACAAATATAATCTACTTAGTATTATATGAGATTCTTATTGTTATAATTTTTTTAAAAAGAAATAATAATACTTCAAAATTCTACTATGCAAATAAAATTCTTAAAAATATTTTATGTAAATATGTATTTTTTTGCATTGTATTTTCTTACATAATATCTTTATAAATTGAAATTATGAAAAACGGTATGTATGAACTACGCTATTATGGATGTCAAAATAAAAAGAAAATTAAAATGAATATGTTTGATTGGTTTATAAAATTAAATTTCTAAAATAATACTAATATATGATGTATGTTTTATAATATTATATATTAAATTATTAGTATTTTATATTAAACTTTTCATATTCCATGACATTCACATTTTTATCATGTAATCTTATGTGAAATGTTAAACAATTGATTAGACTTGGTCTAATGTGATTTTAACCAATAATAACTTGACACATCATTAATTTAGGATGATGTGGCTTTTTAAAAATACTTAAAACATGGTGTAAAATAATGACACATAAATAACTACACAAAATATGATCTTCAAAAAATCTAACAAAAAATTAATGATTGAGATTAAACCACATCACTACATCTAATGGTTCAAATTAATACTTAAAAATAGTCATGTAAAAAGCATGTCTTAAATGATCAAATATAATATTAATGCATATGATGAAGACACATCACACAATATAATGGTTAATAATCATGATAAACATGATGATGTGGCTTCATGAGAAAGCTCTAAGATAGGTGCAAAATAAGGGGGTGGGTAAATTGATGATGTGATTAAATTATTGGTGTAGTGGTCTAAACATGATTTTCTTAACTATTACTAATTTACTATTACTAACCTTTTAATTAAACATAACTATGAGATGAAATTAAAAGTATATAAGTATGTAATAGACATGCATATGATACATTTTAATAGACACGAATATGATACATTAACAAAAATCACATGCATTTTTGTCTGATAAAAAAAATGTCACACCCGTACATACTGCACTATACTTTGTGTATATATTTACATATCTAAAAGTATACTATAATGTATGTATGTATTTTTATCGGGAGTAAACTTGCAAAATAGCAAAAATGAAGTATTTCTATTATTTCGACAACATATTCTGAGAGTTGGACGTTCGGCCATTAGGTCATTCAGATTGAGAACTTGTCATGTATTGGATTGTTGACTTTTCAATATTTTTAAATTTGTAGGCTATAAATGAAAATGCATCGCATTTTGTAACTTCCAAATAATATTCATACAAAATTTTAAAATATCATACATATCTTTGAAAATAAAAATAAAAAATCAATAATATTTCTGAAAAAACACCACACGACAACTCGACAAGAATAGTCCTTATAATATGAAACTAACAAATATGTACACATACTTTTCTTGAAAGTATAATGAACATTATGAAAGATAATTTTGTTAAAAATTTCATTGTATCCTAATATATCCTAATAAATATATTGCACAGGCACGTAGGAAATACAAAAGTCAAAATCCATATACAATACATGTCACTGAATTAATGATATAACAATAATAAAATTAAGAGAAAACATTTTTGTAGCTGAACACGTAAATTTTCAAGTGTACACAACAATGTCTATGAATAGTCCTTAAAATATGAAACATCAAAATACTAATAAATATGTACACATGATAATTTGAAGGTATAATAAATGTAATTTTGTTGATAATTTCATTGTATCCCAATAAATATATTGTATAGGTAAGTTGGAAATATAAAAGTAAAAATCCCATAAACACGTCACTGAATGAATTATATAACAATAGTAAAATTCAAAGTAAACATTTTTTTAGCTGAGTACGTAAATTCTCAAGCGTACCCAACAATGTCTCCAATGTCACAATGTCATATGCCCAACTACAAGGACAACGTTCAATTTGTTTTCTAGAATTTTTTTACTAATGTCTCAAAAAATTAAATAAAAATGTAACAATGTAGGCTCTCTAATTTTTCTTATTCTTGAGAAAATACTTTTTTTATCCAAAACAGAGCGAGATACTTTCTATCAATGTAAAATTGGAAAAAAAAAATTATTATAATTTCTATAATTTATAATTACTAATTTAACACGCAATAATAATAATCAATGTTTCGAAACGGAGCGAGATACCCTCTAGTTATATATTCATGTCGAAAATGATATATTCATATCGAAAATAATATAACAATAATATATCGACACTGAACTGGTATATATTGAAAAGGATATTATGACATTAAAATGATTTACTTGCAATGAAAAATGTATATTGACAGAGCAATGTCATATTAACACTCAAAATAATACGTTAATAAAAATGATATGTTGATACCAAGAACAATATTGGTGCATAATATACGTTAGCATTACAAATGATTTATGTCACTAAATATGTTAAAACAATGATATAAAAAATAGTACATTGGTATCAGAAATGCTATACTAACACACGAATTAGTATATTAATGTTGTAAATGATTTACTTGAATCAGGTCGTGGATTCGAGTGAAAAGCTAAAGTACTTATTAAGTATTTTGCTAACAGTTCTTAATGGTTTAGAACCGTCTGATTGAATTGAGATTATTTGATGAGAATTTCGTGATTGACGAAAAAAAGTTGTTTTCCTTCCGTTTTTTGCGAGTGTACACAAAATTCTCCAACCCGCCCAACCCACCTAATCCGAACCGAACCGACTCGTTTTTTTTGCTGGTTTTGAAGGTGCTGGATTGGGTCCAGGTTGAGACTTTGAAAAATCCGGAAATATGGATTGAGTTACGGATTTGAAATTAAAAATCCGTATTAACCCAATCCGCCCATACAACTCCAAATTAACAATTAATTATTTCTATTTTTGTTATAAATTATATGATATGTTATGTTTTTAAATTATATTACCACAGTTTATTACTAATTCTTTTTAATACTAGGAGATTATCCGCGCTTCGCGGCGGTTTTGTTTCATTTGTTTTACCATAAACATAATATATATTTATGATTTTTCGGGATCAAATAAAAGACTTTATGAAAATAAATGTCATATTGATTAAGGAAGTTAGATGATGACAAAATTATTATACTATTTTTTAATATGACACATTGCAAAATATTTTTTTAGTACTTTAATGCAACACATACAAAATAATAAATGTGACTATAAAATAATTAAACATCATGTGTGGACATAAACAAAAATCAAAAACATATAATATTTTAAATTTTCATCTCTATAAAGTAATAAATTTAAAAAATAATAAATGTGACTATAAAATAATAAAATAACATTGTAAAAGTTTAAAAAAATTATTTCTGTCTGATAAATTTTATGTTTCATGTTTATTATTGAAGAATATTATATAAGTTAAAGAAATCATTTGTGTTTAGTAAATAAATATCTTTCATTATTTTTTTTAAAGATTAACATGAAACTGTTTTAAGTACAAATACAAATATAACATAATTGTTTTAAAAATAATAATAATATTTAGGATGTGCAATTTTTTTCAATTATATTTTTCAAAATAATAATAATTAGGATTACAAGTCATTAATGTAATTATATTTATTTTTATATCTTTTTAACACAATTGTTTTCATAATTTTAAGTTAGAGAAAAATATTGAATATATGATAATAACATACTTAGTAGTATGTGTAATTTTTTTCAATTATAGTTTTAAAAATAATAATAAATAGTCTTACAAGTCATTAATGTAATTATATTTATTTTTATATCTTTTTTTACATAATTGTTTTCATAATTTTAAGTTAGAGAAAAATATTAAATATATGATAATATGGATCTCAAAATAAAGATAAAATTACAGCGAATATATTTCTGAATTTTTTTAAATTATATTATGAAAATACTAACAATATTTGATGTATGTTTTATGATATTATATATTAATTTATTAATGTTAGATATTTAAACTCTTCACATTTGATCATGTAATATATTGTGAAAAAATGCAAAATCAAATACAACTTGTCTAACATGAACCTAACAAATAATATTTTGACACGTCATCAGTGTAAGGTGATGTGGCCTTCAAAAATTGCTTAAAACTATGTGTAAAATAAGGGACACATAAATATCTACAAATAAAACATAATCACACAAAATAAAAAATTAATCTATGGTTTATATGTTGCCACATATCCTAATCTAATAGTTGAAATAATTGTGATGATGTGGCATGAGTTGTGATGAGGTGGCATGAGGATAGTGCATAAAGATGGGTCCAAAATAAGGGAGTTGGTAAATTATATGATATGTTATTTTTGCTATGTGTAAAAATAAGGTTTCTCTTTTGTTATTTGTTGTTTTATGTAATAATAAAATTTGATTTCTTTACATTACTACTATATCAGCCTTATCATGAAATATGTAATTTATCTGAACTTTGAAATTTTTATATATAATTTGTGTTTTATTTTTATTGTCAGATGGATGACATAACTGTAATGAAATTTTGATTATGCATGTTTTAATTGTGATTTGTGTGTTGTTAAATATATATTTCGCTGATTTAATTAAAAAATAATTTTTTTGTTGTATATTTTTTTGTTAACATATAAACATATATTGCTATAGTATGTACTTTAGAAATATTTTCTCTAATCTACCTCATCAAGACGGAAAAAGAAAGAAAGATACTTTAGAAACAATAAAATAACTTTAAATTTGACATCATAAAATACATGAAATTCATTACTTGCAATTTCGCATACGGTTCAAGACCTTAAAAATACACCTTCGATTTTATGGTTATTTGATAAAATTGACATAATAATGATCCTAGGGATTCAGGTGATACAAAATGGTGCTGCCCAGATATATCGTCCATTCCATTAATATTTGTATGTTCAATTTTGATTTGCAAGAAATTAGATTAAAGAAATATAATTGTGGACATATGAATATCGCATGATGCATCACAATTGTTGATTAACTACTTGTCAGAAAAAAATGAAAATATTCAAACACTAATCTTATTTTTGTTGTCAAATTAGAGAGGGCTTCATTAATTTACACTAATCTATCTTAAGTAATTGTTTAAGGGAGGACTTCATTACAGTTAGGGGTGTAAACGGTTCGGATCCGGTTGGATAGTGGTCATACCGGATCCAGATCCATTTTTCGGATACGGTTATTCGGATACGGAACAACCCGGATCCGGATACGATTCGGATATTAAACGGATACGACTACGATTCGGACATTGTCGGATACGGATACGAATACGGATTTTTTTTCGTATATTAAAACGAATAGTATTATATCATAATATAATATATTTGTTAATTATATATATAAATAATTTACGACATCAACAATCTAAGTTATTGTATTTAAACTTAATTTTCTTATTGCGATTTTATATCATCTAGAAATTAATAATTTTCTATATTTTTTCCAGCTAATATGGAATAAAACATATAAAAAAAATATAATATCCAATTTCGGATCCGGATCCGAGTACCCGAATCCGGATCCGAATAATACCCGGATCAGGATCCGAATATGACACTAAAACTCAAAACCTGATCGGGATCCGGATCCGACTAAAATTATCCGGATCCGAATATTTTTTTTCGGATCCGAATATTTTTCGAATATGGTTCGGCTCGATTCGGACGATATCCGCATCATTTACATCCCTAATTACACTACAACCATAGTCCATTGACTCCATTTAGTACTTGTTAATTGTTATTTATTTATTTTTTTTATTTTTTTTATCTTTTTTTTTAGTGAAAGGCCCGTGGGCTAATTGTTATTGTCATATACATACATTAATGGGTTGTTTTTTCCGCTTCTCTTGAGACGTCCCTTGATATATATCTGCTCTGTTGGAATCTTTTCCTTATATAAGGTTTCCCATTTCTCCAATTTAATTCTCATCATCTCGATCCATATCTCGTTTTCTCTCAAGTTTTTTCTCAAGTCTGAAGAATCCTTCTCTCATTCTCCCTCAGGCAGTCTCTCTCTCTCTCTCTCTCTCTCCCTCAAGGATTCTCTTGTTCTTACTCAGTTCTCCGAAAGGTAAACTCTCTCTCTCGATCTCGATCTCGAGTTTTTTTTTTGTGAGTTATCTCGAAAATCACGGCTGTTTGGCGAATTTGATTGCATCAGATGTGGTTTGAAATATTCCAAATCTATCGATCAATGTTGTGCAGATTGAGAGTTGGGGAGTCGTTGATGATTGGATTCGTTTAATTTCTGTAAAATTGTTTAATATTTCGTGATTTTTGGATATATTGCTATTATGTATAAACAGATTTGATTATTGTTTCGAATTCCTTTTCTTTTCTTTTTTGTTGCTTTGAAAAGCCTGAATTCCGTAATTTTTAGAAAAGAAGGCCTCAAATTGGTTTCTCTTTCTCATTTTTTTATTTATTGTAAAAAAGGACTATCTGATCTTGATTTATTGGGTAGATTAGTTTTGGATTTCAATTCAATTTGAGCAATTTCATCTCTGAATTAAAGAAATTAAGAAAATTCAATTCAACCCCTAATTCTTTTTTATGAAAATGCAACCCTTATTATGTCAAAACTACTTTACAAAATTAAAATGAGCACTTGTATGTATGTGATTATTTCTTCTTCTTTTTCAGGTTGCAGATTTTGTTAATCCATGAAAAAGGGATCGGCTACAATGGTCCTAAGAAATCGGAAAAGATTATGCATCCATGGTATGACAATTTGTAATTATTTCTCTACTTTGATGAAAATCATTATTTGCCAGATGTGTAATTGCAACTTAATAATGCTTTGCAATTGATTTATTATTCAGGGTACCAAAAGGCGAGCTCTTCCTCATCTGACGAAGCGGCAGTTAGAAATACGTCGCTCAAAAGGAGGGCCGAAACTGAATTGACCCAGCCCCGAAAAAGCGCACGGAATACGAGGTCCGATTCTGCGCCCTTCTCGCCCAAGCGCTCTCCCGTGTCCTCTGAGTACTCCCCTTCTCCCCCCTTGCCCACCAATGGTATGGCCTATTTCTTTACTCTTTCTAATTTGTAATTATGTAAAGAGAAAAGCTAAATTATCTATTTTTATGTTCTGAACTGGATTGGATTCCTAATTGTATTTCAAATTCCCTTTTTTTGTTAATTATAGTTTTGCTTGGTAATTATATATGTTCTATTTATGTTTTGATACTTTAACAATCATTATTGAATTGCATCTTAATAATGCTTTTCTATTGGTTTATTCAGGACACCAAAAGGCGAGCTCTCCCTCATTTGACGAAGCAACGATGAGAAATACATCGCGAAAAAGTAAGGCTGAAACTGAAACAGAATTGACTCAGCCTCGAAACGGCATCCAACGTTACACAAGTCAATCTGCAGCCGAGGAGGCACGGACGGCGAGGTTCAATTCTGCGCCCTTCTCGCCCAAGTGCTCTCCTTCTTCTCCCTTGCCCACCTCCACGCCTTATATAACCTCCTCCCCAGAATATACCCCCACCACCCCGGAATATTCCCCAACCACCCCGAAATATTCCCCCACCACACCGGAATATTCCCCCACCACCCCGGAATATTCCCCCACCACACCGGAATATTCCCCCAGCACCCCGGAATATACCCCCACCACTCCGGAATATTCCCCCACCACCCCGGAATATTCCCCCACCACCCCGGAATATTCCCCCACCACCCCGGAATATACCCCGACCACTCCGGAATATTCCCCCACCACCCCGAAATATTCCCCCACCACACCGGAATATTCCCCCAGCACCCCGGAATATACCCCCACCACCCCGGAACATTCCCCCACCACCAGGGAATATTCCCCCACCACTCCGAAATATTCCCCCACCACACCGGAATATTCCCCCAGCACCCCGGAATATTCCCCCACCACCCCGGAATATTCCCCCACCACCCCGGAATATTCCCCCACCACCCCGGAATATTCCCCGACCACCCCGGAATATACCCCGACCACTCCGGAATATTCCCCCACCACCCCGAAATATTCCCCCACCACACCGGAATATTCCCCCAGCACCCCGGAATATACCCCCACCACCCCGGAACATTCCCCCACCACCAGGGAATATTCCCCCACCACCCCGAAATATTCCCCCACCACACCGGAATATTCCCCCAGCACCCCGGAATATACCCCCACCACCCCGGAACATTCCCCCACCACCAGGGAATATTCCCCCACCACTCCGAAATATTCCCCCACCACACCGGAATATTCCCCCAACACTCCGGAATATTCGCCATGTTCATCTTCTGGCTCCACTCATTCTGCCTGCTCGAGGGTATAGGTCTCAGGAATATTATTACACGTAGTAAATTTTATTTGTGTATTTAAGTTTTATTGATTATTTCGTACACAGATCCTATAAAACATTTGAATAGTTGTAAAACAAGAAGAAACAACAAATCTATAATAGTAGATAATTTTAGTGTAAAGGTAAAAATAGGTAATTTGTATACAATCAACAAATTTTATATTTGCTGATAATTAATATTTGATGCCTGTTGAATTAAGGGATAAAAGATATTGTCATGAAAAGATAAACAAAATAATAGATATTTCAAATGCTTTAATTTGTAAAAATAATATTTGATGCATGTTGAATTCGGGACTTTTATTGTAAAAATAGATAAAAAAAAAAATTTGTTTGAATTGTATAACAATTTATCTTAGCTTTAGCTTTGGGGAATATAATGGACCTAGGGTTTTCGCAATCAAGTTTACAAAGAACAATTGTATACATATTGTTCATGATAACAATCGTATATTATATGATACTACGAATTAGTTAAATATTTAAAAATCTACATCAGTACAGAAAATACTTTAGTTTAAATATAATTATCATTATAATTTTGTATTTTATATTATATTATTTTAACTGTAATTCTTAATATTCCTACAAAATCTCAAAGTATCACACACACCCATTTTAAATTTGAAATGTTACGAATGCTCTTATATAATATATAAGAATGTCATGAATTTTAACAATAAAAGTCCAAACTGCTTTTATTTCTCACTTAATACTTACATAATGAATCAATGAAAAAATTATGGGATATACGTGACCTTCCTTATGTTATATGATGTGTGTATAATAGTTTTCCTAAATGAACATTAAATATTCAAAGCAAAAATTTCACAAATTTTTTTGAATAAATCGAATAAAATATGAATTTTTTATGGGATGTACGTGACGTTCCTTATGATATACAAGTTAGTTTTTGTATGAATAAAATATGAATTTTATTAATGATCTATTTTAATTTTGTAATTATAATACTTCTTATTCGGTTGAATTGAATAAATCGAATAAAAGATGGATTTATTTTGTTCTGGTCTAAACCGGTATTTAATTTAATTTGGTTCGGTTCACTTTGAATAGTTTTCAGTTCGGTTTAAATCGGTCTGGTCGTATTCAATTCGGTTTGAGCCAGTTAACCGAACTGGCTGAATACACACCTACTTTTATTAAAATGTCTAAAATTAAATTCTACATGATGAACATTCAAAAATTGACAATACTCGATTTGAAATACATCTAAATATTCAAAATTGATTTGGTTAAACATGACGGCCATGAACCGACGATAATCGATATGAAATCCATATAGATGTGATTTAGACCGATACTTAAAAGAATGTTTATAATTTAGTAAAAGTTATAATTATAATTCCGAAACGAAACGACTCACGTGCTAGCTAATTAAAAAATCATATTCGACTAATTAAACCAAAACATCTATAAATAATTAATTTAAATTTTAAATAAATATTATTATTTCAAACATAAATCCCAAAAATAAATATTGCGTCATTTGCAAACCAATAAATATACTACTTTGGGTACAAATGAGTAGACTTTTAAGTTTTAACCTTTCTCGTTTTCAAATTTCAAAAATATTACTCTGGGGACTGATTGATAATCCGAAAAATGTCATTTCTGATTTCTGTCATTAAGTTGAAGATGTGTCTTTTGGTTAATTTTGTTTGAAAGGTGTGTGTAGATAGATCAAAAATTTCCTACATGAAATTGCCCCAATATTTTATTATTTCGTACAGGAAATATATTATTAATATTGGCATATGAATATACAATGCACCATGACTACGCAACAAAGAAGCCTCACGACCAATCAGGACCATTTTCAATCCCAAGTCGAAGTAATACAGAGACGGCAAACCCATCCAATACAAATAATCCACGTCAGCTATGTGAACACGCGTCACTTATTAACTTGTCTGGTTTATGATGAACCGTAGCCACCAAATAATTTCTCCTCGAGACAGAGAAATCTGGAGAAGATAGACTGAAACTCGAGCTAGGATAAGAATGTCGAGCGGGAAAAGAAAACGTTGATGCATCGTTTTCTCTTCCACTAATGGCGAGCAGGCTCAGTTCTCCGTTTCTCGACTTACCACAGCTCCACTCGCGCCGACCTCGGCTTCGTCCTTCCTCTACTAAAGCATCCATCAGAGCTGATCTCTCTTCCGGTAACGATCCTTTCCTTAATTGCTTAAACACGATTTCTGAATACAAACTATATTTTTTTTCTCCTTTTGTATCAATTCGAGTCTATTTGAAGCTCAATTCACACTTTAACATCGAGATAGAACCAAATTAATCAGCCAATTAGTACTTTCAGAGCCCCTATTGCTTCGAGCAGCGAGGGGGGAAACAGTCGGCAGACCGCCAGCATGGATGATGCGTCAGGCAGGGCGGTACATGAAATCCTATCAAAAGCTCGCAGAAAGGCACCCTTCATTTCGTGAACGATCAGAGACACTGGATCTCATAGTGGAAATTACATTACAGCCCTACAAATCATTCAAGCCTGATGGAGTAATTCTTTTCTCAGATATTTTAACCCCTTTACCAGCAATCGGCGTACCCTTCGACATTTCAGATTCCAAAGGACCCATCATCCAAGAACCAATTTGCGAGGAGGGGCATTTGCGTAAATTGCACCAAATCGATTTCGACAAGGTTTCATTTGTAGGCGATTCTCTGAAAATATTGCGCAATGAGGTATGAATCGCTTGATCTTGTCAATCTTTTTATTATTTTGTGAAATTACCAAAATACCCTTCTAAATTTTGGAATTTTAGATTGGGGGAGAGGCGACATTATTAGGGTTTGTAGGGGCGCCATGGACAATAGCGACGTACATAGTTGAAGGAGGGTCCACAAAGACGTATAAAAACATAAAGAGCATGTGTTATACATCGCCACATGTGTTAAAATCCCTTCTCTCTCATCTCACTAAAGCCATTACTGAATATATTATTTACCAAGTTAAATCTGGCGCTCAATGCGTTCAGATTTTCGACTCGTGGGGCGGCCAATTACCTCCTCATGTCTGGGAAATTTGGTCCAAACCCTATATCAAACAGGTATTTGGTCATTTTTTTTTGTTGAAAAATTACAGGAGGGTAATTCTGATATTTCACATTTTAGATAGTGAGTGAAGTGAAGAAAGTGTATCCTGAGTTGCCGTTAGTGCTGTACATAAATGGAAATGGAGGGCTACTGGAGAGGATGGTGGATACTGGAGTGGACATAATCGGACTCGACTGGACGGTTGACATGGCAGATGGGAGGAGACGTCTCGGGGACAAAATTGGAATTCAAGGAAATGTCGACCCTGCTCTCCTCTTCTCCCCTCTTCCCATTCTCACTGAAGATATTCATAGGTAATTTTTTTTTGCAATAATACCCCTGCCTTGTTACAAAAAATGTATAAAAGCCCTCGCATTCGTCAGGAAATTAAAATTACAGTCGTCTGTTTTAGCAGGGACTTTTCTGAAATATATTTTTATTTTTTTGAAATTAGGGTTGTGAAGGAGGCTGGGCCGAGAGGCCATATATTGAATTTGGGCCACGGTGTCCTTGTGGGTACGCCAGAAGAGGCAGTGAAGCATTTCTTCGATGTAACGAGGTCTTTGAGATACGATTCTATTTTCCCGGATTTCGCCCTAAAACCGGAACTAGAACCTGTTTCCTGATTCAAAAGTTTGGATTCTTTGTAAGTTTTTTTTTGTAGTTGTGCAAGTGTACCTTAATCTATTTTTTTTAAGAATATAATGATTTAATTGAATTGTATTATTTAGAATGGTAAATTGGCAAGTACCATGGGGAGGAACTGGTTCTGACAATGTCAGACTTTGGCCATGTGTTATGAATTTTCTAATATGCAATAAATTTGTGCAGTCAAGTTTAATGACATATCATAGTATTTACTTTTATTAAATAATATCTACTAGATCTAGATATGAATAAATGATATCTAGAGTGGTTGACAAGTCAAATTTATACTGTTAATGATGATGAATGATGATACACTGATAATTATGACATGAGGATAAGGTTTTCGTATTAAAATAGAGTAATGATAATGATATGGATAAATAAGTCGATTATAAATTTGATACAAATACATAAGTTTGGGTTTGATTTATAATACATGTTTGATTAATTAATGTCATAAATTTATATGTTTGTCTAATGTGTGGTCGGTTTATGTGTTCTTATCATTATAAATGATTATAAAACATTCAATTAGAAGAATTGTTAAGTTGATTAATAGGATTTTTTTTTTTCAAAAATACCCTATGTATTGCACGGATATTCCAGAAAAAACACTGATTTTTTACATTTATTTGGATTTGAGTCGATATAATGGAGACTTAATTTTCTTTTTATTCATGAATTATTAAAATTAACACTATGACCAAATATTTTATAATGACTAAAAACGATGGTTGTTGAAATTTTCCTAAAAAACAATATACTCTTGTGACTAAAACAATAAATCCAAAAATTAGGTGACTTTTTAAAATATTCATGTCAGTTGTTTTTTTCCTATATTATATGCTAAAATGGTTTACTCGGTTAATTAAAATCTCAAAATAATATTTACATTTAAAAAACTCCAAGTTGTTGAAAGATCTAATATAACTGGAGCCCACATTATTATTTTATCTTGGTGCATTTCAATTTTTGGTGACCTAATTCACTATTTTTGATTGATTTGCCAAAAATAAATTGGATAAAACAATGCATATCCCCTGTTAGCAAAAGATTAATTATTCTCAATTCTTAATTAGGAATCTTGCCCAGAGCGAAAGCAAAATTAACCGTGCACTAATAATGTCTTTTAGTATGGATTTGTTAAATTGGCCTGTCATCTCCATTTATAATCCGAGTTAAAGGGTTATAAACTTGTTATAACTATGTTATTCTAAGTAATGGATATCTACAGTACTTTATAATGGAGAGATGTTCCACGATAAGAATGACCACAAGGGTAATCACTAATCACGCCATGCACGCTAAGCAAAGTTAATTCCCTTTTTTACTTTTAACAACTAATTTCCTCTGCAATTTTTCCAATCATAGAATGCAAATTGAATATGTCGGTTAAATAAATATGCATAAACTTTAACGAGTACGATGAAAAGAAATTGTTCAATTTAAATTTAAAATATTTTATTAAAGTCCTAACGATTCGTAGTCTGTTTTCGTTAGAAATATTAATGGATAAAATTCAATAAAACACAAATTAAATTGACATGCAAATTATACAATTTAAATTACAACATAACTTTTGCTCTAACAACACAATCGTCTAACTCCTTCGTCTTTTGAAAATACCATTGATAAAAGTTCCACCCAACATATCATTGTAGGTTTTATAAATTATAACACTAGAATTTATTTTCCTCAAATATAACACTAGAAAGTTTGACAATACATAGAAGGGAAATTTTCACAAAAAATCACAAATTTTTTTTATATTGTAAAAAGTCCCTATCTTATTGGAAACTTCAAAAAAAACTTCTTCTACCAAACTTTTATTTTCAAATATACGAATTAAAACTAACCATAGATAATATTAAATTTTTTTTTACCAAAAAACTATTCAATTTTCATATGTAGTAATTAGAAAATATTTTTGTTATTTTTTATTAATTTTAAGACAGTTCATAAATATTTTTTAACATGTAGTGATTTCAAAAAAATAAAATTATTACATGTTGTATTTATATAATTTTAATATTTCATTTATTATTCATGAAAAACTAACATCATATGATAATAAAATAAACAGCAATAAATAAAAATCAAATATATATTAATAATAAAATATATATTGATAATAAAAATAAAATTTATATTGATAAACATCATATGATAATAAAATAAACACTTCGAATATATATTGATAGAAAAATATATGTTTAAATATCTAGTTTTTATTTTCATTTTTTTATGTATTTTTTTTAATGATTTCATGATATATATTTTTTTTAATACAACGTACACACTTTTGAAGTTATGCATATTTAAATTAAAATTGCTGAAAATATATTAATAAAATTGAATATATACCACTTATTCAGACAACATCATCGTTCACAAAAATATTAATACATATTTAATTTAATACTTAATTCATTATCTATTCATGTGTTTGTGATAACCTTATTATTTCTATAAGAATCACAATTATTGTGATAAAATGATATAAAAAAATGAAACTGCCGGTAATATAACAACTACAATAATCTCAATCATTATTACAGCAATTATTATTACTAAATATCTTTATGGGAAATTTTCAAAAAATCCCCTATCTTTTTTGGATATTCTAAAAAACCCCCTGTATTTTTGGAAACTCCAAAAAACCCCCTCTACCAAACTTTTATTTTCAAATACCTCCTATGGGGTTAAAATTAACTATGGATGGTGTTAAATATTTTTTTATGACCAAAATACCTTTCTTTTTACATATTTAGTAATTAAAATAATGTTTTTGTTATTTGTATTAATTTTAAAAAAATCCTATTTTTTTTTTAGCTTATAATAATTTTTAAAAAATAATTATCATATGTTATATTTATATAATTTTAATATTTCCTACATTATATATATTTGACTTTCATGTTTTTTTTTACTGAAAAAATAACATAAAATAATAATAAGATGAACAATAATATTAAAAGAACACCTTGCAAATATTTAAAAATTAAAATATCATGAATCTATTAAAATCATACATAAAAGAAGAACGGAAATAAAAATAAAATAGATGTTTAAAGAAATATTTTTATATCACTATATTTTCAAGGTGTTTATTTTATTATTATCTGATGTTAGTTTTTCATGAATAATAAATGAAATATTAAAATTATACAAACACAACATTTAATAATTTTATTTTTGTGAAATCATTATATGTTAAAAATTATTTATGAATTTTCTTAAAACTAATAAAATTAATGAAAAAATAACAAAAATATACATATGAAAATAGAAGGGTATTTTGGTCAAAATTTTTTTTAACACCATCCATGGTTAGATTTAACCCCATATGAGGTTATTTGAAAATAAAACTTTGGTAGAGGGAGCTTTTTGGAGTTTCCAAAAAGATAGGGAGTATTTTAAAATATCCAAAATAGATAGGGGGTTTTTTGAAAATTTCCCTATCTTTATTATATATATTATACTAAATGTAGAATATGTGTACCTATTACTATTAATTATTTCAATTATTGGTAATAATTTGTCATTAATACAACAACCTTACAATTTTATTCGCCAATTTGGAATTGCACATGCTGTAATTATCAGTATATAGTAGAGAATATGGACTATTGTGACTTCAATTCCAGCCTTACGAGAAGTTCTCTCCATTTACACAGTCCTTTGGAGTTTCCGTTCTCAACTATTTTCGCCACGAATAAGCATCAATAGTACTCAATAGCTATGTTGCACGGATACGGATACGGGTAGCGTATCCAATACGATACGGATACATTGATACGGCAATTTTCAAAAAATCACGGATACGGGGATACGACAATTTAATATATTTATATTATATATAATTAATAAATAAGTAATTAATTAAATAATTAATTAATAATATTTTTAAATTAAATATCATGGCAATAAATAATATCAAGCAAACAATACAAGTATCATAAAACTATCATAAACTTGTTCTAGAAATATTTTAGAACTAATCTAGAAGTATCCTAGAAGTATCCTATATAATTTATTTAAAAATATTATGGGCCAAAATATATAATTGGCCGAAGTATCCTAAATGGAGTATCCCAGCCGTATCCTGGCCGTATCCCCAGCCGTATCCTGCCGTATCCCCGCCGTATTCGAAAAAAAAATATTAAAATATTCGGATACGCCACGTGACGTATCCGATACGTATCCGAGCCGTATCGCACCCGTATCCTTATCGGATACGCGTATCCTTATCGGATACGCGTATCCTCAGGATACTTCTGCGTTTTTGAAGTATCCGCGTAACATAGCTCAATAGCCAAATACAAACCATCCGATATCTCCAGTAATCATTACAAATTGAGAGAATCATAGAAATCACGCTAGTATATACCCCTAGAGCTACAAGATATAACAATACTGCCACTATTACCAGGGGTAATTTCGGAAATAGATCAAGTCACCTTAAACTCCGACCCATAAATCTCTCGTCCAAAGCTGCTGTGAACCCGGTGTACCAAGATATTCCTTAATTATTCTATATCAACTTCAGCATATCTGATATGATGATATCTCATTGAATCTCATTAATTAACTTACTATATCAATCTTTAACCCTTTGGTCTTTAAAAACCATGTCCACGCACAATTTCAAACTTTCATCTACTTATCCTGTCCTTCGACAAATTGAAACCATTGGATCATATATCAACGGTGGATATTTCATCCTGGCCTTTCTTTCTTTCTTTCCCTCTCTCTCTCAGTGTGGTAGCTTCTTTTGTACTTTCTCAAGTCTCACCACCACCTCGAGCTCGCTCTCCATGAAACAATGGGCTCACTGGAGAACGGAGCTCTCCCGGTGACTAAGCGAGACCCACTGCTCAGGCCTTCCTCTCTCCGATCTCGTCAGTACAGATCCAGACTTGCGCGTTTTCTCCTCTTCGAAAAAGTCGATCATTTTCACTTGCTATGTATTGCGGCGCTTTTCTTCTTCGTTATTGTACTTTTCGGCTTCTTCTTACCTGGATCGCTTCCGGAGAAACCTGTTGGTCATGCTGATCCGACAAGGGAGATAACTGGTTTGGGTTTGGATTTTGGAGAGGGGATCCGATTTGAACCTGTTAAGCTGCTTGAGAGCTGGGAGAATGAGAAAATGGAAGAAAAAGAGAGGTTGAATGGGTTGGAAAGACAACTTCTGAGGATTGGTGTTCGTAGACCGAGACTTGCCATGGTAAGTGTGTTTAATTCTTTCTTTTCGAGGGTTTTAGGATTTTTGGCGTGATTCATCGTTTTTGGTGAATTATTGGTAGGTGTTTGGAGATCTTGTACTGGACGAGATGCAGCTGAAAATGGTTAGCGTGGGAGCAGCTTTGAAGGAGGCTGGTTACGATATTGAGGTAAATCAAATCACATAAATAGATGAAAATTTGAATTTTTTTCATGTGAATATAGTGTTTTAAGTGAAACACGATACTTGCATGTGCTTACTCGTTGATTTTGGTCTGAATTCGTGTCCCTAAATGTTCTAATTCGAACCTAAATTCTCATTGCATTGTGCTTTTTAAGTGTTAAATCCTCAAATAAATATAGGTTTTCTCATTCAAGGGAGGTCCAGCCGATAAAATCTGGAGATCTTTAGCAATTCCTGTCCACAACCTATCAATTACCATGGGGAAATTTAGCTCCGTTGATTGGCTCGAGTAAATAACATCTATTTTATCTATAAATTCAAAGAATTAGATTTCGAGTTTTTGTTTTTGTTTTCGCCTTACTAAGTAAAGCATATTTTCTCACCAGGTTTCTTTACATGCTTTCTGCAGCTTCAATGGCATTCTCGTTAATTCCCTTCTCGCCAGGCCTATTTTCCCAACGTAAGCACGACCTTTTCCCTTCTATTCTTAACTCTTTTTCACTTAACATTCAATACTTCAATTTTTTTTCCTTAAAACAGACTTTTGCAAGAACCTTTCAAATCGGTCCCTGTGATTTGGACAATTCACGAAAGACACCTGGCAGTTAGACTGAGTTATTACGTCTCTAATGGACTTACTCAAATCATACATGAATGGAACCGAGCTTTCAATCGTGCCTCTGTATTAGTTTTTCAAAACTATATATTACCGGTACCAATTTATCTCATAATATTTATTTTTATGAGGATATATTCGCAAAAAGAGTTCTTTAAATTTTTTTATTTTTGCAGTTGATTTATTCGCCATTTGATTCTGGTAATTTTTATGTGATTCCTGGTTCTCCTGACGAAGTATTGAAAGCAGAGAGACTCTTAGGTAAAGAAAATGAAAATGGTCGTGATAGAAGGCGAAATTACGATTTTGACCCTGAAGATTTTATTATTACAATTGTTGGGAGCCAATTTTGGTACAGTGGAGTCTTGGTTGAACATGCACTTATATTGAAGTCCTTGTATCCATTATTGCGACAATTCCCATCTCAAAATTCTTCACATTCTCGGTTGAAAATTCGAATTTTGAGTTCGAATTCAAGCGAATCGTACCAGAACGCTATCGAGGTATCTTTAATTCGAAATAATTAATTACAAATACATTCGAATTCAATTCGTTTGCTTTATAATTTATTAATTTAAAATTTTATTAATGTAGACATTTGGTCTTAAATTTGGGTTTCCAAGTGGAGTCGTGGGGCATTTTGGTAATTTCGACAAAGGCGTGGAAAATATTCTTAGCATTTCAGATATGGTTTTATACGGTTCGTTTCTTGAGGAACAATCTTTTCCTAGTATTCTAATTCAAGCTATGAGTCTCAATAAGTTGATTATCGCTCCTAATCTCTCCATGATAGTTAAATATGTATGTTCTATTCTTAACTCACTTTATTTTATGTATTTATTTATTTACTCGTAGTTTAATGAAATATTTATACAGGTTGAAAATGGGGTAAATGGGTATATATACCAAAAGGAAAACGTGGGGGCGTTGACCAAAATCATAAGTCAAACCTTGTCAGAAGGGAAATTATCCCTTTTCGCTCGAAGAATAGCTTCGATTGGCAAAAACCATGCGAAAAATCTAATGGCTTCAGAAACCATACAAGGCTATATCAAACTACTCGAAAACGTAATCAAGTTCCCGTCAGAAACCCAGAAACCAAATCCAGGAAACGAAATCCCGTCTGAGTTCAGAGAACGGTGGCAGTGGCGTCTATTTGAGAACTCGACAAGTTTGTATTATGAAAAGGAAGGTTCGAGAGAAGAGAGGGTTTTGGAAGAAATCGAGAAAGAATGGTTGAAAAGTCAAACCGAAGGGCAAATTGGTAATTTTACCTCCAAGGGAAATAATGACGCGTTTGCTTCTATAGCTTGGGAGGAAGAAAAGAAAATCGAAATGGCTACCATTAAAAGGAGATTAGAAGAAGAAGAGGTAATTATTAATATTTAATGACAATAATAATTTTTCAAAAAAGCCCATATTTTTTCTGAATATTTTGAATAAAAAAATGTAGTTAAGGGAGAGGAGCGAGGTGGCGCACGGTACGTGGGAAGAAGTGTACCGAAACGTGAAAAAAGCAGATAGGTCCAAAAACGAATTGCACGAGAGAGATGATAAGGAGTTGGAACGTACCGGTCAACCTTTATGTATTTACGAGCCCTATTTTGGTGAAGCCACTTGGCCTTTTCTACACCACTCATCTCTCTACAGAGGCATCGGCCTGGTAACAAATTACCAATTTACCCTTTTTGTTGAACTAATTTATTTATTTATTTTTTTGGTTTTTGGGTAGGGGACGAGAGGGAGGAGGCCAGGATTGGACGATATAGATGCGTCTTCGCGATTACCTTTACTAAATGATATTTATTATCGAGATTTACTTGGCGAATTTGGGGCCTTTTTTGCGATTGCGAATCGAATCGATCGAATTCATAAAAATGCTTGGATCGGTTTTCAGTCTTGGAGAGCTTCCGCCAAACAGGTTGAATTAATTAATCCCTGTAAAATGAGAAATATCGCTTTTACCCCTCCTTTCTTGAGAAATACTTAAACCGAGTTTAAATTGGCGAACAGGAAAATTTGTCGAAGGATGCTGAGCTGGCGATATTGAGAGCCATACAAGAGAATAAGTACGGAGATGCCTTGTACTTTTGGGCTAGAATGGATCGAGATTCGAGAAATCCTTCTCGCCTCGATTTTTGGTCCTTTTGCGATTCCATTAATTCTGGAAATTGCAGGTTTTTATCATTTCCATAATTATACTTTTTCTTCCTTTATTATTTTCCTTTTCATAACTATATTTGATATTTTTGAAAGGTATATGGTCGAGAAGGCTTTGAGAAGAATGTATAATATAAAAGAAGAAGATACGAATATAATATTGCCACCTATGCATAGCGAAAACGGCGAAGAAATATGGTCTGTAATGCAAAGCTGGGTTTTGCCCACTCGTTCTTTCCTCGAATTTGTCATGTTTTCTAGGTAATAAAATATAAATCACAAAAATTCCATCTATACCCCTACAAAAACACACAAAATTACAAATTATAACCGAATAATATTTCACGCATTTAGAATGTTTGTCGATGCACTGGATGCGGAAATGTACGACTCGCACCACCAAACGGGTCACTGTTATCTAAGTCTTCACAAGGTAAAATAAAGGAAAAAGTCTGTTTTTGGTCCCTAACAAATACCGAAATGTTAAATTTGCCCCCTGACTTTTTTTTTTGTTCATTTTGCCCCCTAAACTTGTTATTTTTGTTCGGTTTGCCCCCTAAACTTGTTATTTTTGTTCGGTTTGCCCCCTCCGTCCAATAACTCATGCCCCCCAGTTAAATGGCTGTTAAATATGCTGACGTGGCATTATTTTATGCTGACGTGGCATATTTTATGCTGGCGTGGCATTATTTTATGCTGACGTGGCTGTATAAAATAATGTCACGTCAGCATATTTAACAGCCATTTAACTGGGGGGCACGAGTTATTGGACGGAGGGGGCAAACCGAACAAAAATAACAAGTTTAGGGAGCAAAATGAACAAAAAAAAAAGTCAGGGGGCAAGTTGAACATTTCGGTATTTGTTAGGGACCAAAAACAGACTTTTTCCTAAAATAAAATAAATTTCTTTTTCCTATTTAATTACCATATTTTTTTAATTTGAATTAACACAGGACCCGCATTGCTATTCGCGCGTACTCGAGCTTCTCATAAACATATGGGCATACCACAGCGCGAGACGAATGGTCTACGTGGACCCGTACACCGGGTCCATGCAAGAAATCCACGGACTGGAGACCCGAACCCACCAAATGCGGATCAAGTGGTTCTCGTTCCACACGCTCAAAACCATGGACGAGGATTTAGCCGAGGAGTTCGATTCGGACCGGCCCGAGAAAAGGTGGCTCTGGCCGAGTACTGGCGAGGTGTATTGGCAAGGAGTTTATGAGAGAGAAAGAAACATGAGGCAACATATGAAAGAGAAGAGGAAGAAGGATAGTAAGGATAAGATTGAGAGGATTAAGAAACGAGCGAGACAAAAAACGATAGGGAAATTCATTAAACCTCCCCCCGAAGATAATTTGGTTTCGGGGGCGATTAATAATAGTACTAGGACGAATTAGGGTTTTGTTTTGTTCGTTATAGTGTGTTGCGATGATTCTTTTTTGTTGGTTGGTTTGTTTAGTTTGTTGTTTGGAAAGTTGGAAGTGGGAGTTATCTTCTTCTTCCCTTTTGTTTGTAACATAATTTTGGAAAAAGGAAATTAATTGAAGAGATGTATATTTTGTTCTTATTGTAGAAACATGATATTTACATCCTGGATTTGAATTCTCGGATTGCATATATTGTAATTTACAAAAATGAAATTGGAAAATAAATCGCTCGATATTGTTCTATTAGCAAATAAAGATCTTTTATCCTTCTAGCTGTTTCGTGTTTCGCATGCCGTTGCTCACTATATTACAACGTATTTGGCACATGACACGTGCATTTTGTTATATTAAATAATTAACAATCCTTTTTCTTAATTTTAATATATATTTGAAATCAAATAATTAATAATAATAAAAAATATATATATAATAATATGTTGTTAGTATTGATAAGCAGTAAACACAAAATGCACTCATTTTGCTTTTAGTGTTCACCGATATCTCAAAAGTTAGGTGCAAAAGCTACCTCCTCTTTTATCTTCTGGAATGAAAATCGAATTTAAAGGATAATACAAAATAGAAGGAGAATCAATTACTATAAATTAGACAAAGAAAGATGAGGGGCTATCGAGAATTTATATTGAAAAGTTGACACATTTTTCGTATTCCACCTTAACCATGATCACAGAAACTACATGCTATCAATTTATGTATTTTTTAGTTATATAATTAATAATTAATATGATTAAGGACCTACTACTATTCAAATAGCCCGATATAAATTAAGCATGCTTTTTGTTTAAAGTTGAACCTGCCAGACCTCATGCGACTCTACTTCCTCTCAAGTATTTGGCCATCTTCTTTGTTGGGTCTCAACTTCAAGTGCTTGTTCTCCTCAATAGGCAATCCATGGTCGTTTCTTCCATCGACCACTCGTTCCATCATGATAGCAAACTGATCTGGATCAGGCGTTCGATCTCTAAGGAAGAAAACGTTTAGCGGTCCTATGATTCTTTCAATAGGTTCTATAGTTACCTTTTGGCCTCTACTGGGAACATGGGAGAACAATGCGTGAGGGATGAGTTTGAGGTTGGTGGTTCCAACCAAGGTTGTAAAAATCGGCCTAGGCGGCCGCCTAGGCGCCGTCCAAATGTCTAGATCTGCGCTATTCGTTTCTGTCTAGACGAAATTCCATCTAAGCCCACCTAAATACCGAATAATTCCGTCTAATTCCGCCTAAACCCGCCTAATTCCGTCTAATTCCGCCTAAGCCCGTCTAATTCCGTCTAATTCCGCCTAAGCCCGCCTAAGCCCGCCTAGTCTCAGCCCATTTAAATTTTTTTTTTTTCCACTTCTATTTTTTGGGATGTTATGATCTATGTTGTATGGATACGGATACGGCGATACGACAATTTTCAAAAAATCACGGATATGGATACGGCTACATAGTTATTATTTTAATATATTTATATTATATATAAATATTAAATAAGTAATAAATTAAATAATAAATTAATAATATTTTTAAATTAAATATCATGACAATAAATAATATTAACCAAACAATACAAGTATCATAAAAGTATCATAAATTTGTTCTAGAAATATCTTAGAACTAATCTAGAAGTATCATAGAAGTATTTTATATAATTTATTTAAAAATATTACGGGCCAAAATATATTATGGGCCGAAGTATCCTAAATGGAGTATCCCATTCCCAGCCGTATCCTGAACGTATCCCTAGCCGTATCCTGCCGTATCCGACGTATCCCATTCCCCGTCGTATCCAAAAAATAATAATATTAAAATATTCGGATACGCCACGTGGCGTATCCAATACGTATCCGAGCCGTATCGCACCCGTATCCGTATCGGATACGCGTATCCTCATGATAGTTCTGCATTTTTGAAGTATTTGCGTAACACAGGTTATGATTTAATGTTATGATTTGTTTGGAAGTTGTCTTAAATAAAATCCACATACACTAAAATAGTATACAAACTTGCAACACAAATTATAATATATAAAAATTAAAAAATATGACAAAAACTATGTAAAATTACAAATTCGCCTAGAGCCGATTAATCCTTCTAGGCGTTAGACGGTGTCCGTCTACCCGACTAGCGTTTAGTGATTTCTGTAACATTGGTTCCAACAAGCACAATGATTGAATCCAAATACGACAAATTTTCAAGAGGCCCGTGGTATAATATCGTTGCAAACCCCCCAATGAGTCATGAGAGCTCTTCAATGCATAAGGCATGAAGGGAGATGTTGTGGAGCCGAAGCCACACCTTGAATGGGCATTGAGCCATGGTTGCATCCCCAGAGATATCCCATGGATATATGACGTAATTAGCCCGGAGCAATGGCGTCAATTGACTTGCGATGAACTCATCTCGTGATTCATTGTCACGTAGTGTGATAAGATATTGATTATCGCCTAGAAACGCAAGCTCGAATGGTTTGGACCAGTTACGAATCTTAATAAGCATATGTCTAACCTTGATCTGAAGGAAATACAGTTTCAGGATCAACCGTAAAAGTGTACACAAGGATAAACGAATGTAGTCGTACATTCGTAGCCATATCTTTCAGTAGGAAAATCCGATTTGAATGGTTCAAATTGGGTAAGATAGATAATTAGATTATCTATAACCTTCATGTAGAAATATATTTCATATGAACGAAGTATAAGTGTCGTTTCTGTGAAATACCGAAAGGGTGCAACAGTATGACATATAGTTAGTAAAACAGTCATAACTTTTGCATACGAACTCCAATTGGGTTGGGCCAAATTGGGTCAAGTAGATAATGATATTATCTACAACTTTCGTGTTGGTTGATTTTCTGTCAGAGAAATTTATCAATTTCGTCTGGACAGAATACTGACCAGGTTCATGCAGTTTTCTGTGTGAGAGGGTGTATATTGGATATACATGCCTTTTGGCTAATCCTGATCCTATTGTATATAAATAGGATTTTCTCTCTCATCTTAACCAAGCAATTCATTCAGAATTTTCCAGAAAATTGTGAGACAAATTTCTAGAGAGTGAAAAGGTGTAAAAGAGAGAAACCGTGAAAAGGTGTTTTACGGTTTAGAGAATCAATTCGATTAAGCAAGTTCACCGGTGCATCGTCTAGGCAGGTGCATCCGTGACCGACGTCTTGCGATTCAAGGTGGATACACGTAGAGGAGCAACAACTGAGGCTCTCACGATTGTGATCGATTCGGACGAGTAGATTGAGTCGGAGACGAAATCAAGCGAATCGGAGAAGTCAACGAGCGGTGAAAGACGCGTGGTGTGGGACGCGCGTATTGTCACCAACGTGACAGGAGAAAGAAGGCAGCGATCAACCCTTCGTGTGCAATCAATTTTGCACCGGTAAAGATCTAACCTTCTATTTGCATCGTACCCTCGAAGTCGTGGCGTGATCTCGGGAATCGGGGAACCGGACCGGGCCTACATATCCGCTGCGCGGGCCCGGGGCCGGGGATATTCCCCAACAGTGGTATCAGAGCGATCGCCATCGATTCGAGGGTCGAATCATAGTCGTATATTAGATATACGCACGGGTTATCAAAGTTCGTACCCGTTTGCATGATGTTACATATTTAGAATGTCAAATTCCATTAAAATCACAAGTGAAATTCGCTAGAGATCGATCAATAGTTGATTGAGAGTATCTAGGAATAATCGTGAAAATATTTCATGATTGATCGTTTTGGAAACGAGCGAAAACAGCAGTGCAAAAATCGCATAGTCCGTTATAACGGACACTGTAGCAGATACAGGAAATTGAGAATTTTTCGAAAAAACACATATTCCGTTGTAACGGACTTGGAGTCCGTTGCAACGGACCCTGTATAGGATGCGGGGGTGTGAGGAGGACCGTGAAAACTGCATATTCCGTTGTAACGGACTTGGAGTCCGTTGTAACGGACCTTGTATCTGATACGAGGTTGCGGGGATGCCTAGGGTGTCTATTGGAGTCCGTTGTAACGGACTGGGTCCGTTGTAACGGAGCTCTACACAGTTTGTCCGTTGTAACGGACTGTATGTTGCGTTGTAACGGACTGGTCTCTGGAAATTTGGACGAAAGTTTGCAGAAAATAGCGTTGTAACGGACCTAGGTTGCGTTGTAACGGACATGTTTCTGGCAAAATTTGGCCAAACTCCGAAATAAATAGCGTTGTAACGGACTGGACTTCCGTTGTAACGGAGTGCCAAGTATACTGGAGGTCCGTTGTAACGGACTATGTTGCGTTACAACGGACTGGTTTCTGGTTGCTGATTTTGTTTTCGTGATAACTTTGGCTACACAACTTGGAATATTGAGTTCTTTATATCGATTTGATCGGCATCAATCATACTAGCATATAATTAGATAATTATTTAGAATAATTAGACTCCCAAATAAATACATATGCATTTATGAAAATATCTTGTGATAGTGATATAATTGGATTATGTCACGGATTTAGAAACGTGCAATGGCATGATCCCTCATAATATTTAAGTCATGGAAATGCCTTCCATATTCACAACCACTATGATCGGTACTACGTCTCACATGGGTTAAGGCCAAAGCCGACATGGGTTATTGTAGTCATCGACGGGGTGGCAAGCGTTAAATAGGGACTGATAAGGGTTAAGGCCAAAGCCGACTTATTAGTAGTTTATTTGAACGATACGATGAGTATGGTTGTGACTTAACCGTTCTAGCCAGTAAGGGTTGAGGCCAAAGCCGACTTGATTGGAAGTTCGGGGCATAGATAGGATGCACACACGGAACTGGGATTGTATTGGATACGATTCATCACCGAAATCCTATAAAGGTTCAAGAGTCGCATTGGATGCGATTGGATATAATCCTACCTAAATAGCGAGATCCCATTCGTCTGCCAAAGCAACTTATGAGAGGATCGTGATATATGGATCTTGAGTGTTATGGACTTGGAGTCCCGTATCGGTATGTGGGTTATCGATTCGATAAAATAACACTATCATATAATTATCATATAAGCATATAGATTAAGTACGCACGGTTAGGAATTAATCTTCATCATCCGTTTAGAATTATGTTTTCAAGCAACACCAAATATATCGATTAGATCGATATGATAGATGGCTTTTGGGTCGGAATTACCGTTATTAACCTTGATAGTCAAAGAATAGTTCTTAGACTTAAAGGAACGTGTTGGACACGGAAATGGTAGATTCGGGACTCGAGGCTTTGGCTTTAGAGAAAGCCGGGTTCGATAAACTTAAGAAGGAATCGAACAATATTACGTGCCTTGTGGTGGCATGTATAGACGCAAATTTCTCAAAATTGTTTTGAGAATTCGGGTGTATATGAAAGTAAAACACAACGCTCATGAAATAGTTTCAAGAGCTAGAGCGCGTTGAATGACTCAATGCGGCTCAAAGAGTAGGTTAATTTTGAGACGCCTTATGGGTCTTTGATTAACACTCGTGTGTTGATGGTACGAGATTTGATGTTCGTGACCGAATATCATATGCATTCGATAGATAAGTCGATCCCGAAATTGCATATGATGCGATTTAAATTTGAATTGGAGATGCTCAGAGTTTCCGAGGAATCCAATGCATATAGATGCGTGGATGTCCTTGTAATTCAAAAGCGGGATCGAAAGAAATGTATGTCTAAGGGTATTTTGGGAAAATGTTTTCCAAAATGGAAAGTTCGGACAAGGAGTTGTCCAAACTAGTGACTCAAAGAATGGTGAAATCCGAGGAGGATTAAACCTAGAAGTTGATTGCTTCTTTTGGCATTGCCGTCTTGGCCATATAAAAGAGATACGCGTATCTAGATTTCATGTGATGGAATGCTAGAATCATTCGAATTAGATTTGATTGATTAATGCAATACTTATTTATTAGGCAAAACGACAAATGGCATCATTCTCCAAAGTATTGGAGAAAGATCCAGCGAATTATTGGAAATTATATTTACATATGATGTTCCGATAAGTTCCGAGGCAAGAGGAGGCTATCGGTATTTTGTTAAGTTTATGGACGGTTAAAGTAGATATGAAAATATCTATTTAATGCGTGCCGAAACAGAGACTTTTGAAAGATTCAAAGAGTTTCAAAAACGAAATACGAAATCAACTAAGCAAGAAAATCAAAGCTTTTCGATAGGATCGAGAAGGCGAGTATTTGAGCTAAACCTTTCGATAGGATCGAAGAGGCGATATTTGAGTTATGAATATTAATGATCATTTATGATTGTGGAATCGTTTCACGATTGCCTTTATTCGGAACATTGAGATGTGTCCGAAAAGAGGAAATGAACGCATGTTGGACATGGTTCGATAAATGATGAGTCAATAAGATCTCCCAAAAATGTTTTGGGGATACGCCCTTGAGATAGCGGCACTAATGAATGGTTGCATATAAGATATGAACCATAAACCTTCTAATCGGTACAAAAGACGCTATATGAGATATGGATCGGAATGGTTCCGAAGTTGTCACTTGTACAGATTTGAGGATGTGAGTGTATTTCGAAATTTGTTTCGGTTAAACTCAATCCCAAATCTGAAAATTGTTCGTTTATCCTTAAGGAAACTAAAGGGTATTAGTTAAAACGTCCCGACGAAAATGAGATTTTCGTGGCACGAAGAGATGCCTTCTTGGAGGAGGACTAGATGCGCACAAGTTTGGAACTTGGTGTCATTTCTCTCTATGCGGGCTAGTGGGAGTAGAATAAATCTCGAAAGAGTTCGTGATTTGAAAATGAACATTGTACCGATGAAAGTTGACATGGCTTCATCAAGAGTTGATGAACGCAAGTCGAACACACAAAGGAATTTTTCGTAGATCAAGTAGGCTATATCTTAAGCCGGTAAATACGGATTTATCGTGGCTAATGATGATAGATTGAAATCATATGATGATTCGATATCCTACAAGGATGCTATGAAAAGTTGATTCCACATGACATGGTGTCATGAAATCTGAGATTCGATCCATGTGAATTATCAAGTTTAGAACTTGATTTCATTACTTTCTAGGTTAGACCCGTGAAATGTGAGTGGGTTTTTCAAGATGAAGAACCGACATGGATAGGAATACGCATATATGTAAAGCGAGGCTTTTTGCGAAAAGTTTCATGCAATTCATAGTCGGACTATGAAGAAACATTTTCGCTTGTTGCCATGCTTTCCCATTCTCGAAATTCTGCTTGCCATGGTCGCGTATTATGACTATGTGATGTGGCCAAATGGATGTCAAAACCGAATTTCTTGACAGAAATTTTATGAAAGGATGTGTACTTGACACAACCTTACGGTTTTGTCGATTCATAAGAATCGGGGATAAGATATGCACGCTTTAACGATCCATATGATGGATTAGAGAAAGCTTCTCGGAATTGGAATATTCGTTTGGACAAAATTATAAACTATTATAAAATTGTCGAAACGAATGGAAACTTTGTGTACACATGAAGGTTAGTGGGAGCTGCGTTATATTTCTTGTAACGGCAAAGGATTTAGACGAGACCGCTTATGAATTAAGCGTGAAGATCTATAGGATAGATCTAAAAAGTTCCTCGTTCTATGTTATAGCACATATATCGATATATTGTTGAAAATGGTTTTCAACATGTAAACTCCTTGGAGGAGATAAATCGAAATGTCGAATGGCAGAAATTTTCAACGGCTCGATGTGAGACATCAAGCAGCGCGAAAAGTAATAATATGATGCCTTACATTTGATGTTAGGATCTATTATATCTGTCATGATATGTATGTGGCTATCTGTCATACAAATCAAGCGTCTAGTTCACCGTCAATAAAATTCATGGGAATCACATGAGTTTGAATGTAATTCGATTACATGAGACTAACTCTTGTGATTGTATAATGGTTATACAAATATATACATAATGGTTATGTATATTTAAAACCCATCGGGATTTGTATTGATAGAGGTGAAGTTTATCCTTGAATACTTTGCGAAAGAATTCAGGATTTATTATCTATAATGGTGTGGAGGACGTGTTGGTTATAAAGAGTTATAACAAACAACAGTTTCCAAAGATGAAGCACGTCCAAATATGTAGCACGACTTTCGATCACAAAGTGTGTACATGTTTTGCTTAAATGAAAACACGGTTATGTGGAAAGGTTCCACAAGACCAATAGTTTATGATTCTATTTACGGTGGCGAGTATATTGCGGTTATTAATCGCAAAAGGAAGTGGTATGGATCAAGGATACATGACCAAACTCTAGTAGTCACGAGTTATCGGATTTATGGTTGTTTATTGCGTGAGACGCAATAGTACAAGCCAAAAATGCCGAGGTCACAACCAATTCTAGCCAATACTCAGAAAATTTCATTTGATCCATGAAATTTTGTGAAAAGATGTGATCGTAGGTATTGGAAATGTTCCAATCCTGATGATGATTAACACTAGCGGGAACGTGCGGACCCGTTTACAAAACCGCTCTCTCTAGTCGCGCGTGACTGTCATGCGATGACTATGGGTATGGAGATACCTAGAGGAGGAAGAAGAGAGTAGAGTGTAGTTATCTAATACGATAGTCCTCGCAGGTTATGGGTATGGAGATACCCATAGGTAAACGTTGTATCACCCAAATACTTAGTCCATATGAATGCATCCCTTTTAAAATTTTGTTTACTTAAATTAATATGCATTCACCTTATATGAAAACTGTGTGCTGGATTGTGTAATATGATTGTTACATGAACCTTGATTTGAACTTGTGTGGACGTCGACATGGTTGAGGACCATGTGCAGCGAAACCGTCACACTTAAAGTGTCATTTCTAAACATCCCTAGTCGCGGGTCAGTTTGCTTAATAGAGAAGCATTACTATTACAAGGGAATAGACTGAACGCGTACACTAGTACGTTTGCCGAGGAGATGATTATGTTTTGCTAATCATGGGACAAAGGAGTTTGTCGAATCGGGAACGTAGATATATGTTAGGTTACATATATTGGATATGACCGAAGCCGCGAGACCATGACATGGTTTAGTCATTATAGATGGACTTGCGACGGATGGGGTTTTAGATTCTTCAAACTTGAGGGGATCATTGATTGCGTTTCGTGCGTAACACAATGCTTTGATATGATCTTACGCTCACCGTAACAGGGAGTTAAAAGGGTCATCATTGGGTATTGTCCGAAACACGGAATTCAATGTGAGTCTCCAAGATAGGAATTGTTTATTCCGAAAGGAAGAGATATCTCTTAGGCGCCGCTCGATGAGTCGATTAACGAAATCTGCGGCCGCAGTCAATGATATTAATGGTTAATATCGATTGAAATTTGTTAACTCAACTCGGAATCGGGGAATAAGTGTAGTTAATCAAATTATAAGGATGACTATTACCATGCCTTTTGATTAACGGATATCGCAAACAAGAGAACTAGTAACCGCTATTCGAGATAGGCACAATGATCACAATCATTATTCGTTTAACATGGGTAGCTATGATGGAGTGACTAGATCCCGCTCATGAGCTTGTAGGTATTGGAAACAACCTACTGCCATCGTTAAGTCGAACCTACATGGTCACACAACGAGTCGTACTAAGTCGGGTTTGATCATAAAATTGGCACATAGGATGTGCATAGCTTGGTATTTGATACGCGAGCTATATTCTCTAAAATCGTGCGTATTGGATATGCATGAGTACCTTTTAGGTAGATCTGAAATTGAGTGGGAGACTGAAGGAAATACAGTTTCAGGATCAACCGTAAAAGTGTACACAAGGATAAACGAATGTAGTCGTACATTCGTAGCCATATCTTTCAGTAGGAAAATCCGATTTGAATGGTTCAAATTGGGTAAGATAGATAATTAGATTATCTATAACCTTCATGTAGAAATATATTTCATATGAACGAAGTATAAGTGTCGTTTCTGTGAAATACCGAAAGGGTGCAACAGTATGACATATAGTTAGTAAAACAGTCATAACTTTTGCATACGAACTCCAATTGGGTTGGGCCAAATTGGGTCAAGTAGATAATGATATTATCTACAACTTTCGTGTTGGTGGATTTTCTGTCAGAGAAATTTATCAATTTCGTCTGGACAGAATACTGACCAGGTTCATGCAGTTTTCTGTGTGAGAGGGTGTATATTGGATATACATGCCTTTTGGCTAATCCTGATCCTATTGTATATAAATAGGATTTTCTCTCTCATCTTAACCAAGCAATTCATTCAGAATTTTCCAGAAAATTGTGAGACAAATTTCTAGAGAGTGAAAAGGTGTAAAAGAGAGAAACCGTGAAAAGGTGTTTTACGGTTTAGAGAATCAATTCGATTAAGCAAGTTCACCGGTGCATCGTTTAGGCAGGTGCATCCGTGACCGACGTCTTGCGATTCAAGGTGGATACACGTAGAGGAGCAACAACTGAGGCTCTCACGATTGTGATCGATTCGGACGAGTAGATTGAGTCGGAGATGAAATCAAGCGAATCGGAGAAGTCAACGAGCGGTGAAAGACGCGTGGTGTGGGACGCGCGTATTGTCACCAACGTGACAGGAGAAAGAAGGCAGCGATCAACCCTTCGTGTGCAATCAATTTTGCACCGGTAAAGATCTAACCTTCTATTTGCATCGTACCCTCGAAGTCGTGGCGTGATCTCGGGAATCGGGGAACCGGACCGGGCCTACATATCCGCTGCGCGGGCCCGGGGCCGGGGATATTCCCCAACATGATCAATGTGTGATTACGGGTCATACGTCCACCTATTACTAGGGCATCGCTTCTCAGACTCCCTACTTAAGGAGAGATTAAGAAAAGAAAAATTAAAGACAAGATAAAATCGTTTGATTAATATTTCTTGCTTAATTACATGGAGTGACTACATATCTATTTATACTCATAATTAACTATCATTAATTCTATCCACTAACAATCACTAACTACTTAATTGATTTACAGTCATTCATACTTAATCCACCAACACACTAACTAGCTAATCGTCTCCATTTCAATCTTCTAACAATGCCTCTTGGTTGGAGTGGATCTAAGTAGTCGATTGGAGGCAGTTCTGGTATGGGACATTATTTAGCTACATGGCCGGAGACACCACAGTTTTTACTATACCAAAAAACATGAAGATTGATTTGTTTATAAAACATATGGGGGAGCATTTTTGTAAAATTGTATGTGATATTGTATGCAAAAAAAAATTTGAAAAATAATCCGGTTTTTCAAAGTATTTCAAAACTGATTTTAAATATCCCTGTCCACCTGATTCTTAAAACTAGCAGGTTTAGTTAAATGAATCAATTTGTTTAATTTTTAATCAGTTGATTTAATAAAAACAAGAAAAATCACCGGTTTTATAAACCCGGTCAACAATTCAAAATTATTAAACGAATAGAGATCTCAAATTTGACCACAACATCACTGTCTAGTAATTAACACATTAATCAACATGATAACTAATAATGTCAAATAATTAATAATTAATTAATTATATATTTTTAAAATTATCATGCTAATTAAATTTGTTAAATAGAATATATATAGTGTTGGGGAAAATTTTGGGAAAAATTAAAAATTTCAATTAATTGTTCGTGCAGCCCCTGGGTCTTAGAAAAAAACTAGAAATTTTAATTTTCCTCAAGAAAAGTGTATGAGACGATTTTTGTATCGTGTAAAAGTACGAAAGGTGAATTTGGGCTAGTATAATGAGATGTACGAGATGGTTTTTTTATACATAACTTCAGGTTTGATGAAATTTGCTGAAAAAAATATTAGTTTGATTTAATGTGTAAAAGAAGTATTTTGGTGTAAAAAAAAAAACATTTGCCCCACAATATTCGGCGAAAATATAATGACTTTCACCCCATTATTTGGTGTAAAAAAATGTACAGGTGTTTTCTTCAAATTATATTGTAAAAATGATTTTCTTTTCTTATTTTCACCGTTAGTTATTTTTCAAAAAGAAAAACTTATTTTCGCCAAATAATATGACGAAAATAATATTTTTATAAATTAGATCAAACTGACATTTTTTTAAAATTTTATACGTGGCCCAGGTTTTCTAAATCTTATAGAAACAGCCCAGGTTGTGATCCTTAACCACATCAAATGTTTGCTATAAATTAAAGGTGCATAACATACAAAAAAGAACATGAACATAATTGATTTTCAAAATATTATGAAGAAATAAAATGCATTGCCCTTCAGGAAATAAACAGCATTTTCATGTATAATAATATAAAGATCCGCCCTTAAAGTTTAAACTAGATTTAAATTTAAATTAGGCTTCGTGAAAATTAACAAGGAAAATGACTGTCAACAATTCCAGGAATACACGTCCATGTTCTAATAATCTAGAAACCCATTTTTAACGCTTCCAATAATTCCGGAGAAATTCAAGTGTTCCTCTCGATCATCAAATTTTTTATTATAAAATGAATGTGGCGATATTAAATCTTTTAACAAGAGAAAACAATTATAAACGATAATTTTGGGACAAATATTTAGTATTTAACTTGCATTCGAATTTTTTTTATAAAAAATACTTTTTCTTTTGTATTTACAAATATAATTTTCAAATTTGGGAGGTAATGAAAGGTAAAAAACTATTGTAATATTTTAGTACCAAAAATAGCACTCATTTAATTTTATAATCAGCAATGATTCAAAAAATAAAATTGTCGTTTTTTCTTGATTTATTTCTTCTCCTCCATTATTCTTCATTAATCATTTTAAGATTTGAGAGCAAGAAAAAATCATTTTATTGTGTTTTCTCTTTTACTTCTTTTATAAAAGTCTTAATCATTAGAAAAAACAAAACACGTTTTGGAACAATATATACATCAATAAGGAAAACTGAAAATTTGTAACTTTTTTTTTTACGAAAACACGGTGTTCGTTTGACGACAACTTTATCTTAGGGTTTCTAGTTTCTTGACCGCCTGTTATCCCTGTATAAATTCACCTGCTCGTCTCAATTATCAAACCCTTACGACTATGGCGATCTATTATCAAATCTTCGTGAAGAATCTCGATGGCTGTACCCTCAGCCTTCAGATCCCGTCTCCGGCGATTACCGGAGAAGCCCTTCTGCGCCACCTTTCCCTCAAAACCGACCTTCCCTTGCCCTCTTTCCGCCTCATTTCGGGTACAAGAGAAATCACAAACCAAACCCTAATTTCATCAGACGATTCACATTTCTACCCTTCGATCTCTCTCTTGCCACGCCTGCGCGGCGGCAAGGGCGGATTTGGATCTCTTCTCAGAGGTGCGGCTTCAAAAGCTGGCCAGAAGAAAACCAGCAACTTCGACGCTTGTCGTGATCTGAACGGACGACGATTACGACATGTCAATGCAGAGAAAAAGATGGAGGAATGGAAGGCAGGGGAAAAAGACAGAAAATTGGAAAAATTGGGAGAGGATTTTCTGAAAAAGAAGGCGAAAGAGGCGAAGAAAACTTCTGGCGCAGAAGTAGAAAAATCTTTGCAGAAGTATGAGGAGGATTCAAAGAAGTGTGTTCAGGCGATCGAGGAATCAGTTCAACAATACTTTGCTTTGTATAAAAATGGAAAAAGAAAGGATTTGCCAGGTTCAGATCCCAATTCGTCTAAAAAATTGAAACTTTGGTAAGTTTCTTCATTCTTCTTTTCAATTTGAACGAGTTTAAAGCAATTGTAATTGTAATTGTAATTATTTTTTTTGTTTAAATTAGGGTGGGGAAGAAGGCTCTAGACAGCGACACAGATTCAGATTCAGATTCAGATTCTGATCCAGAAGAAGAAGAAGATTCAAAATCAGTGATAATGGAGGAAGGAAATAGTTCTGGTCAATCTGGTGAAATTGAAGAAGAGAATGCCCTTCATTATAGCTGTGCTCTAGGACCTTCTACAAATGGAGAGGAATCATCTGGCACAGGATCACTGGAGACGATCTCAGAGGAAGTAACGGATAAGAAATCGTGTGATACAGGATCACAGGAGAAGATTTCACAGGAAAAAATGGCGAACAAGCCTTGTATTGTTGAAGCCGACATTGGTTCCGGATTTGGTGAATTCGAGAAGAAAGAAGAGCTTTCTACAGTAGAAATGGTGGGTCCAGTTATGGGAGAAATGGAGAGTACCGATAAGGCTAATAATGTGGTCGATTCTATGCCCGAAGTGGCTAATAAGCCGAAGCTGGATGCGTCTTTGAACTTCGATGACTATGATTCAGCTTTAGATTTAGAGGTACAAATAAAACACTCATTTTTTAAAATTTAAATTTACTTCAAATTTGTGAAATTAAGCCTCAATTTACCTTTCATTTATCCTTGGGTTAATACTGATGGAAATCCAAATTATGTGTCTAATTATTTTCACTTGTTTAAACTTATATTTGTATTTAACACAGTAATGATTATTAATGTGCTGAATAATCTTCTTTTTCCTCAGGCTCTTGGTTTGGAGAGGTTAAAAACGGAGCTTCAGAAAAACGGGTTGAAATGTGGGGGAACGGTGCAAGAGCGTGCCAGCAGGCTCTTTCTTCTGAAAACCACACCTTTTGATAAATTGCCAAAGAAGGTCCTCGCCAAAAAATAAAGAATTAATATTTTTTGCGGAGTTTCATTTTCAGACAAACTTGAAACTGAAAAAAGGCTATTCTTGTGTTTAGTTTGTAGTACTATATAAGTATGGAAATTGTTCTTTGATATAACGAACAATTCTGAATATGTAAGATTTGTTTACGATGTGTTTATGCACCTGGCCCTTTTGGATGTTTCTTAAGCTGATCAAAGTTTTTTTGTGCAATGTTGGATAATGCATGTTTTTTTTTATCACAATTTAGTCTATTATTGTCATTGTTAATCCCTCAATTTTAATAAAGTATAGGCCGGTTTATGGTGGTCATTATTTTCATATATCCACAATAAATTTTATGAACTTGTCAAAGATAAATTTATCCCTTTCTAAATATTCTACTTCTCGACAAATTAATCCCTCAATTGTTGCATAGATCATGGTAAACACAAAATTAAACAAAATTTTGGAATATTGAACAATCGTATCTGATTCAATTTTATGTTGTTTTATGGTTAAAGGCCTACAAGTGCACAAAAGAAAAAAGGTTATTTTATTCCTTAATATAAGACTTGGCAAAATCAACAAGGGGAAATATGTACAAAAAAGTAGCCACAAAAAACTTCAAAATCAACAAAATTGAGAAAATCAATATAAATCCCTATAAGCAACAAACTTCCAATAACAATTATTCCTCTATACATTTATTCATCACGAGAAAACACCTTTGCAAAACAATTGCAAGAAAACCAAAAAAGCAAACCATAAAATTAGAAACCCAACAAAATTTATGGGGTCATCACAAAAATCCCAAAAAAAACCCCCCAAAAAAAATCATCAAAAAAGCGCACTCGTTCAAGCCGCCACGGGTTCTACAAGGGTTCCATTTGTGGAAGCAATTGCATCCGCTAGTACCACGGGCTCGTCTTGCATCAAAAATGTATCCACTGCTGCAGCTGCTTGACGGCCTTCGGTGATGGCCCACACCACGAGCGACTGGCCGCGCCTGCAATCGCCTGCAGCGAACACGCCATTGACGTTCGTGGAAAAGCGTCCGAATTGAGCCTTGAAGTTCGATCTCGGGTCCTTCTCGAGACCGAGTTGGTCCGCGACGGTCTGTGTAAAATCAAAATAAGTACATAAGAAATTGATAATTTTTTTTGTAAAAAGTAAAAAAACTTACGGATTCGGGGCCGAGGAAGCCCATGGCCAAGAGGACGAGGTCGGCCTCGATGGTCTCAACGGATCCCTCAATCTCCTTGAAAGAGAACCGTCCCGATGCATCCTTCTCCCATTGAACACGCACCACCTCGAGAGCCTTCAAATTTCCATTTTCGTCCCCTATGAATTGCTTGGTCAACACTTCGTATGTTCTAGGGTCTTTACCGAATTTGGTTTCGGCTTCTTGGTGTCCGTAATCCACCTTGAAAACCTTCGGCCACTACAAACCCAAAAAAGATATTTAAAAGTTTTAAATTAAAACGTTATTATTTATATGTTCTCATATAGCAAATAAAAAAGACCAATTTACCTGAGGCCATGGGTTGGATTTTGCCCTGGTAACTGGTGGTTTGGTTAAGAGTTCGAGATTTACGACTTGTGTGCACCCGTGTCTAACCGACGTACCGATACAGTCGGTACCGGTGTCTCCTCCACCAATCACGACCACCTTCTTTCCTTTGGCATTTATGTAATTTCCATCCTCCAAGTTGCTATCTAGCAAGCTCTTCGTGTTGGCGTGAAGGAACTCCATCGCAAAGTGGACTCCCTTGAGTTTCCTCCCAGGAATCGGCAAATCCCTACACAATTCAACCATCAAATTTAATTACTTATATTTCAAGAAATATTTTTGAAGTCGAAATTACCTTGGATTGGTGGCACCGCAAGTGAGAACAACGGCATGATGCTCGCCCTTAATACTCGCCATGGAAAAATTAGGGTCAACGCCAACATGAGCATTGGTGACGAACTTAACACCTTCCTTGGCCATCAAGTCAACGCGTCTCTGAACCACTTCTTTCTTATCAGTCTTCATGTTGGGCACGCCGTACATCATGAGTCCTCCAATTCGGTCCGCCCTTTCATAAACCGTGACCGAGTGACCCATTTTGTTAAGCTGGTCCGCCGCAGCCATACCGGCCGGCCCGCTTCCAATTATCGCAACTTTCTTTCTGTCATATCAAATTTCCGCACCAAGTTAGAAATATTGTATTTTTAAATTTTAATTTAACTTAATGAAGAGGGGGAGAGAAAGGACGAACCCAGTTCGGTTAAGAGGAGGACGAGGAACGATCCAGTTCTCCTCGAAGCCCTTGTCGATAATTGCGCACTCGATGCTTTTGATAGAGACGGGATTCTCGTTGATTCCGAGAACACAAGAACCCTCGCAAGGAGCAGGACAAACACGGCCCGTGAACTCGGGGAAGTTATTCGTCTCCAAAAGTCGGTCCAGCGCTTCTTGCCACCTGTTCTGGTGAACAAGCTCGTTGAATTCTGGGATTTTATTTCCCAGTGGACATCCCGCACCCGAACTCTCCTACAAACCAGAAAAAAAAAATTAATAACTCTTACATAATTTCGAAATATTTATTTAAATGAGGTCTAAAAGTTTGGTTACCTGATGGCAAAAAGGAGTGCCGCAATCCATGCATCGTGCAGATTGGGTGCTTAGTAAAGGACCGGGTACGTTTTCAATGGCGACTTCGCCCCAATCTTCGATTCTCGTCTTTGGGTCTCTGTACGAAATGCTTTGTCTTTCGTACATCTTAAACCCTCCTCTTTTCTGTGCGTTTTTCACCGCAGTTGGTCTTTGCGCAACCCCGTTAACAGATGAAGAGCTGGATGGGACGGCGGTAGAAGTAACTGGAATGGGTTTGGCCACTTGAGCGGCTAATTTGGCCTTTTCCTTGGTTTCCATCAAAATTTTCTTATAATCTCTTGGGAAAACCTTGACGAATTTCGGCACGAAAGTATCGAAATTTTCAAGCACTTCTGCGGCCCATTCACTCTTTGTGTGTTTCCTGTGTTGCTCGATCAACATCTTGAGCAAATTCACATCTTCGTTCTCCACAACAGGGTCTAAATCCACCAATTCTGTATTGCACCGAGTCTCGAACTTGCCGTCCAAGTCTAGCACGTAAGCAACGCCACCGCTCATACCCGCAGCGAAATTACGCCCAGTTTTCCCCAAAATTACGACTGTACCACCAGTCATATACTCACATCCGTGGTCCCCTACTCCCTCCACGACCGCCATGGCTCCCGAGTTTCTGACGCAGAATCTCTCGGCTGCCATCCCGTTGAAATAGGCCTCTCCTTCGATCGCACCGTACAAAGCAACATTACCAATCACGATATTTTCCTTCGGTACGAAAGTACTCTGACGAGGTGGGTAAACTACGATTTTGCCACCAGATAATCCTTTACCAACGTAATCGTTGCTGTCACCTTCGAGCTCGAGGGTGATACCTGGGCAAACGAAAGCGCCGAAGCTCTGCCCTGCACTGCCCGAAAGCTTGATGTGGATCGTGTCGTCGCTCAATCCCTTCAAGTGGTACCGTTTGGTAACTTCGTGACTCAACATCGTACCGACCGCACGGTTCACGTTCTTGATCGACAACTCGACGTACACCTTAATGCTCGGATCGTCGAGAGCCGCTCTTGCCTTCTCGATCAATACATTGTCCAAAGCAAGGTTCAACTCATGATCTTGGGTCTCCACGCAGTACTGGGGAGCGCCAGGACGAATCTCTGACGCGGGTTTCAAGATCAACGATAGATCGATGTTCTCGAGCTTCTCGTTGGATTTCACCACCTCGGGATCGATCTCCAACACCTCGGAATGACCAACCATTTCTAATATCGATCGAAACCCTAACTCAGCCATGATTTCTCTCAGTTCCTCTGCGAGCATGAAAAAGAAGTTGATCACGTGTTCGGGCTCGCCAGCGAATTTCTTCCTCAGCTCGGGATCTTGGGTGGCGATACCAACGGGACAGGTGTTCAAATGGCACTTGCGCATCATGATGCAGCCCAAAGTGATTAACGGAGCAGTGCTGAACCCGAATTCCTCGGCACCGAGGAGACACGCGATGGCGACATCTCGGCCAGTTTTGAGCTGTCCGTCAGTCTGGAGAACTGCACGGCCTCGAAGGCCGTTGGCTACGAGGGTTTGGTGAGTCTCGGCTAGACCGAGCTCCCATGGAAGACCTGCGTTCTTTATCCCGGTCCAGCGAGAGGCACCAGTTCCACCGTCATGGCCCGAGATGAGGACATGGTCTGCGTGTCCTTTCACAACTCCACTTGCGACCACTCCAACACCAGCTTCAGAGACGAGCTTCACGCTGATCCTCGCACGAGGATTTGAGTTCTGTAAATAAAATAAAATACGATTTAGAAATTTATAATGAGGAGAGAATTGTTTTAATTTGTTATTGATATTGATTATTTTTTTGTACTTTGAGGTCGTGGATGAGTTGGGCGAGATCTTCGATCGAGTAGATATCGTGATGAGGTGGAGGACTGATGAGACCAACACCAGCTGTGGAGTGTCTCGTTACGGCAATATCGCCAATAACCTTGTGACCTGGCAACTCGCCTCCTTCACCTGGCTTAGCCCCCTGTTTAAAACCAAAACAAATTATTAGATCAAATAGAAACATATATTTAGGGTTTAAGGCTTAGGAAATAGAATGAAAGTTTACCTGGGCCATCTTAATCTGAAGCTCGTCAGCATTAGTAAGATAGTAACTATTAACGCCAAATCGACCACTCGCAACTTGTTTGATAGCACTTCGTTTCGGGTTCATTGTACCGTTTGACAATGGCTCCATGCGTTCTGGTTGCTCTCCTCCCTCACCTACAAACAAAAAATCCCCAAATTAGAAAAATCCCCAAAATATGTAAAGTTCACGTAAAAAAAATACAAAATAAAAGATACATACCAGTATTAGATTTGCCACCGAGTTTGTTCATCGCAATGGCGAGAGTAGTATGCGCCTCGAGCGAAATCGACCCGTAACTCATCGCACCGGTACAAAACCTCTTAACGATATTCTTAACCGGTTCGACCTCATCCAAAGAGATCTTCCTACCCAAAGCCTTAAACCTAAGCATTCCTCTCAAATTACACTGCTTATTAAGCTCTTGAATCCTCAACGAATACTCCTTGTACGCTTCGCGACTATTCGCCCTAGCGGCCTCTTGTAACTTGCCCATCGCAAGTGGGTCGTTCAAGTGGATCTCCCCTCCTTTCCTCCAATGATAATCTCCTGGGTTCGGCAACGCGACCGCCTCGGCACTTCCTTTCGGTAAGCTTCTAGAAGGAAATCCCAAGTCGTGGAGACGAAGAGAATCTCTCGCGAGAATCTCGAACGTCGCTCCTTCGACTCGACTCGGAGTACCCACGAAACACTTCTTGATCACTTGGGACGAGAGTCCCAATGCCTCGAAGATTTGCGCGCCTTTGTAAGAAGCGAGAGTGGAAATACCCATTTTTGCGAGGACTTTCATCATGCCGTAATAACTCGCGTAGAAGTATTTGCGTACGAGCTCCTCTTTCGTGTAAAGCTCACCCGTCTCCTTAGGAGGAATTTTGCGGTCGGCTTGGAGACGCCAGATAGCCTCGATTGCGAGATAAGGACAAATCGCGTCAGCTCCAAAACCGACTAGAGTGCAAAAGTGGTGGACCTCACGGGGTTCTGCAGACTCCACTAAGATACCGACACGTGTCCTCTCGAGCTTCGAGACGAGGTGTTGGTGCACCGCTCCCACCGCTAGGAGCGAGCTCACTGCCACTTGTTCCGACGAAAACCCTAATTTGCAAAAAAATAACCCAAATTTTAGGTCAAGAAAGTAGGAAAATGAATCACACAAGTAAAAAGATGAAAAACAAACAAACCTCTATCAGAGAGGACAATTATATTGTACCCCTTATCGATGGCCTCGATAGCCTCAGCGCAAATCCTATCCAAAGTCAACTCCAAACCCTTCCTCCCCAACTTCTTAGGATACGTAATGTCCAAAACTTTACTCTTCCAGCCTCTATAATCCATCTTCTTGATCGCCTCCATTTCGTCGGTGGACAGGAGAGGTCCACTGAGAGCGAGCCTGTTGCACTGTTCCTCAGTTGTCTCAGACAAATCGCCTTCGGGGCCGATCATGCACTCCATCGAAGTCACGATTTTCTCCCTTATCGGGTCGATTGGAGGGTTCGTGACTTGCGCGAACATTTCTTTGAAATATTCGAAAATTAATTTGTCTCTGTTTGACATGACTGCAAGTGGCGCGTCGTTTCCCATGGATCCCAATGCCTCCACTGCTTCCTTCGCCATTGGTAGTAAAAGCATCTCCAATGCCTCCACCGTGTAACTGTCATCAAAATATATAAGATTTTTTTTTATTCAAATATGTTTATTCTTTTAAATGCTTACCCAAAGGCCTTGAGCGGAGCCAATAATCCGTGAATACCCTTGCTCTCCTCGTCTTCTTCTACCTGAATAAAACAAAACGAAATCGATAATCAGAATCATTTTTTTTAATTGTGAATCCAAATAAATCGTACGAGTGTGCCAGATATAGTAGATTCGACGCGTTGAGCCTCGGGAACGGAGTCGACGATATCCTTGAGGGTGATCTTTTGTCTTTCGAGCCACTCTCCATAAGGCCTAGCCTCGGAATATTGTTTCTTCAAATCATCATCGTTGACAACTAGATGATTCTCGAAATCGACCAACAACATCATGCCGGGATTAAGCCTTCCCTTCTTCTTCACGTCTTGAGGGGGCACGTCGACCACTCCTACCTCGCTCGCCATTATCACTCTTCCGCTATGCGTTATGTAGAATCTCCCTGGCCTCAACCCGTTCCTGTCTAGTGTCGCTCCCAAGTACCTCCCATCCGTGACTAGAAGAGAAAAAGACGAGAAAGTTAGTTCGAGTTGTTGAGAATAAGACGAAATTAGTTATGAAGTAGTAACTAACATGACACTAGAGCGGGGCCGTCCCAAGGTTCCATTAAGGCGGAGGAATATTCGTACAAGGCCTTTCTTTTTGGATCCATGTTGGTATCGTTTTGCCAGGCTTCTGGAATCATCATCATTACGGCTTCGGGTAAAGTCCTTCCAGCGCGAATTAGTAGCTCGAGCACACCATCAAAGGCACCTGAATAAAATATAAGAGTTTAAATTTGAGTTATGATTTATTTTTATATGTCTATGTATTTGGGTATGTATTTGTTGTGTTTGTGTACCTGAATCGGATGAGGTGGCATCGACGATAGGAAGAAGGGTCTTCATCTTTTCTTTCGTTAGTCCTAGTTTTTCGCATTTTAAATGACCTTCACGAGCCTTCATCCTGCAAACCAAAGCAAAAAAATAAAATTTAAGTTTGAATTTGATTTTGATTTTTTTTAAAACGAAAAAGGAAAAAATGAATATATATTTTTTTAATTGTACCAGTTCTTGTTGCCTCGTAGAGTGTTGATTTCTCCATTGTGGCCCAAAACACGCATAGGCTGAGCACGGTCCCAACTCGGGAAAGTATTAGTTGAAAACCTCGAGTGGACCTGTTTGTAAATAATTCAATTCACAAGTTAATTAATATTCAGTATATCTAGAAAAACTGCTTTTTTTATTTACGAAGCATGGTTAATCAAGGTTATCAGTCAATTATTTTTGTTGCCCATTGTGTATATTTAGGTTTATTACTTTATTGTCACGTTAAAGATTAGTAATTATTGATTAACAATAAGCATGTAGAATATATTTGATTTATGCAGGTTAATAGTCCTATTACTAATCAATCAACAACATATATAACCTGCATCAAAGATTAATAATTAAACATAAAAATTTAGCAAGAACTAATAATTATACGAATTAATTGAAGAAAGAAAGTGTGTGAAAGAGTTTGAGATGGATTCAAATATTCAATATACTTGAATTACAATGCAGAACATAACCTTTGATAAAAACCAAACAAAACACTGGAAGTAGTCTCATCCTGACGCACAGAGCACACAGGAGTAATAACTCCGCCAGGATTGCATTGGGATTCGATTTGCATTTCGATTTTTCTGCAATATCGGGTCAACCAAATTAAACCCTCCCCCCCTCTACCCCTTTTCACGACCTGTATTGTTTCCCCCGCAATTCTACTATTCCGTCCAAATACAATTATTTTGTGTATATTAAGAATCTTTTTATTCTGTTGTGGGGAAACAATACAGCTCCTGAGAGGTAAAAATCTTTTTTTACCCTCTAATCTTATTTTTAATTTAGTTACTTCACCCATTTTTACGCCGTTTACCAGATCGTCCTAGATTAATTACGGGATAAATAAGAGGGAAAGTAAAATAAAATAAAAGCATTACCAGTGCCATGTAACTCGTAAAATTTTTATCACCTAGATCCGCATAATAATAGTCTTGCAATTGTGAAGGCTTCAGCTGTCCTTTATACACAATAGTCCTAAAAAACAAAAAAAATAATATTAATATATTTCAAGGAGAATATATATGTAACAAACTAGAGAAATAATAATACTAATAATAAATACCGTGCAGAAAGGGAGCATATGTAGAAGTCCCTCGCGCCGCCAATCTTGAGCCCGAGAGCTTTTCGAATCTTAATAATATTGAGCTTCCTCAATATATACAACTGAGATATTCATCAAGGAAATTAAAGTTAGTAGTTTTATTTTAATATTCCAAAAAATTAGGAGTGTTCTGCAAATATGAAAAAGTACCTGTTGCTCAAAATCAGAGGTGGAATTGGGGCTTTTGGTGAGGAAAGCTTGTTCCATGATTGGTTCCGTTGAAATCGCTGACTCGCCCAATGCTGAGTTGTCAGTGGGGACCGCTCGCCAGCCGAGCACTGTGTGCCCTAGAGATTCTGCCACCTGTACAGACAAAAATGTTTTTAAAAAAAATTAGAAAAAGGTCACACGTTTTGTTGCATATCAAACCCATACAAAACGAGAAATATCATTCATACATCTGTGAAAACTTTCTTGCTTGTTGTGCGACGTTTCTCATCTTGGGGGAGGAAAAACATTCCAACCGCGTATTCGCCAGGTGGCGGCAGCACGAATCCCAAATCCTTTGTCACCTGAAATAATTGATACATCAGATTAATTGCAAATTTATATAATTGATGATTTTAATAATACTATATGATATTATGATTATAAGATAACAATATATATACCTCTTTGAAATATTCATGAGGAAGAGCGACTAAAATACCGGCACCATCACCGGTATTCTCTTCACAACCACAAGCTCCTCTGTGGGCCATCCTCTCGAGCATCATTATTGCATCAGTGACCTAAAATTAAAAAAAAAACTTATAAATTAAATTATATTGCTATCTTTTCTTTTTCAATGGAAAAAGGGTAAAGGTGGGATGAATTTATTCTAACTAATTATGGGGTATCTTTCTTTTCAACCACGTAAGTTCCAAAGCTATGAATAAATTGACCAACTTTTATAAAGTATAAGAGGAAGAAACAATTTTTATATCTCCCAAGTATTTTCTAACAACTCAATTTTCAATTGTATTTTTTTTTATTGAATTAAGATGGTCGAAACAAAAAGTGGAAATTTTATAAGATTTGCAAAACACATGAAATTCACATTGAAATCAATGAAATTATGAAATAAAATGAACTAACCGTTTCACGATTGCCCTTGCCAGAAAGCTCAGCAACGAAACCAACACCGCATGAATCCTTCTCGAAAGAAGGGTCATAAAGCCCAATTGGCTTCTCGGGTATTTTCGAGAACGGAACGAAACCCGGCATGTTAACATTCTCAGACCCGTTTTGCTTCTCCTCTTGTTCTTCCCATGGCTGTACCAACTCGTCAGGTACCTGAGAGTTGGTAGGGAAGAACTCGCTCTCTATGGAGACAGCATTGAGCTGCCTCGAAACAGAGTATTGACCAGCAAGTTGAGCGTTTCTCTTCAAATTAGAGCGAGGTGCTGCGCCGGTACCAGAGAGTGAGGCGTTTCGAAGCTTGAAGGTTAAGCCGTGAGCACTGGACATCTCCAGTTGTTAAAACTGTGTGCTTTTTAGTAGATTGGTTGGTGGGTTTTTAGGGGGGTTTTGAGATCTTTCTTCTCTGTAGTTCTGTAATAATAACAAAAACAAGAAAGAAATTTGTTAGTATTTATTTAATAAATGCAGAAAAACAAGATTGATTAACAGATTCAAAGCAGTTTTTACTTCAATTTTTAACACAGAAAACACCTTTTATGTAATAATAATTATTAAAAAAAAGGTTCTAAAAACAAATAATAAGTATGAATAATTAAACACTTCAATTTCATTGTAAGCATTTCAGCAAAAACCTTTCATGCAGGATTGATTTCGAAATAAAAACCTTAATTTAAATTGAACAAAATAGAATCTCTTAAACATGAAAAAGATTCAAAAGCAGGTAGAAAACAACAAAACAATACAAAACAAATCAAAATATTAATAAATAAACACAGATCTCAAGTTGAATATTTTAGTAATCGAAGCAAGGTCAAACAATAAAACTCTATTCTAGCCACCAAACCCCAAAACAATACATGAATCTTCGAAACCATATCACAAAAAATCTTAAAATTATGTCAAAAAATAAAGAGATAGAGATAGATCTCCCTCTCTCTATCTCTCTCTCCTCACCAACCTCTAAATCTCCGTCTCTTAAAACCTCTTTCTGTTCTCCTTTTCTCTCTCCTTCTCCTCCCCCCTCTCCCTGGGGTTTTATAGAGATTTCGGCCAGCAAAGAGAGAGACAGAGAGTCTGACAGGGAGCCCACACCCAGCTACCCCCAATTGGGCCCTAAAACAATTATTATTATTATTATTATTATTATTAGTCTAACCATTCTATTAATTCAAATTCGCCTTCGATTATACTAATTAAATGGCACATAGAAAATATTAAAAGTGACAGTTGGCACAAAAGAGAGCCTATGCGGCACGCGACAGCCGCTCATGGTGGGCGCCCACCAAACGAGGCGAAGACTTTCTTCTCTTCTTTACTCTCTATCAGGTTCACTTATCTCTGTATACCATTTTTGTATGTGGACCGGGTCTATGTAAAAACATTTAACTGACATTTCTCGGAATGGCCCCTGCAAGATTGAAAATTGGAAACGGTGGCAGTGTTAAAAGAGGAAGTTATAGATGAGGCATTTAATTAGTGAAAATATATGCGGAAAAAACGATGGATGAGAATTTATTTAGATGGCTTCCTTTTTGAGAAATTTTAAATCTTATCCCTTTTAAATACGAAAAAATATCCGAATGTTTTAAGTTTTTAATTTTAATCTTTTTTTTGGTAACGTTGGATTTGGATAAATGGAGGGCTGAGATTGACACGTATGACGTCACAAGAGGAAAGTTGCGCACGTGAAAAGCACGTGATGATAATCAGGTCAACGTATCAGTTACCTGTTGAATTGGTAAGTTTCACCAAATTATCCATAACACCAAACCCAACTACCCTTGTTTACTTTTAAATCACTACATATGCTTATTAATTATTTTATTTGGTGTTTATTTTTATTGTATTTCTATTTTTTCAAAGAAAATAATAAATTTAAGTCTCGTATATTTTTTATTGATTCCTGGCAGTAAATAATATGTTATATAATTATTTAATATAGTATCTCAAATATTGTTATCTGGATTTATCTACACAAATGTTAATGGTTTGACATTGTTAATATTTTTTTTTATTTCTATTCATGATGATTGGTATATATATCTTCAAGTTCTATGTTTTTGGTTATAAATATATTTTTCAGTTTGTACCAAAAAAATTGATAAAAAATAGTCAATAATTACTTGATATTTCAGTTAACCGTATCAGTTTATAATGATTAATTAAATACACTTCGTATAATTCTTGATTAACCATTTTAGATATATATTACAATTTTCAAATCTCATATATCAAAAAATTAAAATACATAAACATATTAAAATTTAATTAATTTATTAGATTATTTTGCTTAAACTCAATTACTTGGATTTCTTAAAAGCAACATCCATTTATTCCAATTATATCTTTATTAGGAGTTGTTCTTTACAATTAGTCAATACAACGACACGTGAAAAAAAAATATATAAAGATATCATTACATAAAATAATTTTACTACATAAAATCAATATGTTTTTTCTACGAGACTTGGTGAACGAGGACATGATATGGATAAAACAGTTTCGTCATCCACTAATTTATTTGTATTTTCATACTATTTGTCTGATTGGTCGATTAGCTTTACGAATCTCTTTTGTCTTTTGTTTGTTTGAGTTAATTGATTCTTTTAGAAAAACTGAAGTTGAAATATATAAACATTTCACTTTCAACACAACCAATTTTGTATTTATATCGAATCAAAAGCTCCAAAGTCTTCCTTTAAAATTATTTCACATATTCATCATATAAAAAGGAAAGTTGTCATCGAAAACAACATATGTAAAATTGAATATTACAAATGATAGATTGCAAAAAGAATGGGCGGGCAAAAATGATATTTCGATTATGAAATTAATTGTGTATCAATCTACTTGATTATCAAAAGATGTATAGATAATATGTAAAATTCATAACTTTCTTTGCAACTTGTTGGATGACTTGAATCAAACTTGAATGTATAATAGGGAAAGAAAAATTATTTCTAGATTTGCGATTAGAACAAACAAATTAATCATCTAATTATATCATCTTATGACTAATATTTAATTTGAATATACAACGTCATAAAAAAACTGACTAGGATTTACTGATAAAATTATGCTGATCAAACTCAGCAAGTGTCTAGTTGAAATATCTAAAATACAATTCAAAATTATAAATATGAATTCGAACATCAAATTCTTTGACAGAGAGAAATTCTAATTTGGATCAAATTAAATGAAAAAAGAGAGATATCATGTTATCCACAAAATTGACAATTTCTCGAAGAAAAAAAGAATATAAGATATTATATTCATTCTAACATTCATACAAAATTTAATTATCAATTGTTATCCAAACTTTTAGAGAATTCATGTAACTAACACGGTCGTGGCTATGCCTGTCATTCGGGACATTCTATTATAAAAAGCCTAGTAACTCAAAAATTATCAGAACATTCTATTATACACTTACCACATACACTTAACACGGCCGTGGCTATGCCTGCCATTCGGAGGTCGCTATCATTTCCATAAAATAAAAAATATAATGCAGGATGGTTGCCCACATTGAGTTAGGTTTTAACGATTGTTTTAGGTTTAGGATTTTCTTAATTATTATTCAAGTTTGGGGTTGGGTGAGTGAATGGACCTAGGAATCTTGATACTGTCATACCTGACGCAAATTTTTTTATTTTTTATTTCCTTGCAGTCATCCATAAAACATAATAAACACAAAAACTATATAGAGAGAGAGAACTAAAAAATTAATGCTTCTCATTAATTTTAAAAATTGGAAAAATAATTATAGATTATTTTTAAAATTTGATATTTTGTAGGGATATACATAGGGTGGATACTGCCGAATAATGGTACTACCGTATTCATATTCGTTTGATTTTTCGGATACAAATACAAATAGTAACCGGGTACGGATACGATTCGGATATTATAAGAATATGAATATAGTTCGAATATTATCGAATACGTATTAATTTCAACTACTCAAATGATTAGCATATTCTAGTTATATTATTTATTAAAAAAAATGTCCCATAAAATACAAATCTCATTATAAATATGAAATTTTATCATAAATATTACTTTATTGAATTATAAAAATATTAAAATATAAAAAGCATTGTCATTAAATACAGTACATGTTTTTCTTATTCGAGATATTTATTATCTTTAATATAAACAACAATAAAAATAAACGCAAACAAAATCACAAAAAAGTTAAAAAAAAAAATGATGGTTCTTCTGTCATGCATATTATTTTTGGAGTAATTCTACGCAACAAGTTATCGCAACATGATTCATGATAACATGATGATGAGGTATAAGATGTGTATTGAATTAAGTTAAATTAATTTTAGAGTGCGAATACAATATCCAATGTATGATCAACATCATGCTGCGAGAGCATGTTGCGAGAACATATTGTGTAGAATTATTCTTATTTTTGTTTTGATTTGAAACGCCAACCCAGTTTCATTTGGCATGAACTAACTTACTAATTAGTAATTATTAGCAATATTTCATTAGTCTAAATTGTAACGTCATGATTATAATATTGATGGCTTGTTTTTTCTTTGGTATGTGATGTGGGTTTTTCTTTATTATAAACTACACTAAGAAAAGTTGGATACAAAGAGGTAAAATAATTGTATATATCACAAACCAGATTTTAAAATAGACACAAATATTTGTTTATTAGACTGTTTTTCTCCGAGAGGCAAAACAAACAACTCCCATGAATTATCAAATACATGGATAGTGAAATCCATGTATATCACAATCCCTCGAAACAAACAAGCCCTATGATAATATTGATGGCTTGTTTTTTCTTTGGTATGTGATGTGGGTTTTTCTTTATTATAAACTCCGTTAAGAAAAGTTGGATACAAAGAGGTAAAATAATTGTATATATCACAAACCAGATTTTAAAATAGACACAAATATTTGTTTATTAGACTGTTTTTCTCCGAGAGGCAAAACAATTCTATATTAATATGACAAGTCAAGTTGCAATATTCATAATGGAATCTTCTATATTTTTAAATTTTTTGGTTTGTCAACTCAAAATGTTTTTTTCATTTTGTAATATATATTTTTTAAAATTTCTTTTTATAGTGATGCATAGACCCAACATACACCCACTAATTTAACTTAAACTACGTACCTGTTTGTTTAGAACGTATATTGTTTTTTCTAACTTGTGCATGCAAACAAATGGAGCAATTTCAAGACTATACAAAAAAAAATTACAATTACAATTACAACAATACCATAATACAACTATGACAAATGAACTTTCTAGTACCAAAAAAAAAAAGCGAATATCAAATTTCTAATTTGTTTGTCTAATGTTGCATATATTTAAACAAATTTTATATGAGTAAATAAAACATTTAAATTGTATGTTGCCAACGGTCATGTTAGAAAATGATATCAACGATTTTAAATTGTAAAAAAATAAATCAACGTATTAATGATTTTTTTTTACCGAGTTTGACCTTTTTTCCTTATTAATCTTCAATTTTTTTACCGACTTTTGGATCCAACATTTGGGGATGTCCAAAATAATATTTTTATACTTTTATACTTTTTTGACATTATACACAATTTGCTATTATATTTATGTTTCAAAATTTATATTTTTCTAATTTTAGTTCCCAATTTTTTAATTTGCAATTAATAATCATGTTTCAAAATTCATATTTATGAATTTTATTAATCGTTTCCTAATTGTTTGAAACCTATTGAGAAAAATACCAAGGGCGCACAGCGGGAGCTTCTGTTTCAGCTTTCCAGAGAACGTGTTCGAAACTTTATGTTGTAATTGAATTTCCAGACATGAATGATATTATTGAATTAATTTATTATTATTTTCCAAAAGTTCCTTTTGCATAGTTTCAAACACGTTAAAATTATTTTTAGAGATATTTATTTTTATTTTTATCAAAGTTTTACATATACCAAAAATAATTTCTTTAAATAATTGTAAACGTCTAATACTTAGTTCTAATTGTTTTAGGATGTTTATTGAATTTCATTAGTTATTCATTAAGTTTTGTTAAATTAAACAACCAATATTTTTAGAGAATGAACGTGATATATACAAACCAAGTTCATTTATCGAGAAATATGTTGAATTTGACATCAATAAGCCTGTGATTTCAACGAATTTGGCACCATTTAATGACAACATTTTATGATTCATTGTGAATTTGAGACCCTTTAAACAATATTTGGATTAAATATGTCTACCGTTGTTTTGTATATTCATTTGTTAGGTTTTATTTTACTTTTGTATGCTATGTTATAGTATCTAATTTAATTTTTATTTGGGTAATTTTGTTTTGAAATATGATAAATTATTAATGTTTGTGTTTGTTTTTTTTTTTTAATTTGAATTATAATTATTATAATGTTAGAATATTGTATATGATAAATTATTAACAAGTAAAACGACTGATTAATTGGTAGTTCGCTAGATTGGTAATCTGCCGACTCGTTCGGTTTAACGTATTTTACAACATTGGTTGTCATATTGTAGTTGCATAAAGAAACTTTTATTTTAATTTCTTAAACAAGATATTTTTACGGGCCTACTCAATAAATTATATGCACTGTCATATCCATATGAAGGGGTGGGCAAATGGTTCGGTTTATTTGGGAACCGAACCGAACCAGTCGAATTCGGTTTAATCGGTTCGATTTTTCGGTTTATTTGGTTCGGTTCGGTTCAAAAATTAATATTGTTCGGTTTATTCGGTTCGGTTCGGTTTTGATATTTTCAGAACCGATTAAACCGAACCGACCGAATTAATACTATTTTTCACTTTTTCTATTATATTCATTTAAAAAGATTAAAATTAAATATTATAAAATTAGAAATAACGTAAGTATATTTTATAATTATTTTTTTTCTAAATAATATTTGAATTTTAACATTATAAAACTTCTAATTCGGTTCGGTTTTAAATCGGTTCAAATTTTATTCGGTTCGGTTCGGTTTGAATTTAGTCCGATTCGGTTTAATTCGGTTTACTCTTATTCGGTTCGGTTCGGTTCGGTTCGGTTCGGTTCAACCGAATGCCCACCCCATATCAGTTTAAGTCATGAACATGCACCACAGATCTCAAAATTATATTTATATGTTTAATGATATTTTAATTGTATTAAAATAATGCCACCTTCTGATTTGTATAATCTTGAGGCCCTAACTTCGTGCAAGTAATAGGCCCTCACATCTTATACAAATTATTTTTTTGAGAAAAAATCTGTATTTCCATAATTAGTCTTGCTTTTTGCTCCACTACTTTTTTTTTTACTTTATTTATTAATTATGCAAAGAAACAGTTTACAATTTTGCCTTAATTTTGCATTCCTGCCCACAGGCTATATTATATGCAGAATATTAAGTAATTTTGCTTGAATCGTTGGAGGGAATTGTAGTTGACACAAGATTAGATTAATACCAATTTGCAGTAAATTAATTATGTATTGTTTGTTTCATATATTATCATTAAGTTGAAATTAACATGCATGCTTAGAATGGCGTGAATTTTTCGTGTGTTGGCATATACAATAATTATAGTGATGTATCATACATATATTTATTTGGACTATCATATATATAATGAGGGAGAACTAAATGTCAAATATTCCACATATCATTAATATATTTATATTTTTATATTTTTACTGTCCATGTTTACCATCATCCAATTATAATTAAATCCAAATTTACTAATATAGTAAATAAGTTATTGAGATGGACTAATTGACCATTAACCAAGTGTTAAACGGTTGAATATGACTCGTTCGAAAAATAATTAATTCAATCTAAATTTGTAAATTTTGAAAAAGTATTGGACAGAATTAATCCACCATTTTAAATGTGTTAAAAAGATATACATGACTCATTTAAAATAATAACATAATAGAATAATTATATTAGTTTTATTATATATTAAAATATAAAATAATATAAAAGTACATTTAATATAGTAATATTTTAATATTATTATTATAATATATTGTATGCATATAATATAATATTATTATTATAATATATTGTATGCATATAATATAATATTATTATAATTTTATATTGCAATAATGCTATATTATAATAATATTTTTTTGTCAAACTAATATTATTATAATAATAATACGATCATATAATAATAATATAACAATATTACTATAATACTAATAATTTTGTATCAGTTTTAACGAAATATTATTTTTACATTTTCGATGATAAAATTCCATAAATTTTTAAACAACCAAAAAAATAATTATATTTTCCAACATTTCATAATTTGGACATCCAAACAAACTGTGGAATTACTAATTCCAATATTTTTTACTCCTCCACCTTATAATCAGGGACGAAACCAGAAAGTAATGTTGGGGTGGGGGGGGGGGGGGGACATAAACTCAATACTTTAATTATCAAATTTTAACGTACTTCTTTTGAAATTTAGAACGAACACTCAAGCACAACTTGTTTTGCATCATATCAAAATTATTTATTATTTTGTTTGTCGAGAAAGATTCGGCAATTTTTTCTCAATATAAACAAGCAAATAATTTGTAAAAAAAAATCATCATCCTTGTCTTGACGATATGCATGGCTGAAAAACGCGTTCGGTCATCACCGTCAAAATCTGAAATTGGTACACTTTATTCTTGACAAAAAAAATATTAAATCGCCACTAGCGTGTAAGAAGATTTAATATTTTATCAGTATAGTTTTCTATTTACACAACTTTCATGAGAAATTACATATTACAAAATATAAAATTAAATTTACAATTAATTGTGAAAACATATCTCAATTTGTGTATTAATTTTTTTTATTGAAGAAAATATTCAAAATATTTGACCAAACTAAAAATCGCAACACAAGTGTCTAAACAATAAAAATAGGGATCCATCACCATCAATGAGTTTAGCAAATAACAGTAAACAGAATACAAGGACTAAACTGAATTAGAAGAGGAAGAAAATTCATGGGTAGTCTTCATTGTCAACCTCATGACAAAAACGTAGGAATAAAATTGAGAATTTGTATTAAAATTAAAATCAAAACATTGTTTATATGTGGATGAATGAATCAAGATTCAAGAAATATATAGTTTTTTTTAATTGGTTCCGTCCTTGCTTATAATTCAATTCTACTCCACTAATTCCGCTTGTCAAAAGACCCCATAGAGTTTTTCTTTAATCTCTTATAGATTTTTTCTTTCTTTACTTGTCTCGCAAGCTCTAGAAATGTGAATATTTTTGTCTCGTCTTATTTTTGATAAATTATTTATTGATTACATTTAAATACATAATATGATTATAAAATGGTGTTTTGTACAATTTAGTAAACATGTCAATCACAGTTCTAGCTTCAAAAAAATTATTCCGGAAATAATACTATTCATAAAATATATAATTTTTTAGAGAACCTATTAACTATATAATTACTTTGTTGTTGTTTGAAGAGACATCAATTTGCGATTATAAATATATGATTAATTTGATATTTATATATAAATAATTAATATTACATATATACTTCGATATTTGTCATATTTCATATTTGTGATTTACTTATTTTGCCACGTAATTTCTCAACAACAAAATGCAATTAATGGCACCTTATTATTACTTTTTGAAAAAGCACATAAAATATGCAAAAAGAACTAATGTACTTATATAAGTGCAGGTGCTTATCATTATATTGATTGTTATTTTATAGAAAAGGAGGAGAATATGAAAATTGCCAAGTCGTTGAGATTCCCTTATACGGGTCATGTCTCGTGACATACACGTGACTTCTCATGGCTACTTTTTTGGGCAGAGTTTTTTTAGTTTTGCCTTTTTTTTTTGTCAGTTCACTTATTTTATTAACTTCGACCAGTAAACTTTAAAATTTCATATTTAGGATTTAATAATTAATAATTAATATGCAGGTTTATATTATGCGTTGATGTTTGGGAAATTGGTCGAAAACCAGTACTATTTCCTCGATCGAAATCGAGCAGAAGAATGCACGTTTCAAAGAAAACAAAGCCAAAGCAAACAAGAATGTTTTATAAGACTGACGTATATATTTTTAACTATGTATTATGTCGTTTTATATTTTAAAATACAATGCATGTTTAGTTTGAAATATATGTTTTTTTTTTACGTATATAATGTATCTTTTAAATGTATGATATAATTTATTGTATGCATGTAGGGGTGTCAATGGTTCGGATACGGTTCGGATAGTGGTCGAACCATATTCATATCCATATTTTTTTTTCGGATACGGAATTACTCGGATCCGGATATGGTTCGGATACTAAACGGATACGGATACGATTCGGATATTGTCGGATACGAATACGAATACGGTTTATATTCGAATATTAAAACGGATACTACGATATTGAAATATAAAAAAAAAAGATTTCTATATAAAACGGATACGGTTTATTTTTAAGATTACAGTGGTAATTATTAATTAGAGGAATTTTTTTTTTTTTTTTGCATGGTATATCACTGACAATATGAAACAAATCCAAAATTAAAAAAAAAAACATGAAAGACAACTACAATAGTTACTGTGATTTTGAGAAGTCAGTAACTATTAGTACTAAAAAATTATTGTAAATGGATCATGATTTTGATAATATGAGTATTCATTTTCATAATTTATTTGGATCCGGATACTATCCGGATCCGGATCCGGATCCGACTGAAAATAACGTATCAGATCCGAATCTGGATCCGAAAATATGGATATGGTTCTGACCCAGATCCGAATGGATCCGGATTTTTTTTTCCGGATACGGTTCGGGTCGGTTCGGGCAATATCCATACCATTGACACCCCTATATGCATGACATGTTTTCAATGTATTTTTTAAATATATGATATAGTTTACACACATAATTTTTTTTTTAAATTTCACACAGCAATCCTCCAAAATTACGCCTCCAATTGATACGGGGCAAAATTCGCACTAGTCATACACATAAACTTCTCATGCTCTATTTTATATAAGCCAAAATAATGTAAAAAAAAACATAAAATAGAAATAGAAATTGAACAAATGCAAATTCATAGAAAGTAATATTGTACATAAAAGAAAAGACGATGTGTGACACGATATAAAATTATAAAATAAAATAACTTATTGTAAAACAAAATAAGATAATATCTAAAAAATAATATTCTTTAATAGTTTGTTGCAAAATAGTATTTTTGCCTTCTTTTTATTGTGTTATATTTATAAAATAAAATATAAAACAAAAATTATATTTATAGATATTCTGGTCTAAAAAGGAATTATCCCGGTTTATAAGGTAAAAGAAGAAGGAACCTAAAGTTCAGGGTATTTTTTTGTTGAGCCCATTTACTATTCCTCCCAGTTTGCTCCGCACCTTGCCGATATGGATAATTAGTGATTAATTATCATCTTAATTAAAAAAAATACTTAATTAATAATTAATTAATATAGAATTAAGGTACATACGTATTCACTGTTATTCATTAATATTTATTAACTGTTAATAGAGTTTATTTGTGTTAAATGAGATGGTGATTAATGGTTAATTAACCGTATCGGCTAGGCGGAATGTGAATATGGGGAGGAGTAAAATTTTCTTTTTTGTTTTCATAAACCTGACAGAATTTTCAAAGAAAATCTAATTTTGGGTCATAAAGTACAAGATTGGTAGGTGCACAAAAAGGATACAAGTAGGGGTGGGCAAATGGTTTGGTTTATTTGGGAACCGAACCGAACCGATCGAATTCGGTTTATTCGGTTCGGTTTTTCGGTTTATTTGGTTCGGTTCGGTTCAAAAATTGATATCGTTCGGTTTATTCGGTTCGGTTCGGTTTTGGTATTTTCAGAACCGATTAAACCGAACCGACCGATTAACACTATTTTTTATTTTTTTATTATGTTCATTTAAAAAAAAATTTAAATTTAATACTGTAAAATTAAAAATAACGATAAATACATTTTATATGATCTGTTTTTATATTTTTTTACTAAATACCACTTGAATTTTAACATTATAAAACTTCTAATTCGGTTCAACCGAATAAACCGAATAAGAAATTCGGTTTATTCGGTTCGGTTTTAAATCGGTTCAAATTTTATTCGGTTCGGTTCGGTTTGAATTTAGTCCGGTTCGGTTTAATTCGGTTTGCTCTTATTCGGTTCGGTTCGGTTCGGTTCAACCGAATGCCCACCCCTAGATACAAGGTTAGGTGGCACTACAAACATTAAATCACCAAATCCCTCATAATCAAATATAAATTGGGTCTGAAAACCAACTGAAAATAGCCCTTAACCATCATTTGTTTGCTTTGAGAAAACGATTCACTATCAACAAAATTAGATAAAATAAAATAAGACTTAGTTGGAATAAAAAAAAACATAATTGCTAATTGTCTTGTTGTAGTAAACATTAGTTCAAGAAGGCAACGAACCTAAAATTCAACTCTATAAATCAAGAAATAAAGATGAGATTGAAATTTGGACCCACTGCATTTATTTTGTCTTGAATTATTCCCTTAAAATAAATGGAAATTATACTCTGTTGTGATCAGATTGCAACAAAAAAAATCCACTAATTCTTAATTAATCCATTTAATAAACATCTCAATTAACAAAATACATTGAATTAATAATTTTTAAATATTAATTATCATTTGTTAATCCGGATATATGTTAATTAACACGTCGATCAATCAACATGTGTTAATCTATAAGTTAATTAACTGAATTAATTAAAAATTAGTGGTTTTTTGTTGCAATCCGATAGCACCATATATGTCCTCTAACATAAATATGATGTTGATGTATTTATTTAGACAAAAATATCACTAAAGATAAGCAAGTATATAGATAAATTTTAGCTTAGTTTATTGTAATATATATTTTTCGAAAAGAGAAAAAAATCAAAAGCGGGTCTATTAAAAGATTGGGAGAGATCATAATAATTTTAAAAAAATTGGACTTGATTATATTACAGTACAATGAAATTGAGACGTACGTGTGTGTGTGTGTATATATTTATTTATATTTTTAAATTATATTTTTTGTTTTGTTTATAATATTTTGGCACTCTCAAAATTGTCATCTTAATTAGAAATATAGATGATGTTGCGAGGAAATTGGGAGTTACGGTATACGGCCTCTTACATTTTTGGGGTCATTGGGGGTGATTATGGTTATAATGATAAAAAGTTACAATTTACATAAAAAATAACATGGAAAGAAAACCAAAGTTATGATAGGGTGGGTAACTTGAGGACAAATGGCACTAATGATTTTCTAAACAGGCTTCAAAATTCGATCACGTGCTCACTGATCAATGTGATCATAATTCATACATAACCCCCCCTCCTCTCTAATATTTACCTACCATTAGGCCCAAAAAGTACGTTGGTAAGTGTGGGGTTGCAATCATGCATGTGGTATTTTCAGATTTTGAAGGATACCCATCAAAACGGGTCCTAATTAAGATTATAAATTCAAATCGAGGCCAAAATTACTTGAATTAATCATTAATGTAAGTGGTACATCAAGCTCAGCCTTGGAATTCGAGAGGCCATATCCAATGGCAAATTAAATAATTCCAACTAAACTAACCCTCACATACATTAATCATAATAACTTTAACTAAACTAACGAACCCTTACAGCCCATTTTTTTCTTCTCTATTTTAATTACATGCAAGCCCGTTTTATAAATAGGGAAGTTGTATCGTACATTCTTAAAAGGATATTTTGGATATCTGAGCAATTAATTATATTTGTAAAAATGTGTATCATAAAATTTTAAAATGAATCGGAAATGATTCTAATTTAATCAAACATTAATTAATAAATATACTTGAGATCTTACTTTAAATATTTATAAATAGATAATTACTCAAAATATCTTTGAAAATAAGTGTATAATAAGAAAAATAGTGTATGATATAAACTCTCTTATAAATATATAGGTGAGTTCTATCGTACATTTTTTTTTCTCCATATAATACGTTTTTTTCAAAGATATTTTGTGTAATTATTAATTAATGAGTATTAATGTAATGTCTCGAATGTGTTTATTAATGAATGATATGCTAAATAGAAAATATGTATTATTCATTAAAAAATAAATTTTATGATACATATATTTAAATATCCTTTTAAAAAATGAATGATATGACTTCCCAAATAATTATGGTAATTTTACTTTGCCCCCACATTGCACCAAAATATCCTCTATATACATTAACAGAGATAATTAACATGTTAAATAATGTATAGCACATATTTAATAAACATGTGAAATAATTAGAGAAATAATTCTGCACTTCATGAGTGTATTATATTTTGAGTGGGCGTCCATGAATGCGGAGTGCTCTAGTCGGTCTCAAATAATTAATTGAAAGATATTTTGATCTCACTGGACGTATTCTATGTCCGATGGTAGGAAGCGTTGTTCCTCTTTCTTCTTTCAAACCCATCAATAAGACTAATGAGATTGATTGACATTTGCATTTTTTTTTACCACTTCATTATATTTGCTTGTTTTTTTGGATCAAATTCGAGCTTTTCGTTCTAATCAGACGATGTTTGTTGATTAAAAAAACCGATCATGCGTCTATTTGGTTCACATGTGGGAGTTCTTTTTGTTGATACACATCGATGCTCTTCTATCTACGTATATGTCCATTTACATACAATATATTTGTTTATATTCTCCTTCTCTCGCATGCATCACCATTATCGCCCCCATTTCTCTCTCATCCTATTTTTAGTTCAATTTTTTTTTTTCAAAATTCGTTTTTTAAACCTTGGTATTTTTCTTTGAATAGTGATGTACATCCTCTAGTATTCTCTCCCAATAATCTTGATGACGTGGATATGACATAACATCATAAAAATTAACATATAAATATATGATTTAACATCTTAATTTATGATTTGATTATCTTATTTATGATTGAATTTCTAATTAAGATGTTAAACCATGGATTAAGGTGTTAAATCTTATTCACGTCATTAAGGTTCTTGAGGGAGAGGTGAGGATATGTCCAACATTTTCTTTTTTCTTTTGACAAATATGTTATCGTTTTTTTTTTCTTTTTTTTTCTTCTGTCGGAGTCTTTCGAAAGATAATGATGATCAGATTTTGTAATGAAAATGTGAGACTAATCTCATGTTATTGTCGAGAAAGGATGATTCGAAGACAGATTTTGTCACGAGGGATAAAAAATATGAGTTCCCCTCCAGATAGATCTTCACTATCATTCTTAACATGTAAGATATATTTTCCTCCGTCTCACTTCTTTATTATGAATCATCCGAATTTCAGTTCATTCATAGATTCGTAACATTCATAATATTCAAATATGAATATTGATCGTTAACTAATCAATATTTTCAAATTAGATTTCAACAAACAAGACGAGTCAATTCAATTTTTTACTCATTCTAATTAGAAGTAGGGTATAATATACTAGCAAGCAACCATCAATCATCATTTGTTCGTTTTTTTCTGGCAGCCATCTTTTGTGTCATTTTCTAATTGAATGAAATGTTTTTCCAAAACAAAACAACTTCCTATTGTTTCAACAATGATAGACACTTGGAATTTTTATTTAGATTTGTATCTACAAATACACGTGTCAGTCGAATTTAGAATTTTTAAAGTTTTATTCTATTTAAAAATTTGACGTGATTGTACTGTGATTTGTCACGTATGTTTCTAGACAAAATTTAAGTGCGAAATATAGGTGCTTATTATTATTGCTATTGTTTGACAAGATAACAACAAGCTTTTTATTTGTCAAACAATGGCAATAAAAAAAGGTTATTTGGATAAAAGATCGGCGATCAAAATCGTTACCTCACTACGGGTGTCCAAGCCAACCAACCAATCAACCAACTATTATTTTTTTCTCAATTGGATGAGATGAGATAATAAAATTTATTTAAAAAAAAGAAGCCAAATTGAACATAAATTGCTCTAAATAATTGTTGCTACCTTCTTTTGATTCCTTTTTTAATTAAATTTTGAAATCTATTTCCACACGCCGTCGGTTTGCCTCGTTTCTCTTAAAAATGAGTCCTATGTTTGTTTATTTTTTATTCTCAAAGACGTTTTGGGCACGTAGTTGCAATCAATTGGACACAAAATTCAACGTTCATAAAGAAAAAGATGAAATAATTAAGTGGAGAACGTGAGAGATCAAAAAATAAATTTGATTTCAATATTAAAATTTCAAAGTTTTGGATTTGTATGAAACTAGATAGTTCAGAAATACAGGCCAAAAGTTGAGAATGTGACGTGGTTTTATGTAGTTTTTAATGCGTTAAATTAAAATTACTATCAAACCAGTCAAAAATCTGGCCAATATGCACAAGAAATAATATAATTGGATTATATATTTCAGAAGAATGACCAATTACATTGAATTTGAAGAATCAAAATCGATGTTTTTCTACGGATGATCAATGCTAAAAAAAATTGATGGGACCATGAAAGCACAAGCAAAGAATGAGAAACGTTTTTGGCTTATTTCATTTGAATTACATTTTGGATAGAAAATTGGATTTTATATATTGTGTGGTGCATGTTAAGTGGAATATCTGAATTAGGATTTCATGCAATGAATGGCATGAAAATCCTTCTCGAAGACAAATTAAATGTTAGTATTTGATATGTATTATGATTTCAATCCTTAATTATTGGATTATTGGCCCCCTTGTTAAATGACTTGATATATATGAAAGGAAATTTGGCCCAATTAAGATGAAAGAATTAGAAAATTTATTCAATAAAGAAAATGTAATTTGTAGACACTTATTATTGGAAGAATTCTCTAGCACAAAATTATTTTTCACTAAACAATTTACTAAATTTCTTTATTGGCCCCACAAATATACCAAAATTGTATCAAAAAATATCTGTCATGCATGCATGTGCATGTTGATATGTTATTTCTCATTGTCTACCCTTTTTGCAGTTGCAGACAAGGAGTCAATGGCAAACAAGAATTTATCATTTTATCATTTTATCATTTTGTCACATACATGCATTTAATTTTGTAGGTCCCTTGACCTTTGGACATGTCCACTTGTAAAGAGACAAGTAGAAAGAAGACCCTCCATATCCAACATCAATGGCAAAGATTATATATTACACAACTCAAATACCACTTCATTAGCTTTCAGAAACATGAATATGAGTTGCCGATTTTGAATGCAATTATTAAGAAGAACTATATTTTCTACGAGATATAATATTAGTGGTGACGGGTCTTGTCAAAGTTTTTTGGAAAACCAAATGAAAAATTAATTCTGGAATTACATTACACGAATTTTTTCGATGGGTCAAACATTAAATTTTATATTGTTATAAAATATACTGAATCATTAAATATATATCTTGTTCGGAGAAATAACTCAGAATAAAATACTGGCTAGATTGTTATGGTCACGTGCAACATATAATCAATAATGAAAAAAACTAAATAACTCCTAATAATATACTATCAATAGCTGGATTTATGGACAAGATGATTGATTTGATATACTACCTAATTATATTCGAGAAATGGATGGCCAATATATATTTCGTATTATATTTTAAAAACAAAAGGACAAATTCCTTTTTGCCCTAGAATAACAAGATATACAAATTATCAGTGGAACAACATAACTAACATCTCAATTATCATGTAAAATCGATCAATCATAAATTCATAATATATAATAACATCACAAATAATCATCCAAAATTTCTAGAATCAAATTAGTTCACAATAAACTAATCGAAACGATGATTGAACTACCAAATATGCTGATTTCATCGCTAACCACGGAGTTATCGATGAAAAATCGGTAAGCGTAATAATATAATAAATTTAACATGGTATATTCATAACAAAGATATAATTGAATGATTTTTATTATATTAATTGAGATGATTATACCATATACTTATTGGACTCTTATACGAACATAACCATAACCATAAATATTCTATTATTGACCAACCTAAATTTTAGTAATACAAAAATAATCAGAAGTTAGATACCAATTTTAGCATTGAATAAAGCTCAAAAAATATATAAAATTGACCCTATAATAACATATAAATAGATTCTAAAATTGACAGCATATAAATATAAAGTAATGTTGTATGGGGCAGAGTCCATTGTTTTGGTTGAAAAAACAAAAAATAAATGAAAGTGAAAAGGAGAGAACTTGAATCATTGAATGGCTGCTCAGATCCTTGAAAAGCTCACCACCTCCTTTCCATCTCCAAGGGTCACATTCCTCTCAATTCTCTTTTTCCATAATGAAAACAAAAAATATAGATTCTCTCCAAATTTCAAATCCACACAAATTGGAAAAAAAGAAAAGAAATTTAAGTGTGCATATCAGTCTCATATTCTGGATTCAAGATTCAGAGATCAAAATCTTGGAGAAACAAGAAAGAGAATTCGGAGTTCAAGCAATATATGTAATTATTATGGGTAATTTTATGGTACAAAAATATGTTGATATTTTTTCAAAAATAACAAGGGCATCATAGCCGCAATCTTCTAAGAGTACTTCGTAACTGGAGACGTATCATCTCGAATGTGAATATTCGAGGATTTGAAGAGCACAATCCCGTGTTCACAAAAAGACCATTTTCATGTCGATAGATTGCCGAAGTACCGAAAACTGAATGACCTCGATTCTCCTCTCTCTCTCTCTACAATGACATTTTCGTCTTTTCTCATATATGATTTTGGTTTCAAATATATCCGAAAACATCTGACAACCTATCAATAGACATCTGAATGCCGAGAAAAGGAATTCAAGGAACTCGGGGGGTATTACGAATCGTTCAAAAGAATTACCTTTCGGTACCACATTTTTGAAAATTAGCTGCTGCGAAATTGGAGCCGCACGAGTTATAAAGGTGTCGAGGAAATTAAGGATAGCGCTTAGGTTTTGTTGAATCAATATATTCGAGCCAAGACAATGTAGAAACTTGTAGGTGTGTAAGAGAATTAAGATTATCATTTTTTAACCGCGAGGTCATGAAGCCGGGCGTAAGCCTTGTCATTGTAAAACCCGAAATCGAGCCATATGGAAAAACACGTATTAGTTTTCTTCCAATATCTTAACCATTTATATCTAGTAAAATAGGCAAATACATAGTTTATAAGACATCGGATCTCCAATTTAAAGGATATTATTACTACATATAAATAAGCAAATGAAAAGTTATGAAATGTGTTTTGCATGAATACAAAAATGTTGAGAAATATATTTTTTGTGAAGAGCATATTAATAATAGTAATTGTACCATAGAATATTAAAAGAAAATTATGAAATGCATTTTGTATGAATAATTGAGTTTCCTTTTTGTTAAGCAGTTAAATTTGTAATTCATCTGAATGTTGTGATTGAGATTTTGAAATTTATTTAATAATATTTTAAATAGAAGGAATTCACGTATACCAAAATACAAAAATACAAATGTGTATTATAATCATTACAATTAATAACTCAGTTGTGAAAAAAGAATTCTTTTTAGATGAAAACAAAAGTAATTGTATTTAATGTTGTAAATGTCGAAAGTCGAAACGGGTCGGATTGAACAACGACTCGAGACTCGATGATTAATCGGAGACTAATCGAAAATTTGTCGGAGACTAATAAAAAATGTGATTATATTTTTTTTATATATAATATAATACTATAAATTTCTAATTAAGAAGAAATAGCAATATAGCATCACTAAAAAAAAACATAAATTCAAATTCAAATTCAAATTTAGCTAATCCAAAATCTATATAAAACATAAATATCATAATTTTAAGTTCAAAAAAATAACAAAACATATTTAAGTTCACATAAATATATAAAAAAAACAAAAACAAAACAAAACAAACACATAAAGCAAATAAACATCCAAATTTAAATTAAAGTAAAACAAATTGCAAAACCACCGTATTAATCTCATGATCGTTTCTTCTGAAAATCAAACTTATTAACGACAATCCTCCTCATCTCGGAGTTATTATTATAGTTATAACTTATAATGAAAGCTTAGTATTCACTAATGTTGACAAAAGTCTGGCCAATTAAGTTGGACTAATATCGATCTATATTGGATTAAAGTCGGTTGACGAATTTAAATAAGTTAAACTTGACATTGTCGAATAGGTAGACTACTTATTTGAGACTAGTTGGTGACTAATTGTGATTTTTACAATTCTTCTAAAATGTATATTTTTAGATAGGAAAAAGTTGTACCTCCCCCCAACTCTCCCCCACAACCCTTGATGTGTCATCGTAAGGCTTAACGCCTTCAAATTTAACATCTTAATTATGATTTAACATCTTAATTTATTTTTTAACATCTTAGTTATGGTGTTAAACTATAGATTAAGATATTAAATCATGATTTTAAGATATAAAATTTGATGGTGTTAAACCTTCCGACGTACATCCCGAGGTGGGGGAGAGAATGGGGGGAAGTGCATCATCACTCAGTTAGATAAATATATATTTTTGGATAAATGTATATCTAAAATGTATATTTTTCGACATATGTTGATTTTGTATGTATTATGAATATTTCAATATAATAATTTATGTATTTTATTCTTTATCATTATCATTATCCGAGAATATACGGTATTATTATAATTTATTTCAACACGTAAATCATTAGTCTCACTGTTTATCTAAACTTCTATATCTATCTATTGTCATTGTTATCTAAACTTCTTTATCATTCCAAAAAAATATTGTAATCTTCAAATTAAAATTTAAAATTTTAGTTTTGGACCCAAATAGTAGCAAGTCCATAAATCCAAGCCCATATATAGTTGCAGGCCAATTTCATAATTATGTTCACCGAGTGATAGAATTTTTTTTTTCTACATTTTCTTCATTGTTTTTTTCTGGTCTTTATTTCCCGCGAGAAAGAGAAAACCCTAGAAAGGGAGGAGGAGATGTCGTCGACGCTGCTGGAGGTGACGCGCGGTGCACACGAGGATGTGGAACGACTGGAGAGGTTGGTCGTGCAAGAGATGCAGCGAGAACCGGAGAATGGCCGAGACCGGCTTTTTCAGAGCCATCGCGTGCGTCATATGATTGATTTGGTCATGTCTACCTCTGATAAGCTCGTAAGATTTCAATTTCGTTAATTTCTGCTCAATTTATTGTGATTGGTAGCTCAATTTGGATAATAAAAGGGTTATACTTTAGGTGGAGATATATGAGGATAAAGATAATGCGAGAAAGGAGGAGATCGCTGCGCTTGGTGGCCAAGGCATACGTGGCGAGGACAGAGTTTTAACTAATTTCTTCGAGCGTCTCAAAGAGGTATACTCTCTTTTTATCCTTCTTCTCTATGAACTTGGTTTGAATCTCGTTGATTTGAGTTTTATTAGATTCGCGAGTACCACAAGAAAAATCCAGCGGCCCGAGTTGTTGTCGACACAGACGAAGCCTACGAAGAGCTTCTCAAAGAGGAACCCCATATCGAATTTAGTGGCGAGGTGAATAATTCTCCTTCATTATTCATTCATTTATAAATTTATGAATTTGTTTTTATCTATTATTTAGTTACTTTTTGTTCGCACAAACTTATAAAAAGTGATATTATAATGGTACTTTCATTTATCTTCTCTGTACCAATGTGGGGTAATTGTGGGGTAATTATGTGGTTAATGATTTGATTAAATTTGCAAATTGTAAAGATTAGATCATGCCTATGTGGTGATATATGCATTTTATTTACTTTTATGCAGGAATTATATGCTCTTCTATGTCGGTACACTTGGTAAGATTAATGACGGGCATTTTGAACAACAAAGAGCTTAGCATATAACAAATTAATAAATAAAGGACCAATTTGAAAATTTATTTTGCAATTTGTATAATATTTTCAATTTTGGTTGTTTCTACAGGAAGCATATGGGAAGTATCTCGATTTGCACGAGCTATACAATGAGTTCATAAACTCCAAATTTGGATCCCCAATGGAATATTCTGCTTATGTTGGCACCTTTTCAGAAACCCACAAAATTCCTCGCAATTTTAAATCAAGCAGGTAAATAAACCCTATTTTTTCACTATTATTTAACTCTCATATTTAATAATTATGCTTATTTTTTTTTGGTAATTTAGGCAATATAAAGAATACTTGGAGCACGTGATGGAATATTTGGTCTCGTTTTTAGGACGTACTCAGCCATTACAGGATCTCGATAGGATATTCTCTAAAGTTAGTTATTTAATATTTACTTATGCATTTAATATTATGTACTCACTAATCGATTTATTTGTTTAGCTTGAGAGCGAGTTTGAAGAGCAATGGGCCGAGGGATCGGTACCGGGTTGGGAAATCAAAGAAAAAGAAAATGAAAATTTCATGAATAATAATGAATCTTCAATTGATCTTGATTATTTTAGCAACGTTGAGGAACTTATTCAAGTTGGTCCTGAAAAACTAAAAGAGGTAATTATCATTAGTATTTATTTGCACAATTTCATGCCTAACCCTGCAAAATTGATAATTATCATGTTTGTAGGCTTTGGCTGCAAGAGGATTGAAGGTTGGAGGGACATTGAAACAACGTGCTGAGCGTCTCTTTTTACTGAAGGTATTTTTTATTCAATTCATCATGAAATAATAACTTCTTTTTAGTTTTCGAAAATAATTATCGAATTATAATTTTATCTATTTATTTGTGTGTTTTTAGCATACGCCATTGGAGAAGCTTGACAAGAAACATTTCGCGAAAGGCGCGCGAAATTCAGAGCAAAATGGATCCGAACAGAGCAGCTTCTTAAAAGAAGTCGCTCTGTTGGAAGCCAAGATGCAAAAATTATGCGAACAACTCAAAGAGGTCAATTTTTTCTTTCATTTTTCTTAATTCGTTTGCCTATAGTTTATAATATATATTTTATTTTCCATGAATAGATTATTGTGCAAACAAAGGAAAATGCAGAGAAGAAACTAACCTTGACTTACGAAGAAATGGAAGCCGAACGAGAAGAGGTAATTTTTATTTATTCTCGATTAGTTTCCAATAAGGGAATATTGGTCTCTTTTAATAACAACAATATATTATGAACAGGAGGAAGTACAAGCAGAAGTAGAGAGCGATGATGAAGAGCAACAAATATACAACCCGTTAAAACTCCCAATGGGCTTTGATGGTAAACCAATTCCCTATTGGCTCTACAAGCTCCACGGCCTCGGCCAGGTACCTTTATTTATTATTATTATTTATTATTCAAATTATTTATTATTATTATTATTATTTAGGAGTTCAAGTGTGAGATATGCGGGAACCAGAGTTATTGGGGGAGGAGAGCATACGAGAGGCATTTCAAGGAGTGGAGACACCAACACGGCATGCGTTGTCTCGGGATTCCCAACACCAAGAATTTCAACGAGATTACGTTCATCGAGGTAATTTTTCATAAACACCCCTGTAAAATGTTGTTGGTTTTTTGACGGTTTGAAAATGAGAGCAGGAGGCGAAGGAGTTGTGGGAGAAGATACAAGCGAAGCAAGGGGTGCATAAATGGAGACCGGATTTGGAAGAGGAGTACGAGGATCGAGAAGGCAATATTTATAACAAGAAGACTTTTACTGATCTTCAGCGCCAAGGCCTTCTTTAATCTGGTAATAATTCACTTTGTTCTTTTTTTTGTCAATTGATGTTTAGAGAGAAGGATATGAGTTTATATCGGAGACTTGGTTGTTTATGCTCCGCGTTGTTTAGTGTTGTACTGAATATTTAGTGCACAGCTTCGAGTTGTGTTGAGATTGTATGTTTCTTTTTTTGTATTATTTGGTTCGTAATTAACGCAATTCCATGAATAGTTCTTGTTGTATTTCTCGGAAAACAGGGAGATCCTTTCTGTGCAGATCTTAGCCACTCGTGTATAATTGAGATATACTAAATGTAAAATTCTCACTGCCTTGAAAAGGTACACTGTTTATAGGAACTAGATGCAGTGACAGGTTAATTTAGATATTTCATTGGTCAAACTATTCGTCGTGAATAATTAGCCCGACTTTTCTCATGAATAATTTATATCTTAAAAACTGAAAGCAAATAAAAACTATTATTATATACCAATGATTTAAATAGCACTAGCGCCTCTTAACGTTGGTAAATATTTCTGAAATGCGATCACGTGCAGATTACAGTTCAAGCTTTGCGAACCGTTATATCGTAATTTAAAACATTTATATTTACACATTAATAAGAAACTTTAGACATCTGTTTTTTTTTTTTTTTTTTTTAAAAAAAAAAATGTTCTTTATTCATGTATACAAAGTTCAGATTATATAGAGATTAAATTTCGCTACGTTTTTTTTACAGTGCCCTTTTTGTGATTATTTATGACCCGGTCTCTCTACAGTCTACATACATTATGCATAAGTAATGAGTAACTACAACAATCCTAAGTTGAACTATATATATTTAAGTGGAACTCTGTATATTTCTCTCTGAAAATAAAAACTTTTTAATAGTTCTGATTTTGTATTGAAGTTTTATGTCGAAACTGAGCCAACTTATTGGTTTTGTATCATCTATACATTTTTTAAGTTTTAGTATGCAATATCTGAAAGAAATTTTGTTATATTCAAAAGTATACTATCTTCCATTCCACTTTCCAATCGTAGGATTGTAAGTTTGTAACAAATGCTACCTTCCATCAGCTTTTTTATATGACAAATGCTACTTTTTTATATTCAAAAGTATACATGTTCTTTTTCTTTTTCTAATAAGTAATTGAACTTTTTTATTTCAATTTTTTATTTTTAATTTGAATATGATTCGAAAAAAATAAATGTTTCATATAATCATTCTTTATTAAAATATACGATTTCACGTATGTTATTGGAAACATGTTTAAGAAAATGATATGAATACCCCTGTGAAAATACCTATCACGACAATTATCAAATATAGAATGTTTACACCATTGATAATATCATGCATACATGTAAAACATAAAACATTTTTATCAGCCTTTTTCCAAAAAAAAAACATATAGGGATTTGTTTACAATTATTATTTTACTCGTTTTTTTTTTGTTTACAATTATTATTATCATTATTATTATTATTATTATTATTGTTTTTTCATTATATAAATTATTTCTATTAGTTCTATTTTCTGTTGATATTATTATTATTATTATTATTATTGGTGGTGGTGGTGGTGGTGGTGGTGGTGGTGGTGGTGGTGGTGGTGTTAATTTTATTTTTGTCTTAATTATTTTTCAATATTAAGAACAATTGGTTTTTGTTTTTGTATATGCATAATATACATTTTCATTATACTTTTCGAATTATGTATATTGCCACTACGTTTTGTATATTTTTCTTATGTGTACGTTATCTTTTTATATTATTTTGCACTTCTTTGAATATTATAGCCTTTTGTATTTTATTAATATTCTTTTAAAGTATTTTTGGTGTTGGCGATCCAAAAAAATTGACATCGCATAAATGATCTTATATGGAAATATCTAAAGCTTAGTCGATCCCACGAATTATGGAACAAGGCGTGGGTAATGTCATTCTCTTGTTCGATGAAATGTTGACGATAAAATCCACAATTAAAAAATACAATAATGTGTTTTTCAGAATAAAAAGTAGAATCTTAAACATTTTTTTGTTTGATTGGGTCGGAGCGAGATCAAGGCTATTCTCGAATTGAGAAAAAAGATCATACCATACATTACGATTTGTACAAATCATGTAAAAAGAATTTTCTCATTCATGCGAAAAGTATTTCAAATCCTTCTCTATAAAGTTTAAAAAATAATTGGAGCGAAAGTACCTTTATCATGGAAGAAACATGAAGATGCCACTTTTTTGTATACAATTTGTCTATAAGTTTATAAAAGCAGAAAATAAGTTGCAACTATCAGATAAATATGAATTATAACAAATTGAAGAAAAAAATAAGATATTAAAGGAAACTGAGATATAATATCGAAATATAATGTTATGATGACAACCATGCAATTACAAGGTCTTGCCGATTTTATGGAGCTTAGAGTCATATATATAATTTATCCAAACTATAATATTATAAGTATTACTTACATAAAACTTTTACGGGAATTTGATACGGGTCGTTAATTAATAAATTTGATACTCAGTATATATACTGGATAACTCAACATTCACAACCGTTCATTCATAACTGAATTGAACTTGTGATTCTAACCGTAGGATATACATCATACTAAAACCCAATTAAATACAAAAAGGCCCAACTTATAATTTAAAGCCCATAGTATTACTGAATGTAGTGAATTGTCTCATGTAGAATAAGAACTGGATGTGTCCAGTATTTTCTTCAACACCCCCCGCAAGCTGAACTAGGGGATTACGTTGAGAACAAAATCGCTTCGTAGGGAGACCCTCGGTTAGTAAATCTGCTAATTGATCCTGAGAACAAAGGAATTGAACCATAAGTTCTTTGGATGTCACTCGTTCCCGGACAAAATGGTAATCGATTTCAATATGCTTCGTACGAGCATGAAGAATTTGATTAGATGCGAGATAAGTGGCACCGAGATTGTCACAGTAGAAAGTTGGAGAAGGAGTTGAAGCAAACCCCAATTCTTGAAGAACTTACTGCAGTCAAAGCGTTTCAGAGGTGGCAAGAGCTATTGCCTTGTACTCTGCTTCAGTACTCGAGCGCGACACGGTAGGTTGCTTTTTTTATGACCAGGAAATGAGATTTGAACCTAAAAACACACAAAATCCCATGGTGGATCGGCGGTCGTGAGGACAACCAGTCCAATCGGCGTCGGAGTAAATGTGTAACAGAAAATTCGAGGTTTTGGTGATAGTAAGACCATAATCAATGGTACCCGTTAAGTAATGCAAGATTCGTTTAACGAGAGACCAATGAACATCGATGGGGGAGGGCATAAATTGGTTGGCTTTGTTGACATCAAACGAGATGTTTGGACGACTTAGAGTAGCATATTGCAAGCCCCCAACGATGTTGCGATATAAGAAAGGATCAGGGAGAAGTGTTCCAGCATTTTTAGAGAATTGCTCACCACTGGCCATAGGAGTGGTGACTGATTTGGCTTTGTATTATCGATTTGAATATTTCATGAATAAGTAAAATTAAAAAAAATATGTGATGTAAAAGACTATTGAGTAGTAAAAATATTGGATATTTTTATGTTAGATCAAAAAACAAAAAATAATGGGCCAGCCGTATCGGTGACGTGTCCATATACGATACGTATCCGATACATGTACGATTCATTTTTTGAAGTATCGCGCAACATAAGTATAAAGTAACCAAAACATGAGTTTTCTGTGTAGAAAGAACATTTCACATTGTGCCGATTGTGAGCACAGAATGTCATAGTTGAGAAGTTCAATATGTACTGTTGGTCTTGTTAAGACCAAAAAAATCCATAAAAACAAAAAAAACAAAACACAACTAACATGAGATATAAAATATTTTCCACATTGTTTCTCAAGTCTAATAGATATACATTTTTCTCCAACAAATTAAACAATTATACAACCTTAATTGAAAAGTACAAAACAAATTTCTACCATCTTCACTTTTGAGATAAAATAAATGCAAAAAACCGAATATTTCGAAATACTAAATTAGTCCACGTGAATCGCGGTCAGTTCCTCCTCATGAATATGCCTAACCCGCTTTGTCAGCTCTTCCAATGCCACGTCAACCGCATCCCTGAAACCCGATCCTTTACTATCGGGGTGCGCATAAGTGACTCGCGGTATCATCCTTATCACCATCTCTCTCATTCGCCTCACCTCGTCTTCTGGTATGTTCCCCAGTTCCTCTTCTATATTTTCCGTCTTATCCGACAGTAACATGACCGACCAAGTCTTCACGTTCTTCGATATGTACCATGCATATTGCGTGTAAGCAGTATGCTCCGAGAAAAATACCGGTATGCACCCAGACAAAATCGAGTCGAACAATGACCTGCGCGTAAACGACAAACCAGGTGGTTGCAGGCAAAAGCGGGCCCCGCGTAAGGTCGATAAAACCTTGACCGGATCGAAACACTCGGCCTTACCGGTTTCGCACGTGATTTGTGCACATTTATCTGACGATTCACATTGACGCATAATGTCAGCCCGTACAGCTGCTTTTTCACTGGCGATTCGGGCCCCTCCTATAAATGCGTACAGGTATGGCCGTTTAGAGTTCAAGACCTCAGACTGCCAGGTGGTAATCTCGTGAATTGTTTTGGGATGGAAGTATGAAGGGTAGGGCACTCCGAAATGGTTTTTACCGACCCAAGGGTGTCGTTCAATCGTCAACATCGCCACATCAGAAAGCTCGGGCAGTTGTAAAAGCCGGTTTGCTCCAAAATCGGCAATGTTCGGGTCCGACATGCGCATTAGATCCCATGAAGTGCGACCCGTTACTAGAAAATGGTCTCGGCCGTTACGATTGCGGAACGTTGTCAATGTATTCAAATGTACGACAAGATCGAGCGCTAATTGGTCACGTAGAGTATGGTTGCTCTCACGAAATGCAAATGAAGAGTACAGACCGGCATAAAATGGTATATAAAATATTTTTGCTGAATTTATATCGTTTGTACGGCAAGGATGGTTCTTGAGACGCGAGTGAAACAAGAGGTCTGAGAGGAATTCATTTGTTGCGAACCAGGAGGAGCCCAACCTGTCTTTGAGAGACTGGCCCAGACCTTGGTTTCCTACATGTGGACATGTGTCTACTTGAATATTTAAGAATTTGCAACGATCGGTTAGGTCGGTGGTAAAGCGGGGCGGAAGATCGTAGATGTAAAATGGGTCTATCCCCTCGCATCTCGATAGCCCTAGGGTTTCGGATTGGTGCGGGTTGAGGTAGATGGGGAAGAAGTGGAAGTATAAGATGAACCAAAGGAAGATGGTAAGAGAAGTTATGATGAACTTCTTTTTGGAAGGATTAGGGACACAAAATAAATTAATCGAGGGTTTGTATTTGTCCTTCGAGTAGAAGGGAGTTGAGAGGAATTGGCTTTGGTGCTTTTCTCTCTCTTTAGTTCTTGAAGCCATTGATGAAGACGAGAGAGAGAGAAGAAGAGAATTAGGAAGGATTAGAGGTGCAATGAGGTTGATAATGAATGAGCAAGGAGTTGAAATACAAATTTATGTCAAGTAGTGGACCTTTAGAAGGCTTCAATTCTTGCTTAGAAAAAATAATGGTTTGCCTTATGGTTATTAATACGTGGCAATTGGCATTATGTTAGGTGGTTTTTTATTATTATTATTATCATAATCATATAGAATTTTTTTAAAATAAATAAATTAAAAGACCATGTATAGAAAAAACATATAAGCAGGCACTATTTGCAATTTGGGCTGCACGATTAGTAATTAGTAGTTCTACCTAATAGTATAATTAAATTAAAATTATCCAGCTATAAAGTATTTTGCCACCAAAAGGTAGGAGACATAAAATAATTAAAAAAAAAATTCCTTAATTTGTTTCCTATCATGCCTCCCACTAATTCCTTATTATTAACTAATATAACTAGAAAATCTCTCGCGCAATTGTACGTGAACTAATGCATTTTTTTGAACTATTATTTTTCATGTATTTAAAAATAACAAAAATCATAATATTGTTCTAGTAAAAGTGGCCTGCACTAATAAACCGGGTATTATTTAACACAAATTGTTTAATATGAGAATTTTGCATAAAAACCCATGAAATAGTTTAAAATTACTAAAAACTCAATAAAAAATGCTGATTTTTTTTCATAATTAATAAAAAAAAATGCCCTCAAAATAGTTTAAAATTAACTTTAAATTGCTTTTCAACATTACCATTGTATGATTAAGAATACTAACCATTTTGGAGTTGCAATCATTCATCACGGGTAGTTTTCAAGTCTAGCTTTTTACCATCGCTACGAAGGAAAAAAAAAATATTTAAAATCATAATATATTATATTATATATATATATATATATACCGGACCAAAATAGGCCCCACACACCATTCGTTTACAAATTTCCTCTTCATCTACAAAATTAATTAATAAAAGATAAGTGTTAATGATTTATGTACGAAATAAACCTTGAGAATTAGGGATGCTCTCCTACTGGTGTCCCGCAATTAACCCTAATTCCTAAAATAATAATAAAAAAGATTATGATTTAATTTAATAAATCCATGCAACTCTACCCAAGATGTGATGATTTTTTTATAATTAATTACCGATAATTCCACATGCTTCCATATTTCAAACTCCACTTCCTTTGCTCCCTACAAATAATTACTCCAAAATTTCAAATATTTTTGCAAATTTCGTTCTTTAGCTCGCTTTTCCCACTTATAGGGGTCACTGTGGTCTTTCATGGCTTGCGTGTGTAAAAAGAGAGGATATTTCGCTTCTTTTTCAATTTGGTCCTCGTGATTCAATGAAATGTCGAGAAGTTTCATCTAGAAGAATAATGCTATCGCTTCTCCTGCTGCCATGTCTACCGCTCGATTGTCAGAATCCAAAAGAGTAGATAAATGCAAAATTTAGCTAAAAAATAAAAATATAAAATTAGTGTTTTGATGTGATAATGTTAAAGATGAGGGGGTAAATTGAAAAAAGGCACACTTACTATTTCCGGTATTCAAATATCATTCATAATGTCAATTTTCTGAGAAACAGTATGCCCACTTTACTGATAGTACGTACAGATTTTTAGCAGTTTAGAGTGAAATGAATTTGAAACCGAATCAGACTAAATACAAGTACAACCCCCAACAATCAAACTCAATTGATTATCCTACTTCACAAAAAAACGAATAAACTACATCAAATCGTAAGATATAACCAATAAGAAGAGCGAGGAGAGAAATCGACGAATACGGTCAGCCAGAGATCGGCGGCGGCCGGCGGCGAAGGAAGAGCCATGCCTTGTTTCTCTCTCGAGCTGTGTTATCGTCTATCGAACACGAGATACACACTTATTTTGTTAAAGAGGCCGGAACGATACTATAATAGTCCCACCACCATCTCCCATCGAAATATTTTTTCTTTATAATGTATTATTTCCTCACACCAATCAACAAGTACACAGGACGAGGTGAATGGGCCACTCGGCTCTGGAAAGTCCCCGGGCCTTACTCGCAGAGATGCGGCCCTCGAAACAGGGTATCCTCAATGGCTAGATAATCTCCAATTTATTGGGAGGGGCGGAGACACGTGTGGAGCCTTATTTGTCCGCATTGAGGATTCATGGCCGACAATTACAGTTATTCACTGGACCCATTACTTGGGTCAACAGAACGGGGCTTACGTTCCTGTGTACACACTTTTTTTTAATTTTGTTCAGTTTGTAGTAAATGCATAAGGCCCATTATAAATAAATTATTTTATTAGTAAGTTAGTAATAAAAGAGGTTTCCGGTTAGGCCCATAATTTTCAGCAATTCAAGTACAATTTTAGGCAGACATTATGGGACCCAAATGGCCCATATATAAGTAGGGCAACAATTAATTGTTCACCTAACCTGAACCTTAATATCAGCAAAAAAAAATGAAAAATGAAAATTACAGATAACCACTTATAAGTTATAATATATGTATGGGGGACGTTATTGTAAAAACTAACTGACTCAATTGAGAGCGATTTCAATTTTTTTTAATCAAATGATCACTGTACTGCTATTTATGGTGATTGATATTTTGTTATACTTATATTATTATTTCTATCTTTCATGAATCATGCAAACAAAAATTTCCTAATATTATGAAGAAAAAAAATAGAATCAATATATATTAATCTTTATATTTATATATATGACATGTTATCATTTAAATGATTTTTAAGATTAAAAAAAAATTAAGGACTATAATATTTTTGTATATGATTGATTTTATTTGTATGATTTATGAAAAATAATAAATTAATAGACAAACGTAAGAAACATCAATCATCATTAATAGAGATATAATAATCATTTGGTAAAACAAAATCAAAATAGCTCTTAATTAAATCATATTTCCTCCTGCAATAACGTCACTCTATATGTTTCGGTGGTATCTTTGAAATATCATTTTCTTATCCTAATATAGACCAAATCCAAAATTCCAAACCATGAAAAGGATGGCCATTGCAAAGTTAGAATATTTGATGATGAACTTTATGACATTATCCAGGTGTGTGGGCCTTCTATATAGTTAAATGGGATATTCCTTCAATCCATTCATACGATCAACGATTTTTTAGCATCATATTTTTGCAAGACAACATGTTAAGAGGTTTTAATCTCCAATTCGTGATCTAACATTAAAAAAAAAATAGCAAAAATGAAACCAAACTTAATGCTACAATAAAAATAATTGAAAGGGATGGGTCAAACTCAAAATAAATTTGGATCCAAATCAGGCTGGACAAACCCATGAGAGATTGGACATGAACCATGCACACGAATTCAATGCCAAGATTTTTTTTTAACACTTCTGAGCAGACCCTTCATTTTTGGAAATCAAATTGTATCTTCTTTTATTCCATTTTTTTATGGACTTTCGAAAGATAAAAATATATTTCAATAAATTACAAATAGTTTTCTTTTCTGCAGGATAACATGGGTAATCAGAGGCTCTGATACCAAGAATTATGATAGATCTTCACACAAGAAAACTATTTTACAGTACAATTACAACTATTATAGAATATTTCTGCAAGTAACATGTTGTATAAATTATAATGTATACATGCAATGATGACAGAGCATTCCGTACAAAAAGTGGCCAATGAGCATGCGAATCTCGTGGACTGAGATGATGACGTGGCTCTTTGTAGGAGCCGAGTCAGGGTGACAATGGATAACATGCATGCATTGGATCATGTGGGTCTCTCTCAAAAAATATTTGTAGGGGCCAATTTTGATTTCAGAGTTTTCACCAATATTTGATTCTCCCAATTTTGAAATGAGTAATTTTACTCAAATGTGTTTTCGCACCGTGTTATTATAGAGTATCATATTTAATATTGGTCATACGTTGTATATTATATTCACACTATTAAATTAGTTTAACTTAATTCAATTCATATTTTATATTTTATCATTATGTTATCAATCATGTTGCGAGAGCATGTTGTGTATAATTAACCAGTATACAATTACTATGATAAATGAACAAAATGTGAGTTCATTCTATAATTAAGATCCTATTGAGATACCGAATCGGCACAACGATCCGAGATGTCTGTTCTTTGCCGTATTTTCTTATTTTTTCGAAGTGTCAACGAATAAATAAATGAATCCATAAGTTATAACTAAAAAAATTCAAAAGTTGAACTAATTTTAAAATTTTGCTGTCTTTTTTGCCGCCCCCAAAACATTAATTTTGGCAAATATTACTTAGAGGAAAGCATGATTGAAGTAAACCTAAAACAAAATCTAAATTTTAAACTATTGTCCATGATTTGATGATACAGATATGAGGTGGCTCTTAAATATTTTGGAGATACATGCACAAATAATTATTTGACTTCAGAATTTATATGTTTATTTGTTGCTAATGATTGCTGCAGTATTGTTAATATACATTTATGTGTTATCAGGATTCAAATCTGTAGTTTATCATATCGACATAAATTAATATCCTAGGATATTTTCATGTATATCCTTGTATAATCTCGGTTATATAAATAGAAAATCATACAACTTATGTACGTATTATATTTTTCACAGTTTATTCGACGCATAATTTTTATATTTTCCATCACACAATTATACTTTTTATATTTTTAGTGATATGCAGACAATTATTACATTTGTTTTTGTGAATTATGAGGTAAACAATAACTCGGTTTTATTTTAAAATATCATTGATATATGGACACTGTCATTGTCATTTGTCATGCCTATAATACATATAAAAATCGTTGTATAAAAAATTAAGAGCCGGCAATTTAATAGCAAAAGTAATTATGGATGCTTATTTGAAAACAAATATACGAATCGTTGGACTAAATATCACTCGTCCATGTCCACGTCTTAATTTGGAAATTTCAAACAGTAATTAATTTACTGCATGAAACTTTCAAATTAAGATATGAATATGAAAGTTGCTTGAAAATTTTTAGTTAGTTGATGAGTATGTTTATAGAAAAAAAAAGTATAAAATATTTAATTTTCATTCATTTTATTAGCTATTACCAGAAAGTCTAATTTACAAAATCGAAAAAACGTCACATGGACTCAAACCCGCAATCTTCCATATCACAAACATGTGTTCAACCACTAGACTCACAATTTTTTTTGTGAATAATTATCACTTGTATAATAAATAATCTTATTTTTCACAGCAAATTATCTTCTTCAAGAAACATGCATTCATTGCTTTCGATTTCATAGAGGGAGGGGGGATCCCCCTCGCCCCCCTAGATCTGTCACTATCTTCTTGTGTTACATTATTGTAATCCTTTCAAATGTTAGAATATGATATGTTACACAATTTAGACCGTTACTTAACTGTTGATTTATTATGAGTATTTTTTGTGTAGACATTTATGTGTACTATAACTTAGAAACAAAATAGGAAAATTTTAGGTTAACGTTAACGTAACTAAAATTTACATACAAACGAAATTATTTATTCAATTAGTTAGGTTAATGTTAATCAAAATTTATTCAATTATTTATCATCTCACATCGAGTAGCATGATAAAATATACATACAAATGAAAAATGAAGACTTTGTGATGATTTACTGACAAAATAAGATATAATATTATAAAACATACATCGTATATTAATTGTATTTTCGGACTTTACTTTTAAAACTCCGTCAAAACATATTGACTTGAATTTTTTCTTTATTTTGACGTCCATATTAGCATCGTCTCGAGATAACATTTTGTCTAGTTTGAATTTATCAAAATATTATGTAAGAAAAAATACAATGTATAATAATGTATATTTGATAATTTAATTTTAAGCATTATTATTAAAAAATTAAAAACTATAATTGTAAGAATATATTTGTGTTTTTGTTTAATCAACTTTAATATTAATTTTATAAAATTAATTAAAATGAAAAATATTTATCTGTCAAAACATAAATTTATTTAAATAACTTCTTAAACGTATAAACATATCAAATACTATTATTATTAAATCTACAAAATTGAAAATACCATATGATGTTAAATTTTATAATTATATTTTTATTAATTTAATTTCAATATTATTTTTTAAATTATTTTCACTAATAAATGTTATTATGTATGATTTTCATTGTTTTTGGATAGATAAACAATATTAGTGCTATAATATTGGGTTGGTTTTATTTGTGTTTTTTGTTCAAACAATTTCAATGTTATGATTTTTAAAATAACAGAAACGACAAAGAATTAAATAACTTCTTAAACTTATTAACATAAATATAATATTTTTATTATTTTAAAGTTGTAAATTTAAAAGTACCATATGATGTTAAATAATTTTAATTATATTTTTGCTTAATTAAATTTCGATATTATTATTTTTAATTGTTTGCATGATTAAATTTGATATTATGTATTATGTTTCTTGCATTTTGGATTAATAAGTTTTTATCAGTACTATATAATTAATTATATACCGTGAATGCATAATTCGTATTGTTCTTTATTTGTATATTTGATATTGCGTGAACAAGAATTATACAATACTTGTTGTTATGACTTTTCGTGTTGTGATATACCTTTGGATATTGTTATTATACCTCAGATAGTGTCATTTATATACGCATTACTATTTCAAAGAAAAAGTAGTGATTTGTTGTCGTAACGTAAAATATACTATTAATGATACAAAAATGAGCTCTTTAAAATGTTGAGATTAATATAATGTGAAAATCTTTTATTTTATGTTAAAATGATATTGTTATTATCATTATAAAAATTAATATTAAGGGTGTTATTATAATAATTATTCATTATTTATCCGCATCGTTATTTTTGAGTCAACTTTGTGTGACTTTTTGTGCCACTTCATCACTTTCATTTGAACTATTATATTATAATATGTAGCAGAACTATTTCAAAGAAAAAGTAGTGATTTGTTGTCGTAACGTAAAATATACTATTAATGATACAAAAATGAGCTCTTTAAAATGTTGAGATTAATATAATGTGAAAATCTTTTATTTTATGTTAAAATGATATTGTTATTATCATTATAAAAATTAATATTAAGGGTGTTATTATAATAATTATTCATTATTTATCCGCATCGTTATTTTGGAGTCAACTTTGTGTGACTTTTTGTGCCACTTCATCACTTTCATTTGAACTATTATATTATAATATGTAGCAGAATCATTAATTAATCATTGATATAATCACAATTTATTTGTACATATTTATGTATATTTTGTTTCACAACGTGTTTTAAACATTCTTAAAATGCCACATCATCCTACAATTATATAATGTTTGTTATGTTTTGTTATAAAATTATGATATATATCGTATATAAATATACCATGACACTGATAAAAAATATTATTATTTGAAAAAAATGAGTTTTTTGTTATGATAATATAAAATAATTGTATAATTTGTACGTAATTATAATAAGACAAACGAGTTCAAATAATTTTGTTTCGAGATGATATTATCATCATTATAACACAAATGTGTATCTTATTTTACAATAAAAACTATAATTAACATTCTCGAGTCATTAACTCTAGTCTCGAGTTGATTGTAATGTATAATGGTACATTTGACAATTTGAACAATTAATGTTTAAGTAAGTATTGTGTTTATGGTATTTAAACAATATTGGACATGGAGTAATATTATTATTTTCATTTTCTTCGTCGAGCTTATCCTCTTCTTTTACTTGTCACGTGACATAAAAAAATTGAAAGAAAGAAAAAAGATGCTAAACATTCATTAACAATTATCTCATAACACAATGTTACAAGAAATAATAAATACGGGGAAGTAAAGCGAAGGCAATGTTATATTTCATGCATGGAGTTTTATGGCAGATCTTTCCTTTTATGATGATTTTTTACAAAGATATTTTTGTGAATTTGTCGATTAATGGAATGTTTTTGGTAAATTTAAATGTATTATTATAAAATACTGCTAGTGGAAATAAAAAAATCTTTATCATACATACAAATGAAATAAATTTAATTAATTAAAAATACTTAAATTATTCTTTTTTAAAAAGACCTATAAATTCTCCATTTGATATGTGCACGATAGATTTTTTTATTTTTTATAATTCATTTCATTAAACGAAATATTAATAAAATTTCAACTCATGATGATCCTGCTCGTCGAGGCCAAGACTCAAATCTAGCTTTTTTTTGTCGATTACGATCTAATAGTTGACTAGTAGAGACTCGAAACTAGGGATGCCAATGGGGCGGGACGGGTTCGGATAAGCCGCGTCATACCCGAATCCGAATTTTCGGATATTATCAAAATCCGAACAACAAATACCCGCGTGTAAAAAATCATATCCAAATCCAAACCCGCGGGTAACAGGTATATCCGAACCCGTTACTCGAAAATCATCAATAAAAAATTAAAAAAAAAAATCTAAAAAATTATTATACAAATACGTAAAATTACCAACAATTACAAATACATAAAACAAGCAACATGTACAAAAAATATTAAAAATTCAAATATTATAAATAACTAAGTCATAAAACATCCGAAATGTTTATTATCGGATGTTTCGGGTATTTTTCGTGTATTTTTCGGATTCGGGTTCTGATCGGATATTTTTTCGAGTAACGAGTATTTCTGCGGGTAAAAATTTATTTCCGTATCCGTCCCGAACAACAAAATCCGGGGCGGGTATTTTTCGAATATTATCTGATGAGCGGATATTTTTTTTGGTAATTATTCGTTTCGTTCGGGTCGGATACTCGCGAATTCGGATTTTACCCGACCCAGTACCATCCCTACTCAAACTAGTAGACAATTCCACAACAGTAACAGTAGACGTGGTGGTCTAAGAGCTGACGTGGCAGACCATTTCATGCAGGAAGTCCTGAAAGTCAAGGATGGCAGAAACCCTAGATTTAAAAGTTTGGGTCCAATATTTTTATCCTGTCATAATTTAAGCAATACCACCGCCCACTATAGAAACATTGTCCCGTATATCTCAATATCGTTTCAAACAAATAAAGAAACATTCACGTGCAAAATCAAAATCAAAATCAAAATCCTGCTAAAAAATATCATACCACCCTTTCCTTTGTCCTGATAAAATGGGACATGGAATGCCGACAATAAAATAAGTTGATATGTCCCTCAAATATATCGTGCAACCATACTAACAATTTCATAACTGAGTTGATTCAGTGTGTATATTCGCATAAATAGAGAAATGTTGAGTTACATCAATGTTATACAATTTATATTTATTTAATATGTTAATATGTTAATATATATATATATATATTAAAAATTGAAAAAACGATATAACATCGATAGGGTTCGATGCGATTTCGTTATATTGATTATATTGTTTATCGCATGGTTATGAATATCAGACTCGGTTGGCTCTGGCGACTCCGGACTCGGTCGACTCGGACCAGATTCGGACGAGTCAAAAAAAAAAAAAAAATCGGACGGTTAGTAAAAAAATCGGAAAAAATAGAAAAATAAATATATTTTTTTTTAAAATATATAAACATTCATAAACATGATACACACTAATTCAACTCATAAAATCCAAATTACTACATTAAAAAAAATACATTACATGACCAATATTACATAACAAAATTACTACATTAAAATCTTCTACTGTCAAAAACTGTGACGAGCGAATTATCTTGTGAAATATTCTTCCTTGATAGCAAATAAAACTTGATCTACATATTGATAGATCTCATTTAAAACAAAATTTATCTCCTCCTTGAAATGGTATGCCACTCCAATTTGTACCAGTGTATCGACGAGTTCCAACTTCTCTCTTGGCCCTTCTTCCTTGTGTATTTTCTTCTTGATTTCACCGATCAAGCTTGACAGTCTCACTTTTGTTCTCCTTGTATACAAAATTGACCCCATTTTTTCACCGATCAAGCTTGACCGTCTCTTGGCCCATTGTTCTCCTTGTATCACAAAAGAGTGCAACTTTTTGTAATTTTTTTCGAAGTTAAAAAAATGAGAGTAAGAAATGGAAATATACAACATAATATTCATAGATTCATATAGTGTATTCTTAAAAAAAAAAAAAAAAAAAAAAAAATCGGTGAGTCGGATCCGATTTTATCGAGGCAAAATCGGCTCGGTGACCACCGAGTCCGAGAATATCGGCCGAGTTTTTTTTTATCTCGGCCGATATTACGAACCATGGACGTCACGTCACTCACCAATTTGTGAACGACATGTCATATCTGCATAATTGATTATAGTATGTAAATTCAAAATTTACCAAACTACCCAATATTTTGTTCCTTTGATAGAAAATTCTCCATTCCATAAGAACGTTGTCAAATGATCTCCAGTTAATCTTGCCAGGAGACCACGATGGGCCGATCGGCCGTTTCCGTCCATTTCCTCTGTATAATTGATAATAAATCTTTCATATAACGGGTCACATCACATATATGTTAAAGTTAATCTTCCACTACATTATATAGTTTTATAATATAATCGTATACGAGCCGGTTAGACAGCGAATAATCCAGCAAAACATGGTTCACGTTATATCACTGACATTTCAGACCCACACTATGCGTGCCGACGTGAACCGTATGTATCCAAAATCATCATCTTCTTCGTTCTCCTCCAGCACCCTTCTATATATCGGCTACTGTCTCCTCCGCGACGGCTGTGAAATTCACAAGCGAAAATATACGGACGACACAGAGGAGAGAAAGGGGGAGATAAATAAGGAGGAGGGTTTTGGAGAAAATTGCCATTTCTTCTTCTAGTTTTCTTTCTTGTGTTGCTTTGCTTTGAACTGCAGAGATGAAGTACGTGTTGGTTACCGGTGGAGTTGTGAGTGGATTGGGGAAAGGAGTCACTGCGAGTAGTATTGGGGTTGTGTTGAAAGCTTGTGGGCTTCGCGTGACTTCCATTAAGATTGGTAATTTTTTTTTGCTTGTTTTGCCCTTTTTGGTTTCGGTTTTGTTTAATAATGTAGGGCTTTAGGGGATTTTTGGTGTTCTTTTTGGGTTTATGATGATGTTTTCGTGATTTCGTTGATTTCCGTAGATGATTGTTTATTTTTCTCTTTTGATGAAAGTTGAGGATTTGTTTATGCTCGCTGTAATTTCTGTGATGATATTTACTTGACGTTTTTAATACCACACTGTTATTTGAGTTTTGTGAACGGTAAAACGGATTGTTTTGTATATGTTCGTATATTGATAGTAGAATATATTTTCGTGTTGTGTACTGTTTTCTCTTTGTTTTGTTTGATGTTCTCAATTTTTTTCTAATTAAGAGTTCGATTTTTGGGCATTATTTCATCATTTGTTTTACTGTTCTTAGAGGAAGCGCCTTAGGATGGATTTTCTCCAAAGCACCTATTGAAAAATTTAGGGTTTTGGGAGGGTTTAATTGTTCAGGAACTTTTTCGTTATAATAATTTTCTGTTGACATCAGCGACAATTTGTTCTTTTTAATTCCACAAATTTCTCCAGCACCAACTTTAAAGACTTAATTTATCTCTAATTCTAGAAGGTTTGTCTACACTTTTTGCCTAATTTCGTAGTAAACAAAAATAAATTGAAAAGGTGACTTTGTCTCGTTTCCCCTTTTCTAGTGTAGGGAGAAATATTTTACATTTATATGTTCAATTTGGGTCCACTTTGTATTTATCCATTATCCAGTTCAAAATTCAATTGAATTTCGCATGGTTCTGAATATCGGACTCAGTTGGCTCTGGAGACTAGGGCAAGACTCGGCCGAGTAAAAAAAAAAAAATCGGACTGTGAGTAAAAAAATCGGCTGTGACCGAGTCCGACTCAACTCGGCCGAGTTTTTTTTAACTCGGCCGATATTACGAACCATGGAATTTCGTTCTTTAATTTGTTTAAAGTCTAAATTTGCTGACTCATTAGTTTGTCATGTTTGGTTGTTAATTAAATATCTAGTTAATTTTCCTTATTTTTAATAATTTAATTGATTAAAATTTGTGCCTAATTTTTTTTGTATCAGATCCCTATCTAAACACCGATGCAGGCACAATGTCGCCATTCGAGCACGGAGAAGTTTTTGTTTTAGATGATGGTGGCGAGGTTATTACTTAATTAATTAATTAGTTCAACTTAATTTAACAAAAAGTAATTTCACATGAATTAAACTAATTTCACATGAATTCGACTTTGTTTAAATTTTGTAATTTTTTGAAGGTGGATTTGGATTTGGGTAATTATGAGAGATTTCTGGACGTCAAACTGACTCGCGACAATAACATTACTACTGGAAAGATTTATCAGGTATTTATTTATAAATTTTTCAATTTCATATATTAAATCTATTCATCGATATATCATTATACCTAATAATATTTCGTTTTGTGTAATAATCCAGTCTGTTATTAACAAAGAGAGAAAGGGAGACTACTTGGGCAAGACAGTGCAGGTTTGTTTTATATCCTTGTCTCAATTTATAAGTGCCAACCATTTGCAAAAAGACCCCTCCTTTTTCTAAAATTGCGTGCATTATTTTGTGAAGGTTGTACCGCACATAACTGACGCGATACAAGAATGGATTGAGAGAGTGGCTTTGGTACCAGTCGATGGCCAAGAGGGCCCTGCAGATGTGTGTGTAATTGAACTCGGCGGTACCATAGGTACTTTAAAAAATAAACTTAAATAATAATAAATGTAATTGTAGGGGACAATGTGTAATTTTACCATTTTATTTGTAGGGGATATCGAGTCAATGCCGTTTATTGAGGCTCTTGGCCAATTCTCTTATCGTGTTGGTAAGTTTATTTTTAATTTTCTTATTTATTTATTTTGTTTTTTATAATTCAATAATGAGTGTGTGTGTTTTTGTTTGTATTTTCTTAGGCCCTGGTAATTTTTGCCTTGTACACGTCAGTCTCGTTCCGGTTTTAAGTGTAGTTGGCGAACAGGTAAAAGTTTTATTTCAAATTTACACCTTGCTTTAATTTTCAAAATAATATGACAATTTGTTTTTGATTATCAAAATTTTATTGCATTTGTGTAGAAAACGAAGCCAACTCAGCATAGTGTAAGGGGTCTTAGAGGACTTGGTCTCACTCCGAATATTTTGGCTTGTCGTAGCACCAAGGTCATTTTCGTAATTTCATTTATTTTAAAATAATTTATAATATATTGTTTTTTGCTTAACTTCATTTTATATTTTTGTTAATTATACAGGCTTTGGATGATAATGTGAAGATAAAGCTCTCTCAGTTCTGCCACGTGCCGGTACGATTATGAACTTTTTAAGGGTGTTTCTGCATAATTAATTCTCTTTTCATGAATTAAAATAATATTTTGTTTTTAATTTTGTTTAGGTTTCAAGTATTATCACGCTTCACGATGTTTCAAACATTTGGCATATCCCTTTATTGTTAAAGGTAATTATATTATTTTTTTCCCCTTAATATTTAATGACCTTTCTTCATCTTTATACTATTTTTACATTTTTAATTTTTTGTTCTTATAGGACCAAAAGGCCCATGAAGCCATTTTGAAAGTACTTGATCTCCAAAGGTGTATATTCATTTTAAAAAAAAACAATCAATACATTTTTTTAATGTTATTTAATAATTGTGTTAACTTGACAGAGTGGCACATGAGCCAATGTTACACGAATGGACCGAGAGGGCTCAAACTTTCGACACGTTACAGAATCCAGTTTAGTTTTTTTTTCATTATTTTACTTTAATCCTTAATATTTTCCACTATTACATCTATATCTAAAAATTGATTTTTTTTTTTTACATTTTCAGGTCAGAATAGCTATGGTTGGAAAATACACAGGCCTTTCAGATTCATATCTCTCGGTTTTGAAGGTAATAATAATAATAATTATTATTATTTGTTACACCTAAATATTTTTGTAATTTTTGTATTTGTAGGCGTTATTGCATGCCTCAGTTGCATGCCTAAGAAAACTAGAGGTTGATTGGGTCGCTTCCGCCGATCTTGAAGATTCTACTGCTCAAGAGGTTCTTATTCATTAAAATATCAAATATACCCTTCTAAAGTTTAAATGGGCATAATCCAAAACCTTTTTTTTAAAAAAAAATTCTATTTTTTTTTTTTTTTTGTAATTTTGTAAAATTATATAGGCTCCAGAAGCGTACGAGAAAGCATGGGATTTGCTCAAGGTAAGTCTATATTCCGATTACAAAATTATTATCATAAATAATTCACGGGCATATATGAAATTTTGTAGTTTAAAATATATGCAGGGTGCTGATGGAATATTGGTGCCAGGTGGATTTGGGGACCGAGGAGTTCAGGGGAAAATACTGGCTGCGAAATACGCACGGGAAAACAAAATCCCGTATTTGGGTATCTGTTTGGGGATGCAAATTGCTGTAATTGAATTCGCCCGTTCTGTTATGAACTTACCGGGTGCAAATAGTACCGAGTTTGAACCCGATACCGATAGCCCTGTTGTCGTCTTCATGCCTGAGGTATTAAACCCTTTTTTGGGCCTATATCTCTTTATATCGGATTTGTTATTTTTAAATTAAAATATTTACTTTTGTAGGGCTCGAAAACGCATATGGGCGGTACAATGCGTCTTGGTTCTAGAAGAACCCATTTCGAAGTCATGGATTGCAAATCTGCAAAATTGTAAGGGCAAATATTTTCCTAATTAATTATGAATTAATCATCCTTCAACTATATTTAAAATTATTAATTTTTGTAAACTCGATGTTTTCATTTAGGTATGGAAATGTCAACTACGTGGATGAGAGGCATAGGCACCGATTTGAGGTATAATTTAATTTTGTTTCATTTTTATTTCTCAATTTTTTTTTTATTTTAAAAAATGTAAGTAATTTAATCTCATTTTGATAGGTGAATCCTGAAATGGTGCCGCAATTTGAAAGTGCGGGTCTTTTGTTTGTTGGCAGAGACGAGACAGGAAAACGCATGGAGGTTTAGTTTTATTTTCTCATTTAATTTAATTGTAATTTTTTTATTTGTATATATAAAATAAATATACATATTTTTTTTGTGCAGATAATTGAGTTGCCAAGCCATCCTTTTTTCGTTGGCGTTCAATTCCATCCCGAATTTATCTCTACTCCTTCTAAACCATCTCCTCTCTTCCTAGGTAAACTTTATCTACAATTAAGAAATAAAATATATACCCTTCCAAAATTTGGAATTTATTTTGTTAACTTATTGTTTTTGTTTGTGCAGGATTAATTGCGGCGGCGTCAAATCAATTAGATTCGTTTCTCTCTAACCCTACTCAATATAAGAATATTATGGATTCTACAATTATTAAAGAGAACGGTAATGGCGCGACGAAATCAACCCAAAATGGACATTCAAAAAAACCCAATTCGAATGGAGTATCGAATGGGAATGGGAAGTATTATGCCAATGGAAATGGTGTGCACAAATGATTGCCCCGAAAGAAAAAAATGGTTTTTGATACTTTTTACCTTACAAGGATTTCAAGGCTTTCGGTCAACCAAAAAAGGATTGGTGTTGTACTGTTTTAAGTTAGTGTTTTGTGTTATTTTTAAATCGAAAAGAACGAAGTGCTAGAGTTTGTTGTTTCTTAATAGGCTTCCTTTGGTTTTAAGTTTTTGAGAGATATTTTATTTTATGTTGTTTAAGTGGATTCGTAGCAACAATGATGTATATGTAAAATGAAATAGAATTGTGCTATGAAATTCTTTAATTAATCTTAAGTTTTTGTTGCTTGGTAGATCTTTCTGATTAAATATTGTTCTTCTTTCGTGAAACACTGAGGAGAAATAGTTTGTATTATACCTTGCTACAAGATATAGGTAATTTATGTAAGGGAAAATATTTTCCTAATTAATTATGAATTAATCATCCTATAGTTATATTTAAAATAATTTTTTTTTGTTTACTTGATGTTTTCATTTAGGTATGGAAATGTGAAACATGTGGATGATAGCCACAGGCGCCGAATTGAGGTAGAATTTGAATTCGCTGAGACAATTTAATCTTATTTTGATAGGAATCCTGAAATGGTACCACAATTTGAAAGTGCGGGTCTTTCGTTTGTTCGCAGAGACAAGACATGAAAACCGCATGGAGGATCAGTTTTTTTTTTTCTCATTTAATACTTTTATTTTATTGCAATTTTTTTTGGTTTATTCAAATAAATATACCTTTTTTTGTAGATAATCCAGTTACGAAGTCACCCATTCTTCGTTGGCCTTCAATTCCATCCTGAGTTTATCTGTACGTCTGCTAAACCGCCTCCTCTTCCTAGGTAAACTTTATCTACAATTAAGAAAAAAAATTACGCTACTAAACCTTAAAATCACATATATGATAATACCCCGCTAAAGTTTGGAAATTTTTTCCTAGGAAATTATTTTGTTAAACTTATTGTTTTTGTTTATGCAGAATTAGTTGCGGCGGCGTCCAATCAATTAGATTCGTTTCTCTCAAATCTTACTCAACATAAAAAGAATTTTGAATTCTACAATTATTAATGGGAGGTAATGGCGCAGCACAATCAACCCAAAACATTCAAAGAAACTCAATTCCACTGGGAGAGGGAATGTTAACGAGAAGTATTATTCCAATGGCAACGGTGCGCACAAATGAGTGCCCCGAAAAAATATATTATGGTTTTTGATACTTTTACTTCATAAGGATTTCGATCGACCAAAAAAGGATTGGTGTCGTATTGGTTTAAATTAGCTTTTTGTGCTATTTTTTAAATCGAAAAGAATGAAGTGCTCGAGTTTTTTTGTTTTTGATCACTTCTCAAACGAAGAATGCACTTTGCCAATGTCATTTAAGAGAAGAAACATATTTCCTAATCTCCATTTTTGAAGACAATTGGCAACAACGCTAGTCGTGTGTTTTGTTATGTCTAAGTGACCGAAGCAAAAGAATACTTCCATGCTATTGCATCGGCAAAAAAAATGTATAACCACATCTCACATTCACAACTAAACGGCTCAACTTTATTCTCGAGCAGTTCTATCCTATAAGCCTTCACAAATTCCAAATTTCTAATCTCCATTTATCATGTCCCCGCAACTCCTCTATCCCATTCTTGATGCGAATCCCATTTTGTTTCCAAATTATATCAGCACCCGATTTTATACACCACGCAATCATATCTGCACCCAATTTTGTTTCCGAATTTAATAGTCTGTCCAATTAATAACTTTTCAATTTGATGTTTGCGCTGGTATTGGCGGGTCATGTGGTGCGACGTGCGGTGTGTATTTTTGTATTTTTCTTATTAGGGGTATTTATGGGAACACAGTTTAATTGTGATGGTTGTACGAACTTCAAACTAAAATTGAAGAATGACAAGGGAGCCAAAACGGGACGCAACAATAACTTTCTTCAACTAACTCCTAGAATGAACAACTTATGATAAAAAATGAAAATTATGTGAGTTTATTTTTTTCTTTGTCGATATAAATTTCCTATAAACTCCCTCACTTTTTGCTCATTTGTAATTGCAAGTTCTTCTTCCTCATTGAACAAATCAAGACAGTCTTTCGCGATACATCGAGGAGAGATAGTTTGTATATACCTTGCGATAAGATATTGGTGGAAGTCAAAAACAAAGGTAATTGATTACATTTTGTGTTTATTGAAGTATTGCACATCATTGTATAATTTATGAATATCATTAGTTTAATTATGTATCAAATATCAAGTACCCAAATTTATGATTTTTAGAATACTTTCTTTTAGGTATTTGGTAACACGATGTGAATTCCCCTTCTTTTATGAATAAAACCACAATATTTATTTGCTTATTCATTTACTAATTATTTGCTCACCGTTTAACCTGATGTATATTTATGGATAAACAATGCTTGAATTGAGTTTACTATCATGTATGAACCTTTGTAAATATCATTATTTCATATATGAAATTTTCTCGGATGACTATCGGTCGTTCAAGTTCCAAAAAAAAAAAAAAAAAAAAAAAAAACAATGCTTGAATTGAGTTAGCATATTTATGGATAATATATAACTACAAAAATAAGTTTCTCTATACATAAACTTATTTGATTTGATTTGGTTTTAGTTTAACCAATGAAAAAAATGGTTAATCACTTTGGACAAGAAGATCACATATACCCCTCCAAAATCTGCAATTTTTTCTGGAGATTATTTTGTTAATTTATTGTTTTTGCAAATTGTTTATGCAGGTTTAATAGCTGCAGAAAAGCATCAATTGAAAATGTTTTCTTTTAAACACGGCCAATATAAAAGCACGTTAAATTCTACAATTGGTAATGGCACAACAAAATCAACCCAGAATGGAAATGCGAAAAAGTCCAATCCGAATGGAGTATCAAATGGGAACGGTTTCTATTACTCGGACGGCAATGGTGTGAACAAATGCCCCCAAAAAAAATCTTGTTTTTTGATATTTTTACTAATTTACAAAGATTTTCAGTCAGCCAAAAATGAATTGGTGTTGTACTATTTTAAATGTAGTATTTGTTCCGCGTTTTCTTTAAATGTAGTATTTTAAATGTAATATTTGTTTCACTTTTTTGGTTTTAAGTCTATTGTTAGGATGAGAAAACTCTTTAATTTAATGTTGTTTAAGTAGATTTGTAGCAACAATGATGTATATGCAAAATGAAATGGAATTGTGCTATGAAATTCTTTTATTAATCTTGAGTTTATGTTGCTTGGTAGATCTTTCTGATTAAATTTGGTTGCTTAGCATGGTTATTGTACTTTTATGGTAAAGATAATGGAGCAAACGCCACACAATGAACCTAAATGGAATGTATTTTCCTTCATTAAAAGTGAAATTAAACAGTTCATGCAATTTCTTAGGACAAAAGAAAAGTTGGTATGTGAGTAGATCCTTCTAAATTCTTGAGGAAGTAAAGCAAAAATGAATCAAAAACAAATGTTTGGAGTTCGTAAATTGGCCTTGTATCTCACTTCATCATCAACATTAGACAAATTTTAAGTAGTTGATTAGGGAATTATCAATTGTGCAAGAAAAGATTAGTGAACATAAAACTGTAACTGAATTTCATAAAATATCTTTATTATCCCAGTTACAGTTTATGTTCGAGATACGTCACTGAATAATATTAGAAAAAGACCATTTATACACATTCATATAATTTGCTTCAAAATATCTTTGCAATTATTATTATTTTTTTTATTTTTTTATTGTGACGTAGGTTCGTATGTTCATCATTATTTTCAGAAAAATCGATTTCGTCGAATTTTGAACTCACGATCTCTTGAGAGATTTCGACATATTATTTCTTTAATTTCTATTACAAATTAATGAAAAGGTATATATATGATATTTTGTCATGCTTTATAGGGTATATATATGATATTCTCACTTTTGTTTTGTAGAGACATAGGTAGGGGTTTAAACAAAGCCGATACGGACGGATAATTGTCAAATCATATTTTGTATCCGTTTAATTTTTTCGAATACGGATACGAATAGTAACCGGATACGGATACAGTTCATATACGGTTCGGATATTACCAAATACGAATATAGGTAAGAATTAATTTCGGATACTCAAACGGTTATTATATCATAATTATATTATTAACAAAAAATGTCCATTTAAAAAAAAATAAAACTCTAATTACAATTTTATCATAAATAATACTTTAATAATAAATATTATTAATATATAAAAAAAATTATCATGTCAGTCATCGTATATAGTAAATATTTTTCTTATTCGAAATATCATTAATAGAAACAATCATAAAAAATCACAAATAAAATAACAAATAAATTATAAAAACAATAAAGTATGATGAAACATATATGAATAGTATTAGTATCCGAATATGTAAATATCTATATCTGTATCCGGACATCCGAATATGTATCATATTCGTACCCGTGTTCGGGAACAAAATCGTTACCGTATCCGTATCCGGAAAAAATATCTATATTTGTATCCGGTATCCGTTCGGATAAGGATATTTTTTTCAAATACGAATATTTTAGTATACGATTACGGTTCGTTCGGATAATATCCGACCCGTTTACACCCCTAGACACATGTCTTTACCTTTTATAAGAGTATTCATGATATTTCAATATTCTGTTGGGGTACACCTGAAATATGCTTTTTTCGACAGGGAAAATTTGGCTTGCTTATGTTTTTTGCACCATAATCATTCTTATTTCATACGACGTTAACCTTAATATAAGAAAAAGTAAAAGTATTATACATTATACTCGGTGCATCATAATCATTCTTATTTCTTAGAGCGAGTTAGGTTGCAGTCCAAAACAACCCAATTGTCTAGAAATATGGTCAATTTTGCTGCTCATCAGAAATTTGGTTGCATCACTAGCCAAACCCCACCAACCCTAAATTTGATTGTGTACTCTTTGGAATTAGGGTCTCTTAATTAGCCTTAACATGTCCAATTTTTTGGGACTCTTGGCAAATCATGATTGGGTCATATTCTTAACGGGTCAATTCTTGTTCGGATCAGGTTGATTTTTTTGTCAATATTCACTTTCCCTTAAAAGATGTATAGAAAAATCCTGATTGGATCATATTCAATTTTTTTATTGAAAAACAAAATGCAAAATCAATGCCTAAAGTGAAATTGCGTCTGAAGATACAATAAATTAAACAAAACACTAAGATTGGCCATAGAACATCAATTACAAACCCTAGCTAACGAAATAATAATAAAATTATGATCTTGTACCTGAATGAATTAGGTACACTTTACTCACATTACTCAATTAAGAGTTAACACAAACATTTAAATTGATTAAACAAGTAATGTTGGTTACAAATCAAAACCCCCAAGTCAAGCCCAAACTTCCCATATTTGAAACAGCCTCTCCACAGACCCTCTCCACACAGAGACGCACCTCACACAAAGTTGGTGTGTTAGCTCATCCTCTCTTTGGCTTTTCCTCCCTTTCTCTCATACCCTTAATTTTTCTTTCCTATCTTCAATTCATTTTCCTTTACCCTCCCTCCCCCAATGGATTCTCCGTCTCCGACGAAGACCTTGAAAACTCGATACCGCATAGAAACGAAGTCCATATCTTATTCTCTCTCTAACTCCACTTCTCGCCAATCACCTATACTGAAAAACATAACATGCAATGCACCACCTGGAGAATTAGTCGCGGTTGTGGGACCCAGTGGAGCCGGTAAGACCACATTATTATCCATTTTGGCCGGTGCAATTCACCCTAGCAATGTTTCTGGTGATATTCTGATAAATGGTTGTCAAATGGAGGTCTCGAAGTTTCGTCGCATTTCCGGCCATGTGACACAAGAGGATATATTATTTCCATTGTTGACACCCGAAGAATCTTTGTTATATAGTGCGAGGTTAAGGCTAAAGGTCACAAAAGAAGAGGCCGCAAACCGGGTTCATGAATTAATTGATGAACTCGGTCTAACCCATGTCGCGAGATCTACTATTGGAAGTGGGAGTGGAGGTATATCGGGAGGAGAAAAAAGGCGTGTTTCGATCGGGGTAGACATGGTTCATGATCCTGCGGTCATTTTGCTCGATGAACCGACTTCTGGTTTGGATTCTGTATCCGCGCTACAAATTATTACAATGTTGAAGAAAATGGCACATGTGCATGGCAAAACGGTTGTCCTGACAATTCACCAACCGGGTTATCGGATCCTCGAGTTGATTGATCAAGTCATATTGATTTGTGATGGAACCGTGAGACACCAAGGCTCAATCGGGTTGTTAGAGTCTAGACTCGTTGAATCGGGCCATGTAATCCCTACACATGTCAATGTACTAGAATTTGCCATGGATACAATGACGGGTGCTAAATTGCTAGAATTAGAAGGGCACGAACGAAAAATAGACGAAACCCATGTAGCAAAATATAGCGTTAAGAACGAAGATCGGATTTTCTACGCGAATTCGCATTTAGGTGAGATTTTAATTCTTTCAGAAAGGTTTTCCAAGAATGTGATAAGAACAAGGCAACTATTCATGGCTAGAATGCTTCAATCTCTAATAGCCGGTATTGTCCTCGGTACAATTTTCATGAATGTTACTAATATCCAAGCACGTATAGGGTTTTTCGCATTTAGTCTCACTTTTCTTCTCTCTTCTATGACCGAGGGTTTACCGATATATCTCCAAGAGAAGAGAATTCTACAAAGAGAAACCTCTAGAGGTGCATATAGAGTTTCTTCTTATGTCATATCGAATACATTGGTATTTCTACCTTTCTTATTAGCCGCTACGCTTTTGTATACCGTACCGGTATATTGGCTCGTGGATCTTAGAAGAGAAATGGAGAGGTTTTTATACTTCTCCTTGGTAGTATGGTTGGTGATGCTCATGGCGAACTCATTTGTCGCGTGTTTTAGTGCAATCGTACCGAATTTTATTATGGGCAATTCGGTAATTTCTGGACTCATGGGATCTTTCTTTCTATTTTCGGGATATTTCATAGCGAAGGATAATATACCCAAATACTGGATTTTCATGCATTATCTTAGCTTGTTTAAATACCCTTTCGAGGCATTCGTTTTGAACGAATATGGAGGGGAGAAGGGGAGGAGCGAATGCTTGGACATGGAGATCGACGGTTGCGTTTTAAATGGTGGCATGTTTCTGAAGAAGTATGGATTGAAGGAGACTCAGAGATGGAGTAATATATGGGTGATGCTTAGTTTTGCTGTAGGATACAGAGTTCTGTGTTATCTCTTTCTCTGGTTCAAATGCAAAAAGATGAGAAGGTAGAGAGAAAAACTAAGGGGGGAATTTGGTCGAATTTGTATCTGATTTTTGGTATTTATTTGGGTGTATTGTGGTTAATTTTTTTTTTTTATAAAGTGTAGTCTTCTTTTAATGCTGTGTACAAGTATTTATCATATTAAATGAGAAAAAAAATAAGAGATTATACTGATTAAGTGACAAAAGCCTTCAGTAAGTAAATCTTGAAATAAATTTTTGGTAGTGTTTTTAACATAAATATGAAAATATTTCAAAATGAAATAAGGTAGGCCAAAATAATCCTGATTTACAAACAACCATTACAACAGAAAAAATATCTGTAAAATAAATACTCATTAAATATAGAAACTTGCATAACTAATTGGGTGGGTAAAGACATATTATATTTCTAGATGACTCCCATTTTGAATGTTGATGCATGTTTTAAAGAAAAAAAAATGCCTACTTCTGATAAACAACAGGCTAAATTTTATACGTACCCCTACAAATTTCTATAATTTCATGTATACCCCAGCAAAAAGTGAAATATCACGAATAGACCCTACAAAATTATTATAATTTCATAAATACCATTTTTGTTAACTATCTGTTAAGATTACTGCTGATTTTTGTTTTTCCTATTTTACCCTCTATGTAAATAAAGAATAAAATTTATGTCAGAAAAATGGAAAAAACACGATTAGCAGTAATCTTAAGGAGTAATTAACCGAATTTAACAAAAAAGGCATTCGTGAAATTTTAATAGTTTTTGTAAGGGTATTCATGATATTTCACGTTTTACAGTAGTGTACGTGAAATTGTGAGATTTTATAAGAATACATATGAAATTTGGCCTAAACAATATTGGTGATGTCCAGGGCCGGCCTCGATAATTTCGTTGCCCTAGCCCAAAATGTTAACATCTCCAAAATGACGTCCGCAAGATATTACCCCATAGAAAAATTTCCATTTTTTTGACTTGCAGTGTAATTTTTAACAATTATTACAATAAAGTTTATTGAAACTCAATTATTGAAGCAAAGAGAAAACAATATATTAATTTGCAATATATTTCTATTATAAAATAAACCCAAAAAGAAAAATATTTTTATTCGTCAAACAACTTTTGTCAAACAGCTTGATTAATGAAAATATTTAATAGATACTTCATTTTCAAAATGGACAATTCTAGGATCACATATACAAATTACCGAAACACCCCCGAAGTGTAATTTTTGGTAGGTAATTTGGTGAGACCCATTCAAATTATTTCTTTATTGAGTAGCTCGGTGAAGAATTTGGGATTTGTTTCGGTGAGTGAAGTGTTTTTGTTTTCAAAATATTAAATGAAGAAGACTATTATTACCTAAAAATTAGAGCTAAGATCTATTCTTTCTATTTGTTTTGCTTTTATTTTTATTTCAAATTTGAAGATAAACGAACTTAGAAAGGAGAAAGGATAATATTAGTTGTGAATTTCTGATGCATGTTTTTAAACAAATTGATTTTTTTTATATAATTTAATGTTATTACGGACATGCGAATGCATGATCCAATAACCATTTCAAAGTCCTTGTTCTTAATTTTCTTAAAATGTTGCCTAAATTTTTTTTGCTTGTAATTTGTTTTCTCATTCAAATCCTTTCAAATATTTGAGAATCAAAATATAATAATTATTTGACCAATGGGACATCGAAGAGAAGAAAATAATATTTGAGAACAAAAAAAAATTATTTGATCAATGGGACATCATTGAAGAGAAAAAAATAATATTTGAGAACCAAAACAAATTTTATTTGATCAATTGGGATGAAGAGAACAAGATTCAAAAAATAATACCATGCAACAGCAACTAGGGATCGAACTCAAGACATGGTATTCAAGAAGAATCTATCAACCACCTGAGCTTAAAATAGTTTACTGATTATGAAACATACCCTACTTTCAATATATGTTGTTCCCGGCCCAAGTGTTATCCTAATCCATGGACTTGTTGGGCTTGTTCTTGGACCGGGCCTGGTGAGGTCATTCGAATTAATTAAAATTCGCCACCACATCATCCGCATCCGCTCTATCCCAAAATTTTAAGTAAAATTCTTGAAACATACCCTACTTTTAAGTAAAATTTTACTTTGCCCTCAGATTTCACCACCACATCCGCTCTATCCCAAATTAACAAAAAACACATAATTAATAATAAATTCAAATTAATTAATAATTATCAATTGATATGAATTTTGGTTATATATTAATTAATAGTTAATTATGAGACATATGTTAATTGTCATGTTAGTTAAATATGTTTTAAATATGTTTATTAGAATACAGAGAATGTGACGGTGAAATGTTCGGGCTGGATAAATAGCCTCTATTATATTTAGGGTTGAGGATGATTCAACGGACAAAAGAGGAAGCTTTAGCGAACATCCTAATAATAATAATTGGATTGGAATTTTAATTTTTATCATGATTAATTTGCACTCGCACGGTGAACTTCACACCCTAAAATCCAACAAAAGAAAGGATTTTTATGAGCAGTACCAGTTCATTAAAAATCATATCTGCTTTGTTATTAAGTTGCACAAATCTTAAAGTTAATTTGTTATTAAGGGCATGTTTGTTTTGCAGTAATTTTGACAGTTAGTAAGTCGACATACTGCATTTGTCTATTTTGTTGTTGTTTGGTTTGATGTAATTTGTCAAATTACTGCAAGTCGACTTACATTGCCTCTCACTTTTCCTGCAACTCAAGATTCCCTCAAATTTACATGAAGTGGAGATACATTACAACACAACCTCCCCTCAAATATGTATTATATTTTCATTGTATTAATTAAAAAAATTAATCAAACACAATAATCTGAATAAACAAATAAACACTACTCACAATAATCTAACTAAATAAATAGACACAACTCGAAAATACCACAAAAAATTATTACATTTTAGTATAAGTATAAGATATATTTTCATTGTCTTAATATAAGAACCTATATCAATCACCATAATCTCAAAATAACAAAAATTATATTAAATATTAATTTTTTATATTATTTTTAAATACTTTTAATTATTTTGTCACTTTCTTAATATTTGTAAATATGAATTATATTTTAAATATTTGTGTTTTCTACTAATTAGTAATGAAATCTGACGCTAGACTCATTATTAATTCAAAGAAACCCGGAAATATTTTAAATATAATTAATATTTGCAAAAACTATAAAAATTGAGAAATATTATAAATTATTTTAAAACATTATTAGTATTTGAGAATATTAAAACATGATGTATACAAAATTAATATTCATATAAATTTTTTATTTATTTAAATTATTGTGTTTGATTAATTTTTTAGTTATCAAATGAAAATATGATCGATACTTATATTTGAACAAAATATTTTTTATGTCAAAATTATTTTCTTTGAAAAATATGATTATTCTCGGTATAAAATACTTATAAATATGATTTATTAACATTTGATAAAAAATTGCAATATTTATTTTGATGTTTTTCAAATAATATAGATTTTTGCCATACATATATATGGGTGCAATATGGGTTAATATATCAAGGAAAAAATCAATTTCTACATCTCTCGACCTTTCGAGAGTGTCATATCTCAAATTTTCAAAATTTTTGGTCTATTCACTATTGTAGTAAATCTGAAACATATTGTGTCTTCTTATAAAATTTTACCTAAATTTATTTTCAAATTTTAATACATATAAATCAAGGAATTTCATAATTCAATTACATCAATCCAAACATAAAAACTATAAATTCAGTAATTTCAGTTTCGTGAATCCAATCAATAGAATTTGAAGTGCATTTCCGAAATTCGACTTGCGAAAAGTTAATTTACTTGATGTAATTTCTAATACGATCAACCAAAATATTTAAGTTTGATGATATGTTTTTTTCTAAAAATGGATATTTAGCAGTCAATTAATTTTGTAAAAGGGTGTATCAAGAAAACTTATTTTTTCTGAATTTTTTTGAATAATACATATTTTCTGTTTGGAATTTTTTTTTTAAAATCCCTAATTTTTTTTTAATATTTTAAAAATACTCCTCACTTTTAAAAATTAAAAATACTCCCTCATAACAAAATTTTATTTTCTCATGTCCCTATAGGTGTTAAACTCAACTTTATTTGGAGTAACAAAAAAATTGAACCCTGTTTAGTACTTTCTTATTTTAAGAATATTTCAGAAATATTTAATAATTAATTAACTATATATTTGCAAAAAATCATACATCATTTGACATATAATTTATTTAACCAGTAACAAATAATAAAAATATAAATAATAACAAATTAGTTTACTTTAATAATAACATAATAATTAATTATTATATTAGTCAATATAAAAAATAAAATATCTATAAATTATTAAAAAGATATATAAGAAGTGATTGTACACTAAAACAACCTGTGTTTTTTCGCCAATATATTTTGTAGGTGCTAGAATTTTTTATAGCATTGTTTATTTTTTATCATTTGATTTTTGTTTTTTTTTTAATTATGAATGATAAACAAAATAAGCTATTATTGTATGATTTTATTTCATACATTCGTTGGCAAAAATCAATATCTGATTAAATGACAAATTGAAACTGTTTCAAGGTATTATTAATTTTGTTGCAAGTTCTATGCTGGACCCATGAAATAAATTAGTGACCTGTCCAGAAATTTATTTCAGCAATTCATTGATAATTAAATGACTTCTCCTTAATTCGGCTGAATAAGTAATTTACTGTATTATGTTAGTCTATGATTAAGAGACTAAATGTTTTGCTAAGAAGAAGAAAGATATTTACTAACTAATTCTGCTATAACGGAATTTATTTCATTAACAGGAGACATGTCATGTAACTTGACATTTACTGTTTTACTAATTGTTGTAATGCATGACATTATTAATACCAATCTATTCAGCAATGATTTTAAATATATTGCATAATATTTGCAATCTATTAAATAATTTTGTTATTCCAAATTAATAAAGTTTGATAATATCAACTCTATATATAAATTTAGATTTCACTAATTATTAGTGATCCAATATGGATAAATTTATATTATTCTAATTTTAAATATTATCAATGATGTTGAGATGTATTCATCAATAAATCAATAAAATATTGTATTTCACTAATGTATATACATGTTCAAAAATATTTATAAAGATTTTTAAATTAATAAAATAATACAAAAGAGGTTTAATAAATTTAAATATGGAAAAGAGAGGGGTATATTGCCATATTGGTCCAAAAAAATTATAACATCATGAAATATTCTTATAGCGGGGTAATTGAGAATTAAACCTTGTTTGGAGAGTTTTTTTGGAGTTTCTCAGTAGTTAGGATTTCTTTTACAAATTCAAGAAAAGTTAGGGGGTGATTTGTAAATTTTCCTTACAAAAATAGTGTGGTATTTTGGTTCAAATTTTTTAACACTAAACAAAGTTGGCTTTAACATCTTTAGAGGTATTTGAATTGAGGTTTTTTTTTGAAGTATGTCAAAAGTGAGGGTTTTTAAAATATTGAAAAAAGTTATTTTTTTATTTTATTTTTAATTTCCCTTTCTATTTAATCTTCTTTAATTGATAAATAGTCTTGCGACTTTACCTCAAATACTCATTAATTAGTAATTAGATTGTTATTCAAAATTAAAATACTTTTGTCATAAAACTTCCACTTCTTTAATTAGATTGTATTTCACTAATGTATATACATGTTCAAAAATATTTATAAAGATTTTTAAATTAATAAAATAATACAAAAGAGGTTTAATAAATTTAAATATGGAAAAGAGAGGGGTATATTGCCATATTGGTCCAAAAAAATTATAACATCATGAAATATTCTTATAGCGGGGTAATTAAGAATTAAATCTCGTTTGGAGAGTTTTTTTGGAGTTTCTCAGTAGTTAGGATTTCTTTTACAAATTCAAGAAAAGTTAGGGGGTTATTTGTAAATTTCCCTTACAAAAATAGTGAGATATTTTGGTTCAAAATTTTTAACACTAAACAAAGTTGACTTTAACATCTTTAGAGGTATTTGAATTGAGGTTTTTTTTTTGAAGTATCTCAAAAGTGAGGGTTTTTAAAATATTGAAAAAAGTTATTTTTTATTTTATTTTTAATTTCCCTTTCTATTTAATCTTCTTTAATTGATAAATAGTCTTGCGACTATACCTCAAATACTCATTAATTAGTAATTAGATTGTTATTCAAAATTAAAATACTTTTGTCATAAAACTTCCACTTCTATGTTACACCCTTTAATTTTTTTTTAGTATTTATCAATTAATTAGATTTCTAAAAAGATATACCATATAACTTATTTATTGTAGAGATCTATTTTCTTTAAATACACATTTTTTATTTAACCAACCATTTATTAATAAATACACTTGAAACCATACCTTAAATGCTCATTAATTGGAGGGAGACTAAACTACTTAATTAAGTACCAACATTTTGGTACTTAACGCTTTTTCACCGTTGGATTTGCATTGAGATTTGTGTTTTTTCATGATGATCATGAAAGTTTGTGCAAATTATTTAATGCACAAATATCAATACAAATATAATGGTGAAAAAGCATTAAGTACCAAAATGTTGGTACTTAATTAAATAGATTAGCCTCCCTCCATTAATTGATAATTACTCGAAATACTCTTGAAAAAATGTATCATTAGAAAAAATCGTATTCTTGAAACTAATGTATCCTAGTTTTGGAATATTTTCGATAACTAAATTTTTTTCGAATTTTTTTTTTTTGAACAAAGTTACATGCAGAAATACTCGTGTGTTTTCGCATACATAATAGTTTGATGATCTCCATGTCTACCCGTGAAACTTGGGGTTATATATTCAGTCCCACAAACTAAAAAAAATGACTTTGCTGAAATGACAAGAGAGTGATAAGTGGGTCAATTAGTATTATTAATTGACTCATTTAATGATTTAATTGATCGTTTAATTAAATTGATACGTTAATTAATATTATTTAAGTTTCAATTAACGTGTCAATTAAAATTTAATTGAGTGAAAATAGACGAATCGACCCATTTAATAATTATTTTGCCACTGTCAAGAATGTTTGGGGGCCAAGTATATTTTCCCACGAAACTATGTCAAAATAAATTGGGCTGATATTTGGGCATCCATTCACGAGATAAACAGGGTAAATAAAAACTCTCTCGTTTCCCAACAAATCAGAAGTTGTCGACTAAATACTCAGCACCACGTTCATCCTGCGCCGTTAAAATCCGATCCTTAAATAATGAATGGGGTACATCTCTGTTAACAAGTATTATCTGTTGAATCCGAAACAGCAAATCTTGCGTGTATTTTGAAGTAAAATCCCAATCTCGAGTTGTAATTTGTCTTTTCTTCTCTCCTGGGATTCATCCTAGTTCCTCTCCATTTTAATTCAATGGATGCTATGGGTGTGCCAGTCTGCCAGGAAGGTAAATGATGCGGATATTGTCCGAACCGACCCGAATCGTATCCGAAAAAAATATCCGGATCCGAAAAAATATTCGGATCCGATCGGATCCGGGTATTTTTAGTCGGATCCGGATCCGAATCCGATTTTTGATTTTAGAGTCGGATCCGGATTCGGATCCGGGTATTATCCGGATCTGGATATTTTTCCGAATCCGGTACTCGGATTCGGATACGGATACCCGGATCAGTATCCGAATCTGTATATTATATATTTTTTTATGTTTCTTATTCCATATTAGTTCGAAAAAATATAGATAATTAATGATTTTTGAATGATTTAAAATCGCAATCATAAAATTAAGTTTAAATAGAGTAACTTTGATTGTTGATGTCGTAAATTATGTATATATATAATTAAAAAATATATTATATTATGATATAATAGTATCCGTTTTAATATTCGAAAAAACCGTATCCGTATTCGTATCCGACAATATCCGAACCGTATCCGGATCCGGGTTGTTTCGTATCCGAATATCCGTATCCGAAAAGATATGGATACGGATCTGGTATGACCACTATCCGAACTGGATCCGAACCGTTTACACCCCTAGGACCGTGTGCGTCTCTACATTCTCTAGTATTCAGCACCAAAATAGTCATTATTAATGTTCTATATACGGTTCTTGATATAATTTCTTGATATTCTTTTAGTAAATATAATTTCTTTATTTCATAAAAAACTATATTCTTATTATTTTCTCTTGATTATTTTCATAATTATAGTTATGCCGATACAATTTTTTTTCTGGTATGTTTTGTATAAATCAATGATTTAAATTGCGGCGCAATTGCGCCGCAATAGCGCAAATCGCAATAAATATTCACAAAACGCAACACCGCAACCTGCTATATAGCGCCGCAATATCGCCGCAATATGGCGCAATATGACGCAATATCGGTGATCATGTGTAAATTACTGTTCAAGCGCAATGGACCGCTATATCGCAATTTAAAACATTGGTATAAATGTTGATGATTTTGTATAAATAGTTATTTTCATAATCAAGCCAAGTATTTCCAAAATTATTATTATTATATGTATAAATGTTGATGATTTGTACATTGAATTCGTGAAACTAAACATTAAAAACACAATGTATTTTTTTGTTGCGAAAAATAGTCACAATTATTATGTAATTATTTACACTAATGGATGTTTTATTTAAGAAATAAGAGCAAACATGAAGAGGGTAAAAACAGCTAAGGACAATGTATGAAATTTGTTATTGACCTTTAAAATATGAATTGAATTTGATATAATTCTACGAATTGATTTCGTCCTGTGGAGAATGATAATGGATTCACGGTCGAAAATTGAATCTTGAACGGATACGATGGTTCAACTCAAAACAAGAAAAAAATAAACTGTAACTATAACACAAATGACTTTGGACCGCAAAAAAGATAGCTAATATGTTTCATTACCGTTCAATTAGACATGTTACAAAAATTATTAAATTGGAGATTTTAATTGCTCATCACGCCACAGATCGTAATTCTGCCAATTAACCATCTATAAATAGCCCGTACACTTGCTCTTTCTCCCTCCGACACTACCAACGGCTAAAGCAAGACCCATACACCCACCGCGAGCTCTTTTCTTCACATTCACAACATCAAAGCCGTAAATCTCCAATTTCTAACTTCCTAGTGTCAACAATGATTAATCAGAAGAAGTTTCGTGCTAGTGTTAGGAAAGTCGACAAAACAAAATTCATCAAAAAGTCTTTTGATCTCTTATTCTTCGACGACGAACGCATTGCCGATGGAGACCGTGGTTGAGATCAAAATCAACGTGGATGATTTCATTGAATTCCGGTACGAAGAATTAATCAATATTATCGATCATGTGAAGCAATCAACCAATTAGTTATAACTTTTTCTCATAGGATCCATGAAACTAAATATTAAAAACAACAATATTATTATAAACGAAAGGTAAAATAACACAAGAAAGTAGAGAGAGAAAGTCTTTATTATTGGACTGAATTGTCTGTACAAATGAATCACACAAACCATCCTTATATAGGGAACACAACACTCTTTCATCAATGTGAACGCTCCAGTGTGAAACCTCCAATATGCATCTCTCCAGTGTGAAACCTCCAATATACATCTCTCCATATCCATACATCTTCCTTAGTGTCTAACCTTTTCACACTTGAAGATATTATATTTAACATACATTCATATTTATAACACTCCCCCTTGAATGTATTGATTTCGTACGCATAAAAATCTGCCTCGTTAAAACCTTACCAGAAAAAACTCCATGGGACAAAAATCATGGTTAAGGAAAAAGAGTGCAATATTATTATCAACATAAGATGCCTCATTAAAAACCTTGTCATGAAAACCCAGTGGGACAAAACCATGACCAAGGACAAAAAGAGTGCATTGCGTATCATTTTCTCCCCCTCGTGGATACAAATATTTTGAAAACGAGCAATTTGACAAACTTAGTTGCTCGTCATAAAAAAATTCATTCTGAAAAATATTAAACATATTTGTAATCCATGACAAATATTTATATTTATAATAACATAATCGTTATTTCCATAACTTGTCTTTTAAACCTTTTCAGCGGTTCTAATAATCATAATCAACATATAATTTATTTGCGATAATACACATCTATCAATTTGATCATAGATATAGACATATAGTCTATCGTCAACATTAAAATGATCACATCAACATGCTCGGATTACTCCAATACATACAAAGATCTTTGTTATTTAATATAATATGCTTCAGGCATATCTCTCGAGAGATAAAATAATATGCTTCATGGATTCTAAATCCTTCAGGGATTTTTATTACAGTATAATCAAACGAACATATGAATAATCTATTATAATATATACATGATAGATTGTGAGTCATTCACGGGCATTCAAACTAAATTTACATATATAAATAAAAATTTATCACCACGATGAGGTGTTTTTCAGACTTCGGGTCCATCAACTTCACTTTCTTAAGTGAATTTCAAGTATGGCCAATAATTGTATTTGTCGACATTTTTCAATTGATTTTATCATAGATCCTCATTTTTCTTTATCAATTGTAAGTGCATATGCAATTTTCTCAAAACTATAGTTTCATTTCGATTCCATCCTTTTCATGTAGGGACATAATTTTGAGATCTCATTATTTTCAACAATTTCATTGTTGTCAGGTACCTGAACCTTTTCAAAGGTTATACATTTATTTATGTCCTCTACGAACTAATATTTCAATATTAATTTCCAAAAAGAAATATATTTCATTAGAAATAATAACAACTTCTATTATGCCAACTTTTTATCGTGCTCTTTATTATTCCTTCGAATTTATAATGTTGGAATCGCATGATCGATCACGCTTCTGGCGTATATCAAACTTAAAATTATCAAAGGATATTTACTAAAAATATGAGCATTTCAAACTGAAAATTCTTGCATCAAATCATTGATTTGCAATTTATTGCAAATAAATAGTCTATGAACTTCTTGTTCATTATTATTTCTTCGAGGATCTAATTTGATGATGCACTCCATATAATTTCTTAATTTTTCAGTTTTATTTCTCTCCCCCTAATGTAGGCATGAGTATACCTAGTGAAGTTCTTCGAGGCTTCTATGATATATTATATCTTGAGTTATTTCACTCATGTTTGATCATTTTATTCATTTATTTCTTTTCTTTTCTTCAAGGATTTGTACATTTATCAAATGCTTACTACAATTCAAGCATGTTTTTCAATTTTATTTGTTACAGCAAATAACATATAATTCTTCGGGGATATTATACACACAACATGCATATTTGATTTTATTGTTTCTCCTTGAATGTAAACTTCTAGTTTACGTATATATTTAAACTTCAGGTTTATACATATCAATTGAACTTCTAGTTCAAACAAACAAATATTCAAGATATCAATTTATGGGGAATAAATCGACCCAATGTATATATGCCAAACAATTTTTAACTCATCTTGATATGGTAATGTTGCCGGCACATCATCTAAACATTCAATCTTTTCAAAAAAATACTTGTTGGCTCCAAGCATGCTCACAAGTTATAATGAGATTTGGGGAGTATATATCGTAAATAGTTGGTCTTAATTTAGTCATCGTCATGACAAACATATCATATGCTTAATGAATTATTTCACATCATATCGTGGCTTCCATTTTATATAATACGAACTCCGAGTTCGTAATAACATGATGTCAATTCGACCAATGCATTTGTATATCACAAAAATAATCAATGATATTTCTATTACATAATCACTATTCCGGAGCAATACAAATAATGGCTCTTCCAAAAACAACTCTTCTAGAGTAATATTAGCAAAATATTTCGTTTTTCTAAGTATCGTGTGCGTGGACGCATTATCGGACAAGCATATATCTTCACTATTCATATTATGGATGCTCAATCAAAATCCACTCGATTTTGTCCACGTATATATACGAACACTTTATAAAGTATATCACAATGAGACTTATTTATTTCTCAAATATATTCATGGTAATCATGAAATTATATTCTCTTATTATTTCATAATATTGCAACTTCAGGTGCAATTGATAGGAATAACAATATCAAAATATGGGATGACAAAATTAATATTAACCATAAAAATAAATTACGTAACTCATACGAAAATAATTTCGGAGTAAAAACAAATTGTAGCCTTTAATTACAAAATTGTGGCTATTATTGCTCGTAAACAGACAAAACACGGCATGCTTGATTACTTCAATTAAAATATATCCATCTCATAACTCAGACATAATCATTTCATAACTATGTAAGAATATCAAAATATGACTGTTATTTCTCCCAACTGCCATAGTGCCATTATTTACCCTTTTTATTCCTTTAATCCCGAATTAGAATTCTGGCCGTATATTTCCAGATTTATGCATTCCAGGTCCAGCTTTAATACTTAAAAAACTTGGAAAGTATATCTCGTCTTCTAAAATAAAAACAAGGAATGACTGTACAACAACCTTTTCGTCCATGTTCACGCGCGAGGCGCGACTCCTCGGCCACCCCATTACATTTGTTGGAATTCATGCACCGCCACTCGTCTCATCGGCGTTTTTTCTATGAGCAAACTGCAGCGACGACCGGTGTTCATCTAACGGCGAGGATAGAACTTGAGTGGCAATTAGCCATGGTGCATGCTCGCAAATTCGCACCAAATTTTGGTATAAGCCATCTTGTCTGCTCACGATATCAATTTCATGGCAGTGCTTGATTCGAGTCCACGATCTTTAATCTCAAGTCTCATCATCATTTTTTTTTTCATGTAAACTCGTTTGATCTGACTGAAGTTTTAAAATGAATAGGTTCGCCAGAGTCATTACTTATAGACTTAAAATCAGCCATCCATTGTTGCTCCAATGAATATTGAGCAAATTAATGTCTTACTTAAAATCAGCCATAAGCCCCTTAATGTTGTATACGTGAATGCACTTATATTTTGACCAGAGAAAGATAGGGTAAATAGGGGAGTTCTATCATACACCCTTTTATAAGGGTACTTTTGATATTTTAGCAATTAATTATATTTGTAAAAAGGGTGTATCATAACAATTATTTTTTATGGAAATTTTGGTTTAAATGAACAACAAAAAATTCCAATTTAGTTAAACATTAATTGATAAATATATTTGATATCGTACCTTAAATATTCATAAATGGATAATTACTCCAAATACCCATGAAAATGGGTGTATGATAAGGAAATGGGTGTATGATAGAAGCCCCCGGGTAAATAATATGCACAAACGGTCTTGAATTTCTTAAATATTATTTCCTTTCTCTGAAATCATTTGTACAACTTCAAACTTACTTCAAATCATTTGTAACGATATGATTGAGAGGAATAATTTATGGCTTTGTTTAAAATGGAGACGACAATCAGTTTAGAATTTGGCGCCCTTTTTTTTTCATGCTTGGCACAATCAATTGATTTACCAAGACACTGTCGTAACCAGCAAGGTTAAGCAAGGCATACTTCAAGATGCAAAGATTTCCAGCCGAGAGAACAAGGCGGTCACGATTGAACCAGTAAGGGTCCTTCGGGTTATATGTCATCGCCTCATCATACAAAATATGGCACATAGGCGCACAATAAACTAACAAATAAAATTGTATAAAAATGAAAAAATATTATTTAGAAGAAAATCACCTCTTTTTACCTTCGATTGAAATTTCAAGAACATCGTGCAATAATTCGAAATAATAAAAAAAATTACGTACCAAACAAATATCAATAGGTACCTTCCGCTTTGTCTGAGATTTTATCTTTGATCGAAGTTTCGAGACTATCGTGCTGATAACGTATTATAAACGAAAGGTAAAATAACACAAGAAAGTAGAGAGAGAAAGTCTTTATTATTGGACTGAATTGTCTGTACAAATGAACCACACAAACCATCCTTATATAGAGAACACAACACTCTTTCATCAATGTGAACGCTCCAGTGTGAAACCTCCAATATGCATCTCTCCAGTGTGAAACCTCCAATATACATCTCTCCATATCCATACATCTTCCTTAGTGTCTAACCTTTTCACACTTGAAGATATTATATTTAACATACATTCATATTTATAACACTCCCCCTTGAATGTATTGATTTCGTACGCATAAAAATCTGCCTCGTTAAAACATTACCAGAAAAAACTCCATGGGACAAAAATCATGGTTAAGGAAAAAGAGTGCAATATTATTATCAACATAAGATGCCTCATTAAAAACCTTGTCATGAAAACCCAGTGGGACAAAATCATGACCAAGGACAAAAAGAGTGCATTGCGTATCATTTTCTCCCCCTCGTGGATACAAATATTTTGAAAACGAGCAATTTGACAAACTTAGTTGCTCGTCATAAAAAAATTCATTCTGAAAAATATTAAACATATTTGTAATCCATGACAAATATTTATATTTATAATAACATAATCGTTATTTCCATAACTTGTCTTTTAAACCTTTTCAGCGGTTCTAATAATCATAATCAACATATAATTTATTTGCGATAATACACATCTATCAATTTGATCATAGATATAGACATATAGTCTATCGTCAACATTAAAATGATCACATCAACATGCTCGGATTACTCCAATACATACAAAGATCTTTGTTATTTAATATAATATGCTTCAGGAATATCTCTCGAGAGATAAAATAATATGCTTCATGGATTCTAAATCCAATACATACAAAGATCTTTTTTTGGGAATTTACGACTTGTCAACAAACACCATTTGAAAATATAATAATTTTAACGAATACTTTATTTATTATCTGAACAAAATTTTCATAGAAATATTAAATCATAAAAAAACATATTCGAAAATTGATAATTGAATTGTTTGTTTTTTCTTAAATTAAAATATTTTTTTGTAAATACATCAATCCTCTGAAATAATTTCTGTCTCCAGTACAAATGTATTCTCCCGTAGGGGTGTTCAAACGGTTCAGTTTATTCGGATACCGAACCGAACCGGTCGAATTCGGTTTAAATGGTTCGGTTTTTCAGATTATTTGGTTCGGTTCGGTTTAAAAAATGGTATTGTTTGGTTTATTTGGTTCGGTTCGGTTTTGAAATTTTGAAAACCGATTAAACCGAACCGACCGAAAAACATTCAATTTATATATATATTTAATATGTTAATGTTTAAATATAACAAAAATCATATAATATTCTTGTAAATTAATATAATTATATTTTATAATATTAATTTATATCTTTTTGATAAATAAAATATAAACTTTTTGTAATTTATTTTTATTTTAAAATTATAATGTTTCTTATTCGGTTCAACCGAATAAACCGACTAACAGTTCGGTTTATTCGGTTCGATTTTTAATCGGTTCAAGGGTTAAACGGTTCGGTTCGGTTTGAATTTTATTCGGTTCGATTTAAATCGGTTTGACCTTATTCGATTCGATTTGAACCGAACGGACCGAATGAACACCCCTATAATCTCCCGTCTTTACAGAAACCGGAGAGACAACATAGTTATATACAAGGAGCATTTCTGCATGTAACCCCTTTTAGAAAAAAAATTCAAAAACTAACCCCCTTTTCGAAAATATTCCAAAAATAACCCCCTTTTCGCAAATATTCCAAAAATAACCCCTTTCGGGTTTTTAAATCTCGCCGCTACAGTGTTTCGGGTTTTTAAATCCCGCCGCTACAGTGTTTTGAAAATAAAATAAAATTTATTCTCCTTCAAAATGTACCCACCGAATTCTCCATTATTTAACTATTATATTTAATTAACGTGATAATTACAACATATCATTAAATATTAACTAATATTTATTCCAATTTATGAATTCGAATAAATATGAATTATTTATTAAGTTAATAGCTAACAATAAAATTAATATTTATGAATTCAAATGTACCCTCCGAATTCTCTATTATTGAAATATTAATTATGCTGTTAGTTATTAACGTAATACATAATTAATATTTATTTGAATTCATAAATTGAAATAAAAATAAATATTAATTACGTATTATGTTAATAGTTAACAACAAAATTAATATTTATGAATTCAAATGTACCCACCGAATTCTCTATTATTGAAATATTAATTATGCTGTTAGTTATTAACTTAATACATAATTAATATTTATTCAAATTCATAAATTAGAATAAATTGGAATAAATATTAGTTAATATTTAATGATATGTTGTAATTATCACGTTAATTAAATATAATAGTTAAATAATGGAGAATTCGGTGGGTACATTTTGAAGGAGAATAAAATCTTATTATTTCTCAAAACACTGTAGCACGCTGTAGCGACGGGATTTAAAATTCCTTAACACTGTAACGGCGAGATTTAAAAACCCGAAAGGAATTATTTTTGGAATATTTGCGAAAATGGGATTAGTTTTGGAATATTTTCGAAAAGGGGATTAGTTTTTGAATTTTTTTTCTAAAAGGGTTGCATGCAGAAATGCTCCTATATACAATTGCAGAAAATATGTAATACGACTCTCCGTGCAATACATCCCAAACAATGATTTTTCTACGAACAATATTTACTAACAGCACTTCATAACTCCCAAAACAACTCAACATCCAATTATTAACAGACACGCCATCACAAAGTAAACTTGCCAAGTGGATAACGGATAACATACTAATAGCTCAACCCAAGGATAAAAGGGTCACTTATTTACATTTCGCCTCTTCACACACTCTGACAAACAATGGCGGCGGCTACATCCGGATCGATTGCTCTCGCTCCTTCCTCCAAAACCCTAAACCTCAGCTCCAAAACCGCGGCGAGAAACGTCAGGATCGTTTCTTCTTCTAGTAGATGTTTCGGGATCTGCAACGATGCAAGGCGGAGAGCCGGCGGTGCCGTGGTCGTCAATGCGGTTGCTGCGCCGAGTATTGGCAGGCCGCAGATTTCGTTGGATTTTGAAACTTCTCTGTTTAATAAGGAGAAGGTCTCTCTTGCCGGTCAAGACGAGGTTTGTTTCTTATCTTATCTATGTTTTTTGCCGAGAAGGTCTCTCTGTTCATCTATGTATCTCTTTAAACCCTAAACCCTAAACCTTGAATCATTTTATGCTAAGTAGAGGTCATATTGGAAAAGAAAAGAAAATTATTTATAATCAATTTGAGAAAAAGAATCAATTTGACTGGCAAAGGTGCATTATTTAGGCTGCTGAAGAAAAAAACTGAAAATCTCATTAGTTTTCTTGTGTGAATTATAAATAGTACAGATTTAGCATCAAAATGCATTAATCATTTACTTCTGATTTCATGTTTAATTAGTGTTTAATCTAATTGTTTTAACCCTTTCAGTATATTGTGAGAGGTGGAAGAGATTTGTTTCATTTATTACCCGATGCTTTCAAGGGTATCAAGCAAATTGGCGTAATTGGCTGGGGTTCTCAGGTAGAAACTAAAACAACCCTAATTATTTTCATTTAACCCCTTGAAAATTTCTTATTTAAAAGTTAATTACTTAACCTCTGTACTGATTTTTTTGACAGGGCCCGGCTCAAGCTCAAAATTTGAGGGATTCTCTTACCGAAGCAAAATCAGACATTGTTGTAAAGGTAGTATGATTATATTCTTAAAATCCTTAATTTCTTTATATGACCCTGCAAAACGTACACACAGATTGGGCTAAGGAAAGGATCGAAATCATTTGAGGAGGCAAGAGGCGCTGGATTCACCGAGGAAAACGGTACGCTTGGCGATATTTACGAGACCATCGGCACCAGCGATCTCGTTCTTCTCTTAATCTCTGACGCAGCTCAAGTAATCAATTAATCAATCATACGCCTAATTCCATCCATACTATCAAAATCTCACATATACCCTTTATTGTTGTTGTTTAGGCTGATAATTACGAGAAGATATTATCGCACATGAAGCCAAACAGTATATTGGGCCTCTCACACGGATTCCTCTTGGGCCACTTGCAATCTTTGGGCCTCGATTTCCCCAAAAACATTAGCGTGATTGCTGTGTGCCCCAAGGGTATGGGCCCATCTGTCAGAAGGCTCTACGTTCAAGGCAAAGAAGTCAATGGTGCTGGTATTAACTCCAGCTTTGCCGTTCACCAGGTAAATAAATTAACAAATATTAAAATCTTTTTTTTTAATATTCAAAAAGTTGGGTTTTTTTTGAAAAAAATATATTTTGTTTTATTATAGGATGTGGATGGAAGGGCGACTGATGTGGCACTAGGATGGTCCGTTGCTCTCGGCTCTCCATTTACTTTTGCAACTACTCTCGAACAGGAATATAAGAGTGATATTTTTGGCGAGAGAGGTAATTAATTATCTACTCAAAATTACAATTTTGTCCTCCTTTTTGTTTGTTTGTTTGTTTATTAATTAAATGATTGGGGGTAATTTAGGTATTTTGCTCGGGGCGGTACATGGAATCGTCGAGGCATTATTCAGGAGGTACACCGAGAACGGTATGGGCGAAGAGGAGGCTTACAAAAACACCGTGGAGTGCATTACCGGCGTAATTTCAAGGACCATTTCCACAAAGGTATTTAAAATTATTAATTCATTGTTTCGTTTCGCAGCAAAATCTGTGCAGATTTTTCTGATTCTTTTTCTGAATTTATTATGATGATGTCATCACCAGGGCATGTTGGCAGTGTATAATTCGTTGACCGAAGAAGGAAAGAAGGAATTTGACAAGGCATACAGTGCCTCGTTCTATCCATGCATGGATATTTTGTACGAGTGTTACGAGGACGTGGCGAGTGGCAGTGAGATTCGTAGCGTTGTTCTCGCTGGCCGAAGATTTAACGTAACCTCCCTAAAACCCTAAATTAAATCCAACTCAATAATTATGGGCTATTATTAAATAAATAATTTGTAACAGGAAAAGGAAGGATTACCGGCATTCCCTATGGGGAAGATAGACCAGACTCGCATGTGGAAGGTTGGACAGAAAGTTCGCGCAACACGACCTGCAGGCGATCTTGGCCCGCTCCACCCTTTCACTGCTGGTGTCTACACTGCTCTCATGATGGCCCAGGCAAGCATTTATTTTTACATCCATTTCATTTATTTTTATTGCCTTTTTTCAATATAACCCAGTGAAATCTTGAAATTTCATTTATTTGGTTACAAACTTGGGATATATTTCCTTACTTGGGCCACTATGAGAGCAGTATAAACATCAGCAGTACATAGATAGAACTTAAGAAAGATAGTTTGGTAATTTAGTGAAGAAACATTTTTGATTCCTTTATAGAGTCTGCGAGAATTAAAAAAAGTTGGCTTGCATATTATGCCCTAAAAATACATTAAATAAATTTGACTTGGTGGCTCATAATTAGATCCAATAATTATTTTGATACTTGCCAGGTCATTCCATGTGTGTCGACTTGACTTTTGAACTATATCTCATTTTCCAAGTGTCCCCTGTAAAATCGTAGGAAATTTTCATCCATATACAAGTGTTCAAAAAATAATAACCATAAAACATAACCTTTGGAAGAAATTGCATTGTTGAGTTGGAAAGGAAGTATTAATATTGGGACTTCACCAACTTGCAGATATATTATCTTCTAACCCCTTTTCTATATAATTTATAATGGTCTGTAAATTTAATGGTTATATAGATATAAAGGGTTGTAGATTTATTTATCTACAATAATAATCATCATTCAAAGTTGGATAACTTTTTTTTCCACAAAAAGACAATGTAGTAATAATAATACAGTCTCCTTCATGGTTACAACCTTGCTTATTCGTTCCCTAAAAATAGTTTACTTAATTGGATTAAAAACTATATAGTATTTATTTTTCTGATAATTTTTGTATTAAATACAATATTTTTTACAATAATGTACGCTATTTTTGAAGGTAAGAGAATTTTATAAGCGATATATTATTTATAAAATTTCACAACTTAGGTCCTTTATATATTCTAAAATTTCCCTTAAAATTATCCCAAATAATATGAAACAATTTCTTGTTAACAAGGACAGATTGAAGTGTTGAGAAAGAAGGGGCACTCGTACTCGGAAATAATAAACGAGAGCGTGATCGAATCGGTGGACTCGTTAAACCCGTTCATGCACGCTCGTGGCGTCTCCTTCATGGTTGACAATTGCTCGACCACGGCCCGTCTTGGGTCCCGTAAGTGGGCACCACGTTTCGATTACATCTTGACTCAACAGGCGTTCGTGTCCGTTGACCAAAACGCCCCTCTCAACCAGGACTTGTTGAGTAATTTCGACAAGGACCCGGTTCACGCAGCGATTGTCAAGTGCGCGGAACTGAGGCCAACAGTGGATATTTCCGTCCCTGATGATGCAGACTTTGTTAGGCCCGAGTTGAGGGGCGTGAATTAGAGTTGGATGCTTGGTTACGAGGGTTTTTTCGGTATTTTGTTATTGTTGTGTTTTCTGTTGTTTGGATTGTAGGAGTATGCAAATTAAGTCGAATAATTTGGGGTTTTGAATAAATGATGTTTCGGAGCCTTTGTTTGTAAGGTTGAAACTGAGTTTGGTTTGTTGGTTTAATAGTTCGGCGTTTTCGTTTGTTCTTTTTGTTTTGTTTGACATGAATCTGTTCTTTGCTCAGTGTTAAACCCAAGATTTTCTCATCACTGAACCAGTACTTCAGAATTAAACCCTAGTTTCTCTCCGTGGTTACTAGGGATGTCAATGGGTCGGGTATAGGCTCATCCATATCCTTACCCATCTTAATCGGGTAATATCCATACCCGACCCGTCAACTAAACGGGTAATTTTACCCGTCCCGTTTATTACCTGCGGGTTTTCGGATTACCTACGGGAATTTTTACCCATACCTAAATGTATACAAAAACATTAAAATATACTAATGAAATTATATTTTTTTTCAAATTAAAATATTACCACATAACATAATAATATCATAATATACACAACAAATATTTTTAAGTAGATTTTATGAAACTAAAATTGGTAGAAACGTGAAATAGCTGTAAAAAAAAAAATAAACATTAATCTAGGAATTTATTTATTTTAGTTTTATTTACTAAACAAATAGAAAAAATAAAAATAAATTGTATAATAAAGAACAGTAGAAAAAATAGATTAAACCCATTTGAAAAACAACAAAAATAATAAAATATATATTAAAATATCAATATAACTATGATTATTAAGGACCGGGTTCGGATCGGGTATACCCACGGATCGGGTACGACCTCACCCATACCCTACCCGTACCCGTGCCGGGTATTTTTTAATCGGGTAATACCCGACCCGCGGGTAAGCTTAATCGGGTATTACCCGACTCGCCCGGGTCGGATACCCGTCGGGCACGGGTATTACCCAACCCATTGACATCCCTAGTGGTTACTTACCTCGACAGCACAAATTATGATCACATTAATTTGTGTACTATTTTCTATTGCGCATTTTTCTTTATTCTTGGCACAAATTTTGTGATGATAGGAATGGCTGTTTTAAAAAAGACCTATACTTTCAGCCACATGCGATTCGAAATACATTTTTTTGTGATGATCGTACAAACTTCAAATCAAAATATATGTGGTTTGAGGGTATTAAACTCACAATTTTTTTTCTTCCAAACATCAACTTTACCAACATACTATTCTAATCTTTGTGAAATACAAATAAATTCATCATATTTATTTTTTTCGAAACGAGCGAAATCATCTTATTTTCTCGCTAACATATCGGTTCTTGATTTCATTGGGAGGACACATCAGATTTTAATTAAAATTAATCTGCCTCTACAAGTGCGTTACAAAACTAATCCGAAGCTTCGCGTACAAAAGAAAATAAATGTAATTTCATGTGCAACGAAAAAAAAATACTCTACAAAAGAAAATAAATGTAATTTCTTTGCATATAATTAACATTAAGTTACAATATGACATTCATGTAATTTATATATTCATAACAAAAACTAAATAAACTTGTTTATTTCCACATATTTTATTTTACGAATACTAAACTTATTTATGTGTATGTTTTTTTTGAAGGAGGTTTGACAATGTGTCGAGACCTCGATTATATTAGATCAAAGAAGTGAAACGAAAGAGAGAATTTAGGGAGAATATATAAAACAATATTCTTATTTTTTTTTTAAGAGAATCATAAGCCAAGAATCGTGGCCATTATAGGTTTTTTTTTTTGATATTGATGTCGCCGGAATTCGAACCCACAACCTCTACAACATGAGAGTTTATTCTGCTGAGCACTCAACCATCTAAGCTATGAGACCATTGGCATTTTTGTGTATGTTATATGTTTAATTATATCATAGTTCAATTAATTTGGATTTGTAATTTGTATAACATACAAGTAAATTGATTAATATTTAATATTTAGGTTGGTTATTGTTAGCATTTATACAGCTACGGTTAATTCATTTTCTGTTTATTTATAATATATTTTATATGAATACAATGATTCAAATGTTCAATTTTAGAAAATATACTCTACCATTTTATATGAATACGATGAATAAAAATATGCTCTGCCATTTAGGTTATATATTTTTTTAGAAAATCGTGTTGGCTAAATTAGTTTTCGAGTTAATGTTTATTATTTCTTAACAATCCATGCATCTTGCAAAAAACTACATTATTTCTGACACAAGACATCATAACACGAAAACAATGAACATGCCAAATAAAAAAAAACCCTAACATTCCCAAAGCAAATTTGAATTTGAATAGTTTTCATATTATTCGCATTTGGGCTAGGCCATCAACCTCAATCGGCACTAACAGGTATCTTTTAGCCTTCAAACGGGTATTAGGCTGCAAAGGATATGTTGCTACATCGGAATCTTCGATCACCTATTAATTTTAAGTATTAAAAATAAATTTAATTCAATGAAAAAAAGTAAGATCACTAAAACAAAGAATATAAATGAATATTTGATAATTAACTAATAACCACAAACCTGAAAACCAGGGTTTGCAATCATTACGTCATACACCGTCGTTGGAAGACCCCATTTCTTTATTTCCATGTTAGGATAAATGATCTTTGCATTTTTACGGAACAACTTACATGCAGACTTTAAAAATCCCATGTTGAAGGAGAGGACAGAAATGTGAAATGAACAAAGTGATTGATAAACTCTATAATTATAGTCTATATATATAGAGAGAAAGGATAAACTGGACAAACATTTTCGCACATATACACTTTTTCATGTAACAATAATATAAACTATATACATCTCTTCGACAAATAACCGTATACACCCTTTAAAATTATGTATTTCTCTTTCAAATTTACTAAAGTCAGAAGCGACAATGAGAGTTAATGGCGCTTCTCCTCCTTCCCTTCTTCTTTGCTCTCCATGGCGTTCGCCTGGACAGTCGACACCGTCGACACCGTAGATATTGACTGTGCAATTTATTGCGCTCTTTTCAAAATCGATCTCCTTTTCAAAATCTCTTTAATTTTCTTTTTAAAACCTCTTTCAAAACCTCTTCAACTCTATACAAAACTCAATTTAACTGAAATTCCTCGCATCACTAGCCTTCAATAGCTTCTCTTTTGTCTCTTCAATCGCTGATACAATTGAATTGTGTCTGAATTTCGTCTCTTCAACCGCTAGCCTTAAATTGCTGGCTTTAATTCGACTGTATTTTGTCTGAAATCGAATGAAACCTGCGGAGAATTTTGCGAAATCTCTGATTGACTGAAATTTGCAAATTGTGACTGACATCTCTGATTGACTGAAATCGAATCAGTACAACTAAAATTTGAGAAACATCTGTATCAGCGATTTCAGTTGAAACCTGCGAACCGAAGAAGAGACGCTTCATCGATTTCAGTAAAGTCGGCAACGGAAGAGATGCTTTTCATGATTCAGTCGAAAAGACGCTTCATCGTGACTCTTCTTCGTTCCTTACCATTTCATCGCGTCCCTTCAGCGTGAAGAAATGTGATTGTACTAAAGAGACTGAATGATGAAGACTTCCCTTTCCCTTTCCCGATTTTACTTTCCCACTTCTATTTTCCTAGTTTTCTTTTCTGGGTTACATTTTTCCAGTTTTGTTTTCCCAGTTTCCTTTTACCAGTTTTCTTTATCCCAGTTTTCTTTCCTTTTCTTTTCCTAGTTCCCTACCAATCCAGAATAAACAACACCGGAATTTCATTCCGTTTTTTGGTCGAAACCCAGAAAATCATTCTAGTGCCTTGTCAAATCCGAGAATTCAAATAACAGATATGGAATTATAATTAACTATTGTATCATGGATACAAAGAAACCGTTTTCTTTCGACGTATTTTAGGTTCTTGATTTTATCAATGGAACCGTGAACTTCAATCACTGTTTTAATACAAACTCGACTTGTAATGGTGATATTGTACATAGTCTACGGACCTTGAAGCAAACAAAAAAAAATTATGTAGTTCTTGTGAGCAAACAAACACACAAAGATAGAAAATAATATTATCTTGTAAGAATTGGCCTACAATTTACACGGCTAAATCTTCTAGTAAAATTTTACACTAAGAAAAATTTGGACACACTATCAAAATGTGAAAAGAAAATGGACACCATCAAAATTATTGTTAGGTAATTACTAATCTCATTAGATCGTGTTATCATATTGTTTTTACTATAAACTGTATGGTGAAAATGTGACGTTCAATCACCATGATAATAAATTTATTGGAAAGTACACATTAATTAAAACATCAAAATTCTCTACACAATAATGAAACTAAATGTAGTTTGTCGTTACCAGTGGCGGATCTTGACAAGATTCGTTGGGGGGGCAAAATTAAAAAATTGGTTCTGAAATTACACTGTGCGAATTTTTTGGGGGGGCAAATTGTAAATTTTACGTTATTATACTGATAAAATACACTGAATCACTAGATATATACATTGTTCGGCTAAAATCTTGGGGGGGCGACCGCCCCCCGCGGCCCTCACTAAGATCCGCCCCTGGTCGTTACGATGTATCGTGTTGAGTTAGCTGTTATAATATATTATGATTAATTAATTTCTTATTTTTTCTTACCATGCAAATTATACTTATGTATAAAGTTGGAAGAAATGGAGCTCATACATGATACCACGTCATCAGGGGTTTTTTTGTAAAAAAATATTTTCAAATTTTCATTTTGGTCCTTTTTAGTTTAAAAATTTATATTTTGGTCCTTTTTATTTACATTTTGGTCCTTTCTACTTTAAAAAATTACATTTTGGTCCTTTTTATTTATATTTTGATCCACTTTTATTTACATTTCGGTCTTTTTTTACATTTTTGAATTTACATTTTGGTCCTTTTTATTTATATTTTGATCCTTTTTAATTTAAGTTTATATTTTGGTCCTTTTTATTAACATTTTGGTCCTTTTTTATTTACATTTCAGTCCTTTTTTACATTTTAATTTATATTTCGGTCCTTTTTATTTATATGTTGGTCCTTTTTAGTTTTAATTTACATATTGCTCCTTTTTATTTACATTTCGGTTTTTTTTTACATTTTTTCTTATTTTACATTTGGTCTTTGTTTCCTATTTTACATACATATTAAAATTTGTGAATATGTCCTGATTATATTAATCGAATTTAGAAGCACCTGAGCAAATGCTATTTATACAAATTATATTAGAAAATAATATTCGTGATAGACTAATTTCGTGAACCTCATACATCTATTGACATCATGATATTTGCAAATATGTCATGATTAAATTAATTTAGTTCAAACGCATGCGCGTTAATTCGCACACGCGTTAATTCTATTTAAATAATTATATAAAAAACATCCCGCGCAATTGCGCGGGGATAAAGCTAGTTTCGAAATAAAGCAACACACTTGTTTAATCAAACAAAACTTGGAGACCCCCATTGTTTGTAGATTAATTCACATTTACAAAATAATTCCAAAAAAAAAAATTCACATAAAAAACAACAATTTTCTATTAACAATAATTCCAAAAAAACACTAAATATTATTTTGTTTATTAAACTCTATTATAATATTATATTATTAGTGCTTAATAACTAACACTTAGATTTCAAATATATTATAAGTAAAATAAATATATTGTAATTTGACAAAAATATAAGGGGTAATTTGTAAAAATGGCCTACGGCCCTTCAATATGTTAGGCCGGCCCTATTCATATCCATCAATTTTACTTTTTTATGTGATTTTTGTTATTGTTCGATAATTTTAAATGTCGACATTTCACAATTGATTTAATTTTAGATCATCGGTTTATTAATTATAAATTGAAAGCGCACCCATGCCAACTTTCTCATAACTATAGTTTCATTGCGGTTATATTTTTTTCTAGTAGAGACACTATTTTGAGATCTCATTATTTTTAAACAATTTTAATGTTGTCAGGTATCCGATTTTTTTTCAAATGTTATATATTTATTTATAATGTTGTCAGGTACCCGAATTTTAATGTTGTCAGGTACTCGAATTTAATGTCAGGTCTACTAATTAATATTTCATTATCTTCTTTTTTTAAATGACATATATTATTTGAAGTTGTATCAATTTTTTTATTGCCAACTTTTTATCATGCTCTTTTTTATTCCTTTGAATTTTTAATATTGAAACTGATTGGTCGACCAGCCTTCAAGCTTATATCAAATTTAAAATTATACAAGGATATTATAATACATATATGAACAATTTAGACTGAAATTTTTTACTCAATATTCATTCTTATATTGATCAATGCATCGAATCACCGATTTACAGTATCGTGCAAATAATTTATTTATGAACTCCTAGTTCATGTTTACATGTTCGAGGATTTGATGTGATGATAGTATTCATTTACTTTCTTATTTTTCCAGTTTTCATTCTCTCCCCTTGATTTATGCACGGGTTATTGATATTTTATTTAATATCTAATGATGTTATTCGAGACTTGCATGATATCTTATATCTTCAAAAAATTTACTGTTTGGTTATTTCATAAACCATCTTAGTTGTCTATGTAATTTCTCCTTCAGGAATTTCATATTTGCAACATACAAACTGTACTTTGTTATTTTTCTTGAATGTAAAATTATAGTTTACAAATACAATTTTAAACTTCTAGTTTGTTTATATCATTTGGACTTCTGGTTTAAATAAATAAATATTCATGATATACAATTTTACAGAATAAATCAACCATATATATAGCAAATACTTATTTTAACTCGTCCATGTGTTATCACACATCTACTATACATTAAAAAAATAATTCAGCGAATCCTTTTTCCTCCAATGACTCACAATTTATAATAAAACTTGGGGTGTACATATGATACATAATTGGTTTTAATCGAGTCATGATCATGACATGAATATTCTATGTCTAAACAATTAATTCAAATCATAGAATTGTTTTTTTTTTTTTATAAATTGAGTTTTTATTTCATAATAACATGATTTCAATTTTATTATATTTTTGAGCAAAGATTTCAATTCTATTAATATAATTGCATGTCATAAAAATAAACTAATATGTTTCATTAACATAAAAACTTTTTTTGGAGAAATACAGATAATTTATTTTCTAGAGCAATCAAATAAAAAAATTTGTAGAGTCAGCAATCATAAACGTACGCTTTTGTGATTTAATGTACACATCTATTAATTGATGAAATAATTAATTCGACACAAAATACACTCTATCTTGATAGATAAGAAAAATCATCTTTTTCTTCTTCTTGTTTTTCTCTTCAAGAGGTTTCATAAACAATATATTATCATATGATGTACGACCGGTAAAATTGTTTTCAAAACACTCTTGAAGCTTATATTTTCAGACTCTTTGTAATAATATTTTCATGAGTATTTTTATTTATTATGTGATTTTTTTTATCATGACCAATATTAGTGTTGGATATAATTTGAACTTCAACCTTCGTGACATCATTCATTTTTGGAAATTGAGTAAAATCATTCATATTTCATATTATCTTGACAGTCTTCGAGACAACATTCGCTTTTTTGAATAGAATGAAATCAGTCATCAATCTAATTTATTTTTCAATAAAAAATACACGATACTATTAATTTAAATACTTCTTAAACTATCTTATTTTTCTTTACTTTTGCATGAGCGCATTTATAAAATATATTCAATTGTTTTTTTTCTGTCAATATTTATTCATATCAAGTATTTAATATTGGCTAAATATATTACATATTTGATGCTCTTGTAACTTCCGGTGCTTTCAGCAACATTATCAGCTTTATTATATGTTATTTAACTTTGAACATCGTCATTTTATATTGAAACTCTGGGTTTCAATACAATGGAATTTCAATATTTGTGCCATTAATAAACTCGATTGCAATTACATGTTTCAATTAATAATAAATGTACCAAAAATAAATGTATGAAAAGATAAATGTAGAATGATTTTATTTTTATTTTTTTGCAAAAAAAAATAATGTGTCAAAAATAAATGCACATAAAACAAAGCACTTACAATAAATATAAATATACTCACAACTTCTGATGCATAAATTAAAAGTGTAATTCCGGGTCCGTTAATAAAATGAACATGTAACTTTCGGTTGTTGATTGTCCAGCATTGTATAAAAAAAATCCAAAAGTTAAATAACAAATTTATATAGCTTCTGATAATATAATCATAATTTCACTATTTGACTTAATGATGATTTTCAAATCATAATCATCGGAGATACTATTGATCAAATATTTATTGCAACGACTAACATAATTGGAGCAAATTACTTCCTTGGTCGTTTCCAAGTTGTTTTTGAGAATAACCCACTCATAGCCACATTAACTCAATGACCATAATTACCTTTGAATTATAAATTTCTTCGTCATTGGCTTACTAGTAACGGATCTTTAATATTTAATACATGGCACTCCTTATTTATTTTCTTATATTTATTTTCTTAAATTCCTTGACATGAACCGAAATAGAAAAATCATTTTAATACACTATTATCATTTATAAAACAGCATATACAAAAAAGACATGAACATTGTGCTTATAATAATCTTTTCTCATTTTAAAATTTAATAAATTCGAACCAAAACGAATTTTATATAATGCATTAATCGATTTGCAACATCTGGTGCATAATTTAACGACTTGATATGCGTTAAAAATACAATTTCTTGTGACATAAAATAAATTTCATAAAATTCAATAACATTTTGGCCACATCAATAATCATAATTGATTTCATGATACTTTTAATTATTAAAGTGATGATATATGGTTGAATATCTCAAAAAGGACTTGCAAATCATAAATCTTAACTTTGACCAATTAGGAGAAAACTATTATCATGCATTATGCATAAAACCAAATTGCTGATTAATTGATCATACATTTTAATACAGATAATGTTTGTTATATTTTTAATAATTAATTAAATAATTAATTAAATGATGATAAAAAATTAATTAATTAAGAACAAGTCCGGTGTAGTCACAATTCTCTTAAAGACAGATGACGCATTATAGTGAAGGATATTTCTTTTCTCCATCTCCAAAGTTCTACACTTCCGATTTATCTCGGTTCCGATCTAGTAGCACAGTCGTAGAACGGAGACCTTCACCTTGAAATAGATGAAGACGTATACATCGATTCTTCAACCAAGTTGAGCCAACAAAATTGAATAGAGAATACAAAATACAATCATACATCACTATAAGAGTTATTTATATATTAGATCAATTAAGGAGGAATAAAATACACATATAGGAGGAAAGAATGTGCTCTGAAAAACAATTCACTGTTTCCTTCCTGATTGTACATTTTTATAGAATAGAAGGAGAAAACAAATAATTTATTGCATATTAATAATGGAAAATAAAACCACCAAATAACAATTGTAAACCAATTAATTCTGGAGTTATTTATTCTTTATTTTTCTAGTAACCTTTTTTATAAAACTTCTTTTTATATTCCATTGCTCCTATAATTAATTCATACATTTTAATGTACACAAAATGTGTGCACTAAAAAATTCTTCTAATTGTTTATATTAATTGATATAAACTGTTAGATATTATAAAGTAATAATATAGTTTTAAAATTTTAGCAGTATTATTTGTAACAAATAATACAACAAATAACCGACGTACCTGATATTTCATTAATTGGTCTGATCTGTTATTGAGACATGATGTCATTTAATATTTAATATCATATTTAACAGTGTTATGATAAAGTTCCCACCATAAGGATTAACTTCATTGTTCATCATCAACACAAAAACTATGTATAATATAATTATAGGGCACCATATTGGGCTTCAAGCCATTATCCATTGCCTTGTTTGCAACAATCATCAATATTATATGTGGAGGTATCTTGGACAAGTCGTCAGTTTAATCATCGTCTTTAAAAGTTCAAAAATCTCATTCTTGGCCAACATTTTACTAGATCACTCAACAGTGAATCTTAAACGCAACATATTTTAATTAAAATTAATCTGCCTCTACAAGTGATTTACAAGAATAATCTGCAGCTTCGTGTACAAAAGAAATAAATAATGAGTTGCGAATAAAAATAAAAGTTCGAATACTGCCTCTACAAGTGCTTTACAAATAATATTCGCAACTTCAAGTGCAAAAATAAAATTAAAATTATAACATAAAAGATGTTTGTTTCAATAATAATGAGTTGCGAATAAAAATTCAAACAGCAAATCAATAATTATAAAGAAACATTAATAATTAGAAATTGTACTTTTTTGGAGCAAAATTTTTGTACCTTTAAATCTTTGTATCTTCGATTCGATTTCCAGTCGATAGAGCAATTCGTGTTGATAACATGTTATAAAACAAAACACAAACAAAATGAAAAGAACACGAGAGAGAGAGAGAGAGAGAGAGAGAGAGAGAGAGAGAGAGAGAGATTATGTTCAAATGGATGAAGGATTACAAGAACCACTACTCACCTTATATAATAGAGTGAGTGAATGGATTAAATGGGGGGGGGGGGGGGGGGTCACAAATAAGCAGTCTAAATTCTTATAATTACTCCTTTGAACATAGTTAACCAACTCCGTTATTTTGGACCCGTCTATATGTAATTTCATTATGCCACCTCATCACAACTCTTGTCACATCATCACAATTATGTCAATCATTAGATTATGATATGTGGCAACATATGAACCTTAGATTAACTTTTGATTTTGTGTGATTATGTTTTATTTTTAGTTATTTATGTGTCCCTTATTTTACACATAGTTTTAAGCAATTTTAGAAAGCCACATCAACTTATATTGATGACGTGTCAAAATATTATTTGTTAGATTCATGTTAGACAAGTTGTATAATACAAATATTAACTTTTGATTTTTTTCAATATGTTAGCTGATCAATTGTGAATACAAATAGAATGTGAAGAGTTTAAATTTCTAACATTAATAAATTAATAAATTAATATATAATATCATAAAACATACAGCAAATATTATTAGCATTTTCGTAATATAATTTAAAAAAATAAAGAAATATATTGGCTGGAATTTTATATTTATTTTGAGATCCATATTGTCATATATTTAATATTTTTCTCTAACTTAGAATTATGAAAACAATTATGTAAAAAAAATATAAAAAAAAATATAATTACATTATGACTTGTAAGCCTAATTATTATTATATTTAAAACTATAATTGAAAAAAATTTCACATACTACTAAGTATGTTATTATGATATATTCAATATTTTTCTCTAAATTAAAATTATGAAAATAATTGTGTAAAAAAAGATATAAAAGTAAATATAATTTAATTAATGACTTGTAATCCTAATTATTATTATTATTTTTAAATAATTATGTTATATTTGTATTTTTACTTCGAACACTTTCATGCTAATCTTTAAAAAAAATAAAAAGTAATGAAAGATATTAATTTACTAAACAGTAAACACAAATAATTTCTTTAACTTATATAATATTTTCAATAATAAACACGAACCATAAAATTTATCAGACACAAATAAATTTTATAAATTTTTACGATGTTATTATTCTTAGTTTTAGATATGAAATTTAAAATATCATATCGTCTTGATTTTTTTTTTATGTCCACGCATGTTATTTTATTATTTTATAGTAACATTTATTTTTTGTGTGTGTGTTGCAAAGTAATAAATAAAATTTTCTCAATGTGTCATATTAAAAAATAATATAATAATTTTGTCATCATAAAACTTTCTTAATCAGTCTGATACTTATTTTCATAAAGTCTTATATTTGCTTCCGAAAAATCATAACTATATATTATGTGTATATATTATATGTATGATAAAACAAATGAAAAAAAACGTCCCGAAACGCGAATAATCTCCTAGTTAACATTAAGTTACAATATGACATTCATATAGTTTATATATTCATAAATAAAACTAAATAAACTTGTTTATTTCCACATAGCTTATATTATGTATACTAAACTTATTTCTGTGTATATTATATGTTTAATTATATCATGTTCAGTTAATTTGGGTTTGTCATTTGTATAATATACAAGTAGTTTGATTAATCCTTACTATTTTGGTTGTTTATGGTTAGCATTTATATAGTCACGGTTAATTCATTTTTTATTTGTTTATAATAAAATTATTTTATATGAATACAATGATTCAAACGTTCATTTTTAGAAAATATACTCTACCCTTCTATATGAATACGATGAATAAAAATATGCTCTGCCATTTAGGTTATATTTTGTTTTAAAATATCGTGTTTGTCAAATTAGTTTTCTAGTTAATGTTTATTTTTCATCAAATCTTAGGATTCGAAATAAGTATTTGCGATAATTTTAAGAATACTACACATAATAAAACATAAAATATAAATAAATTTTCTTGAACTTATAGAATATATATCAAATCTATTGTTATTTTTTTTTTATTGAAAAGTATGTCCTATGACTGTAACTAGTTAATAATTGTATTTTAGATTAGTTAAATACTAGGTAAATATCCGCGCTTCGCTACTGAGATTTTAGTTTTGTTGTTATTCTCTCTTTTAGTATTAAAGTTCTAATTTCAGAGAAGCAAATATGAATTATTTAATAATTTTATAATATAGTAAGTATTCCTCCAGCATTAATTCATATATTTAAATGAATAAAAATACTTACATAATTACTTTAAGGAATCAAATTATTATGGGACCGACATGACTTTTTTAGAGAAAAAAAATTGTAAACCAACACAATTTATTTTATCATATTAAATTTGTGTTTATTTCTTGAAATTTTATTTATTTATGTTAGTATATTACTTTTATCCTTGCAACTCATGCCATTTTTTTTATTATCATATCATTTTAGCTTTCATCTTCATCGAGAATATTTTATTTCTGAAAAGGAATTCTCAAACCTTTAAAAACCTTGTACAAATTAAATAAGTAATACACATAGTTAATAAAAACCAATCTTCAATGGCTTATCCAAACCACAAGAATGATTGACTAACATTCTTCTCATTATAAAGTGATTTTACCAAAATTATTTATACAAATTAATAATATAATAGTTGGAAAATAATAAATATTCGTATTGTTGTTCCATTTGGCAAGTTGAATTTAATACACACAAAAATAATAAATAACACAAAACCAAATTTATAAATATTTCATAAAAAATGAATTAGAGTTCACAGTGTATCTTTTGACAACAATGATGGTTTCGACTTCGACTCTCGAAAAATAAATGATATAATCATAAATAAATATGGGGGCCAAAATCGTAAATATTGAAAAAAACGAAATACTCATTGCAAGGAACATAATTTCTCTTTTAAAATGAGAGGACATTTCATTAAAAAAAAAAATAGTTGTCATCTATAAAAGTATAAATAAGTAATAACTAAAAAGTAAAAAATCTTTAATCCTTCAAAATTCATTGGTTCTCCATATTATTTTTGTATGACTCGTCCAGTACAGAGGAGATTTTCCTACACATACAATGTGAAAGTGAAAAAAGCTTCCGGTTCAAATCGTAGCATTCCACCTTACTCTCGTGTTTTTTTTTCTCAAAAAAGATCGTCATTTTGTTATTATTAAACTTTCGTAATTATTTATGAAAATAACCATTTTTTTTATCTGTTTGCAGAATGCATCAAACTCAAGGAGACGTGCTGGATGACTTTGACTCCTCTTTCTCAAACAAATTCTATAATAATAGCCATCTCCACGCTTCATGTCTGAAAAATAAAATAACAAAGCTGCAGGGGCGTACATGCAAATTTTTCAAAAACATAAATTATTATTTTTGGTCAATTTTAGGAAACCTTTTAAATAAGTAATACACATATCAAACCTTTTAAAATCTCTGTACAAATTAAATAAATAGTATACACAGTGAAAAAAATTATCAATTTTTCAATAAATAATATAGTATGGCTTATTTGAAACCACAAGAATAAATGATATAATCGTTGGAAAATAATAAATACTTGCATTGTTGTTCCACTTGGCAACTTGAATTTAGAACACACAAAAATAATAAATACCACAAAACTAAATTATTCTAATAAATATTTAATAAAAAAAAAAGAATTAGGGTTTATATTTGTATCTTTTGACAACAATGGCGGTTTCAACTTCAACTACTGAAAAATACATGATATAATCATAAATAAATATGAGGGGCAAAATCATAAATACTGAAAAAACCAAAAGAGACATTACTTCTCTTTCAAAAATGAGTAGGCATTTCATCAAACACGTAATAGGGATGAAAATGAAAATCGGGCCAAAAAGCTAGGATCTATATAGGGGCCCAAAATATGTTATTAGTATAAAAATTTCAATCTTATTGTTTGACCCACAAAATATTTTTTCGTGCAATTTTAGTAATTATTTTTTATTTGATCTCGTCACGAAACTCTAACAAGATTCGTCAATAGTTGATTGAGTATAATGCTTGAGATACGAGAGGTTAGAAAATGTGAAATATTTTCTACCTTTGACAGGTTGAAGTCATTTGATTGCAATTTGTTGTACTACGATAGAGCTAGGAGGATCTTGACGCCATGCTTCCAAAATGTGATATTGTGGTCGCAAATGTACCACTAACCGATAAAACAAAGTATAGGAGATTTTTTTTTTTTTTTTTTAATTCTTCTATTTTTCTGCTATTTGTTTATTTGGTTTTGTGTTTTTAGGGGAATGTTTAACAAAGAGAGGATCGCGAAGATGAAAAAAGGGGTGTTGATTGTGAATAATGCGAGAGGTGCTTTGATGGATACTCAAGCTATTGTAGACGCAGTAAACAGTGGTCATGTTGCCGGTAAGTGTTATTTAGCCGACTAGTAATTATGAATTTTTCAGGACATTTGTGCTTGAATTATTGGTATCATTGGCCCGATTTTATAATATTTCAGGATATGGTGGCGATGTGTAGTACCCATATTTATAAAAATAACCAAAAAGCATGTTCACATGTTCTCGCAAAATACAATGTGATCTACACAACCACCAAACAAATTGAAATATATATACAAAAATTTGAAATTTTACAGGGATGAAAATGAAAAAAAAATGCCATACAAAAAGTCTAAAATATGATGATTTGCAGGGATTATCAATAGAATCCAAAATTTTACAGGGATGAAACATATTACAACATTATTTAGGTATCTCTTTTTTTTTTTTTTTTTGAGTAAATTCGGAGAGAGCTCAAAGTCCCCCTTCCAAACACAATCTCCTTTTTTTTTTATATATATATTTTTATTACAAACCCGTAGGCCACACACTCTATTCACTCATTTAACATTTAATCTATAATTCAGTGTTCCCGCCGGGAATCGAACCCCACACCTCTCCCTCCCTAGCCAAGAGGTGTGACCAACTAGGCTAACTCTAGTTGGCTTATTTAGGTATCTCTATTAGGGTCAATCTCTCTAATTGAATCAATCTTGACGATCTAGTACAGAGAGAGAAAAAAATACATTTGTGTCATCATTAGGGTCAATCTCTCTAAGTCTTTCATATCGATCACTAATTTCAGCACTTGAAATATCTTAAAGATAAAACAAAAATTTATATAAATAAACATAATATTATTAAAATGATAACTCATGTTAGAAAATCACGAAAATAATTCATTTAACGTCACATAGATAAAAACAATTATTTAAATATTGAACACTACAAATGAAATTTCACAATCAAGAAATAAAAACATCAAAAGAATAAACATGCCAAATAAACCCTAACATTTTCAAAGCGAATTGGAATTTGAATATTTTTCATATTATCCGCATTTGGGCTAGGCCATCCACCTCTATCGGGATTAATAAGTAACGTTTTGCCTTTAATCGGGTATTAGCATGCAAAGGGTATGTTGCTACATCCGAGTCTTCAATGAGCTATTAATTTTAAATATTAAAAATAAATTAATTCAATAAAAAAAAGTAAGATCACTAAAACAAAGAATATAAATGAATATTTGATAATTAACTAATGACCACAAACCTGAAAACCCGGATTTGCCATCATCACGTCATACACCGTCGATGGAAGATTCCACCTTTTTATTTCCATATTTGGATAAATGATAATAGCATTTTTATTAAATATCTTAACTACAGACTTGAGAAATCCCATTTCGAAGAAGAAGACAAAAATATGAAATGAATTAAGTGATTGATTAACTCTATACTCATACTCTCTATATATAGAGAAAAGATAAACTACACAAACCTTTTCACACATATACACTTTTTCATGAAAAATTAATATAAACTGTATACATCTTTTCAACAAATAACCTATACACCTTAAAATACAAACTGTATACACCTCTTCAACACCTCACGTGCAATTTCAGTATTATCAGTATTATATTAAAAGAGGAAATGTTGAACGAGGACAAAAAAGACTTTTCGCCAATGAGCGTTTAAGGCAGTGGGGCTCTACTAAATCTATTGAATGAAATTGGTTTACCAACACCTTTGCATGAGGCGGTGTATAATAGGTTCACGGTCCACGACTCTCCAGCCGACTCTACTATACTCTCCTCTCCTCTGCACTCTTCTTTCCTTCTCTGTAGTTCTTGCCAATGATATTATCTCGTGTTCTTCAACGGCGATATTTCGTCGGAGACGAGAAAGGAGGTGCTGAGACAGCATTTCTCTTAGCACGGACAGGTTGAGCTTGTGACGATAATAAGAGATCGAGTAACGGCAACGGGCAACGGGCAACGGGCAACGGGCAACGATAGATGATTTGCTTTTGTTCAGTTCGCAGATCCGAAAATGGCGGAGAAGACGTTGAATGAGAGAGAAATCGACAAGCACGTCATCCTTGGCGTTTCTTCAATCTTCTTATCCTTGTTAAGGTTCGTTTACTTAATCTCCCGATTGGATTTTTATTGAAGCGCGATTTGATTATTTTCTTCGTATTAGTGATTTCTTTAAGGTAATTACAATCTCCATCGAGATTGATTCAATTTGTAGATTTTTAAACCTCTGATCTGTTGTTATTGATTGAACTTCAGTGTCATTATTAGTCTAAAAATGGGATCAAATTGCTTTACAGAATGCAAAGGGGAACGATATGGATATGAATCATATGATCACCTACAAATGAAAAGTCTTGCCATGCTTCCAAGTGGTACAAATGTTCGTCTTCTTTAATCATCTTGATTTTATACTCATACATGGGAAAATGTAAGAGAAGAAAAAAATTTATCATTCTTTCCAATGTTTACTGCTTAGTGCTTACTGATTTCTGATTAGATAATGTCATTTTTTTCAAATTGGAGTGGATTGCAGATTTAGAGTAACTAGCCTTTCGCTGCAATAAGTTCGGCACTAGAGAACCAGGAACAATTAAGAAATTGTGCAATTTGCTTGCGCGTGCTTCAAGGTTGAATGTCCCATCTTCCTAGAACTAGAAGTAAAATCTTAACAATTTTTCGCGTGGATAAAACCTAAATTCTAATTATTATTTCGTGTATGCATATTTAGGTTGATATTAATGGGAATGATGTTGTGCCAATTTACAAGTTTGTCAAATCGAGCAAACACAATAATTTCAGAGATAATATTAAATGGAAATTCTCAATTTTTTGGTCGACAAAAATGGCCATGTTGTCCTAAGATTCCGGAGACCCCGTGCAAAAAATACTGGAAACGCCCTTTACGACTTAAATGAAGGAATCGTTGACGTCAAAATCACGGGCCCAAAAGGAAACAATATCCTTAGATATAAATTAATATTAATGAGTATGTTAATAATGATTACGATAATAATAATAAAAATAAGAATAACGAGTATGATATGATTGGGTGAGGAGGAATTGGATTTGTTTATCTGCCTATAATTATAAAGTAGGGTTAGTTAATTATGGGACCAGTTATGAACCCATACGGGTATAATAAATATAGAGAGAGTTATTTGTAAGGATCCGGTGCGTCGAGTAACAAAGCAGGTTTGATTTCAAGGAGAGGCGGGATGATTGGTGGAGGCTATTTTTGTAATTATAGGAACAATTGAGGGTATTTTGGTAATTATCCTGGTTTGGATGGCGGTAAAGTGTATGATATTGCTGGAGTTTCGTTGCAATTGGATTCCGTGAAATTAGACGCTCAATGACTCAGTCAGTCAGTTGAGATCGGTAATATCTTTTTTATTTCTTCTAATTTATTTTTTATTCTATTTTTATTGGGGTTTAATTGAGCTTTAATTGCAGGATGCCAGGATGGGAGAATATGGAAATTATTTGTGATGATAAAATGGTTATGAAATATTATGATTTAATTATTATGAGTTGTCTCATTTACTTATTGTACATTCATGTGGTGAATTGTGATCAGCATTAAATTTATTTTGTTAATATTATCCATAATTAAACTGCTCATTTTGTTAATACAAGAATTGATCACCACGATACGAACCGCGAAACGTTATTTGTAATATTGGCTAATAAATATTTTCAATGTGACGTCATTAAATTATTTTTATTGTCATTATTTTTTTCTTGCAATATTGGCTAATAAACCTATTCTTTTCTTATATTATTTTCAAAAAATATTGTTAATAGATGTTATATTATTGGGCCTTTTACGTATGATTTATTGGGTATCTAGAAGCCCAAATTCTAACTGGAGATGGCGTAGGCGTAACTGGAGATGATGTGTTGTGTCAATATGTGTCTATTACACTAAAAAGTTAATATTACCCTTTATGTTTTGGTATTTCGCATCACAAAAAATCTAACAAAATTGAAATATCGGTATGTCAAAAAAAATTAACTTTATATAATTAATGACAAAATTTCAAAATATTTCATATATTCATAACAAATACATTATAAAGACGTGGAAACTACATGTATTTCGAATACTTATACCTTGCACACTATTCATTCGACAAAAAATGACATATAATACTTTTTTGGCAAAAAACAACAATTATTGTTATTTTTAAATGAAATATAAATCAATACAGAAAATATAATAAAAAATAAATTAATGCCAAATGAATTATTAAATAATTAATTAAATTCAAATAAATAAGGATTAACACGTGCGTAGCACGTTCTTGGGACTAGTTTACGACAAAATACAATAACAACAATTGTGTACCAATTCCTGCAGTGGGTTTTTCCTAGTTCTATTCTATCTTAGTTATAATTTTAAACATTTTAGGAAAATCACGAAAATAATTCATTTAACGTCACATAGATAAAAACAATTATTTAAATATTGAACACTACAAATCAAATTTCACAATCAAGACATAAAAACATCAAAAGAATAAACATGCCAAATAAACCCTAACATTTTCAAAGCGAATTGGAATTTGAATATTTTTCATATTATCCGCATTTGGGCTAGGCCATCCACCTCTATCGGGATTAATAAGTAACGTTTTGCCTTTAATCGGGTATTAGCATGCAAAGGGTATGTTGCTACATCCGAGTCTTCAATGATCTATTAATTTTAAATATTAAAAATAAATTAATTCAATGAAAAAAAAGTAAGATCACTAAAACAAAGAAAATAAATGAATATTTGATAATTAACTAATGACCACAAACCTGAAAACCCGGATTTGCCATCATCACGTCATACACCGTCGATGGAAGATTCCACCTTTTTATTTCCATATTTGGATAAATGATAATAGCATTTTTATTAAATATCTTAACTACAGACTTGAGAAATCCCATTTCGAAGAAGAAGACAAAAATATGAAATGAATTAAGTGATTGATTAACTCTATACTCATACTCTCTATATATAGAGAAAAGATAAACTACACAAACCTTTTCACACATATACACTTTTTCATGAAAAATTAATATAAACTGTATACATCTTTTCAACAAATAACCTATACACCTTAAAATACAAACTGTATACACCTCTTCAACACCTCACGTGCAATTTCAGTATTATCACTTATCAGTATTACTATTATATTAAAAGAGGAAATGGTGAACGAGGACAAAAAAGACTTTTCGCCAATGAGCGTTTAAGGCAGTGGGGGGCTCTATTAAATCTATTGAATGAAATTAGTTTACCAACACCTTTGCAGGAGGCGGTGTATAATAGGTTCACGGTCCACGACTCTCCAGCCGACTCTATTATACTCTCCTCTGCACTCTTCTTTCCTTCTCTGTAGTTCTTGCCACGTAGTTCTTGCCAATGATATTATCTCGTGTTCTTCAACGGCGATATTTCGTCGGAGACGACAAAGGAGGTGCTGAGACAGCATTTCTCTTAGCACGGACAGGTTGAGCTTGTGACGATAATAAGAGATCGAGTAACGGCAACGGGCAACGGGCAACGGGCAACGGGCAACGATAGATGATTTGCTTTTGTTCAGTTCGCAGATCCGAAAATGGCGGAGAAGCCGTTGAATGAGAGAGAAATCGACAAGCACGTCATCCTTGGCGTTTCTTCAATCTTCTTATCCTTGTTAAGGTTCGTTTACTTAATCTCCCGATTGGATTTTTATTGAAGCGCGATTTGATTATTTTCTTCGTATTAGTGATTTCTTTAAGGTAATTACAATCTCCATCGAGATTGATTCAATTTGTAGATTTTTAAACCTCTGATCTGTTGTTATTGATTGAACTTCAGTGTCATTATTAGTCTAAAAATGGGATCAAATTGCTTTACAGAATGCAAAGGGGAACGATATGGATATGAATCATATGATCACCTACAAATGAAAAGTCTTGCCATGCTTCCAAGTGGTACAAATGTTCGTCTTCTTTAATCATCTTGATTTTATACTCATACATGGGAAAATGTAAGAGAAGAAAAAAATTTATCATTCTTTCCAATGTTTACTGCTTAGTGCTTACTGATTTCTGATTAGATAATGTCATTTTTTTCAAATTGGAGTGGATTGCAGATTTAGAGTAACTAGCCTTTCGCTGCAATAAGTTCGGCACTAGAGAACCAGGAACAATTAAGAAATTGTGCAATTTGCTTGCGCGTGCTTCAAGGTTGAATGTCCCATCTTCCTAGAACTAGAAGTAAAATCTTAACAATTTTTCGCGTGGATAAAACCTAAATTCTAATTATTATTTCGTGTATGCATATTTAGGTTGATATTAATGGGAATGATGTTGTGCCAATTTACAAGTTTGTCAAATCGAGCAAACACAATAATTTCAGAGATAATATTAAATGGAAATTCTCAATTTTTTGGTCGACAAAAATGGCCATGTTGTCCTAAGATTCCGGAGACCCCGTGCAAAAAATACTGGAAACGCCCTTTACGACTTAAATGAAGGAATCGTTGACGTCAAAATCACGGGCCCAAAAGGAAACAATATCCTTAGATATAAATTAATATTAATGAGTATGTTAATAATGATTACGATAATAATAATAAAAATAAGAATAACGAGTATGATATGATTGGGTGAGGAGGAATTGGATTTGTTTATCTGCCTATAATTATAAAGTAGGGTTAGTTAATTATGGGACCAGTTATGAACCCATACGGGTATAATAAATATAGAGAGAGTTATTTGTAAGGATCCGGTGCGTCGAGTAACAAAGCAGGTTTGATTTCAAGGAGAGGCGGGATGATTGGTGGAGGCTATTTTTGTAATTATAGGAACAATTGAGGGTATTTTGGTAATTATCCTGGTTTGGATGGCGGTAAAGTGTATGATATTGCTGGAGTTTCGTTGCAATTGGATTCCGTGAAATTAGACGCTCAATGACTCAGTCAGTCAGTTGAGATCGGTAATATCTTTTTTATTTCTTCTAATTTATTTTTTATTCTATTTTTATTGGGGTTTAATTGAGCTTTAATTGCAGGATGCCAGGATGGGAGAATATGGAAATTATTTGTGATGATAAAATGGTTATGAAATATTATGATTTAATTATTATGAGTTGTCTCATTTACTTATTGTACATTCATGTGGTGAATTGTGATCAGCATTAAATTTATTTTGTTAATATTATCCATAATTAAACTGCTCATTTTGTTAATACAAGAATTGATCACCACGATACGAACCGCGAAACGTTATTTGTAATATTGGCTAATAAATATTTTCAATGTGACGTCGTTAAATTATTTTTATTGTCATTATTTTTTTCTTGCAATATTGGCTAATAAACCTATTCTTTTCTTATATTATTTTCAAAAAATATTGTTAATAGATGTTATATTGTTGGGCCTTTTACGTATGATTTATTGGGTATCTAGAAGCCCAAATTATAACTGGAGATGGCGTAGGCGTAACTGGAGATGATGTGTTGTGTCAATATGTGTCTATTACACTAAAAAGTTAATATTACCCTTTATGTTTTGGTATTTCGCATCACAAAAATAATAATGATATCATTAAATCTAACAAAATTGAGATATCGGTATGTCAAAAAAAATTAACTTTATATAATTAATGACAAAATTTCAAAATATTTCATATATTCATAACAAATACATTATAAAGACGTGGAAACTACAAGTATTTCGAATACTTATACCTTGCACACTATTCATTCGACAAAAAATGACATATAATACTTTTTTGGCAAAAAACAACAATTATTGTTATTTTTAAATGAAATATAAATCAATACAGAAAATATAATAAAAAATAAATTAATGTCAAATGAATTATTAAATAATTAATTAAATTCAAATAAATAAGGATTAACACGTGCGTAGCACGTTCTTGGGACTAGTTTACGACAAAATACAATAACAACAATTGTGTACCAATTCCTCCAGCGGGTTTTTCCTAGTTATATTCTATCTTAGTTATAATTTTAAACGTTTTAGGAAAACCTGACACGTGGCCTCCCATTCTCCACCTTATGCATGCTCTCTCTCCATACTTCTCTCCTCATTTCCAGCACGACAAAAATAAACCATAGCCTGAACCCAGAGAGCGACGGTAAACCCTAGCCGCGAGCCGGAGCCGGAGTTGTTGGAGAGCGACGATAAACCCTAGCCGCGAGCCGGAGCCGCTGGAGAGCGACGATAAACCCTAGCCGCGAGCCGGAGCCGCTGGAGAGCGACGATAAACCCTAGCCGCGAGCCGGAGCCGGAGCCGCTGGAGAGCGACGAAAAACCCTAGTCGCAAACCGCATAAATGTTGATGTACTTTTTGTCACCCAGCTAGCGGAATTTAAAATGTTGCCAGCGATTTTTAATTATTTAATCCCTAACAGGTTTTTGTTTTGTTAATTATACCTTAATCTTACGGGTTTTAAAATCTCGTTTTTTGTGTTAATTAATCTGGCGGGTTTTTAAATCCCGGGGATTTGTGTTAATTAAAAGTACGGGATTTTAAAACTCGGTTTTGGCTGGATTAAGTGTGGCGGAATTTTAAAAGCCGGGACATTTTTTTTAAGTCCGAGAAAACTGACTGAATTTTTTGTTAGCTAATTAAACCGGCGAGATTTTAAATCTCGGTTCCGGCGGGATTTTAAAATCCGAAAGAAATTATTTTTAGAATATTTGGAAAAGAAAAATTGTTTTTTTAAATAATTTTGCAAATGATACCACATGCAATATGAACACAACATGCAGAGGAAATATCAAAGTTCACGTTACACATAAATGCATAAAATATTAAAATGTAGAAATAGCAAGGCCTATTGGCTATTAGACATGTCTAATGAGCTACATAAATCATGTGTACAATTTTTATTATATTTGGAGTTCTTGTCCCTTCTGACGTGTCAATAAATTGGCTCATTGAGGCACACGTGTTAGTGGGGTTACGGGTAAATGGATTGGTAAAGAAGTTCGGGTGCACGAATTAGTATTGTGAACCGAATATTAATGCAAATCATCATGCACATGAACCAAGTCCAAACGCTCAGTATTAATCCTTGTAAAGGTGTCAGTCTCTCATTTGCTATCTGTTGCAAAAAAAAAATTTGTCCTTTTGCAACGTTCCCTCGTGTGTCATGACGCTAGGATGCGTATTTTGTCCAAAAAATTTTCGACATCGTGCGTCATGACGCACTGTGTTAAAAAGCTGTTTTCTGACAGTTTTTGATACACACGATTTGGTGTGTCTAAAACGTGCCTTTCGGGTGTCCTTATCCTATTCGGTATAAATAGGATAATTCTCTCTTCTCTAGACTAATCAGTTGAATTTATCTAGAGAGATAATCCAGAAATAGAGAGTCAACTTTTAGAGAGTAAATAGTGCGATGAGAGAAAATCGAGAAAAATAGTTTTTCTCGGTGTAGAGAATTAATTCGATCGAGCAAGTTCGCCGATGCTTCGTCTAGACAGTTGCACCCGTGACCGAAGTCTTACGACTCAAGATGGATACGAGTAGAGGAATGACACTTATGACTCTTGTTGTGTTCAAACCGGAGACGTGTTTATTGTCAACGAAGTGGTGGGAGACGTGTGGGCATTGGACGCACGACTAATCAACAACGTGACAGGAGAAAAAAGGAGAACGTGATCAACCCTTCGAGTGCAATCAACTTTGCACATGTAATTGACAATCCTTATTTTGCATTGTACTCTCGATATCGAGGCATGATCTCGGATTTTTTGGAATCGGACCCGTCCCTCACTTCCGCTGCGCGGGGCTCGGGATCGGGTGAATTCCCTTCAAGATATGGAATTGCTCCATTTAGTTTATATTATAAATTGAATTGATCGAGTTTAGTGTACAACTAACTAGGTCATCCGGACAAACTCAAATGATTCCCAAAGTACATAATCCTGCTTCATTTCGTTTATAGTTTTGAGGTACGTAAATAAAATTTGTATTTATTTATTTAAATGAAAAGTCATTCATATTTATGTTTAATATTTTCCGAAGCATTGTAAACTTTTTTTGTTTTGTTTATGAAGGTAATATAACATCAATTGAAGCACGGTTTTCAAACCAATTCGAATAAAAAAAGTTTGTTCTTACACGAAGATTGGTCCGTAAAGATACATTTTCATACCGTCTTTGCACCCGTGTCCGAAGTCTTACGACTCAAGATGGATACGAGTAGAGGAACGACACTTGTGGCTCTTGTTGTGTTCAAACCGGAGACGTGTTTATTGTCAACAAAGTGGTGGGAGACGTGTGAGCATGGGACGCACGACTAATCAACAACGTGACAGGAGAAAAAAAGAGAACGTGATCAACCCTTCGAGTGCAATCAATTTTGCACCGGTAATCGACTATCCTTATTTTGCATCGTACTCTCGACATCGAGGCATGATCTTGGATTTTTTGAAACCGGACCGGGCCCTCACTTTCGATGCGCGGGGCTCGGGATCGGGTGAATTCCCTTCAAGATATGGAATTGCTCCATTTAGTTTATATTATAAATTGAATTGATCGAGTTTAGTGTACAACTAACTAGGTCATCCGGACAAACTCAAATGATTCCCAAAGTACATAATCCTGCTTCATTTCGTTTATAGTTTTGAGGTACGTAAATAAAATTTGTATTTATTTATTTAAATGAAAAGTCATTCATATTTATGTTTAATATTTTCCGAAGTATTGTAAACTTTTTTTGTTTTGTTTATGAAGGTAATATAACATCAATTGAAGCACGGTTTTCAAACCAATTCGAATAAAAAAAGTTTGTTCTTACACGAAGATTGGTCCGTAAAGATACATTCTCATACCGTCTTTGCAAGGTATACTTATTTATTTCTTAATAATATAAAATAATTTTAATTTTTCCGAATTTTATTATATCAATTATTTTGATTTTTTCCTTTAATACTCGAATCGAAAGTTGTAGATAGAAATCCTCTTTTATGGGTTAGACCCTGAAAAATATATTATTTTTATTTTTTAATTGAATCGCCGCTATCTATTACGATATGCATGAAACTTCAATATTCTAAAGAAGTGCACATTGTATTACCCTGGACATATGTGATGAGTGAATTTCTTCAATATTCCAAATAAGGCCATTAATTTTCTTTTCTTTTATATCTTTAAGTTTATTTATTTATTTATTTCCTCTTTTCAGTGAAATAAATAATGCTTATTTTTTATTTCAGAATAAAATAAACTAGCTTTTTCCCCGCGCAATTGCGCGGGAGCTCTCGAGTTTGTCATGATTATTCGCACATCCGTGATTTGGTATATTTTTAACCCCCTAATTTTTTTTGGATATTGTAAAAAATCCTCTATCTTTTCGTAAACTCCAAAAAAAAACTCTTTACCAAACTTTTATTTTAAAATACTCCTTATGGATGATATTAATTTTTTTTTTCCAAAATACCCTCCAAATCTCATATGTAATAATTAAAAGTTATTTTTGTTATTTTTTATTAATTTTAAGAAAATTCATAAACATTTCTTAACATGTAGTGATTTAAAAAAATTTAAATTATTACATATTTTGTTTATATAATTTTAATATTCCATTCTTTATTCACAAAAAACTAACATTAAATAATAATAAATAAACATCTTGCAAATATATTCATAGAAAATATCTATTTAAACATCTACTTTTTATTTTAGTTTTCCTTTTATGTATTTTTTAATAGTTTTATGATATTTTATTTTTAAATATTTGCAAGATGTTCTTTTAATAATATTGTTCAACTTATTATAATTTTATGTTAGTTTTTCAAGAAAAATAATACATAAGTCGAATATTTGTAATGCATGAAATATTAAAATTATATAACATGTAACATATAGTAATTTTTTTTAATTATTATATATTACAAAAAGTTTAAGAATTTTTTAAAATTAAAAAAGCATTTTTTTTAAATGAATACATATGTAAATTAATTGTTTTTTACAATATCTAAAAATTTAAGGAGTCTTTTGAAAATTTTCCAAGTAAAGTGGTGATAGGGAGGCATAATAAGGTGGTGATGTGGAGGCATGAGATGAGAGGAATTATTAATAATGTAAAAAAGGACCGAAATTTAAATTAAAAAGGACCAAAATGTTAATAAAAAGTACCAAAGTGTGAACTAAAACTGAAAAGGACCAATATATAAATAAAAAGAACTATAATGTAAATAAAAGAGGATTAAGATGTAAATACGAAGGACCAAAATGTAAGTTTCTAAACTTAAAAGGACAAAAATGTAAATAGAAAGGATCAAAATGTAGTTTTTTCAACTAAAAAGGATCAAAATGTAAATAAAAAGGACCAAAATGTAAATAATTTTTTTCAAAGAGGCCCCTGGACCAAAGTGTAATTTTTCAAACTTGAAAGGACCAAATGTAAATAAAAAGGACCAAAATGTAAATAAAAAGGACCAAAATGTAAATAAAAAAGGACCAAAATGTAATTTTTTCAAATAAAAAGGACCAAAATGTAAATATAAAAGGACCAAAATGTGAATTTTTTTTTTACAAAGAGGCCCCTGGTGACGTGGCCTCATGTATGAGCTCCAATTTTGCAAACTTTATACATAAGAATAATATTTGCAAGATGTTCTTTTAATAATATTGTTCAACTTATTATAATTTTATGTTAGTTTTTCAAGAAAAATAATACATAAGTCGAATATTTGTAATGAATGAAATATTAAAATTATATAACATATAACATATAGTAATATTTTTTAATTATTATATATTACAAAAAGTTTAAGAATTTTTTAAAATTAAAAAAACATTTTTTTTAAATGAATACATATGTAAATTAATTGTTTTTTACAATATCTAAAAATTTAAGGAGTCTTTTGAAAATTTTCCAAGTAAAGTGGTGATAGGGAGGCATAATAAGGTGGTGATGTGGAGGCATGAGATGAAAGGAATTATTAATAATGTAAAAATGGACCGAAATTTAAATTAAAAAAGACCAAAATGTTAATAAAAAGTACCAAAGTGTGAACTAAAACTGAAAAGGACCAAGATATAAATAAAAAGAACTACAATGTAAATTCAAAAATGTAAAAAATGACCGACATGTAAATAAAAGATGATCAAGATGTAAATATGAAGGACCAAAATGTAAGTTTCTAAACTTAAAAGGACAAAAATGTAAATAGAAAGGACCAAAATATAGTTTTTTCAACTAAAAAGGATCAAAATGTAAATAAAAAGGACCAAAATGTAAATAAATTTTTTTCAAAGAGGCCCCTGGACCAAAGTATAATTTTTCAAACTTGAAAGGACCAAATGTAAATAAAAAGGACCAAAATGTAAATAAAAAAGGACCAAAATGTAAATAAAAAAGGACGAAAATGTGAAAAAATTATTATTTTTTTACAAAAAGGCCCCTGATGACGTGGCTGCACAGATTTCTCCCATTTCTCTTAACTTTATACATAAGAATAATACTGCACCTGAGCTTCTGGTTGACACTACAAATATTCCATGTCAGCATCAAGGCATCATATTGAGGATAATTTCAAAGGTTTGTTTTGCAATCATTGTTCTCTATTTTATAAATTGTGTAATGATAATAATTTGTTGTTTTTTTATATTTTTAATAGTATTCTAGGCAATTTAGGACGTTGTACAACACCCTGTCAAAAGTATACGAAATATTTCCATTAATTTGCAGATATATAAGACTTCCACATGTACAAAACCGAGGTATATTATTTATTATAATTTAATATTTTGACCGATATTTTTAATTTTTTTTTTATCTCGCTTTCCAGATTTTCCTTATTTATTAAATTTTATTGTCATTTGCAGCGGCATTTTGGACATTTTTCTTACTTTCTGGATTATATATGGTATTTTTGATATTTTCGGATATATGCGATATTCCTCTAATTTCCAAGAGCATTTTTTCTGTTATTCCTACCATCATCATCATCATCATCATCACATCGAAAAGGTATTAGAAAAAATGTACAACAATTTTAACAAAGAATTTAAGAATGCTGAAAATAAGATTTCATTCGAATTTTAAAAATGGCTAATTTACAATTTCATTTGAGTTTTACAATGGTAAATTTACAGTGGCGTGCTCTTGGTATTTTTGGGGATCATGTACAAATATGAATATGAATTAAGGTTTTGATGCATAATTAGATTGGAAATTGAAAAACGTTCACATAAGGAAAATTACACAGATGTTGGATTTACAAAAATCCATGAATGTTCGATGCAAAGAAAATCACATTGAACATACAATTTTGAATAAATCAAGCGAACATAAAAATTTACAAACACATATATACAACTTTAACATACAACGAAGCAATTGGAAAATTTGAGTAAATCAAACGAACATAAAATTGTACGGAAGCACATATACAACTTTAACACAATAAAACTTGAGCAAATCAAACGAACATAAAATTGTATGGAAGCACATATACAACTTTAACACAATAAAACGATCTCAATATTTGAAGCGAACATAACAAAGTACTAACAAAGGTCCTATATGAGTGAAACGCTGGATGAAATAACTCAATTTATAAGGAAATATAAGGTATCACAGTTGATGAAATAACTCAATTTATAAGGAAATATAAGGTATCACAGTTGATGAAATAACTCAATTTATAAGGAAATATAAGGTATCACAGTTGATGAAAATAACTCAATTTATAAGGAAATATAAGGCATCACAGTTGATGAATATACAGTTTTAAATATACATTATTTTTTTTATTTAAAAATATATCCTATGACCGTAACTAATTAATTATTGTATTTAGATTAGCTAAATATGAATACTACTTTATCTACTGAATGTATGATGTCATGTATAATTTTAATTGTTTTGTATCAAAAAATTATAAAAAAATTAATGAATATGTGAATAAAAATAATATTCATTTCAAAGTTTTTTCTGGAACAAGGTTTAATTCATTGTAGCATATATACAATAAGTAAACAATTCGAGTTAGACTATTGCAAAACAACTATATATTATTTCTTAACAATCCATAAATCTTGCAAAAAAACTATATTATTTCTGGCACAATAAAGAATCCACATGACACGAAAAATAAAGAAACGAGAAAATTAAATATCTAGAACACGCACGATCCGAAAACAAAACAATCCTAAACTAAACGATTTGAAAATAAAGCGAATCTGAACCGAACAATCCGAAAACAAAACGAACAAAACAAACGATCTGAAAACCTGACGATCCAGAACCGAACAACCCGAAAATCAAAACAACCCAAAAATCGAAAGGATGCATATCATAATGACCCAAAAATTGAAACGGTCCGAATATTGGATCGATCCAGAACCGAATAATACATAAACCGAAACGAGCCGAAACGAACCGAAACGAACCGAAATCGATTAACCCGCAAAATGAATCTCCCGCGACTTAAATGATCCGCATACTGCAAATCATAATGAACCGCAAGCTGAAATAACTTGATTTTTATTTATTTTTGTGTTTTTTAAATTTTGAATTATCCAAAGTGAATAATACAGTCAAATTTTGTTAGTCAATTATTTAGATTTGTCACTCTACTTTTATTTATTTCTAAGTTATGTGTTAAATCTTCACTCGTAATGTGTAATCATTTTAAAGTGTTAATATTTTCGTGTTATAATTAAAATTTTGAATGATCCAAAATGAATAACTAAGACAAACTTTATTCTGTGAACCTTTAATTGTCTAAGTTTTGTCACTCAAACTTCTAATTATTCACGAATTTGTAAATTTTTCACATGTTAATATAATTTATTAGTTATAGCTAGACTATCCAAAAATATATTTAAGCTGTTGTAAATTTTTGGTTGAATTTTTTTTTCTAATTAAATATAAATCAATACATATGTGTATATTTCGTGTGCGCATATTATAATTTATTTAAATAAATATATAAATTATTAAAATAAATTATGATTTTTATTTTAAATAAAATTAGTTTGTCCAGTAAATTTGATTGTACTAAATTTATATTCACAACGAAGTATTTGTGTTTAACTAATCAGAAATATTATGTAATATATTTTTGAAAATTATAATCTCAAATTAATAAAATTTATAAATTATTATAATACTTTTTTTTTTTTAAATAATTGATTACTGAAATTAATAAATATAGTGCCATCCATGATTTGTCTATAGTGTGTGGGTTTGATAATTATGAACTACAAATATAGTGCCATCCATGATTTGTGCACGTGTCAAATTTTTAATGGCTAGTTACTGAAAAAGTTTTTTAGTTTTATACGGCAATTGGCTCTTTTATGTAAGGTATAGATATAGATAAGATGAATAAAAATATGATTTGCTATTTAGGTTACATTTTTTTCTTAGAAAATCGTCGTGTTTGCCAAATTAGTTTTTGAGTTCATGTTTATTTTTTTTATCAAATCTTAGGATTCAAAATAAGTTTTTGCGATAATTTTAATAATACTACATAATAAAACATAAAATATAAATAAATTTTTATGAACTCATAAAGTATATATCAAGTCTATTGTTATTTTTTTATTTAAAAATACATCCTATGACCGTAACTAATTAATAATTGTATTTAGATTAGTTAAATATGAATACTACTTTATTTACTAAATGTATGATGTCATGCATAATTTTAATTGTTTTGTATCAAAAAATTATAAAAAAATTAATGAATATGTGAATAAAAATATATTCATTTCAAAAAAAAATCTGGAACAAGATTTAATACATTGTAGCATATACACAATAAGTAAACAATTCGAGTTAGCCTATTGCAAAACAACCATATATTATTTATTAACAATCCATAAATCTTGCAAAAAAATATATTATTTCTGGCACAATACATCATATACAAAAATAATAAACATGCCAAATAAAAAAAATAAACCCTAACATTTCCAAAGCAAATTTGAATTTTAATATTTTCAAATTATTCGCATTTGGGCTAGGCCATCTACCTCGATCGGGATTAATAAGTATCGTTTTGCCTTGAGGCGGCTATTAGGCTGCAAAGGGTATGTTGCTACATCCGAGTCTTCAATGAGCTATTAATTTTAAATATTAAAAATAAATTAATTCAATGAAAAAAAGTAAGATCACTAAAACAAAGAAAATAAATGAATATTTGGTAATTAACTAATGACCACAAACCTGAAAACCAGGATTAACAATCATTACTTCATGCACGGTCGTTGGAAGACTCCATTTTTTAATTTCCATATTAGGATAAATTATTGTTGCATCTTTATTAAATATCTTACGTGCCAATTTCAGAAATCCCATTTCGAAGAAGAAGACAAAAAAATGAAATGAATTAAGTGAATGATTAACTCTATAGTTATAGTCTCTATATATAGAGAGAAAGGATAAACTGGACAAACTTTTTCACACATATGCACTTTTTCATGAAAAAACTTAATATAAACCGTAAGAATAATATAAACTAGACAAACCTTTTCGCAGTATTAACTTGAGCAGTGATGTACATCCCCCAAACCTACACCAACATCCTTGATGACATGGATACCGCTTAACACATCAAGAATTAACACACAAATTTATGATTTAACATCTTATTTGGGTGTTTAATCATAACATAAGATAATAAAAGCGCAAATTAAGATGTTAAATCATGTATTTGTGTGTTAATTCTTGAGGTGTTAAGCGCTATCCACGTGATCAAGGCATCCTTTCCATTAAGAATAATATAAACTGTACAGGTCTCTTCGACAAATAACCAATAACCGTATACACCTTTTGAAATTTACACCGCGCGGCCTCGGTCGTCGGCTCCGTCGACTCAGTATCCATTGGTGTCCGTTTGGCTGTTGGATAAAAAAGCTTTGTCTGAGATCCGAGTCAAAACTGGACTTTCTAAGGCGGCTGAAGATGCGTTTTTGGATTTTGATTCGAGCTGACGCGGCCAGGCTTGTACGGATCCGGCATCCTGGCGTCGTTCATGTGGTACAGGCTTTGGATGAGAGCAAGACTGCTATGGCCATGGCTACCGAGCCTCTGTTTGCTTCGGTGGCCAATGCGATTGGAAATTGTGAGAATATTGCTAAATTGCCCAAGGAGCTCCAGGGAATGGTATGTATTCATGAATTTTTTTCATCATTTTTGAGATTTCATATGATTGGATCTCGAAATTCATGATTTGGCAAATGTATTAAATAGTAATTTGTGTCCATTTGGGTATAAGTAGATCTGGGATTTTGGGAAATTGGTTATGCAATAGTACTTGTTGTTGAATTGCTTGAACCTAGGATCGATACACTGGTATGTTCGATCCTGTGAACTTTAATTACACAAATGAGGGGAAATTAGGTGAAATCGAGACCCAATTGAATCGAAACTCAATTAAGTGTTCAATTTATGAATGTTTTCTCATTTTTTATTTTTTCCAGGAAATGGGATTATTAGAGGTTAAACACGGGTTACTCCAACTCACAGAAACCCTAGATTTTCTTCACAATAATGCACGCCTCATTCACAGAGCTATTTGTCCTGAGGTACGAAACCCTAAAATATGCAAACATTATTCACATCTTTAGGTTAAAAACGTAAAATATTCTCATTTCATGACTTCTTCTTTTTCTTTTTTCTTGTTTTATTTTTTAGACTGTATTTATTACATCAAGTGGGGCATGGAAATTTGGAGGATTTGGGTTTTCGATAAATCAAGACCAAGCTTCGGCCGGTCTTAATGCACAGCAATTTCATTATTCAGTAAGTCCTATTCTTCTTCATCAAAATAAGAAATATCATGGATACCCCTAGCAATTTTAATATTATTCATTTAGGAATACGACGTGGAGGATGCGGTACTGCCTCTCCAGCCTTCACTGAACTACACGGCGCCAGAACTGGTACGCAACAAGGGCTCCACCGTTACCTCCTCTTCTGACATATTCAGTTTCGGCTGCCTCGCGTACCACCTAGCTGCTCGCAAACCCCTTCTCGATTGCCACAACAATGTCAAAATGGTATATTCTTTAATTTCTTAGAATATCATTCCCTAATATTATTGTCATTTATTTATTTTCTGTTGGTTTTTAATATATATAGTATATGAATACAATGATGTATTTAACAAGTGACACGTTTGCGAATGTACCCAATGATTTAATTCTCGATTTGCAAAGAATGCTTTCTATCGAAGAGTCCTCGAGATCTAGCGCCTCTGATTTTACAGGTTAATAAACTTATCACATTAATTATAAATTTATCTTTTCATGTTTCTAAATTCTCTTTTTTAGGCTCTCCATTTTTTCGTGACGATACAAGGTTACGTGCTCTTCGTTTCCTCGACCACTTGCTTGTATGTCATACCTTTTAAAAAAAATAGATCAATTTGGTATTAATTGGATTAATTTTATTAATTGTATAATTTTCATATGTATTTTTATAGGAGAGGGATAACACGCAAAAAACTGAGTTCTTAAAAGCACTTTCAAATATGTGGAAAGATTTCGATGGTCGCTTTCTTCGATACAAGGTCATTCATTATTCAATATCCCCCTTATAATTATTCATTATTCTCTGAATAAGTTTGTGATATTTAATTAATATTTGTTTATAGGTATTACCACCGTTATGTGCGGAGTTGAGAAACATGGTTCTTCAACCAAATGATTTTACCGATGGTTTTAACCATCGCCGAATCGCAAGACAAGACCGATTTCGAAATTTCGACTTTACCGGCTCTCGTACCGATTTTATCAACGGAACCGTGAACATCAATCACAGTTTTAATACAAACTCGACTTGTAATGGTGATATTGTACATAATCTACGGACCTTGAAGCAAAAAAAAAAAAAAAAATTATATAGTTCTTGTGAGTAAACAAATACACAAAGATAGAAAATAATATTATCTTGTAAGAATTGGCCTACAAGGTTAAATCTTCTAGTAAAATTTTACACTAAGAAAAATTTGGACACACTATCAAAATGTGGAAAGAAAATGGACACCATCAAAATTATTGTTAAGTAATTACTAATCTCATTAGATCGTGTTATCATATTGTCTTTACTATAAATTGTATGGTGAAAATGTGACGTTCTATCGCCATGATAATAAATTTATTGGAAAGTACACATTAATTAGAACATTAAAATTCTCTACACAATTATGGAACTAAATGTAGTTTGTCGTTACGATATTGTGTTGAGTTAGCTGTAATAATATATTATGATTAATTAATTTCTTTTTTTCTTACCATGTAGATTTCGAAATAAAGCAACACACTTGTTTAATCAAACAAAACTTGGAGACCCCTATTTGTTTGTAGATTAATTCACATTTACAAAAAAATTCCAAAAAAAAAATTCACATAAAAAACTACAATTTTCTATTAACAATAATTCCAAAAAAACACTAAATATTATTTTGTTTATTAAACTCAATTATCATATTATTATGAGTGCTTAATAACTAACGCTTAGATTTCAAATATATTATAAGTAAAATAAATATATTGTAATTTAAAAAATATATAAGGGGTAATTTGTAAAAATGGCCTAGGGCCCTTAAATATGTTAGGCCGGCCCTATTGATGTCCATCAATTTTACTTTTTTATGTGATTTTTGTTATTGTCGGATAATTTTAAATGTCGAAATTCCACAATTGATTTAATTATAAATTGAAATCGCACATATGCCAACTTTCTCATAACTATAGTTTTATTTCCGTTCTATCTTTTTCTAGTAGAGACACTATTTTGAGATCTCATTATTTTTCAACAATTTTAATATTGTCAGATACCTGAATTTTTTTCAAATGTTATATATTTATTTATGTCAAGTCTACTAATTAATATTTCATTATCTTTGTTTAAAAATGACATATATTATTTGAAGTTTTGTCAACTTCTTTATTGCCAACTTTTTATCATGCTTTTTTTTATTCATGTAGATTTCTAATATTGAAACTAATTGGTCGACCAACCTTAAGGCTTATATCGAATTTAAAATTATACAAGGATATTATAATACATATATGAACAATTTAGACTAGAAAATTTTACTCAATATTCATTCTTGTATTGATCAATGCATCAAATCACCAATTTACAGTTTCGTGCAAATAATTTATTTATGAACTCATAGTTCATGTTTACATGTTCGAGAATTTGATGTGATGATATGATTCATATAATTTCTTATTTTTCCAGTTTTCATTCTCTCCCCTTGATTTAGGCACGAGTTATTGATATTTTATTTAGTATCTAATGAAGTTATTCGGGACTTGCATGATATCTTATATTTTCAAAAAAAATACTGTTTGGTTATTTCATAAATCATCTTAGTTGTTTATGTAATTTCTCCTTCAGAAATTTCATATTTGCAACATACAAATTGAACTTTGTTATTTTTCTTGAATATAAAATTATAGTTTACAAATACAATTTAAACTTCTAGTTTGTTTATATCATTTGAACTTCTGGTTTAAATAAATAAATATTCATGATATACAATTTTACAGAATAAATCAACCATATATATACCAAACACTTATTTTAACTCGGCCATGTGTTATCACACATCTACTACACATTAAAAAAATAATTCAGTGAATCCTTTTTGCTCCAATGACTCACAATTTATAATAAAACTTGGGGTGTACTTATGATACATAGTTGGTCTTAATCGAGTCATGATCATGAGCAAAGATTTCAATTCTGTTAATATAATTGCATGTCATAAAAATAAACTAATATGTTTCCATTAACATAAAGAATTTTTCGGAGCAATATAGATAATGTATTTTCTAGAGCAATCAAATAAAAAAATTTCTAGAGTCAGCAATCATAAACGTATGCTTTTGTGATTTAATATACACATCTATTGATTGATGAAATAATTAATTCGACACAAAATACACTCTATCTTGATAGATAAGAAAAATCATCTTTTTCTTCTTCTTGTTTTTCTCTTCAAGAGGTTTCATAAACAATATATTATCATATGATGTATGACTGATACAATTATTTCAAATCACCCTTGAAGATTATATATTCAATCCCTTTATAATAATATTTTCACGAGTCTTTTTTATTTATTATTTGATTTTACTGTTATGATTAATATTTGTGTCGGATATAATTTGGACTTAGCTTTCGTGGCTTCATTCACTTTTGGGAATGGAGTAAAATCATTCAGATTTCATAATATCTTGACATTCTTCGAGGCAACATTCACTTTTGTGAGTGGAATAAAATCAGTCATCAATCCAATTTGTTTGTCAATAAAAAAAGACATGATAATATTAATTTAAATACTTTTTAAACTATCTTATTTTTCTTAACTTTTGCATGAGCGCATTTCTAAAATATATTCAATTATTTATTTTTATGCCAATATTTATTCATATGAAGTCTTTGATATTAGCTAAATATATTACATATTTGATGTTCTTGCAACTTCCGGTGTTTTCAGTAACATTATCAGGTTTATTATATGTTATTTAACTTTGAACATCGTCATTTCATATTGAAACTCCAGGTTTAAATACAATGAAATTTCAATCTTTGTGCATTAAGCTCGATTGCAACTACATGTTTCAATTAATAATAAACGTACATAAAAATGTACGAAAATATAAATGTACAATTATTTTAGTTTTGTTTTTTTGCAAAAAAATAATGTGGGAAAATAAATGCACATAAAAACAAAAGCACGAACAATAAATATAAATATACTCGCAATTTCGCTATTTGATAAAAAGTGTTTGTGAAATTTGGTAAAAAGTGTTTGTGAAAATAAATGCACATAAAAATAAACTTTACTAGTGTTTGTGAAATTTGGTAAAAAGTTATGTAGTAAAATATGTGATACAAATGATCTAAAAACACGTTATTTGAACTCCTCAAAACGTTAATAAAATGAACATGTAACTTCTGGTTGTTGATTGTCCAGCATTGTATCAAAGAAAAAAAAAATCCAAAAATTAAATAACAAATGTATATAGCTTTTTGGTAATATAATCATAATTTCGCTATTTGACTTAATGATGATTTTCAAATCATAATCATTGGAGCAAATATTGTTCAAATATTAATTGCAATGACAAACATAATTGGAGCCAATTACTTCCTTGGTCGTTTACAAGTTGTTTTTAGAACTAGGAGAATACTCGCGCTACGCGGCGAGGATGTTAATTATGTTTTTCATTACAATATAAAATACTTATAAATATGATGATATTAATAATATCATTTCATAATATAATTATTTGAACTAATTTATTTATGATTATGTATAAAATTTTCAATTATTATACATTATGATGACACTAAATTTTATTTTCTTAATCAAGTAATAACACTTATATTAATGTGATTGTATAGTAATAATATATGAGATATAACATGATTTTACAAAAAAACATAACAACAAATATTATATCATTATTTTTTCACAATATTTCATACAATATAAAATGTAAAAAATAATAAATCATACAACATACCTCGTAACATATAATTAATTCTCAAGTACTAGTAATTTGTTATTGATTCATAATGCAACGGAAATTATTAATTATAAGTAATAAATCATACAACATACGTAATAACATATAATTAATTATCAAGTACTAATAATTTGTTATTGATTGCAATGAAACTATAAATAATATCAAACTTAGAAGTGAAAGTAATTTAATAAATAATATAAGAAGTTAATTTAGCATAACATAAATATAAATTATTTTAAGTCATGTGAGTTATGTTAATTTTATATTTTAAAAAAAAAACATTACTATTTTGTAAGTGTTAATAAAGTTAATTTTTTTCGATGGATAAACTATTTTTATTTCTATTATTTTTCAAAGAAAATAATATTAAATTTGTTTGATTAAAAACACAAATATAATTAACTTAGTTTTATATGATATTAGTATAGTTGTAATTTCTAAAAATAAATATTAATATTTAAAATTCTATGTAAATAAAATAATTAAAATTATTATTTGTAAAAATGTATTTTTTACATAATATTTTTACAAATTCAAATTATGGAAAATTGTATGTATGAACTATGCTAATATGGATGTCAAAATAAAGAGAAAATTAAAACGAATATATTTGATGATTTTCAAAATTAAAATTCTAAAAATAATACTACTATATGTTGTATGTTTATAATATTATATATTAAGTTATTAAAATTTCATATGTTAACTTTTCATCTTCCATTGTATTCACATTTGATCATGTAAACTCATGTGAAATGATAAATAATTGAATAAACTTAGTCTAACATGAACCTAACCAATAAAAGTAGTCCACGTCATTAATATATGATGATGTGGCTTTCTAAAAATTCTTAAAACATAGTGTAAAATAAGGGACACTTAAATAGCTACAAAGAAAAATTGTTTATAAAAAATCAATGATTAATCAATGGTTTAAATTTTGTCACATCTTATAATCAATGGTTAAAAAGAAAAGTGATGATGTTAAAAAGAATGTGATGATGTGGCACAAGAAAATTGCACAAAGTTAGGTCCAAAATAAGGATGTGGGTAAATAACCCACACTCATAGCCACATTAACTCAATGACCATAATTATCTTCGAATTATAAATTTCTTCGTCATTGACTTACTAATAACGGATCTTTAATATTTAATACATGGCCTCCTTATTTATTTTCTTATATTTATTTTCTTAAATGTCTTGACATGAACCGAAATTGTAAAACCATTTTAATACACTATTATCATTTATAAAACAGCATATACAAAAAGACATGAGCATTGTGCTTATAATAATATTTTCTCGTATTAAAATTTAATAAATTCGAACCAAAACGAATTTCATATAATGCATTAATAGACTTGCAACTTCTGATACATAATTTAACGATTTATTATGCATTAAAATACAATTTCTGGCGACATAAAATAAATTTCGTAAAATTCAATAATATTTTGACCACATCATTAATCTTATTTGATTTCATGATAATTTCAATTATTAAAGTGGTGATATATGCTTGCATATCTCACAAAGAACTTGCAAATCATAACTTTTGACCAATTATAAGAAAACTATTATCGTGCATTATGCATAAAACCAAATTGCTGGATTAATTGATCATTGATCATAAATTTTAATACTGATAATGTTTGTTATATTTTCAATAATTAATCAAAAAATAAATTAAATAATTAATTAATGATAATAATAATAATAAATAAATTAAGAACAAGCATGATGTAGCCGCGTGATTGTGTCACAACGGTCCTAAAGACAGATGACGCCATCTAATACAAGTATTTCTTTTCTCCATTTCCAAGATTCTACATCATATTTCCGATTTGTCTCGAATCCGATATAGTAGCACAGTCGTAGAACAGAGATCTTCACCTTGAAATAGATGAAGACGTATACATCGATTCGTCAACAAAGTTGAGCCAACGAAATTGAATAGAGAACAATCATACATCATTATAAGAGTTATTTATATATTATATCAATTAAGGAGGAATAAAATATACATATAGGAGAATAGAATGTGGCCCGAAAAACAATTCATTGTTTCCTTCTTGATTGTACATTTTTATAGAAGAGAGGGAGAAAACAAATAATTTATTGCATATTAATAATGGAAAATAAAACCACCGAATAGCAATTGTAACCCAATTAATTATGGAGTTATTTATTCTTTATTTTTCTAGTAACCTCCTTTATAAAAATATATTACATAAATTAATAAAGAGTTGAAATATATTACATAAATTAATTTTAACAATTTTGCTCATGATACCTCTAAAAGACCAATACGCAGTCGCTCTATAAATTAATCGTACAATAGTTTATTTGAGATCCAGGAATATAGTGTTTTGTACATTTCGCCTCTGTAAATATTGACATTCTTCCTTTTCGCTTAAAAATGTGATTATTTCATTCGGTCCAAATTGCACAAACGCATGTTGTCCAAATTATGGCCGTTTCCGGTGTGCTTGTTTTAGGTACAGCTCTCGTTCTTAGGATTCCGGGAATGACGAACAGCTGCTCAAGTTTTTCGGAGGCTTCGGCAAAAAAGAATACAAGAATTTTTGTATTCTATACAATTTAAAATAATCAAAAATTCATACCACTAAAACTACTAAATAAAAAAAATAAAAATAAAAAATAAAAAATCTTAAAATTTTTATTGGACTTTAACGTCAACACATCCAAACAAAACAGCACATTCAAAGAAAACTAGCTTTTTCCCCGCGCGATTGCGCGGGAGTCTTCGAGTTTGTTATGATGTAATTTTTCCTAATATGTTATTGGATTCTACGTTTTATTGCCTGATTGTTCACACATCTGTATTTTGGTGTATTTTTAACTCCCTATCTTTTTTGGATATTGTAAAAAAATTCTATGTTTTTGTATATTTTAAAAAAAAAAACCTCTACCAAACTTTTGTTTCTCTTATGGATGATATTCACTTCTCCTTTTGCCAAATTCTTTTCTTCATACGTAATGATTGATTTTTTTTATTATTAATTTTAACCAAATTCGTAAACAATAATAAATAAACACATTGAAAACATATCGTAAAAGAATATCTATTTAAACATCAAGTTTTTTTTTTTCGTTGTCCGTTTATTTTAGTAATAATTTCATGATTTTATATTTTTTATCTATTGTAAAATAATATATTGTAAGAGAATATCTATGTTGTGTTATTTTTATCATTATTTTGTGTTAGTTTTTCAGGGAAAAAATATAGAAGTCAAATATATATAATGTATGAAATATTAAAATTGTATAAATATAATATAAAATAAATTTTTTAATTATTATATGCTCCAAAAATATGAAGATTTTTTTAAATTAATAGAAAATAAATTTTTTTAATTACTACATATATAAATTTAGGTGTTTTTATAATATCCAATAATTTAAGGAGTTTTTTGAAATTTTTCCGTATATAATTTATACAAAAAAAATATGAATGAACTTGATCCACGATGGACCAAAATTCATGTAATTTTTTAATTAGTGGGTTTATATAGATCATGTTAAAATAAAAAATCATATATTATAGATCTTTTTGATCAAGATCAAGTGGTACACATCAAAAGGATGATTGTGACCATTTGTGAGGACTTTAATTTCTCTAAAAAAAAAAGAAGAAGAAGAAGTAAATATCACATTAAATGAAACCGGTAAGAAGACCAAAAGGCTAAAAATAAATTATTAATGATATCATTAATTACTAATGATATTAATTGTATATAGTTGATATCCATGATAATGATAAGATATCAATCATAATTACAGTGAGAAATTCAAATATAAAAAAGTGAAAAGGTAAAGGATGACGTGGAGCAAGCATAGAAGAGCAATTTTCTTAACTTTATTATTATAAAAAATGTAAATTAAAACTAAAAAGGACCAACATATAAATAAAAAGGATCAAAATATAAATTCAAATGTTAAAAAGGAACGAAATTTAAATAAAAAAGGACCTAAATGTTAATAAAAAGGACCAAAGTGTAAACTAAAACTAATAAGGACCAAAATGTAAATAAAAAGGACCAAAATGTAAATTCAAAAATGTAAAAAAGGACCGACATGTAAACAAAAGAGGATCAAGATGTAAATAAAAAGGACCAAAATGTAATTTTTTAAACTAAAAAGGACAAAAATGTAAATAAGAAGGACCAAAATATAATTTTTCAAACTAAAAAGGACCAAAATGTAAATAAAAAGGACCAAAATATAAATTAAAATTTTTACAAAAAGGCCCCTAGTGACGAAGAGGACCAAAATATAATTTTTTGAACTAAAAAAGACCAAAATGTAAATAAAAAGGACCAAAATGTAATTTTTCAAACTAAAAAGGACCTAAATGTAAATTAAATAAAAAGGACCAACATATAAATAAAAAGGATCAAAATATAAATTCAAATGTTAAAAAGGAACGAAATTTAAATAAAAAAGGACCTAAATGTTAATAAAAAGGACCAAAGTGTAAACTAAAACTAATAAGGACCAAAATGTAAATAAAAAAATGTAAAAAAGGACCGACATGTAAATAAAAGAGGATCAAGATGTAAATAAAAAGGACCAAAATGTAATTTTTTAAACTAAAAAGGACAAAAATGTAAATAAGAAGGAACAAAATATAATTTTTCAAACTAAAAAGGACCAAAATGTAAATAAAAAAGGACCAAAATATAAATTAAATTTTAACAAAAAGTCCCCTAGTGACGAAGAGGACCAAAATATAATTTTTTGAACTAAAAAAGACCAAAATGTAAATAAAAAAGACCAAAATGTAATTTTTCAAACTAAAAAGAACCTAAATGTAAATTAAAAATGACCAAAATGTAAATTAATTTTTTTTTTTCACAAAAAGGCCCCTGATGACGTGGCCTCATGTTTGAGCTCCAATTTTGCTAACTTTATACATAAGAAAGAATATGAAATTTATCCTCCTAGATAGTATCATATTTATCACTAAAACTCAATATGTTTGAAATTAACCTTAAACTAACTTAAGTGTAATAACAAAAATTGTTGATCTCCCTTTAAATTGACAAACATCAAGCATTTACAGTGGCCACGTTCATCTTACGTTCACCCTTAGATAAAAGTTAATAAATCTGAAACACTCATTTCTTTCACCCTTATCTTTTTACTGCTGCACCGTACAACCCATACCCGCCATACCTCCCGTACCTATAGAGAGACAACGAGACATGCATCTCCTTACCGAATCCATACCTCCCCATCCACTGAACCAGGCACCACTCTTCTCGCCTCTTTTGTACATCCTCATCGTTTGCTCTTTTTTCCTCTCCCCACTCTTTCTGTCTGCCGTCGCTGCCGAGAGGAGAAGCGGACAAAGGTCGGAGATTCTGTAACGCCTAGAGCAGAAGCGAGGAGATTCGAGGCACTCCTCAATCAGTTCGTTGGCGGCACAATAGTACAGTTCGCCGGCGGTACAATAGGGACGGCACAACAAGTAAGCTCCTCATTCAGCAATCAGAAACGCTATCTCAACTTTTTCCGGGCTAACGTTTCGTCTCTTTCTCAATTTATTGTTGGTACCGGTACGAACAATCCACATGAATTATCGATGAAGATGCCTTAATTCTTCTTTATTAGCTCTTTGTTAAATGATGAACCGGTTCATGTTTTTCTGCAGTACATTGTGCGGGAGCTTCTGGCGTTCTTGACTGTATGACTCTCCAGTTCGAGCATACAGAAAGAGTGACGACAGATGCACATCAAAAGTGTACATCTTGTGCGGTAAATCCTTACGATCCTGATATCCTCTCGGATTCGGAGGACTGTGTCGATTAATAGATTCAATTTTAAGTTGTTCTCTTTGATTACATATTTTTCGTCTGTTTTGTGTGATTTTCAGTTAAGACATTATTCTTCTAAACTAATAGAATGATTTTTTGAATTGTGTATGACTTTATTTCAGATTGCAGCTAATAGTATATTTCGGATAATAATCCCGGTCTTCTTCGTCTCTGATTTCGTATCTATCAGGTAGCAAAGTCATTAATTTATCTTTTGGAAACATGTTTATTTCACTAATCAAAGCTTTTTCAATTTCGTTATAGTTCAAACCAGAGAGAATGAACGCTCAAATTGGGGCTAGAGCATTCTAATCAAGGTACAATAAAGAGTAAATATTCATAATTATTCAATTTATTTCTAAATTTCTCTTAATTTCATTGATCCTGATTTTATAATTTGTATATAATGCCGGGTTGTAATGAAAAATGCCACCTTTGCTTACTGTTGGTCGCTGAACAAAGTGGTTTAAATCAAAATATTATATTTATTTAATTTCCCTTTGAAGCAGATGCGGGACTCATGACCACTGCAATGCTTAGGAGAAAATGAGAGTCGTTAACACTCAAGAACTTGTATTGCCATTTAGATATTTTTATGAGATATATTCGGATATGCCCCTTTAAATACTGATTTTTTCGGTATTTTATTTTGTTGAAGAGCATGATGCTATGAGGAGAGCATTGCTTACGACGATGCGGAAATTTTTGAAAACTCTAGGATACGATACGCCATATAGGTATATTATTTAATATTATTTTAATATAATTAAATATATATATTTAAATATTTTTATTAAATTATTATAAAATTGTGTAGATTATTTCAACTTGGTTGCTTTGTCAGAGATGTTGTGTAGATTATTTCAACTTTCAAGTAAGATTATCTTCTATTTTGTAATTCACAATTAATTAACAATGTCGGACGCCTGATTCATTTAGGCTTCATTCTCTAAATATTAAGATAGTTCAAACTTATTTCTCAATATTAACCTAAATTTCGTAAATTGAATTGCTTCATTTCCACCGAATTACGAATTGCATTGTGCCTAATTATTTGATCATACTCGAATTTCTTGTACAACCATTATAAACATGTTTTAAAACACAATTATTAAAGACAAAAAAAAAGCCCGCAGCGAAGCGCGGGTTATTTCCCTAGTAATAATAATTTGTAAATTGACTCTTCTACGGCTCAACACCTCACGTACAATTTCAGCTTAAAAACATTGTGTTTATAATAATATTTTCTCGTATTAAAATTTAATAAATTCGAACCAAAACAAATTTCATATAATGCATTAATAGACTTGCAACTTCTGATACATAATTTAACGATTTATTATGCATTAAAATACAATTTCTGGCGACATAAAATAAATTTCTGGCGACATAAAATAAATTTCGTAAAATTCAATAATATTTTGACCACATCATTAATCTTATTTGATTTCATGATAATTTCAATTATTAAAGTGGTGATATATGCTTGCATATCTCACAAAGAACTTGCAAATCATAACTTTTGACCAATTATAAGAAAACTATTATCGTGCATTATGCATAAAACCAAATTATTGGATTAATTGATCAGTGATCATAAATTTTAATACTGATAATGTTTGTTATATTTTCAATAATTAATCAAAAAAATAAATTAAATAATTAATTAATGATAATAATAATAAATTAATTAATTAAGAACAAGCATGATGTAGCCGCGTGATCGTATCACAACGGTCCTAAAGACAGATGACGCCATCTAATACGTACAAGTATTTCTTTTCTCCATCTCCAAAATTCTACATCTCCGATTTATTTCGAATCCGATCTAGTAGCACAGTCGTAGAACGGAGATCTTCACCTTGAAATAGATGAAGACGTATACATCGATTCGTCAACAAAGTTGAGCCAACGAAATTGAATAGAGAACAATCATACATCATTATAAGAGTTATTTATATATTATATCAATTAAGGAGGAATAAAATATACATATAGGAGAATAGAATGTGGCCCGAAAAACAATTCATTGTTTCCTTCTTGATTGTACATTTTTATAGAAGAGAGGGAGAAAACAAATAATTTATTGCATATTAATAATGGAAAATAAAACCACCGAATAGCAATTGTAACCCAATTAATTATGGAGTTATTTATTCTTTATATTTCTAGTAACCTCCTTTATGAAAATATATTACATAAATTAATAAAGAGTTGAAATATATTACATAAATTAATTTTAACAATTTTGCTCATGATACCTCTAAAAGACCAAAACGCAGTCGCTCTAAAAATTAATCGTACAATAGTTTATTTGAGATCCAAGAATATAGTGTTTTGTACATTTCGCCTCTGTAAATATTGACATTCTTCCTTTCCGCTTAAAAATATGATTATTTCATTCGGTCCAAATTGCACAAACGCATGTTGTCCAAAAAAGAATACAAGAATTTTTTATTCAATACAATTTAAAATAATCAAAAATTTATATCACTTAAACTACTAAATAAAAAAATAGAAATAAAATAGAAATAGAAAATAAAAAATCTTAAAAATATTATTGGACTTTAACGTCAACACATCCAAACAAAACACCACATTCAAAGAAAATATGAAATTTATCCTCCTAGATAGTATCATATTATCACTAAAACTCAATATGTTTGAAATTAACCTTAAACTAACTTAAGTTTAATAACAAAAATAATAATAATAATTTGTAAATTGACTCTTCTACGGCTCAACACCTTCACGTACAATTTCAGTTTAAAAACATGTCTTCCCCATTTGTGCCATAAATATTTACGATAAAATACAATAACAACAATTATTACAAATTCCTGCAGCGGGCTTTTCCTAGTTTCAAGATAATTTGGTATGGGAAGGAAAAAAAAACTTGCAAATTCAAATTAGATTATATCATATTATCATGGATTATTGGAAGAATACATTGGAGTTAAATGTTGAATTAATTTAAGGAAGTTGCTAACGCACACCAAAACGCCACTTTTAATCAGAGTTGACATGTGACGGGACTGATGGTTTAAAAAAAAATTACAGCCAACAAAATTAGATGAGCGACCGCATTTAACGGATAGTGCCTAAAATACATGTAGCCTCCAAGGTTTACATATAGTTATTTTTTGTTATATCTTTCATCTACGTATTTGTACTTTATACAACGACTACTAATTAAAAACACTAATATTTATATTATTTTGTACAACAAATATTACAAAATGTATAAATAGTAGTAAACAAGATATAAATATCAACAAACTTTTATTTGTATAAAAGGCATAAATAAGAATAAAACTTGTATTCATGTTATAAAAAATATATAAATAATAATTGTTTACATACTTTTTATCAAGAATATAGAAAATAATGAATATGTTTTGAAAATATAAACAAGAAAAAGTATTTTATTTGTAAATAAATATAATTAAAATGTATTAACCACATATCTTCGTTCCATCGGATAGGAAAATGTTTTAAAAATAATAATAAAAAGGCACTGATTTAAATATCCGCGCAATAGCTTCGCTATAGTGCAAATCGCAATAAATATTTCTAAACAGTAATACCACAACCTACTAAATAGCATTGTAATACCGTTGTTATATCACGCAATAGTGGTGAACATATGTAAATTATAGACCGGACATTACGGATCGATTAAAACGATTTAAATGAGAACAAATCGTTTATACATATTGCAAAAAAATGTATAAAGATAATAGAGAACAAGTGATAAACTATGCATATAAACTATAAGATAACGTGAAAACAGGACCAAACACCAAGGCATTTCGTATTGCACTCCAAAATGTATTAACGACCATCTGTAATGCATTTTATTGAAGTGAAAAATCATTAGTCGTAATTTAATTATTTTGATGGAATCAGAGTGCCAACAAATAATCAGCACTATTCGTTTATCATGAAAGCTACTTAACGGCCAATACTTAAAGTTACAGACATAATTCACCAATAATAAGAACAAAAACACTGTTCATAAACGGTAACAAATTATGTGGGTTAACATATGTAAACATTGTTGTCAAAAATTTGATTCAAGACGTATAATTTAAATTTTTGTGATTCCACCTTGACAAGACAATTCGAGTCGGATATAAAATTTTAATGTTGAAGAATCCTGACAGAATCTCGATTTATTCAAGGTATAGAATTGATAGAATCTTATAGATTTACGATTTTATGTTGTCACTGTCACGACTCGTAAAACATTTATTCTCCAAGATAATTATGCCTATATCATATTAAGTAATTTGAGATATGAAATAAAATATTGACATATGTAATGTAAGGTAATATTGAAAAACTAAATAAACTTGTTTTTTCACATATTTTATTTTGTGTATACTTAATATTTCTGTGTATATTATATGTTTAATTATATCGTAGTTCAATTAATTCGGGTTTCTAATTTGTATACCATACAAGTAGTTTGATTAATTCTTAATATTTTGGATGGTTATTGTTAGCATTTATATAGCTACGGTTATTTCATTTTTTGTTTATTTATAATATATTTTATATGAATACAATGATTCAAACGTTCATTTTTAGAAAATATACACTACCATTTTATATGAATACGATGAATAAAAATATGCTCTGTCATTTAGGTTATAGATTTTTTTAGAAAATCGTGTTTGCCAAATTAGTTTTCTAATTAATGTTTATTTTTCATCAAATCTTAGGATTCGAAATAAGTTTTTGCGATAATTTTAAGAATACTACATAATAAAACATAAAATAATATAAATAGATTTTCTTGAACTTATAGAATATATATCAAATCTATTGTTATTTTTTTTATTGAAAAGTATGTCCTATGACCGTAACTGGTTAATAATTGTATTTTAGATTAGTTAAGTACTAGGTAAATACCCGCGCTTCGCTACGGAGATTTTAGTTTTGTTGTTATTCTCTCTTTTAATATTAAAGTTCCAATTTCAGAGAAGCAAATTTGAATTATTTAATAATTTAATAATATAGTAATTAAATTTAATAATATAGTAGTATTCCTCCAGCATTAATTCATATATTTAAATGAATAAAAATACTTACATAATTACTTTAAGGAATCAAAATATTATGGGACCGAAATTAGTTTTCTAGTTAATGTTTATTTTTCATCAAATCTTAGGATTCGAAATAAGTTTTTGCGATAATTTTAAGAATACTACATAATAAAACATAAAATATAAATAAATTTTCTTGAACTTATAGAATATATATCAAATATATTGTTATTTTTTTATTGAAAAGTATGTCCTATGACCGTAACTGATTAATAATTGTATTTTAGATTAGTTAAGTACAAGGTAAATACCAGCGCTTCGCTGCGGAGATTTTAGTTTTGTTGTTATTCTCTCTTTTAATATTAAAGTTCCAATTTCAGAGAAGCAAATTTGAATTATTTAATAATTTTACAATATAGTAGTATTCCTCCGACATTCATTCATAATATCATGGGAATATCATGGGACCGACATGACTTTTTTAGAAAGAAAAAATTGTAAACCAACACAAATTTATATATTAAATTTGTGTTTATTTCTTGAAATTTTATTTATTTATATTAGTATATTAGTCTTTTATCTTGCAACTCATGCCATTTTTTTTTTATTATCATATCATCTTAGCTTTCAACTTCATCGATAATATTTTATTTCTGAAAATGGAATTCTCAAACCTTTAAAAACCTTGTACAAATTAAACAAGTAAAACACATAGTTAATACAAACCAATCTTCAATGGCTTATCAAAACCACAAGAATGATTGACAAACGTTCTTCTCATTATAAAGTGATTTTACAAAAATTATTTATACAAATTAATAATATAATAGTTGGAAAATAACAAATATTCGTATTGTTGTTCCATTTGGCAAGTTGAATTTAATACACACAAAAATAATAAATACCACAAAACCTAATTATAAATATTTCATCAAAAAGGAATTAGAGTTCACAGTGTATCTTTTGACAACAATGGTGGTTTCGACTTCGACTCTCGAAAAATAAATGATATAATCATAAATAAATATGGGGGCCAAAATCGTAAATATTGAAAAAAACGAAATACTCATTGCAAGGAACATAACTTCTCTTTTAAAATGAGAGGGCATTTCATAAAAAAAATAATAGTTGTTATCTATAAAAGTATAAATAACTAAAAAGTAAAAAAAAAATTAATCCTTCAAAATTCATTGGTTCTCAATTTTATTTTTGTAGGACTCGTCTAGTACAAAGAAGATTTTCCTGTACAGACAATGTGAAAGTGAAAAAAGCTTCCAGTTCAAATCCTAGCATTCCACCTTCCTCTTGTGTTTTTTTTCTCAAAAAAGATCGTCATTTTGTTATTATTAAACTTTCGTAATTATTTATGAAAATAACCATTTTTTTTATCTCTTTGCAGAATGCATCAAACTCAAGGAGACGTGACTTTGACTCCTCTTTCTCAAACAAATTCTATAATAGCCATCTCCACGCTTCATGTCTGAAAAATAAAATAACAAAGCTGCAGGGGCGTACATGCAAATTTTTCCAAAACATAAATTATTATTTTTGGTCAATTTTAGGAAACCTTTTAAATAAGTAATACACATATCAAACCTTTTAAAACCTCTGTACAAATTAAATAAATAGTATACACAGTGAAAAAAAATATCAATTTTTCAATAAATAATATAGTATGGCTTATTTGAAACCACAAGAATAATCAAACATTCTTCTTATTTTGAATCTACTACAAATCATTATTAAGGGTCAATCTCTCTAAGCCTCAGCACTTGAAATATCTTAAAGATAAAACAAAAATTTAAATAAATAAACATAATATTATTAAAATGATAACTCATGTTATAAAATCACGAAAATAATTCATTTAACGTCACATAGATAAAAACAATTATTTAAATATTGAACACTACAAATGAAATTTCACAATCAAGAAATAAAAACATCAAAAGAATAAATATGCCAAATAAACCCTAACATTTCCAAAGCAAATTTGAATTTTAATATTTTCAAATTATCCGCATTTGGGCTTGGCCATCGACCTCAATCGGGATTAATAAATATCGTTTTGCCTTGAGGCGGCTATTAGGCTGCAAAGGGTATGTTGCTACATCCGAGTCTTCAATGAGCTATTAATTTTAAATATTAAAAATAAATTAATTCAATAAAAAAAAGTAAGATCACTAAAACAAAGAATATAAATGAATATTTGATAATTAACTAATGATCACAAACCTGAAAACCCGGATTTGCCATCATCACGTCATACACCGTCGATGAAAGATTCCATTTTTTTATCTCCATATTTGGATAAATGATAATAGCATTTTTATTAAATATCTTAACTACAGACTTGAAAAATCCCATGTCGAAGGAGAAGACAAAAATATGAAATGAATTAAGTGATTGATTAACTCTATAGTTATAGTCTTCTATATATAGAGAGAAAAGATAAACTACACAAACCTTTTCACACATATACACTTTTTCATGAAAAAATAATATAAACTGTATACATCCTTTCAACAAATAACCTATACACCTTAAAATACAAACTGTATACACCTCTTCAACACTTCACGTCCAATTTCAGTATTATATTAAATTAAAAGAGGAAATGTTGAACGAGGACAAAAATGACTTTTCGCCAATGAGCGTTTAAGGCAGTGGGGGCTCTACTAAATCTATTGAATGAAATTGGTTTACCAACACCTTTGCATGAGGCGGTGTATAATAGGTTCACGGTCCACGACTCTCCAGCCGACTCTCCTATACTCTCCTCTGCACTCTTCTTTCCTTCTCTGTAGTTCTTGCCACGTAGTTCTTGCCAATGATATTGGGCATGTTTGATTTGAGGGATTTTGATATACATGTATATCACTATCCATGTATTTGATAATCCATGTGAGTTGTTTGATTTGTTGTATTTCGAAATCATGGATATTAAATTTCTTGTTTGATTCTTTGTATAAGATCCATGATTTCAATATTTTAATCTTATTATATTATATTATATTAATTATATTATATTGTTTCATAATATATTGTATTATATTGCTTTATATTATATTATATTATATTAAATATGTTATATTGTACTATTTCATATTATATTATACTGTTTTGTATTATATTATATTTATATTGTTATGTATTATACATATTATATTGTATTATATTGTATTATATTTACTGTTTGATATTATATTAATTATAATGTTGTATGTTATATTATATTGTTTTATATTATATTATATTATATTATATTATATGATATGGTTTTATATAGTTTTAGATGAGATTATATTATATTAATTATACAATTTTATGTTATATTATATTGTATTGTTTTATATTATATTATATTATTTTATATTATATTATGTTATATTATATTTATTGTTTTATATTATATTATATTCTTATATTATAATATATTAATTATACTATTTTATACCGTATGGCATTGTTTTATATTATATTATATTATATCAATTATAATATTGTATTTTATATTATATTGTTTTATATTATATTATATTATATTATATTATATTATATTATATCATATTGTTTTATATTGTTTTGTATTATATTATGTTATATTATACTTGTTATTTTATATTTTATTATATTTTTATGTTATAATATATTAATAATACTATTTTTTACTATATTGTATTATTTTATATTATATTATATTATTTTATATTATATTGTTTTATATGATATTATATTATATTATATTATATTATTGTATTGTATTGTATTGTATTATATAATAATGTATTTTGTATGATATGATAATTAAATACAAGAATTGAAATACAAAAAATTTAGATGGATGACAAAATACGTGGATAAAGGGTTTGAAATACAATACACTATGAAATCAAACAAAATACATCTCCACCAAAATCCCTCAAATCAAACATGCCTAAAGGATTTCGACCAAATCCAGGATCCCTAAGTACATCTCCCACAAAATCCCTCAAAATAGAGAATGTAGTGCCTTCTTTTCAGCGTATGTTATTGGTGGGATTAAACTGAATCTTAAGAAACCGCCCATTCTACCTTTCTTTACTTTATTAACAAGAGTCGGTGGGCCAATAATTTGGGCCGACCCTCTATATCCAGCTTATACTCTAATTATATTGATGTAAACTTACATACATATCCTAAACAAAATACAAATTACAAATTATCATGCATAACTATATGAAATACAAATACAAATTAATAATTAATTATATAAAATAATAAAATTATATATACTAAACGTATCGTATCCTACATATTTTGAGAATTGACGTATCGCCGTATCGGATGCGATACTCGTACCCGTATCCGTGCAACATAGGGTATCACAGTTGATGAAATAAATTGCTTTCTAAGTCGAATTGATGTTAAAACTAATTTAGAGATATGAACACGTTTTCCCTAATTAATTGGAAATTTGATAGTTTATGGGTTAATCCGGATTTTTGGTTTCAAATCAGCAACCCGACCCGCAAAAATCGGGTCGGTCCGGGTCCCGACCCAATAATTTTGAAACCCGCAAAACGGAATGGTCCGGATCGGATTGGGCGGGTTGGATTTTGTGTCCACCTCTAGAATAATATATGTCAAGAAATTTCATTCCGTGAAATAGTATTTCATGACATATACAATATTATGTTTGGTTAATGCATCTTATTTTCTTACAAATTTAGAAATTATGTGAAATAATTAAAATTTTAAAATAATTTTAATTTTTAATATTTGAAAAAATAAAATATTTATGAAAATAGAAAAAAAATCAATTTTGATGATAATTATATTTACATTAAATATATCCGTAGTCATCATGAATGACGTTATTTTATTAGTTAATGCTTCAAGCATAAATGATTCATTGCCAAACTCTCTCTAGTCTCTACCCGATAACCTATGTTACGCGGATACTTCAAAAACGCAGAAGTATCCTGAGGATACGCGTATCCGATACGGATACGGGTGCGATACGGCTCGGATACGTATCGGATACGCCACGTGGCGTATCCGAATATTTTAATATTTTTTTTTTCGGATACGACGGGGATACGGCAGGATACGGCTGGGGATACGGCCAGGATACGGCTGGGATACTCCATTTAGGATACTTCGGCCCATTATATATTTTGGCCCATAATATTTTTAAATAAATTATATAGGATACTTCTAGGATGCTTCTAGATTAGTTCTAAAATATTTCTAGAACAAGTTTATGATAGTTTTATGATACTTATATTGTTTGCTTGATATTATTTATTGCCATGATATTTAATTTAAAAATATAATTAATTAATTATTTAATTTATTACTTATTTATTAATTATATATAATATAAATATATTAAATTGCAGTATCCCCGTATCCGTGATTTTTTGAAAATTGCCGTATCGCCGTATCCGTATCGTATCGGATACGCTACCCGTATCCGTATCCGTGCAACATAGCCGATAACATAAGAATTCCCTTCCCTTCCTTTCTCTTTCCTCACTCTCCAATTTACAAGTTAACCCTAGCTCTCACTCCCATTTCTCTCTCTGTCTCCCCCCCCCCCCCCCCCCCCCCCCCCCCCCGATTAACAAGTTAACCCTAGCTCTCTCCCGACCATCGATCAAACGAAAACGTTTCTCTCCTAGCCGTCACTTTCGTCTCTCTCCGCCGCCCCTGCCTTTTCATTGGTAAATCCAAAGATTTTTTTTGTTAACTTGGTATCTATTTCTGGCTAGTCTTTGATAACCTTTTTTATATACGACTTAGTATTTTTCCGATTTGATGTTTTCAATTGGATTTTGGCAGAAAAATGGTGCAACTTCTTTTCGAAGATATTTTCACTTTAGCAAGGATCGATCCCGATGGCAAGAAATTCGACAAAGGTATTCACCCCAAATTTTTGAACTTTCAGAAGTCTGAAACTTTTTCTCTGTTTTTGGTGCGAAGTGTCCAGAATAGAAGCTAGAAGCGACCAATTCGACATGTTCATGCAACTGGACATAAATACGGAGATTTACCCAATGAAAATCGGAGACAAATTCACGATGGTTTTGGCTCCTACGCTTAATTTGGACGGTACGCCTGACTCTGGATATTTTCTTCAGGTACGTACCAGTTATAATAGTAATAAATTATAATATCTGGAAACATATAAAAAAGCCATTGTGCTGGAATTGCAAAAAGATCCCTCCAAGTTCATTAATCAGTCAAAACAATCCCTTTATGTATGCATGTTTCTTTTTGCAATTTTGGCAGAATGCAGGGGCTTTTATGCAAATCTCATTACTATAATATATAACGGTTTTTTCTTGCAAATTTTTGAATTATAATTGAAGGTGGATAATTTCTAATGATGGAGATATATTTAATTTCAGGGAAATAGAAAGACCCTTGCTGATAAATTCGAGTATGTGATGCACGGGAAATTATTTAAGATTTCTGAAGATAGCTCCAGTGGTCAAACTGCAAAAGTGTACGTAAATATAATATCATATATTTTACCGATATTTCTGTTTTTTCATTGATTATTCTCTTTTACCTTTACTATTCTCATTGTTACTGATTTTGTTTTTGAATTGGTTGAAATCAGGGAAATTTATGCGTCATTTGGGGGATTATTAATGCTGCTGAAAGGGGATCCCTCTAATGCTTCTAATTTCGATCTCGATCAGAAACTCTTCCTTCTTATTAGGAAAGTTAATTAAATAATATTCAATCTCATAATTAGAGCAAAATTTATGTTATCTCTTAGTTATGTATGTACAGAATTTCTGTTTCGAGGATTCTAGTTTTGTCTGAAAAATAAAGATTTAACATTTTTCTGGAAATTTGTGTTGTTGTGGTTGTTTTGGTTTTTTTTTTACCTGCATGAATTTGAATACATAATTGCTTTTACTAGGTTTGATTTATTTTGTGCACAATGTTTAATTGTGATGATTATATTGATTATACGAACTTCAAACTAAAATTGAAGAACAGAAACATATGAAAGAAATGACGGGTGAATAATACTACCTTTTTCTTTTGCGAACTCGTAGCATGAAGAACTCGTGATCGAGAATGAAAAACGCGTGAGGTGACTTTTTTCTATAAAGCCCGTCATATTTTGCTAATTGATAGTTGGTAGTTCGCATTACCATTGTAAACATAGATTCATAACCTCGCTTTTCATGGTAGTAGATCGAGAAATGAGATATTAGTGGAAGCCAAAAGTAAAGGTCTGTGAGTACATTTCGTTTTTATCGAATATAATTACAGTTGTTCGTCAAATATATTTCTAACAATAGAGTTTCTGAACAATTTACTAATTATTTGATAATTGATTATATAGGACTATGATCGTAGAGATTATCAAATCGTCATTTCATGAAATCAATATGGAGTTAAGATTATCAAGATCAATTGAAGTTATCGTATAATTTAAAACAACAATGTAATATGATTAACAACTAAGTAACTACAAAATTTAACATTTATTCTACAAAATAATGTATCCGTTCTGATATTAGACATTATATATTACCAATAAATTCGACAATTTTGGATTTTAATTTATTTATAATTCCTTTCCAGTTTTATTTCAATATACACTTTTATACATTAATTATCTACAAATAAACTAATTCTCCCCAATTTTAAATACACATTATTTTATATTAACTCTAATTCTCCCCCATTGAATTTAATTAACCCGCTAATCCATAATCAGAATCCACAATTCATAGTGAATACCCGAACTACCCTCCCAACTCTTAACATCTCTGTCTCCTTTCTTCCCCTTCGTGACAAAGCAACCACTCTATTCCCCATTCACGATACAGAAACACATCCTCTCTCCCTCTCCCTCTCCTCCTCCTCCTCCTCCTCCACACTTCGTCGGTGCGGTGCTACAGATTGTTCATCCATGTCTCTGAATCTCCAATCGTTTACGCAGGCTTTGGCCAAAACGGCAGCGGTGATAGAAAAAACCGTACAAACCACCGTGCAGGAGGTAACAGGTCCGCGTCCTCTACATGACTTCGATCTTATGGAACAGTCCGGTTCTGCCGGCCCAGGGTTAATTTGGAAAATTTACACCGCGCGGCCTCGGTCGTCGGCTCCGTCGACTCAGTATTCATTGGTGTCCGTTTGGGTGTTGGATAAAAAAGCTTTGTCTGAGATCCGAGTCAAAGCTGGACTTTCTAAGGCGGCTGAAGATGCGTTTTTGGATCTGATTCGAGCTGACGCGGCCAGGCTTGTACGGATCCGGCATCCTGGCGTCGTTCACGTGGTACAGGCTTTGGATGAGAGCAAGACTGCTATGGCCATGGCGACCGAGCCTCTGTTTGCTTCTGTGGCCAATGCGATTGGAAATTGTGAGAATATTGCTAAAGTGCCCAAGGAGCTCCAGGGAATGGTATGTATTCATGAATTTTTTTCATCTTTTTTGAGATTTCACATGATTGGATCTGGAAATTCATGATTTGCCAAATGTAGTAAATAGTAATTTGTGTCCATTTGGGTAAGTAGATCTGGGATTTTGGGTAATTGGTTATGCGATAGTATTTTGTTGAATTGCTTGAACCTAGGATCGATACACTGGTATGTTGGATCTTGTGAACTTGAATTACACAAATGAGGGGAAATTAGGTGAAATCGAGACCCAATTGAATCGAACTCAATTAAGTGTTCAATTTGTGAATGTTTTCTCATTTTTTATTTATTCCAGGAAATGGGATTATTAGAGGTTAAACACGGGTTACTCCAACTCGCAGAAACCCTAGATTTTCTTCACAATAATGCACGCCTCATTCACAGAGCTATTTGTCCCGAGGTACGAAACCCTAAAATATGCAAACACTATTCACATCTCAAGGTTAAAAACGTAAAATATTCTCATTTCATGACTTCTTCTTTTCTTTTTTCTTGTTTTCTTTTTTAGACTATATTTATTACATCAAGTGGGGCATGGAAATTTGGAGGATTTGGGTTTTCGATAAATCAAGACCAAGCTTCGGCCGGTCTTAATACCGCACAGCAATTTCATTATTCAGTAAGTCCTATTCTTCTTCATCAAAATAAGAAATATCATGGATACCCCTAGCAATTTTAATATTATTCATTTAGGAATACGACGTGGAGGATGCGGTACTGCCTCTCCAGCCTTCACTAAACTACACGGCGCCAGAACTGGTACGCAACAAGGGCTCCACCATTACCTCCTCTTCTGACATATTCAGTTTCGGCTGCCTCGCGTACCACCTAGCTGCTCGCAAACCCCTTCTCGATTGCCACAACAATGTCAAAATGGTATATTCTTTAATTTCTTAGAATATCATTCCCTAATATTATTGTCATTTATTTATTTTCTGTTGGTTTTTAATATATATAGTATATGAATACAATGATGTATTTAACAAGTGACACTTTTGCGAATGTACCCAATGATTTAATTCTCGATTTGCAAAGAATGCTTTCTATCGAAGAGTCCTCGAGACCTAGCGCCTCTGATTTTACAGGTTTATAAACTTATCACATTAATTATAAATTATCCTTTTCATGTTTCTAAAATCTCTTTTTTAGGCTCTCCATTTTTTCGTGACGATACAAGGTTACGTGCTCTTCGTTTCCTCGACCACTTGCTTGTATGTCATACCTTTTAAAAAAAATTAGATCAAATTGGTATTAATTGGATTAATTTTATTAATTGCATAATTTGCATATGTATTTTTATAGGAGAGGGATAACATGCAAAAAACCGAGTTCTTAAAAGCACTTTCAAATATGTGGAAAGATTTCGATAGTCGCGTTCTTCGATACAAGGTCATTATTCAATATCCCCCCTATAATTATTCATTATTCTCTGAATAAGTTTGTGATATTTAATTAATATTTGTTTATAGGTATTACCACCGTTATGTGCGGAGTTGAGAAACATGGTTCTTCAACCAATGATTTTACCGATGGTTTTAACCATAGCCGAATCGCAAGACAAGACCGATTTCGAAATTTCGACTTTACCGGCTCTCGTACCGGTTTTCAATTCCGCTTCTGGCGAAACCCTTCTTTTGCTCGTCAAACACGCTGACTTGATTATCAACAAGGTATTTATTTTTAATTTAAAAAATAAATATATATATTTACCTACTGTATATTAAAATAATTAATTTTAAATTTTCAAAGGCTGCTTATAATGATTTGGTAACGCATATTTTACCAATGCTCGTAAGAGCCTATGACGACACGGATCCTCGTGTTCAGGAAGAAGTTTTGAGAAGAACCGTTACTCTTTCAAAGAAACTAGATACTCAGGTATGAAATATCATCATAATACAGGGTTTTTTTTGTAAATTTCCCTAAAACATTTTTTTTCTTTATGCAGTTAGTGAAACAAGCAATCTTGGCTCGTGTACACGGTTTGGCTCTCAAGACTACCGTTGCAGCGGTACAAAACAATTCACATTTAATATGATTAATAATATACTATGTTAAAATAATATATTAAAATTAATTTAGGTACGAGTAAATGCATTGAGGTGTTTGGGAGATTTGGTACCGTCTTTGGATAAACCAGCAATAACAGAAGTTCTTCAAACGCTTCGAAGATGTACAGCTGTCGATCACTCGGCTCCGACTCTAATGTGCACTTTAGGAGTTGCAAATTCTGTATACAATAAGGTCTGATTTTATTTTTTCCTTTTTTCGTATATACCCTTCGTAAAACTCGAAATGTTAAATTTGTTGTAATTTTGTGTTTTCAGTGCGGGGTAGAGTTTACAGCTGAGCATTTGGTGCCTCTTTTATTCCCGCTTTTAACTGCACAGCAATTAACTGTTCAGCAATTCGCAAAATACATGCTTTTTATCAAGGATATTCTCAGGTATATTTTACAATTTTATAATTTTGAAAGGGTATATATATGAAATTCCACCAAGCAACCAGTTTAAATGTGATTGTGTTCAATTTTTAACAGAAAGATTGAAGAAAAGAGGGGAGTGTCGATTTCTGAAGTTACTGCTCCGGCATCTCTACCTTCTGGTACCAACGGGTCCCACTCTTCAAATCCGTTAACCAAACCCGCTACGTCTCAAACCGTACCCAATAAGAAACTCACTCCAGCTTGGGATGAAGACTGGAGCCCTCCAGTTTCTTCTTCTTCCTATTCGTCTTCTTCAAAACCTAAGCCGCCTTCAAACCCTAACCCTAATTTAAGTTCGAACCTTAATAATAATGGTAGCGTTCCAAAGGTCGTCGAGGCTGTGGATTTGGAGTGGCCTCCGAGCACTTCCTCTGATTTTAATCTCCCCTTATCATTTAATAATAATAATAATAATAATAATAATAATAATAAAAAGGAAGAGATGAATATTACTGGAACTGGAGGGGTTTTAAGTACTGGAGAGCATTCGAACGGCACGTTTGGCGATTTTGACCCTTTCGCAAACTGGCCTCCTCCAAACCAGACCTCGAGTACTAGTACTTTGAATATGAATTCAAATAGCATGAATTTGAATATGAATTCAAATACAAGTTCCTTTCCAAATTCTTCTATGAATCAAGATTCTTCCCTCTTTGTTGGAATGAAATACAATACATCGAACCCAATCGGGTCCACTAATAATATGGGTATGAATAATCTAATCGGGTCCAGTAATAATATGGGTATGAATAATCCAATCGGGTCCAGTAATAATATGGGTATGAATAATCCAATTGGATCCAGTAATAATATGGGTATGAATTATCCAATCGGGTCCAGTAATAATATGGGTATGAATAATCCAATTGGATCGAAGTTTACGCCGAGAATAGCACCGCCACCTCAGACAGGTTCGGCGGGGAGAGGCAGAGGGAGAAATCAAGGCCAATCGGCTCTGTCTAAAGCCACGCGGCCCGTTACAAATTCAAAGGCCACATCGGATCAGAACCCCCTTTTCGATTTGTTGCAATGAAATTTAGGGTTTGCAAATATATGCTTGTTGTGTATGCATGTTCGTGTCGTATATTCATATATTCTTTGGCTTTGCGCTTTGAGAAGTTCGAGAGTAAGTAGTCAAGGTTGTAATTTTTATTATTTTATTGTAGTTCAAATAAAGTTGTTGTTTTTATTGTATATTATTTTTTTGCGTCTAATTTCTTGTACAAACAACTATACAGATATTTATGAATTGTTTGAACTTTGAATTTAAATTCTATAGTTCTGTCTTTCAAGGATTAAATAAAGACCAAAGTCATGAATTTGAACTTTGAACTTTCCATTGTGAATTCATCGGCCCATTAAGCTTGACCAGGGATAGAATAGAATGAATTAGAAGAATAAAAAGTGGAATTGCCATGGAATATAATATTTTGGAGATGTCCATTTGGAAACAAATGGAGAGGAAGTAAAAGTAAGATATGGATTGGATTGTTGTGAAGCCCAAGGGAAGTGAAAACCCTTGTGAAAGCAATATTGGGACCCTTACTTTTTTTGGGGGGTAATAATGAAAATGGTGAAATACTTAATGTCTATTTTCATCCATTTAGCCCAGGCCCATCCTTCTTCCTATCATGCCCACCACTAACCATTTTATTTATCATTCCTATTAGTTTTAGGCTATTTATTATGTTTGTCTAAAATATTGAACAAACATTACATATATCATATATCATATATCATATTGGGCTTCAGGTTTGTAAACAAAAAATAATAAATAAAATATTAAATATTAAATATTAAATATACCATAGTTTAGAAATTCCAACTCAGAAAAGAACCAATCTTCTCTACTCCTCACAAATTAAATATGAATTTGAGTATTTCGCTAATATTTTATGTCAAATTTCACAGGGATTTTGAAGTCAAAAATTTCAGAAAAATTGCAGTGCACAGTCTGTCTCCATGTCGGCCTTGCATTTGCATTGCCTTGTTCCATATTAGCCAAGAAAAATGAAGATTATAAGTTGCATCCCCCAAAAAAATGTCCATGATAGTACTTAGTATAATAGCATATTAATTAATCCTTATAATAAACTTGTTAATTGTAATTAAGGGGCTAAATACAACGCATGTGGTGCACGTGCAAAGTCAGAAGCTCTCACGTGGCCCAATGGCTTGCCACATGTAAACCTCTATTACTACACAACCTTAAAATTAACCCTCTTTTGTTATTTATAAACTCAAAAAAGTATGGTAACAATAATTAAATCTTGGCTCTTTTTGTTAAAAATTCCTTGTGATTACGTCACCTTGATTCGACCTACCTAGGAATTCACCCCATTGCAATCTTTCTATGCCAATCTCTTGTGTGGGTACTCATGTTGCAACTATGTTTCTTCTCATTTTTCAAAAATACCCCTATCTTTTCTTAATAGGTATACATGAAAATAATACATTTTAACTGAAGATATATAATTTTTTTTTGAAGTTCTGTTAATCTGATTTTGGAATAATGTGGTGAAAATGAGATGAGATTCTTTGGGCATTGATATTCCAGTTCCAGTAAAGCCCACATGGTGGCTTCTAGGGGTGAGGGGAGATATGGGGTTCAATTTTTCATTTTATTCTCCTTGTCTTTCTCTATGCAACCCCATTTTGCACCCTCAAATTATAAATTTTGAGATAAGTGACATATCTTTTACTATTAATGAAATAATTAACATATATCTTTTATTATCATTATTTTTTAATTTATGGGTTGTTCTTTCTCAAATTAGTGGGTGATTTTACTAAATGGTTGTAAACCATGTATACTTTTAGGGTTTGAATAACAATGTAGGATATAAAATTTGTATACAGCTCTGCCATGTTGGTTTTTGTGGAGCAGAAATGGTTTTTTGTTTTTTTGGTCCTTTCTTTTCTCTCTTTTTTAGACTGAGTATCTTGCGCTATATAGAAAGGAAATTAAAAAAATAAAAATGTGGGCATTTAAACAATTAATATTGTCAGGCAATTCTTTGCTTTCGTTGTCTAAATTCATTGATGCTACCCAAGTTAAGGACACGTACATATTTTATAAATCTGCTAAAATATTATATTTTTTTATTTTATTTTGGAGAGGCATTGGTGAAATTCCACCAATTTTGCGTGCTAATTAAGGACTCCTTGTTTTGGATTGATAATTAAATTAGGTCATTTAATTTGGTGATTGAGCAAAATGATGAATCACTGAGCATGAGAAAAGAAGATTGACAAGGGCAAAACAACAAATAAGTAGAGGGCTAAACAAAGCCTTTAATTTAGGGGCAGTTGAGATATTCATGTGGTACTTTCGTTCTTAGATCTAAACTTGTTAAATGCACATATGAATATGTTAAAAAAGTTTATTCGAAAAAAATGATAATATAAAATTTGAAAGTAGTATATAGAAATAGAGTAAATTGCAAGAAAAGTAGGAAAATTTCTTTGAAAAAAAGTAGTTTGCGAGTTCACAGAAAAGCATTATTTTTTCAAACTTTTAAGTTAAAATGTTCTACATATATATCTACAAAAAAAATATCATATATTTTACACGGAGAAGAAAAATCATTACCAAAATATTAATGATAGCATGCCAGCAATATTCTGGTCAATATAATCATCTAAAATAAATCATATATTTAAGAGTGTTTGACCAACATTTCAGTTTTCTCATTAATAAATATCAGTCAAAGAGTTACATGAAAAAACAATTAATAAAGAGATTAATTAAAAAAATAGTCAATATCTCTCTATACTAAGTATAGCTATGGAAGTAACCTTATTACTTGTGTATAATAATAATCTATCCTATCCACAAAGCATCAAGAAGAAATAATGAAACACTTTGCTGCTAATTAATCCCAACTAACAAGCCAAATCTACAATAAAAATTGCCTAGATCATGTGGCAAATCCCTACAAAAATGCATAAATACCCCTGCGAAATTACATCTAAACCAAACATAAAATCATCATATACCCCTCAAAAATGTGAAAAACTATCATAATATTTTCTTATGGTTTGTGTGTTTATATGTGATATTTGCTATTGTTTTGTAGGGTATTCATGATATTTCTCATTTTAACTTTGGTTCTAAATTTCTAATTGATGGAGTCAAAAGAACATAAGAGAAGAAAAATGAAGAGTTGAAGTAAACCAAGTTACCAATGAATGAAATGAATGAATGGTGTGTTGTTTGCATTGGATCCCTTTGCAGCACTGTTCTTCATGCCGAATCTACCATCAAATTTATGCTTCCTATAATAATGTTATCTTCCCATTATTATGTGTGGGGATCAAAGTAAAATTAATAATAATAATTATTACAATCAAGCTATTATTAACTCATTCATTGTTTTAGTTAAGTGATTTGACATCATATAATTCAGAATTATCGTTCAAGTTGACGATTTTCTCTGGAAATTATCTTTTTGATATATAATTATAGGAATTTTAATCAAACTTAGTGCAAAATGCAAAAAACTTGTTCTAGAAATGAGTATTTTCAAACACAAATGATTATGTACGTGCTATAGGAATCCATACAAGAAGAAATCAGCTTTTTCAGCAAGGATAATGATTAATTCCTCACTGAAAGCTGAGAAAGAAAATAGGTTTCAAAAGTAAATAATTAAAGAAACTATATTAAATATGTTCTGAAATCTATTTGATTATATATATTCAATAGTAATTAGTAGTGAATGTATGAAACTATGATAATTGATATGATAATGAGATCTGAGGAATGCATAATAATAATAAAGAATAAAGAAGGAGAGGTGGATAGTGAATGCATTAAGTGTGACAGATGGCAATGAGCTACTTTTCTCCTCTTTAGGGTGAAAAGTGTGCTCTCTCTTCAATGCTTTTGCCATATACACCTCTCTCTCTCTCTCTCTCTCTCTCTCTCTCTCTCTCTCTCTCTTTCTCTTGTGTTTCTGTTTGGGGCTATTTTCGTATATGACCCTGTAAATCCTGAATAATCAAGAGTTGATTTAAATATGTTTAAGAAAAAAACTATTTTCAATTGTTCAAGATAAATGGCATCACAATTTTAAAGGATAATTTGAGATGTTTTGTTTTTTTAAAGTTAAAACATAATTAACTATTCTAGATCTAACAATGGATTTTATAAGAAAATATCATTTAATTGGTAAAAAATAAAAAAGCCAATATAATTGGCGAAAACCAAAATGGCGTCGTCTTTATATTTGGCGAAAATACTTAGATTATGAATAAACTATTTGTAAACATTGTAAAGGAAGGTACTTTACAAAAGAACTTGATAATGAAGATTTTTTCCTCTTGGTAATTGATCATTTAGTTGAGAATTAATGATTGCATGATGACATAATTATTGTAAGAATGTAACAATTATAAAGATCTTTCTGAAGTATACTCGTTAAGTAACTTCTTAAATATAACTTCTTAAAAATACTGTTTTAATTTTTTACAGGGACTTAAATATATACTTTTGGAACTATTTCTTAATCTTTGAAAACTTCAAATTGCTACATTGAGATATTTCATGTTCCATGAATTCTTTTTTCTTATCTTAATCATGTTGTTTTGACATTTTAATCATATTAGTGTACAATTATTAACATTATTTACATACATACTTATCAAAATACCGTGAAATAGCCGCAACAAAAAGTTGTTAAATAGTGCTTATCATTGTGCTTATCATTGTGTGTATATATATAAGTAATAAAATTGCAGAAGTCCGCAGTTATTTTTACAAATTGGTTTTCTGAAAAAGTTATATGTCATAAAAAATCTCAAATTTTATTAACGTCAAATATTATCAGTAATAAAAAAATATCTCTACATAAAAATGACTATAATTGACAACGCGCACGTCATACAATACTTTTTATCTTTTGTTAAACTTAAAATTACATATTTACCTTACTTAAAATTAAAATATCATATTTATCCTTTCATAAATCTAAAATATCATATTTGTCCAAAAATTAAAAACCATCCAATTTTTCCGTTAAAATTGACGGTCAACATTTAAAATAACTATTTTACCCTTTGCATATTTACCCTTCTAAAATTTCAAAATATCATATTTACCCCTTTAAAAATAAAAATATCATATTTATCATCTCAATAATAAAAATAACATATGTACCCTTACTCAGTCGACGAGAAGAAATAACGTCCTACAATTTAATAATATTTATTTAGTGATGATTATATTTTGGCAATGAAACTATATTTTTTACATTTATGTTTTTGTCATTGAGATTGATAGAATGATTATATTTTAGAATTTTATTCATGTATTTTTTGTGTTTATATTGTTATCTATGAGATTACATTGTTATATTCTTTGGTTAAATATGATATTTTGGATTTTTAGAAGGATAAATATGTAAAGGGTAAAATAGTTGACCGTTAATTTTAATGGAAAAATTGGATGGTTTTTAATTTTTAGATAAATATGATATTTTAGATTTATGAAAAGGTAAATATGTAATTTTAAGTTTAAGAAAGAGTAAATATGTGATTTTAATTTTAAGAAAGAATAAATATGTAAATTCCCTTGAATTTAAACAAATTAAAATCACAATGATTCAGAAGAACAATTAAAGGTCTGATGATATATTTAATCAAAAGATTCAAAACACAAAAATTTAAACAACATAAATATCTATCATCTCTAAAATGACTAAATGAGTGATTCCCGTACAAGTAATAATTATTGTCAGGAATAGAGTACAATTACCAAATTTCGTGGTTCATATATAATAATAATTATTATTATTAATATTAATAATAATAATATAGTTTCTTCTTTTCTTTTTTCTGACAGGGACCAGTTTTGGACAGTGAGAAAATAAACTCGAAATTTTCCTATTCATCTTCGAGGAGCCCATTTCGTTAAGACCACAACTGCTCCACAATCAAATTTTGCAAAATTTGTAATAAACACAAATGTTTTATTATTTTGTACATTCTGTACTCATTGTTTTCTCTAGTTCGAAAACAAACTATTTATTTATTTCTATAATTTTGCATAATATAAAAAAAGGAAATTTTTGTTAGTAGACCATATAAGTTTGATACTACGTTAAATAGGCAAAAAGTTTTGGTATTTTGTAAAATAACACTCTTAATTTTTAAAAAATAGAGAGTTTTTCAAATTTAATTTTTTTCTGATGCTACACTCCATATTGCACCATTATATGTAGACAAAATTTATATTATTAATAAAAATTCAAAATAAATATTATATTTCATTATTAAATTTTAGAAAATGATATTTTCTTTAAAAAAAAATTGTGGGTCTATTAAAAATATTTATATTTTATAAAATGATATTTCTGATATTAGTTTATTTCGTAAATAAAAATAATATTTTTAAAAATATTGTGTAGACAAAATTATTACATTTAAGTATAACATTATATTCTCATTGTGTTAGTTTGAAAAATCCTATTACATTTTTTTTATAATATGTCTTAATTTCTCTCATATATAATTATTATTTTAAAATAATTTATAATATTTTTTATCATTTTTGAAAATATTTTCAAACAAAAAATTATATTTTAACCATTTCCAATTTTAAACCATAATGATTTTTATTTGCGAAATAAAATATTATTAGACACATCATTTTATAAAATATGAATATTTTTCATAGACACACATTCATTTTTAAAGAAAATATAATTTTCTAAAATTTAATAATAAAATAAAGTATTTATTTAGATTTTTTATTAATAATATAATTGTTGGTTATATACAATGGTGTAATATGGGACGAAGAAGCAACGCAAAATAAATTTGACAAACTCTTAAAAGTGAGTGTTACTCAAAATAACAAAGTTTTGTGTTTATTTTGTTTAATATCAAACTTAATTGGTTTATGGACAAAATTTTCCCTTAAAAAAAATAATTGTAGTGACTAGTGAGTGTGAGACCTACAAAAAAAACCACGCTTCTAGAAAGATAATGATAGGTTCTGACGAGTGGGGCCCACATCCTGGCTGGAATGAGGTACCGAGCCTCCTCAAATCCAGTAATCGGTTTCCTGATAACGAGTCGAGTGCACCCCACAAATCCAGCTTTCAATTCTCGCATAATTGTTTAAATAAACTCGGCCTACTTCGGCCCAGGATTTCTTTGGGCTTGGCTGTTTTTTAACTGTTAATTTAATTGTGCATAATCACACTTGTTTATTTTAATTTTTAAATAATTTTTGCTCTGGTTTTGGTACTGACATATGGCTGTTTATTTTTTTTCTATTAATGACCCAGCATTAAGTCTAAAAAATAAAAATTAAATATTCGTTTGTTTCGTTATTTTCAGATAAAAGAGAGACTTAAACAAAGCAACAATATTATTGGTTGAAGAACTCCATGCATTTTTGTTTCCCATGCTAAAGAGATATAAGACTTCATATTTGCAATATCCATCCCTATTTCTCTTGAAATAAATAAATAAATAAATAATAATTTTTAGTTGATTATTTTATTCGTCATGTTAACACATCCGTAGAAAATTATTATCTTTTGTTTGGATCTCATGTTAGTATGATTTCATCATATATTATTTTTGCAGACTAGAGAGCATAAAGAAAAATTAAGTAAAAAATAAAAAATAGGTACAAATTGTTAGCTTGGTTTAATTTTACAAATCAAGTTAAATTCTTATGAATTATGTGATTTCTATGATCTTTGCAAGGGTAAATACGATATTTTGGACTTTTAAAAGGGTAAAATGCTGATATAAGATTTTGGGTATTCATATAATTTGATAATTTGTGATTCCATACACTTGATATACATTATTTTGTGAAAATGAGAATCAGTAATTGGTCGATAGTAGCGATTCCCTCCAAAATTAAACGTGCATGTAATTAATTAACACTAATTACAATTTTCAGGCGCAAAGGAAACCAAAGAATCTCTACACTTGACCACGTTCCACATGCCAATTAAATGCCTAATTACGCCTATTTAATATCATACAAAAACAAATCAAAAATTCAAAATTAAATTCAAAACTCAGAAAATTCCATTACCTTGAACACCCTGGAATTCATCACTTACTTGTATTGTAGTATTCATTCATTCATTCAATTATTCATCCGTGACCTTAAATAATTTATTATTTACACTGTACGTAATAATAATGGGTATTTGGTTTTTGAATTAAAGCGGGCGACAGACCCGGATCCGAAGAGAATATTCAGTGGGATCTGGTGTGAGGGAGATAACAGCAAACAGCGAAAAGAGCTGAGCTGGCATGAAGGGCGCTTAGGGTTCTCTGAATGGGGCCAGCTGGCATACTAGTACACTGCACATGGCCAGCTTTGCCTGTCTCGTCTCTTTTTTTTATTCCCTTTTTGCCCTTTCGTATTTATTTATTTTCACTAATATTTGAAGTTAAAATGGTATATTGAATATTTTATCCGCTTTTTTATTTAAAAAATGTGTACTTATATTTTTGAATGGCTTTTGAGTTCTGACAAAGGAGCAAAGTAAAGGCATTTTATTTTGGAAGAAGGGTAGTTTGGTAATTTTCGTATTTCCATAAATCTTTGCTTGGGTTCTGGCTTGCGTAAGGGTAGAGAGAGAGAGAGAGAGAGATCTGGAAAGTTCTGAATCTAGCCATAAATTGGTGCATAGAAAAATGCAAAACCAGTGAAGAGAGAGTGAGTGCAAAGTATTTTATTAATTAATCACCCTTCAAATTTAATTTGTAATAAATTAGGGTTGAAATTAGAAAATTTGATGTAACGGCTAACGTGGAACGGAAAAGCCTTCGCCGTTTGCTTATCGTTATGGACCGTTAGCAAATTTTCGGTCCTACCCAACAACTTACCAAAATATCATATATACGTTTATACCACTGTAAAACATGAGAAATTACATTTATACTCTTTATCTCGTAATTTATATAACTAAAATGGAGAATTAGACAAAAGAATTATTACGAAGGAGATGGACGGAAAATCGTAACGGTTGATCATGTCGTGCCGTTGTTAAAATTTGCATGCTCTAAATAATCGCATTTAAAGAAGTAAATATATAGCAGTTAAAACAGATTATTCAGTCTCGAGTGAATCTAAATCAATGATAGAAATTTAAAATATATCGATATAATTCATATATTATTAACTCGAGCGAATCATTTTTCACATCATTCACTCCGATACTACAAAAATGTTTATTTTATTTCAGATCCTTTGTTTACTACAAATTTTCATTTTTAATTAATTTAAAAGGAAGATAATATAGCAAACAAATCTAAAAAATATTATACTTATCAATAATATTTTAGGTATTTATTAAAAAAAGAAAAATTTATAGTGAAACAAAACTTTTTTTTATCTATTTAGGTTAATTTGAAAGGACTAATAGATAAATAGTTATTTTCTTTAAAAAAAAAAAGAAATAGTTGAAAGAAAGAGAAAAGAAGGGACCCATTTGTAAGATGTGAAAACACAAAGTACACAGAGGATATGTCACAAACTATATTCTCGCTTACACCCCTCTATTTCTTACCTCTCACACACTCTGTCCTTTCTTTTCTTCTTCTCCTCCTCCTCCTCCTCCATTTCTCCATCTTCTCTCTCTCCTTCTCTCTCTCTCTTTCTTTCTCTCTGTCTAACCGCATTCACGAGATCTCTCACAAAATTATTGAATCTTCGTGCCTTATTCTCTTCTCTCTATATCTCATGCACTAGCCATTGATTTCAATCTGAAAGCTAAGAGATTGAATCTTTGGCCTCGAAATGTCGCAATTTCAGAGACCCACGTCGGGTACGGGTCTCTCCGAGCGGTTCGACCAACTTGCTCTCAGCATGGAGGGCAACAAACCCGATACCAAATGCTTCCCGGACCTTGGCTCGCCTGTTAGTCCATTAACGGCCCGTACCGGCGCCGGGGCGAGCACTTATGGCCAGCCCAACACCAGTTCCAGTTCCAGCTCTTCTGGTTCCTTCTCGGCCAACAACCGAACTATAAATCCCAATGCGAGGAAATCTGGAGAGATTTCAAGCGGTTCCGGCGAATCCAGTCCAACCGGACCCCACCCTGTTCACCGGAGATCCGGTTCGCATGGTCCACTTATTTACTCTGGAGGGAACAGTAATAACAGTACCAACAATAATACTACCTCTACTGGACACACTAGTGGCGGTGGTTCCGGTGGAGGCATAACTGGAGGGTCCAGTACCGCTAGTTCTCCATTGACGAATGTACTTCCGGCAGGCAATATTTGCCCATCTGGCAAGATTAGTCGTGTCGCCACCGCACCGCCCCGTACCAACTTCCGTACCAATACTCGATCTGACGTTCTCGGTTCTGGTACGGGGAACTACGGCCACGGAAGCATAATGTGGGGTGGTTCCGGTTCTGCCTCCGCCGCCCGTACCAGTTCCGGTACCAGTACCGGTTCCGATTCGGGTTATGGGTATTTTGGTGCTGGGATGAATTTGCAAGAGGTGACCCGAATTGGGAATGAATGTTACAAGAAGGGCCAATACTTTGATGCATTGAGGTTTTACGATAAGGCCGTAGCCATTTCTCCTGACAATGCGAGTTGCAAAAGCAACAGAGCGGCCGCTTTGGCTGGACTCGGGAGAATAGGAGAGGCGGTACGAGAATGCGAAGAGGTGGTACGGCTCGATCCAAGTAATGGCCGTGCCCACCATCGGCTTGCCACTTTGAATCTAAGGTGATAACAATGCCATTTTTTTAATTTGCATTTTTCTTTTTAGATTGTTTTTAGTGATTTTCTTGCTTAAAAGATTAATATTTTAATCTGATCTATACGTGCATTATATTTTTCGTAAATTAAGCAATGTACTTAGATTAATTGATTTTTTTTAATGTGAACTTTGCGTGTGGGATTAAGCGGCTTTACGTGTTGGATTTGTTCGGATTACCATTATTTGTTTTGTTTGAAAGTTACCATCTTTTTTTAACTTTTCCGAGTTTTAGATTTCGTGTTCGTGCATTTCGGTTTCAATTTCATAATTCTTTTATCTGTTTATCCGCCTTTACCTTTTTGTCTGATTAACCGTAACTTTCCATTCACGAATCATAATCCTTTTTTATCTCCGTTACAAATCATTAACATTGCGTGTAATGTAAATTAAGTAAAGTCTGAGGGTCCTTTATGCAAAAATGTCTAATTACAGATTGGGAATGGTGGACAATGCGAGGAAGCATTTTACGTTTTCGCCCGATCCTGCAGAGATGAAGAAATTGCAAGAAATCGAGGGCCATTTTGCAAAATGCGTCGATGCGAGAAAAATAGGAGATTGGAAAAGTGCTCTGAGGGAAGCAGACGCCACCGTCTCTGCCGGTGCCGATTCTTCCCCATTGGTAAAATTACCATTTACCCCCTAAAATTTTATAATTTTTTAACATGGTAAAATTGCCAATTTTTTACTTTTTTTAATGCCTTTTTTTAAATTATAGGCTCGTTCGTATTCATTAAATGAAAATAAGAGTGCGATTATTTATTTCCATATTTAATGCATAATTAATTACAGATATTTGCACTGAGAGCGGAGGCTCTTCTTCGGTTACACAAACTGGACGAGGCAGACTCCACCATCTCCAGTTCACCCAAACTGGAGAGCTTCTCGTCCTCTCCAGTCAAGCTCTTCGGCATGGTCTCCGATTCTTACATATACATTGTCCGAGCCCAAGTCGACATGGCTTTAGGCCGGTACGTCTTATACTCCAAAAAAAAAATGATACTATTTCATAAAAATAAAAATAAAAAAAATGTTAAAACAATATTTTTTTTTAAGATTTGATAGTGCGGTAACGTGGGCGGAGAAGGGGAGGAACATTGACCAGTCAAACATGGAGGTGTCGATGATGTTGACCAACGTCAGACTGGTGACACGCGCAAGGTCGCAGGGAAACGACCTCTACAAATCTGGCAAATTCTCGGAGGCGAGTGTTGCTTATGGAGAAGGGTTGAAGTACGACCCGTTTAACCCGGTTCTGCATTGTAACAGAGCGGCTTGCTGGGGTAAAATGGGGAAATGGGACAAGTCCGTGGAACATTGCAACGAGGCCCTCAAGATATTGCCAAGTTACACGAAGGCCCTTCTTAGACGCGCCAATTCCAACGCCAAGGTAAAAAAATCAGAAAAAAAATTCTCCCCTCGAGATTAACATTTTGAATTTTTTTTTTTTTTGGTTTTTTGTTGGCGTATAGTTGGAGAGGTGGACCGAGTGCGTCAGAGATTACGAGGCGTTGAGGAAGGAATTACCTGAAGATAAGGAAGTGGCAGAAGGGTTATTTCACGCACAAGTGGCTTTAAAAATGGCACGTGGAGAAGAAGTTTCGAATTTGAAATTCGGTGGCGAAGTTGAAATCGTCTCCAATTTGGATCAATTTCAAGCCGCCGTTTCCTTACCCGGTACATAATTCTCATTTTTTTTTTTTTCACTATTTTACCACACGTGGTAAACCAAATATGTCGTGGTGGCAAGTGAAATACAGTTGGATGAGTGGATAAATGTTGGGTGGACGAACTTTTTGCATTTAATTCGGGTCTTGCCTAAATATTTTTAATGGGAATCATTTTCGGTTTGTTGAGATTTCATTTTCTGATTTTGAATGTTACGAGTCGCAATCAAAATTCATACGTCTTTTTTTAGACGAAGATAACATGCTACCTACTCATTAGGTTTTCATTTTTAGGACTTGGTTTTATTCCTAGAAAAAACAAACTTATTATAGTTGATTGATTGATACCTTTTGTCTCATTTATTAATCTAAAAATATATTTTTTTACAGGGGTCTCCGTGGTATTTTTCATGGCGCCAATGAACCAAAATTGTTCCCAAATCACCCCTTTCGTGGACGCACTTTGCACTAGATACCCCTCTGCAAATTTCCTCAAGGTAATTCATTTCTTGATAATTTGAAATTAGGGTTGAGTAATTAATATTTTTTTGGGGGTTTGTAGGTAAATGTAAATGAAAGTCAGGCTGTGGCGAAATGCGAAAATGTGAGGATTATTCCGACATTTAAAATCTACAAAAACGGCACTCGAGTTAAGGAGATGATTTGTCCGAGTCAACAAATTTTGGAATATTCTGTTAGGCATTACAGTCTCTAACCGTAAAAAATAAAAGAAAAACAAATTGTTTTCCTGAATCCAAATTACCATTTTACCCTCCTCCGCCCATTCATCCCCCCCACCATGCCATTTGCATAATAATTCATCGAGCCAAAAGTTAGGATTGGTAGATAGAAGAGTCACCATTTTTCAATTTCTTTTGTCCATTTTGTTCATTTTTTTTCTTTTTTTTTTTCTTTTTATCCTTTGCTCTGATTGGCCGGTTCGGCGAAAATTCATTTCGTCTTTGGCTCTCGTTTCTCAATTTTTTTTTCACCTCAAGTCCCCAAACCCACCATTTTATTATTATCTGTGAAGAGGCTTTGTATGATCTAGAGAGACAGTGTAGAGAGAGAGGGTTGGATGTGTAAATATACACCATACAACAAAAACTGGCAGCAGCGATGGTGTGTATCATTTCATAATTTTTATATTTTGGTGGGTTTTTTTGTCAAAATGGGGATATATCTTTGTTACTATGCTTCATTATATTTCTAGATAGAGAAAGAAGAGAGTGAAAGAAGAGAGAGAGAGAGGGTTGGTGTAATTGATGCTGCTGTCTTGTGCTGATACATATGTTGTCATTTTTCTTTTTTTATTCAATAAAAAACTCAAATATTCTTTTCTAGATTATTGTTTAAACATTTTTACCATGTGGTCCCTCTAAAATTTATGTTTCTTCACTTCCATCCTTCATCTTGAGATCTTAACTTATTTACTTATTTTGTGCATCAAAATCTGGGACAAGGAATAATTTTATGATCTTTTTGATGACAAATTTACACATAACAATGGACCCACCAAAGCTTAGTTCAGAAAATAACATAGGAATTAATGGAACCTACTCTTGTAACGAGGCTAGATCCCACGTTGCAACAACTATATAACTAATTGTGTAATGTTAACAAATTGTAGTCATCATAGATAACAACATTTCTTATTACAACCAAAATATAATAAAACCCCAAACCCTAAGTAAGATATGCTAAAAATATAGTCTACTTATAAATATAATTACACGTAATGACATAAGTAATGAATCGAAGCATAAACCCCAAACAAACACACACACACACACACGCCGCCACCACCACCACACACACACTAAAGAAAAAAAAAACTTTTAACACGCGCCCCCTAACATTTACGGTCAAGATCCGTCACTGTCTATTATTAATTTATTATATATTTTATGAATACTTTTAATTTACGGGTATAAATATTATTATGATTCGGATAATCATTTTAGTTTTTTATCATAATATTACTAAGATTCGCATACCAAAGTGCATGGGTTGCTTCAGAAAAAGTAAAAAACGACAATTTTTGTTTCAGAAAATAAATAATAATTATAAGAGTAAAATAGATATTAATAAAAAAGTATATTTCTACCCTCAGCCTACTCATGAACAGAAGAAAAAAAATCCAAATTTCTACATATTTACGAGTTTTTGTAGTGCGTAATTTCTAGTTAACTCTTAATCGGCATTGAAATTGTTAACTTGTAAAAAATGTATGTACATTGAACTAAATCTCTGATCATTACACTGTTTATCAAAAAGAAGATTGCCACAGTAGATCTAAGATCAAGATAACGTTGTACTTAGCTAGTGGATGATATGTAAAACCTAGTCTAAAATCGTGAATAGTGTAATGCGCGTAAGCACAGTAAACATTTTGCTCTTTTGGAATTATTCATTTTAGTCCTTTAAACAATTGAATTCACAAAAAATATAGTTGTTTGCTAATAGGTGATAATAGTTGTTGTATTAGTAATAGTAATTATGATACCCTTATTTATTGTTACTTAGATAGAAAGCCTCTAGAGAATGTCTGAATTTTAAGCTAAGATAGTTCTAGAGGGTAAAGAACAAGAAATAATAATAGAATTTTGGAGGGTTTGTATGAAAAGTGTACATGTTAAGTACTTTATTTTTGGATGGTGGTAGTTGGTTGGTTGATAATGTGTGACTTTTGATTGGTTAAATTTATGAGAGTCAAATTCTCTTTCAACCAATTGTGACTTTTTATCTGGACTTTTTTATGTAAAAATAAATAAATATAGGAAGATCAAATTAAAGGGGAAAAGCAGAAGAAAAAAAGTGAAAAGGAAATAAAAGCATTTATTTTTTTGACTCTCTAACAACAAAACAAATATAGATATGGAGCCCATATAGATAAAATTCACAACGAGTAAAAAAGAAATTGAATTATACAATTTTCATTTACATATTGTCAATGAAGACGAAATCAAAGGAAATAAATCAATGCACAATGAATACATTAATAATTCATTATATGTTTTTTTTTTCATTTACATACTTTTATTTTTTAAATAAAATAAGATGGAGGGGTCCAATTTCATTGGAAGACAGGTTGGAAAGGATATTATTGTCAAGGAAAAATAAGAGCCCCTAGATTTGGTCTTCACCATTTTTATGACACGTGTCGAGGAAGTAAGAAACCCGTGATCCCATAATGGAGCTAGAGGTGGAGGTCAGGTTCCTTCTACAATTTTCTTTTGTAGAATTATTTTAGCGCGTAACGATAATCAATCACATTAATAATAATATATATATTATTTATAAAAAATATATATTATTTTTTTTATAATAAGGTGATTATAATTATTTGGGTCGACTTGATTTTAATTATGATTAACTAATACGGGTTTCTATCAAATAAAAGTTGTTCGTATTTCAAACCCTAGAACTTACTAGATTTTTCATATACACATATTATGATTTTTATATTATAAAAATAATTTAAATTCCATATTGACACAAATATTACAAACTTTATATTAATCTGAGTTATTTTTTGAGCTCATGACTTTCATTATTTATTAACTCAGACAAAGCGAACACAAATGAAAAATATTACACATTCGTAAATGCATAAAAAAATAAACATTTAGTTTTATAATAAAGTATGTTAAAAACTCGTAATATTCATAAAAATCATATTACTCTCATTTTTCTTAGGAGCTAAACAATTTCATCGTTACGTTAAACAAACGAACCAAAAATCCAGATAAAGAAGAGCATTTCATAATATTATTCTACAATTGTCAATGAATATATAACCCAGTTAGTTGAGTCAGGGTAGGGTGTGAGACACAAGCAATTATATGTTATAAGAAATTGTAAATTTAATTTTTATTAATATTAATGAATGAAATACATATGAGTTTTTTTCATTTATTATCATAATATTATTCTACAATTGAATGGTAGAGTAGAGAAATGAGGATTGCTAGGCCCTATTTCCCTACTGGCTACTGCCCAACGGTCTCTCAGTCTCCACACACTTGCTTCTTCTCTGTCTCCAATGCTTCCATTAATAATACATCACTAATATCACAAATATAATGATAATTCATCCCTAACTTATTGACCTCTTCAAATCATTTGATAAAATCACTAATTCATCATCATGATATATGATACAATTCATAATATTGAGTATTTGTTTAGAACGAAAAAAATGATTATTATGTGAATAATACAAGGGTTATTTGGCAGTTAAGACATAATGAATATATTTGTAATATTTGCCAAGAAAACATGAATTATCTGTGGTTTTAAGAAAAAGAGGAGAGAACACATGAAGATGGAGATGGATCCAATGCTACAAATTTGGCATACATTATTATTGGTTAGAAATGTAGAATCTAGGGACCTAACTTGATACCTAGATTTTTTGAGTATAAATTCCTTTCTACGCTAAGAAATTTTATAATATTATATATACAACCCCACATAACATGAAAAATGTCTACTATGTTTTTCTGTACTAATTATACCTAAAGAAAAGTTATCCCTTCTTTCAAGTTAATTAACTATAATGGATACGTCTCTGTTGGCTAGGGGTACTTTATGAAATATATTTTTTTTATAGGGGTATTTGTGATATGGGGTATTTTACAGGATACAGATAATGTGACTAGTTGAACTCTTCCTAAATGGAAACAAAAATAAGGGGTGTGCAACATGACTAAATTGGAGAATATGACAACTAATTTTGACTCGGTTTTTTTGGCATGACATTCACAATAATACAATGCACATGTTTTTGTAGATGAATCTATATCCATACTATGCAAAGACAATAATTTTCATAAAGTTATACTAATTAATCCTACTATAATGTGGGTAAATAAATACACATTTAGTGTGTAATATATTTATATATTTAATGATTTGAAGCTATACCAATTGGCAATTACCAACTAACATGGATTCAGTTTGTTTTGTGTGTGAGTGTGTGTGGGTGTGCAGTGTGTGTGACCTACAAATTGGAACTAGCCAGATATATATGAAGAATCTTATCTTGATCCAAATTCATGGAGTCAAAAGGGTGCCATAAAAACATGGCTCCAACACAGTACCTGTGATCAGTAATTTAGCATGTTCATATTATTAACATGGAGGACCCATTATAGTGCAATAATTTTGGTGGCCATGTTAATGAAAATTAGAAGATATATGACAAGCTCCATAAGAGGACCCATCCAATACGAACACACCAACTTAACGGATTAAATCCATTGAAAAAAACTTAAATGGATTAAATCTCTAACAATTTGAAAAAAAAATAATATTTTTGATATTTATCAAAATACCGTTAAAATTTTAATATGAATGATCAAGATTTAATATATCACGGGTCGAAATCAATCCTCGATGATAACTTCGAGCCTCATGATTCGACCAATAATTCATTAAGATTTGAAATTAAGTAGAACAAGTAAATGATTATCTAATAAACTGTCCTTGTGAAGCATGGCATGGTACATTTAAGGGGCCCCAAAATGCTGTCAAGAAAATGACATTTTAATAAATAAAACTCTCAATTAATTGGATGATAAAAATATTTAGTACGATTGTACAACTTGATTTCATAACAATTACTTTCTTTCATAATTAAAGCATGAATTTATTCGTTACATATTTATTTAATTAGTTTAGTCTAACATTATTAAAGAAAGTTTTACCATATTATTCTCCTACTTCTGAAAATGAAGAGGGCATGTTTGCAATTTCTTAAAATATTGTCTCTTCAATTATGTCATAATAATGGATATTAATATAGCCTGCCAAATTAGGCCTTCTAAGGCCTACTTCATGTAGTCCACATTTTATTAGTTAATAATTTATTCAGAGCATTCAGTATATATTATTTTTAGCAAAATACATCAATTTTGATAAATAATGTATTAATTTAATGCATATTTGGAATAATCTGAGTGAAATAGTATAGTACATAACAAGATAATAATGATAATTATTTGTTAAGTCATAGAAAACAAAATTTAAACTTGCAACAACCAATGAAATGATTTCCACAAAAATAAAACCCTAATAAATAAAGTCCAAACCGAAACAAGGAACTACTATTCTTCTTCATCTTCATCTTCATCTTCATCATCATCTTCTTCTGCTGCTTTCATTGTTGGTTCTTCATTAGAAGTTTCCATACCGGTTACCGTACCAGTTTCGATACCGGATTCGGTACCGCCGGTACCGTGCTTAGTAGCCATGGCCAACAACTCGCCAGGTGGCGGATGGTCGAATTTACATGTCGCTCCAAATTTGCACGTTGCGGTTTTCAAGTAAAATGCACATACCGCCGCTCCCTACACAATGCAAGCAATGATATTATTTTGTGTTGTTCGGTATAATATCGAATTTAGGCATAGCACGGGGGGGTTTGTGCAAAAATTACCTCTCGTCTAGGGAGGCCAGCAAGGGTGAGGATGACGCTATCGGGTCCAGTAGTACCCGATAGTGGGTGGTGAAATCTACATCTCTCGCCAAACCTACATTGCCCCGTTTTCATGTAAAACTGTATTAACCACAAAAAAATAAATAAATAAGATATTAGTATACAAGGTTAATAAATATGATAAATAAATTATGCAAAAATATAAAAGGTTAAACTAACGTCGCATTCGGATTCACCGGGTCTCTGAGGGTAGTGGATACTTTGAGCAGGAGGCCCTGAAATTCCCATCTGAATGCATAATAAATAAAAGTTAGTATGAAATTTTAAAAGAGTAATTTGCAAAAGAACCCCGGAATTATGCTGAAATTGCAAAAAGCCCCTCGCATCTGATTCAACAGGGTTTTTTCCGCAATTTTTGACATAATGCAGGTAGTTCTTTGAAAATTTGACATCTTAAAATAATGCGTGTTTAAAACCTGAGGTAGGTTTTGGAGAAGCTTAGCAGCCACGTAAGGTAAACTAGCAGCTAGTGTTTGTTGATCTATAACCGGTGCCAATGGAGGATTAATCACTACAAAAATGAAAGAAAAATAAATAAATAAACCAGAACTAAATTAGAAAAATGAAAAAGAAATTACCGTTTCTATCAGGATGGTTGAACCGACAAGTAGGGCCGAATTTACAACTTCCTGTCTTCATATAAAACGGGCAATCTTCTTCCCCCTGTAATGATTCAACCAAAAATATAATCAAATAAATTTACAATTTTGAGATTTTGCAAGGGTGAATTTGTAAGAAATTGTTGACGAAGATTTATTTCCGTACCGGCCTAATTGGGAGGCCTTTGGTATTATTAGTGGAAGCAGGGGTAAATATGGTAAATGGCTTTGATTCTGAACCGGTACTGTTTGAATCTTGGATGGTTGATATGTCATGAAGATCCTTTGGATGGTTGAATTTGCATGTGGGCCCGAATTTGCATGCACCCGTCTTCGCATAGAACTATTCATGCGATAAAGGTTATGTATAATTAATTATTAAGTTAGTGAAAAATATAACTATTTAAATGATTAATATTATATAATAAGGAATCGATGTTCTTACAGAACATAGTGGTTCAGAAGGCCTTTCAGGTAGTTGCGTCGCAATAGGCTCCTAGAATTTCATGAAACTAATTTTATCAGAGAGAGAGAGAGAGAGAAACTTCCATTGAGTGAGAGAGAGAGAGAGGATTACCTCAATGACATTAGATTTATCAAAAACGTCCTTGGGATGATTATACTTGCAGCGAGCCCCAAATTTGCAGTTCATCGTCTTCATATAATACTACAAAACAAACAAACAAACATTACATAAACGGTATAAAATACAAGGAAACGGTATATTGCTTGGAAAATTAAATGCTTACAGGACAATCAGGCTGACCATGTCGTTCAGGGAGAGGCTCTTCTGCTGGAACCGGCTGAACCTGCAACACCACATATACAACATTTCATTCATTCATTCATTAAGGTGAATTATTTTATTCAAAGTTCAAACATTATGAAATTGTATATAATTTGGCCTCCTTAACTTGAGAGTTTTGTTATCATAAATGCCCCTATTAATCTATTATACAATACCAGTCTCTACATGCTTGCCTTATATGTATAAGCTACCAATAATACTATAAAGTATGAGAGATATAAAATGTATCTAGCTATATGTTTAATAACAAAATAATACAAACTCGATCATAATTTCATACAAAATAATATTTGTATTAAAAGTAGATAATATAATAGGAAAATAAGGATATGATAGATAAATTGTCACCTCTTTCCAGTCTGGGATACCGCCAAGTGGGACCCAGATAGGATGGTCAAATCTGCAAGTATCTCCGAACTTACAAGTTCGCGTCAGCATATAATGCGCACAATCCTTCTCTCCTGGCCTTTGAGGGTATATCGGTAAATTCCCTTCCACTCTCGGCCTTTTTACCGTATAATCCCTAGTAGTATTTGTAATATATCTATGTGGCTCACTGTGTCCCCCGTATTGCTGCCCATACGCAGCTACTTTACATAATACAACACAACAAATACATACATAATATTATTATATATTAGTTAACTAGTTTACTATAACAAAATATTAGCTTCGAAATTCTTAAATTCACGAGAAATTAATATAGTTGAGGATTTTCATCTATATTATCAATAAAAGGCGTATATAATATATGAAATTAGTCTAATAATTAAACTATATAGTGTAGCCTCCTCCCAATTCTACAACTTTGCTATATATTGAAAAAATTCAAAAATAAATGAGTATCTTAATAAACTAAGCAATAAACAGGTTATCTACTAGCTAAAGAAAAAACAGTAACATTTCCCAAAATTTAGGGCTGAATCAACAATGCAATACCTAATTAACATTTTACCATCAACAAGGAGATGCAAGATCCGATAAAGATCTCAATTGTACGAAGAAAGCTACGAAAAACAAAGTGGAAACAAACCTTCAGCGGAGCGTCTGCCGCCAGGAACGGAAACTTCAGAGTGAGGATATTGCGTGGCGGCGGAGCGGGAAGAGTACCGGGAGGGGTAGTAGGTGGTGGGTTCGTCGGAGTAGCCGTAGTTGGAAGAGTAGCCAGAGCCGTATCTATACGCGGGATCCCCCATGGCAAGGAGCAGCTAGGGTTTGAGGAGGGTTCGAGGATATGACCAAAGAGTAATGTTTGGTACAGGTTGAAGATTTTTGTGACGTTTATTTTTGTCGGGAGCAAAATCTCACGACAGTATGCCCTGTGTAATAATGTTTCTGCTCTCCAATCAATATATTTTTTAGTACACTCCCGATGCATTATTGTTCGTTTTCATTTCGCCTTCTGCTGTCTTGAGTGTTTTTGAAGTGCGTTAATCCGACGTGTTGTAACAAATTCTTAATTAACAATATCACGTATAGAAGAATGTCAACTGGAATGGTGGTAATATGACATATTCGTATTTATTTATTTATTTACGGATAAGATTTTTTATTATATATTACTATGAATTGAATAAAATTATTGTCTATTAAATATTAATATTAATTGAAATGAAATCATTGAATACCAATTATTATAAATTGAAATAGAATTGTTGTCTATTAAATATTAAAATAAATAAATCATGATTTTTGCAAAACAATTATTTCATTTACAAATTTTATTCGGATTCGGACAGTATTTGTATCCGGTTTCGGATACGATTGGAAATTTAACTCTTATATCCGGATCTAATACTCGTTAAAACGAATATATTTCTAATATGAATCCATTCGGATTCGGATATTTTTTCAAATACGGTTCGGATCGGTTCGAACTCCTTGCCCCTACAAAATAAGAACTACCATAATTACCCTATAAAAATATCAGGTATGTGGGGAATATCAATATCAACCTTACAAAATATTAAATATTAAATGAAAACAAATACAAATGAATGTACGGATTTTTTTTTCCAAATATTAAAACAAATACTATGATATAATAACATAATATATTTTTAAGGAAAAGTTTCAAATAACCCTAATTTTTCTTGAATTTGTAAAAAATCCCAACAAACAAGGTTTCATTTTCAATTACCTCCTATAGGGGTATTTCATGGTATTACAACTTTTTTGGACCAAAATACCCCTCTATTCTCCATATTGAAATTTATTAAACATCCTTTGTATTATTTTATTAATTTAAAATCACCATAATTATTTTTTAACTTATACTAATTTAAAAAAACCGTATGTCATATACATAATTTTGATCTTTTATTTATTATATATTTTGTCATACAAAACTAGCATTAAATAAAAAAGATAATTATGAATGATTATGAACAATGAATGAATGAACAAATTAATATTATTTTAGCATTTAATATTATTCTAGCATTTAATTTTTATTCTTAATAAGTGTCTATATAAATTATAAATAGTTACTAAATAATATTTTTTGCCAAATTAACAATGAATGAATGAACATCAAAACTAACATTAAAATAATATTGTTCTTAGTTTAAATTTCAACAACTAGTTTTTTAGTAACTACTTTTTTATTAATCACTATTGAGAATTAAAACTAAATGTTAAGATAATATTATTTTGGCAAGATATTTTTTATATTTTTTTTTACTTAATTTTTGTTTGTACGACAAAATATACAATAAATAAAATATTAAAATTATGTATATGATATATAGTTTTGTAAAATTATATGTTAAAAAAATATTTATGAAGATTTATAAAATAATAAAATAATACAAAAAATGTTTAATAAATTTAAATAGGGAAAATAGAGGGGTATTTTGGTCCAAAAAAGTTGTAACCCCATGAAATACCCCTATAGGGGTTAATTGAAAATGAAACCTTGTTTCTAGGGGTTTTTTTTGGAGTTTGCCAAAAGATAGGTTTTTTTTTACAAATTCAAGAAAAGTTAGGGGGTTATTTGAAAAATTCCCTATTTTATTATATACATACATAATTTGTGATATGAACAATTTAAACTATTATATTTAAACGTAATTTTATGATTGTGAGTTTAAATCATTTACGAATCATTATTTAGTTATGGTTTTTTTTACTATGTCAATATGACATATAAAAAATATATAATGTCTAGATCGGTATTCGGGTATCCGGATCGGGATACGAGTACCGCATCTGAGAAAATATCCGAATCCGACACTAAAAATCGACTACCGGATCCGAATAAAAGTGTGGAATATTTTTTTCGGGTACAATTCGGGTTGGCTGGGGCAATATTCGACCCGTTGACACCCTATGATGTGTAATCGTGTATATTATATTGCCCTTACTTTTTAGGGGCATATATATGATGAGTAGTGATGTATACCCCCTAGAATTATCTCTCAGAAAATTGAATAACGTGAATATGACTTAACATTTTAAGAATTAACACATAAATATATATTATTTAACATTTTAATTTATGATTTGATTATCTTAATTTATGATTCGACATCTAATTAATATATCAAACCACGAATAAAGGTGTTAAATTTTAAGACGTTAAATCATATCCACGGTATGTCTAACATTTTCCATTTATGATATATTCACTTTTGTATAGGTCAATGTGATATTTCTTATGTTGGGTTATATTATTGTTTCTGTATTTATTACCAAAATATGAGACCTCAATTATCATTACAAAAATTTTGTAACAAAAAGAAGTACCTGTATCAAGCTAATTTAAACAATTTCTTTGCCAAATTGAAAGCTCCATTGTAACGGAGGGAGAACTAAAATGAATGACTAATATGAGCAATTTGGAAATACATTTTTAAATATTCAGAAACACATATTTAAATGTTTTATTAATAGATCGTTAAAATACATATCACAATTATCTCGATAATTTTACAGATAATTTACAATATCCCGAATTGGCTCACAAAAATTATACCGAACATGCAAGAAGGCATGATTATAACGGGTCCCATTAATCTCCAAACCAATATGCATCATATGCCACCTATGCATTCGGTAACTAACTATTTGGTGTTCACTTTTTGTGAGAGTAGACTCGTTGATATTTTCATCTTCTAAAACTTTCTCAACTCCTCAACGAACTCATTCGCATGCTCCTCCTCCACACATCGCAACATCAGCCTGATCCCCTTCTTCGGCACAGGGGGCTTATGATAAATCCCAAACCCTAAAAAATTAGCATCGTCATTAACTTGGAAAACATATTTTGGTTCACCCCACCCGTAATCCACTTCATTAAACCCGACCCATCTCCAATCCGCAACCGCGATCGTTCCATAATCAAACGGCACGTTATAATGCACATCAGACCCTCCATTCATCCAATTTAAAAATTTCCTCGGTAAAACCTCCTTTGCATCCTTAATAAGCGTTATAACCTCAACCAAAGACGCGTTATTGACCTCCTCGCTCGTTTTGATAACCCATCCGAAGTAGACACAATTACCATAATACCCCTCGACCGATGGCAAAACATCGTGGAGTAAATGGCGAGTGCTCGTAGTGAATGCTACCCGTACTTCTGCATTTAATGCTAGCTTTATAGCTTTTGCACGGGATTTATACACCATTGCGGTGATCACGTCGAAAGTGGAGCAATTTTGCCCCGTTTCGGACGTGAATTTCTCTCTGGCAGTGGTGATACTGCCAAGAGAGATATCGACGATTAAGGTAACGAAATTGAAGGAAGTTAAGGAAGGTGGCGGGCCATTAGATGGGAGTTTGGGCGGGTCGGGGATGGACTCGCGAGACCAAATTGGTTTCACGGTCGGTTCGGGCAGGTTTCTGGCCATTTCTCCTACTGCTTTGAGGAACTGCCCAGCACCTTGCCCGTCAAAGACCAAGTGGCTGAAGGTGATTCCCACTGCGAAACCTCCGCAGGTGAATTCAGTTATCTGAAATGGAGAAAAAGTTTATTTTGTGTGAAGAAAGTTTGAAAGGTATGAGATTGATTAAATAAGGTTGGTCTGACTTGAGCCATGAGGATCTGTTCTTCGAGCTTCGTGTTGGATGGAAAATTTGGTAATATTTCCTCTTTTGGTATTATTAGTGGCCTTTCTAAATGATTCACATCTGCTAAACTGCAATTCGCCTTTGCTTCTGTAAACCTACAATAACCTCAAGTTTTCAGTGATCAATTTGTAGTTTTCGGTCTTTTCATGTCAAATTGCATCGATTTTGGTACAGTCAACAATTTCATGCAACAAATATACATGATAAATGCAGAAAGAATATAGATCAAAAGGTTTTGACTTTCAGGGACCGAATTGATAACTAAATGTGAAGAAGAAGAATACCAGATGCCCTCTGCAGTACAGTTAACGACTGGATCGCCTGAAGGGAACTTAGAAATTCTTCCAGCGACGGGGTAGTAATGAACGAGTGCCTTGGAGAAGGCATCTTTGATCCGAGCCGCCGGCTGATCGCCGTTCGAGAACAACGAAATGAAGTCGACATAAACACTTGCAGAGCTGACACGGTCAATGGAGGAGAGAGGAAGTGTTCCCGATGGAGTGGAGACCGCTGGCGGCACCAGTACTGGAGATGATTTTGTCACTGTGCAACTCATGATCGGACACTGGAGGCTATATTTTTCTCTCTCCGTATTATCAAGGGGGGGATTGGAGATCTCCATTTCATAATATGTTGACTTCTTAATTAATTATTATGAAATAGGGACCCACGTTGCAGTGAGTACTTAATAATCTCGTCATTATTAAGTGCAAAATTATTTAGACATTTAAGAAGTGATCTTCACAGATCGTAATTTTATAGGGACCGCACAATAATAGCATAAAATTACATTTGAAGTAATCTGTCCTTATAAGGGTTCGCGCTGTATATATCACTACCTTTCTTCTTAACATCAAGTCACCAAACCAAAACCCAACGCCATTACCACATCTCTGTCTCTCTCTCTTGACAAAGGACATCATGAGCTACACAGTGACAAAGTCATCGGCAGTTTTGGTGCCGCCGGCGAGCAGTACTCCGTCGGGAACTATTCCGCTCTCCTCGATCGACAAAACCGCAGCCGTACGCGTCTCCGTCGACTTCATCTCGGTGTTTGATCACGGCGAGCAGCCAGCTGCGAAGATCAAAGATGCTTTCGCCAAGGCGCTTGTTCCTTACTACCCTGTAGCTGGAAGGATCGCTGAGCCTATTTTCGGACAACCAGTCGTTGACTGCACTGGAGAAGGCATCTGGTACTTCTCTTCTCCATTGCCTTGTTAAGTTTTGGACAATTAGATCTGGATCCGTAAAAATTTGTATCAAAATCACCATTTTAATGCATTTTGAGATCTTAACCATTATAATTGCTGAAAATTTTGCATTATTGTAGGTTTGTTGAGGCCACAGCCAATTGTAGCTTAGCAGATGTGAATTATTTGGAAAGGCCATTAATGATACCAAAGGAAGAAATGTTGCCGAGACCTCCAGCCGGTATTAAGCTCGAAGATCAGGTCCTCATGGCTCAGGTCAGATCCTTTTTCCTTGTTTGATCTAATGGTTGACTTTGTGAACTTTTTTTGGGATTTTTTTTTTTGTGGTAGATCTGAAGTGATTAGTTAGATTTTACTATGGAAGTTTTGAACATTGATTAATTGGATGCATGATCGATCATTATAGTTTACTAAATTTCACTTCTTTTTCTTCAATAAATGAATTGTTCGAGATTTTTGTTATTGGAAATAATCATAAATTAGAAGTTGGATAAGTAAGAGGAAAATTATGAAGGTTGTAAGTGGGTTGGGGAGAGAGAACTTTCAAGATGTTAATCAAATTTAATACTGTTATGTGTGTTAAGTGTGAGATAATGCAATTGCTTTTGAATCATGCTCACTACCTAACATTTTCTTTATAGTTGATTGGATACAGAACAGTTTTTTTTTTTTTTTTTTTTTTTGAGGAAAAACCCGTAGGTAAGATCTAGATTAGTTAGTGCATATAGATAGGTACGAATCGTGATGTCTTTTTCGCTAACTTAATGCATACAAGACTCCTTATTCTTCTCCTCAATTCTTGATCTCATTTATTTGAACTCAAACATAGGTAACGGAGTTCACATGTGGAGGATTCGCAGTAGGCATTTGCTTCAGCCACCTAATATTCGACGGACAGGGCGCCGCGCAGTTTCTCAAAGCAGTTGGAGAATCTGCACGCGACCTGCCCGAACTGACCGTGAAACCAATTTGGTCTCGCGAGTCCATCCCCGACCCTCCCAAAGTCCCCTTCACCGGGGGCCCACCTTCCTTCACCGCCTTCAACTTCGTGACCTCGGTCGTCGAGATCTCTCCTGACAGTATCAACGGTGCCAAAGAGAAATTCACGTCCAAAACGGGCCAAAAATGCTCCACTTTCGACGTGATCACCGCGTTGATCTTTAAAGCCCGTGCAAAAGCCATTAAACTCGCTCCGACTGGGGAAGTACGTCTTGGTTTCGCCGCGAGCACTCGTCATTTACTCCGAGATCATTTACCTTCCGTCGAGGGGTATTATGGTAATTGTGTTTACCCAGTCGGGATAACAAAGACGAGCGATGAGATAAATAGTGCGTCTTTAGTCGAAGTTATAACGCTTATTAAGGATGCTAAGGTGGCACTTACGAAGAAATTCGTGGATTGGATGAGCGGAGGCTCCGATACCCATTATAACGTGCCGTTGGATTATGGGACGGTTACGGTCTCGGATTGGAGTCGGGTCGGGTTTAACGAAGTTGATTATGGATTCGGCGAACCCAAATATGTTTTCACGTTGAATGATGATGTCAACATTGTTGGGTCCGTGATTTATTTGAAACCGCCATCACCCAAACAGGGCATCAGACTTATGCTCAGGTGCGTCGAGGAGGAGCATGTGGCTGAGTTTTGCGATGAGTTCGCTAAGTTTTAGATGGTTTGATTTATTGAGTTTTATGAGAATAAATTTGTTTTTGCTGTGTGATATTTTTTTTTACTTGTCGTGATTTGTATTGTTGTTGTAACTTGTAATTTATATTCTTGCTGAAACTTATACGAGTTAAAGTTGTTTTAGTTGTTGATTCGGTGGTACGTTATTGTTTCAAATCATATTCAAATAAAAAAGGATAATTTAGAAATTCTTTCAATTACTTTTTACTTTTTAGTGATATGTTTGAATAAGAAATAAATCAACATCACACAATAAAAGAGATCTAATTAATTGTAAGAAAATACTAAAAATAATGTATCGTAGAATTATCCTGTGATTATTTTTATTTTGGAGCAGCACCTTAGCAGCATCTTAAGATTACTTGATTTTAATTTTACAAATTTGTGTGAGCATGTAACTGTGATTTAGTATGTTTTGTAACTATTGTTTGTGATTTAGTATGTAATTTGTATAAAAATGATTATTCACGATTTTATCAAAATACCCCTAATTAATGATATACAATTAAAAAATAGTTTATTTATATTTTGTTCCTTGTATACAAAAATACAAACCAAAACACTTTGAAATAGTTTCATAAACCAAAAAAGTAATTCAGTAAACGAAGTTAAATATCTCAAAGTATTTTTATTGGAATTTTTTTTATTTGAATTAACGGTGGTTTTTACTTTTTAATATTTTAATTTATGAAAGACAGAGAAAATGAATTAATGAATTAATATCTACAAATACATACTATTATTAAAAATAATATTTAAAGAATTTTAATAAAAATAATATTGCCACATCATTCGCTAACATCTCAAAAAATTTAACTGCCATATGCATCAATATCATCAGTATTCAACGGAGCACATGAACATAGGGACAAAAATACTCAAAAATGGAGCAAAGTCAAGAAAGCAGTAGATCAGAAGAGACCAAAATCCAAATTTCTTTCCATTTTCGTATTTCTTTGTTGCTCGATTCCCAATAGCAAAAGAACACCCACAAAACGTCACACACTCACCGCATCGTCCAGTAGCCTTTTTCCCTCTTGGGCTCTAGTGAGAGAGAGAGAGAGAGAGACATGGAGGAGCCTTTGTTGTTAACGAAAGAGGAGGGAGGGAGAAGAAGAAAATCATGGGCCGGCGAGGTAAAAGAGGAGGGCAAGAAACTCGGCTATCTGGCCGGCCCTATGGTTGCTATCACTCTGTCCCAATACTTGGTCCAGGTAATTTGATTAATTTGTGCAAATATTTCATTTCTCAACCACATTTTGGTGGAGAAATTCCAAGAAAAAAAAAATATGATTTGTTAGATTATTTATATACATACAAGGGGAGTTTCAAAAAAATATTTTGGATATTTTGAAGAATGTATCGTAAATTTTATTTTATATATATATATATTTTTTTAATGAACAATTCAAATTTTCTATTTAGCTTATCTTCATGAACAAATACATTTGAAAAATTATCTTAAATACTCATTAATTAATAATTACTTAAAATATCCTTGAAAATTACCTACATACAAATATGTTGCAGGTTGTCTCCAATATGATGGTGGGTCATCTCGGCCAGCTTGCTCTGTCTAGCGCCGCAATCGCAACCTCCTTCACCAGTGCTCTTGGCTTCAGCCTTCTTGTATATTTCTCCTCCTTACCATTTTTTTGATTCTATTTCCCTACAATTACATTCTACGATCTAAATGCTACATGCTGTTAATCGTATTAGCTAGGGATGGCGAGTGGATTGGATACGCTATGCGGGCAGGCCTACGGAGCGCAACAGTACGAGAAACTCGGAACTCACACATGCGTAGCCATATTCACTCTTTTAATAGTCTCGATTCCCATCTCTCTAATTTTGGCCTCGATGGGGAAAATCCTCATCTTCATCGGCTCGGACCCGTTAATCTCGAAAGAAGCTGCCAAATATGCAATGTTGATGATCCCTAGCATTTTCGCATCTGCGATTTCTCAACCGCTCACGAAACTTCTCCAATCGCAAAGCCTGGTTTTTCCGTTGCTGATTGTTTCTCTCGCAACGTTGGTATTTCACATCCCGGTTTGTTATTTCATGGTTTTCGTGTTCGGGCTGGGCAATGTCGGAGCCGCGGTTTCTATAAGTGTTTCCTATTGGTTGAATGCGATCATGTTAGGGTTTTGTGTTAGATACTCTGGGTCTCGTGTGATAATTACCAGATTGACTCTTTCAAAAGATTTGTTTGTTGGAATAAGTGAGTTTCTGCGACTCGCCTTGCCATCCGCAATCATGATGTGGTAATAAAAAATAAATTCTCATTTTTTGTGTGCTTTTTAATTATTATTTTTGGTCTCAAATTTAATAAAGTTTTGGTTACGTTTTAACGCAGCCTTGAATGGTGGTCGTTCGAGCTACTTATCCTTCTTTCCGGGCTTCTTCCTAATCCCAAACTCGAAACTTCTGTTCTTTCAATATGGTATTTCTAGATAGTATTATTTTTTCGATTTCAATATAGTTCATGTTCATTTGATCTTGTTTTGAGTTTTTGTTGGTTATTTTTTCTAAACAGCCTGACAAGCCTCACGCTGTTATATACTGTAATCTACGGGCTCGGTGCTGCAGCAAGGTGAGTATAAATTCATCACGAGAAAATTATTTTCACCCCGTCATGTAATTGTTTTCATTTTGCCAATTAGCACACGAGTGGCAAACGAACTAGGCGCGGGAAACCCAGAGGGCGCCAGGTCAACAGTCCGCGTGGCGATGTTCCTCGCGGTGACCGAGGCGGCTATTGTGAGCGGTACGCTCCTCGCCTCGCACCGCATCGTCGGATACGCTTACACCAATGACAAAGAGGTTATCTCTTATGTTAGCCGAATGGTTCCTCTCGTTTGCATCTCGGTCATCACTGATAGTCTCCAAGGCGTTACCTCAGGTTACCCTTTAAATGTTTTCAAAAATATATATAAATATATAAATAAATTAATAATATATAATATATTTCCGTACACACAAAACAATAAAAAACATACGAGTTTTTTTTTCAAAAATTATATCGGTTTTTTTATCGAGTTTTGGAAATATGATAGGAGTTGCGAGAGGATGTGGGTGGCAGCATTTAGGCGTGTACGTGAACCTCGGATCTTTCTATCTTATTGGAATCCCATTGGCACTTTCGTTAGGCTTCTTTAAACGCATGGGGGGCCGAGGCTTGTGGATCGGGATCGTCTCTGGTTCTGTTACGCAAGCGACTCTTCTCACTCTCATAGTGACCTTCACGAACTGGAAACGCATGGTATGTATATTTTTTTGTTTAATTTCACGATAGATTAAACATACTGTTTAAACTAAATTGGTATTGATATAATCAATTTATTATAATACCGTTTTAGTTTCAATTAGAACTAGTAATTTACGATACTAAACACTATTATATTCGTGTTTGCTTCTGTTTCCAGGCCGACAAAGCTAGGGAGCGAGTTTTCAGTCGAGAACAACCGCTAGTAGTCGAGGATGGTGCTACATAAATTGCGACGTATAAAAAATGGAGCGAACAATTAGTTTATAAGCTTCCAATTTTGTGCATTTATTAGGGAAGTTAACTATCTAGTTTTTACACAAAATTCGAGTCGATATGGACTTTGTTAAGATAAATAATAAATCTTTTAGTTAAGAAGAAATGATAAATTGTTATATACCACATTTTCGTAAGGAAATTTGTGGAAGTTATTTCTTAAAATTACATAACGAAACGGCTCGAAATATGAATCGGCTGCATTTCGATTAATTCGTTACCCGAATCCAAACGGCCGTATAAATTTCCAATCTGAATTTCGAATTCCGATCCGAATCTAAGAAATATGTTCAAATATAACATTTCTAATTCAACCAGAAAAAAGATTAATATGAAATTTGTAAAGATTTATTATGCTTTATTATTAGAAGAAAAAAAACTAGATTACTTAACCCCACAGCCCATACTGAGGAAAGCCTAGCCCATTTGTGTCCTTACTGTAAAGAACTCTCTTTTGCCATTTCCAATCTCGATCAATTTCTCTGCTCAAATTCCGCCTGAACCCTAGTTTTTGCACCTATGACGGGGATGAGGTTGCAACCGGAGGAATCCGAGACGGTGCTGGCTGGGCGAGCGGTTCCGGCACCATCGGACGACGAACGGTCTGTCGCGGCGGATTCCTGGTCCATTAAGAGCGAATACGGTGGCAGCGCCCTCGATGAAGATCAGCGCCAAGCCGATGCCGATGCTGCTGCTACTTTCCCCTCCGCTGCTTCTGATTATAGGTTCCTTATTCTGAAAAAAGAGAGATCTTTATATTAATCAAATCACTGATTTTTTCTTTAGTTCTGATAAGGATGGATCAGATGAAGCTGAGGTAGAAGCTTCTATGCTAGGCTTACAAAGCTACTGGGATTCCACTTATGCCGAAGATCTCGCTAATTATCGCGAAAGTGGCCATGCCGGCGAAATCTGGTACGTATTTCATACTATATTTACTGATTAGCCCTTTATTTTTGTTGAATTCTATGATTTTTCAGGTTTGGTGAGGATGTAATGGATACCATTGCGACATGGACAAAGAATCTTTGCGTCAAAATTGGAAATGCTGAGGTGTCTAATGACTTGTCCACGTGGAATGTTCTCGATTTAGGAACCGGCAATGGCCTGCTTTTACAAGCCCTAGCCAAACAAGGGTAATAATATTCTATGGTTAGTGATATTGACACTGACAAGGAAAACGACATTTTAAAAATGACAAAAAGAATGTGAATTATTCAGGTTCTCAGATTTAACTGGAACTGATTATAGTGAAGATGCTATCGAACTCGCGAGGAATCTCGCTACTCGCGCTGAATTTTCTAACATAAATTATTTGGTACCGAAACATTTTTAATAACCATACATACATCTCGTCACGTTGTTATATTTTTGGAAGTGTTTTATATAGGTTGACGATGTACTGGAGACGAAACTGGAGAAAACATTCAGACTCGTTACCGACAAGGGTACTTTGGACGCAATAGGTTTACATCCTGACGGACCTGTCAAGAGGTGAGCGAGATTTTTTTATTTTATTTTATTTTTGCCATTTTTATTTTATTTTTGTGTTTTTTCAGGATGATGTATTGGGATGCTGTGGCGAAATTGGTTTCTCCTGGGGGCATCCTGGTAATTACGTCGTGCAACAACACGAAAGACGAGCTGGTTCGAGAGGTGGAGAACTTCAACGAGAGGCGGTTCGGCATTAAATGCTTGGACCGAGAAGGAGATAATGGGAATAATAAGGACGGTGCGGGGTTTAAGTACCTCGATCATGTGAAGAGCTATCCCACTTTCATGTTTGGTGGGGTCGAAGGATCGCGCGTGTGCACCGTGGCTTTTATTAGAAATTGAATGTTTTTATTTTGTTAAATCAAAGCTTGTTTTTTAGTTTGTTCTAGCGATACTTGTTGGGACTGAAGGTTCACATTAATAAAATTATAACACTTCAAATATATTTTATTTTTTGGATCGTATTGCTGAATTAATGGAAAAAATATAGGGGACTAAAAAAGTTCAATGCTCACTTTCCCTTCACTGAAAGCAACAGTAAAGTCTCTTCTACAAGGTCGTCTCCATTTCATTAGTTACCGGAGATGACCTTTCCAATATTAGTGCTTAGTTCACCTTCTTTATTAATAAGGGATAATTTATGGTATGTCCAATATCAAATTTCTCTCTCTAAAATTACAAATATCAAATCTAACCTTACAAACTTAAAAACATATCAAATTTGTCCAAGTTAATTTTTGTAGTCAAAATTAACAATAAATATATAAATTTACCTTCTTACCCCTTATCTTTTTATCCCCATCTCTCTCAACTAGCATACCTGGGCCCGTTCGGCAAGCGATGGAATAGAGGAATAGAGGAATAGAGAATAGACAATTGAACCATTTTATTCCAACGTTGTTCGGCAAAACTAATGGATTAAGAATATAGGTTTAAAAAGAATGAATGGTGCTAATGACCAAAATGCCCTTATCGTATAAATTAATTTTTCTCTAATTAAAATCAAATCAAATAATAATAATAATAATAATAATAATAATAATAATAATACTAATAATTATTATAATAATGATAATAATAATAATAATTATTATTATTATATTAATTATAGTAATTATTATTATATTATTAATATTATTATTATTACAATTAATATTATTATTAATATTATAATAATTATTATATTATTAATATAATTATTAATATAATAATTATTATTAATATTATTATTAATATTATTATAATTAATATTATAATTATTATATTATTATATAAATTATTATTATATTATTAATATTATAATAATAATAAATAATAATAATAATAATAATAATAATTATTATTATATTAATAATTATTATTATTAATATTATAATAATAATAATAATAATAATAATAATTATTATTATTACAATTAATATTATTATTAATATTATAATAATAATAATTATTATTAATATTATTATTAATATTATTATAATTAATATTATTATAATTATATAATTATATTAATTATTATTATAATTATTATATTAATTATAATAATTATAAGGAGGGGTAAATTGGTCCAAAATAAAAAAAACTATTTGATGGAATAGATCTATTCCATGTTTTATATGGAATAAAGATAAACCATTTTTCATCACTTTAATCCATGCTATTCCATTTATGTTCGGTTGGAATAGGGAATTTAATCCTCTCTATTCCTCTATTATGCCTTATTCCACTGCAAACGAACAGGCCCATAGTGTTTTCCTATTCCATGTTTTGAACTGTTCTTTTTACTCACCCCTCTAAAATCTATCTTCAATTAACACATCTCTATCCAAATTAAAAGTTTATTCTTGCTATATTCCCTTGTTTTTCATCCAACGTCCAAATAATTTTTAATCTAGAAATCTAGTTAGTACAATAAGCATATCTTCCCTTGTGGTTTAAGGAGAACCAAGTTTTTTGGTTAAATTAAATTAGTTGTTATGTTATTCATTTTTTGTTGAATAATGAACATAATTATATATACTAATCTCATTTGGGTTTAACACTTGATAATTAGGATACTCCATTATTATAATGTTCTTTCTTCTTTAAATCGTTTATTCATTCCGAGAAACTATTTTTCTTAAATTGGTTGCTGAGCTTTTCCTTCAAATTCCATTTAAATATGTTGAGTGACTATACAATTAAATTTGCATGAGTGACTATGTAGAACTATAAATCTGATGAGCGAAGGGGCATATTAGCAATCATTTTTGCTTCTCTTTTTTATGGACGAGTAAAGCAAGGAGGTTGGGAGGTTTCCATTTCATCGAGAAAAAGAAACACTCCTTTATAATGGGTTGAAGTGGGAGCAAGGGTATTATGGTCAATATAAATTATATCTATTAACTTAAATAGTGTTTAAAATATTAAATCATCATTAAATTGATGGAATAATGCTAATTTGGATAAAATTGATATTTCATTAGTGTTAGGTGTACATCTATGATATTTTGTAGGTTTGACATGTATAAATTTGATATATACCGAATTTTGAGAGGACAAATTTGATATATATAATTTTAGAAGGACAAATTTGATATTTTTAAATTTTAGAAGGACATACATGAAATTGCCCCTATTAATAATTGATCATCAGTTTTTCTTAATTCAATTAACAAAATAATATCGTGCTAATAAAACCTGCTAAATTAACTTTTTGACAAAATAATATTTCCGATCACCAAATCTCAGCTTCCTTGCCCAGATTGATAGATCCATCAGTTGTGCCAGAGAGAGAGAGAGAGAGAGAGAGAGAGAGATCTCTTTTCTCTCAAATATGGCGTATTGTCGATTTATTTCTCTGTTTCTCCTCCTCCAGTTCTCAATTCCTGCCTTGGAAGGTTCTCACCGATCTGTTCTTCGATCGCTCGGTGACGACGACGGAAGCAGTGACGCCGCCGTCGACTTGAATAACACGAATTTTGATGCTGTGCTTAAGAGCGCTCCTACTTCCTATGCCATCGTTGAGTTCTTTGCTCACTGGTTCGTCTCTCTCTCTCTCTCTCTCTCTCTCTCTCTCTCTCTCTCTCTCTCTCTCTCTCTCTGTGGATCGACTTGATTGTAGTCCCTGTTATAAAAATACAATCTTATTGGTATAATTAATTGAATATAGCTTAATTGGAGATTCGAGTATCAGTCAATTTAACACATCTGATTGTTATCCAATTTACCAGTTTATACGAATTAGATTAACTATATAAGCTAGCTTTGATAGATAACATTATTGATTCATACAAATCCCACACCCTAACTGAATCTTCTATTTTCATTTTCTTCATGCAGGTGTCCTGCTTGTAGAAATTACAAGGTACTTTCATCTTATCTTTTAATTTTTCTCATTTCTTTAATTTCGTGTAACTAGAGATTAAAAAAAGGAACAATTCGTATAATCTTATTTATACAGCCTCAATACGAGAGGGTCGCAGAGCTATTTAACAGGCCAGATTCAGCTCATCCTGGAATGATTCTCATGGCCCGTGTCGATTGTGCCATGAAGGTACTATTAAAAGTATTTAAAACCTAATTTTTATTTGTATTTTCCTATTTCTCATTCAAATTGGTGGCAGAGCAGGTAAATACTGTTCTGTGCGATAGATTCACCGTGAGACACTATCCGATGTTATTGTGGGGCCCACCTTCGAAATTTGTCACTGACAAATGGGACCCAGATAAAGAAAACAGTGAGATTAAGGCCATTGATGATGGAAGAACTGCTGAGCGTCTTCTCAATTGGATTAATAAACAAATTGGAAGGTAAAATTATTTTAAATCTCTATTTGATTTGTTGAACTTACTAATCATGATGTTTTTTGAGTAGCTCATTTAGTTTGGACGATGAGAAATTTGAGAACGAACATACACTTCCAAGGAACAATTCTGATCCAGAACTGGTAAAAAATCAAAATTCAAATTTATGTAAATTAGTTTCATTTTCTTTTCGAAAGCTACTCAATTTCGTTTTCTTTTTATCATTTCTCTTAAGATCGCACGAGCTTTATTTGATGTGGAGGAAGCTACCGTCGAAGCATTTGATATCATTTTGGAAAACAAGGTATATAATTTCTCTGCTTGGAATATTTGCAAAAAAGTCCCTCATTACGTAATTTAGTTTTTTATTTTTTTAATTTCCTGATTTATATTTTGCAGATGATAAAGCCGGAGACACGTGCTTCACTGATAACATTCTTGCAGCTTTTAGCAGCTCACCATCCTTCTAAAACGTAACTATTTATTCCTTTTGGTTTCAAATTTTAATAATGGATAAATTATAATAATTTGATAATATTTGAATATTTCAGGTGTAGAAGAGGATCTGCGGAGCTATTAGTGAATTTCGACGAGACATGGCCTTCTTCGCACCTTTCACTTACCGAAGAGTCTACTCAGATCCACGAACCCGGTTCACCGAGCCACTCGATTTGTGGAAAAGAAGTGCCTCGTGGATATTGGGTATCCATCTATCTATCTATCCAAATAATTTTGAAAATATCTTATTATTATTTCTTCTCATTCTTGTGTTTTATTTATTTTTCAGATTTTTTGTCGAGGGAGTAAAAAGGATACTAGAGGATTTAGGTACTTTATTGAAAGTTTTTGCTTGTTGCTAATTATGAAGAGAATGTAATGTTCAAAAAAACCGTCTTTTTTTATTTTGCAGCTGTGGGTTGTGGGTGTTAATGCACTCACTAAGTGTAAGGGTTAGCGATGGAGAGAGTCAATCTGCTTTCATCGCAATCTGTGACTTCATCAACAATTTTTTCGTTTGTGAAGAATGTCGAAAACACTTCCACGATATGTGTTTGAGGTTAACTTCAAAATTTATTAATCACATTTATTATTATATTTAATATTATTAACTTGATTGATTTCGAAATGCAGCGTGACGAGTCCTTTCAACTCAACGCGTGATCTTAGCCTATGGCTCTGGCAAGCACACAACAAAGTAAACGAGAGATTATCGAAAGAGGAAAAATCTCTAGGGACAGAGGACCCCACATTCCCCAAATCGATCTGGCCTTCGCTCCAGCTTTGTACTACTTGCCAGCTCAGCACAAGTACCCCAACCGAAATCCATTGGGACGAGAGCCAGGTGTACAAGTTCCTCCTCAAGTACTACGGCCAAACCCTAGCTTCTTCGTCTTCTTCTGCGGCCAACAAGGAGGTATCGACCGGTGGTCAATCAGAAGAGCTGATCACTGACGACGGTACGACCGGTACGGACAGTGCGGTGTCGGTACCGGTGTGGGCAGCACTTGGCGTTGCTCTCGCGAGCATAACGTTTGGGGCGTTAGCGTGTTTCTGGCGGGCCCAACAGAAGAACCGAAAGTATTCACACCACCTCCGCTCTTTAAAGAACATTTGAATTTTGTTTTTGTTTTTGTTTTTAGGAGGTTAAAAAAATATATATTGTTTCTCAAATGATTCAGGCAGCATAAGAATTGGATGTGATCGAGAATATCTTCTAGCTAGATGGTACTTACAGCTTGGGCATTCCAAGCGGTTAATTTGGAAGGTTTGTCCCGATATGATTGGTAGAGGTTTTTTTGAAATGTAACTCACTATAGTTTAGAAAGGATTATATTCCAATTTCGTGTTATAGATGGGACTTGGATGTAAAGATTTCAAATGTAAAATTCTGTACTTTGTTGATGGTGTCAGGTGTGTATGACTTTTACAGAATGTTCGCGTGTACTGTCGAATTTGTGTACTAAAATCTCATATGTTTGACGGAATAGTATATCGTAATTTTAAGCAACAAATAGAAAACAATTGCGATATTTTTTTTTAAAGTTACACAAATGGAATATTTTTTATGCATACATTTTTTTTTATCAAATTTGCAAAAATAACTTTTTTGTTTAAAAAATCGTAAAAATAGCGATCCTGTCAAGTAATGGGGCGATATTAGATTTTTTTTTTATGATTTTAAGATAAACTTGAAATTTGTCCAAGCATTTTCGCCTGATAAAAATAGAGTTTCTTTAGACAAAAAAGTTAACCGTTAATTGTTTAGTTTTTATATTCCACCACATTTACCGTGTCCAAGAATTCACCATCACTTTTTTTATATTCTAATTAACACAATTAATTAACATTAACATGATAATTAAGTATGTTAATCAAGATATAAAAAGCGTGATGGTGAATTTTAGAGGCAAAAGTATAATTTAGTTTTTAAGGGGTGCATTTCATAAGTATGCATTTTTATGTACATGTCATCACTATGAAAATGACAGATGTCACTTGATATTTTTAGTTTTGATCAAATTTTATGCAATTGGAGCGTATACTGTCACGTGCGTATTGTTATTAGTGACGTATATTTGAAGTACATATTTATGGAATGTATTAATCAATCCCTTCCTTTCTTTATAGTAAACAAAATGATGTTTCATATTATGTGGTGACATACATAAATATTACAAAAAAGCATTGTTTTTATTTTGGAACAAACATAACATATCATATTTCCTTATGGATATATTGCTATGTTTTATATTTAGTATGTCATATTTTCTTATGGGTAATATTGCTATGTTTTTAGACAAAACTTACATTTTTCGAAAGTTACCAAATTATAATTATAAGTAGATTTTCGTAATCATTTTTGTGAAAATTTATTTTCAATATTTTTTGGAAAATATATTCTATAAAAGGTATTGTGTTCAAATGCTTATTAAAAAAGTTATGATAGTATTATTTGTGTACAATATAATAGTGGCAATATTTTTTTTTTGAAAAGTACTTTACAAAAAACTTGCACTGGTTTCTGCAAAATAATTCTATTTTTTCTTAAATTAATTTGGATTTTATGCATTGTCTATTAATATTCAAAATTTCGATTCAGAACACAAATCGAAAGTACATTGCAACCAATGGATCGATCCCCCTCTGCAAAAGTGTTTTATTAAATTGAAGTTATTCGCTGAAAAATGAGCTTTTATCGGGGTAAATTTTTTCAAATTTATATATATTAAATATTTCACAACTTCCTGAAACCTTTAATTATTAGTGTCAATGAATTTCTACCTTACGGTTTGTGCAAGAGACATATTTCATTGTATTTTTATACAGGCCCGGCCCTGGGCTTTGGCCCAGTTGGCCCGGGTCACAAGCCTCCATTTTTCATAGACCTCATTTTTTTACATATAAATCAATTATACCAATTACTAATCCGACCCGTTAACTCTTATTTCCACCGGATCCATTACCTCATTCCTGCACGCCCCTAGAATAGGCAAACGAAACCCTACTTCCGTGCTCTACGACTGAAGCGACCTGCGACGCGACTGAAGTGACCGGAAACCTGCACGCACGCGACGCCACCATGACAGGAGCCCAGGAGACTACTCCCCTCTTCGAGTTCACACGCTTCAGCTCCTCTTGGTCTCTTCGTCATTTTTTTCGCTCCGGCAGTGATTTTCGTCGGGTTTTTCGTCAATTTCGTGAAATTTCGTCAATCTTCGCAGCGTGCGGCACTCTCCTCTTCAAATTGGATCCTCTCGAGTTGCAGGCTGCAGCAGCAAGCCAGCAATCGTCTCGTCTTCAAGAAGTTGCAGCAGCACGAATCCTCTCGATCTCACTCTGGATTGAATCAAGAAGACTGGGTTCGAAAATGGATTATAACATACATTTTCGATATAAAAGATAGGGGGAAAATATCGTATCACTTTTTTTGTAAATCAAGTTTGCCGACATTCATATTCGAAAAAATGATCTTATATACATGCACCAAAAAAATGGTTTCCTCTGAGTTCAAAGTAATTTGTAGTTGAGATTGTGCAGAAACATACTCGTTTGGTACCAAATTGGTTTCCTCCAATATTTTAGTATAGTTTGTATTCTTGAGATTGCATAAATATAAGAATATTTATCTTCATAAGATTGTGATCATAATTAGGTATGATTGTATGATTGTATTTTTTTGTATTTTACTTTCTTATATTATAGTCAGTCATGCATAGAGCATGTTATGAAACATAATTGGTGTGACAAACATGCTTTAGTTGGTTAACAAAATAAATAAAAATGTATGAACGAAATAAAAACTGTACACACACACATCTTTTACATGTCCTTGTTATCTTCCTTTTTTTAAAAAAAAAAGAAGAAGAAAAATAAAAATATTAAATTGCAGATACATTGCTGATTCACATAGTTATTTATAATAAAAAGTAATTGTACTCTTTGGTTCGAGCTTTTTTATTCTTTTAAGAAAAATATGATGTTTTAAGGAAGTTTTTTAAAATTAACAATTCTCAACCAAAAAATATTTTCTTTAGTGATATACCAATATTTTCTATTTAACTTCCCTGATAAAGTAATACAGTTCATTCAAATTTTGGATATCGATTAATTATTTAGAATAACATTTCGTTTTAGTTTGATCGACACAAATTTAATCTACCATGTGGCAGAACAAAAAAAATAACTAATTGGGCAAAAATGACTCGTTGAATTTCAATTTTTAGAGACTTGAAAATATTAGAAAGATTCCTCAGTTATTATAAGGATTACTTTCTTGTTAAGTGTCCACGTTTATGAATTTGAAAGTATCTTAAATAATTTTTAATAATAATAATTTGATTTGAATGTATGGTACATGATATAATTTGAAACAATTCTTAGTTACCTCATTGCATCATCATACACAATTCTTAGTAATTATAATTATAATTTGAAAGTATTGTGTATGACATTTCACATATATGATAGATATTATTTTGCAAAAAAAAAAATGAAATTGAACTCTTATAAGGTTATATATACCTCATTCTTGTGAATTTTCATGACAAATTAAATTTAAATTATTCAAAATAAATTGATACTCTAATTAATGGCTTAGATTTGATTTCATCGCACGATTTAAATTAAAAAAAAGGGTATACGATATACCCCTCTATGAAATATCTCATTTGAAGAATGTACATGACATGTTTTTTACTATTTTTGAAGAATTCCTGTAATAATATTCTTAATGGGCTTAATTATTACATTTGAAAATGTAAATTTGTTATGAAAATATAATGTCAATTATATTATTAGATTTCACATAATAATTTTTTCATACAATTGATATTTCACATAATGATATACATACTAAGAATTGTTATTTCAGATAAATTCGCAAGATTTTTATTTGTATGCATATTTATAATGTAAAGATTTTTTACTATTAATTAGTACCATGACATTCAGTTGTAACCAAAAAATTAAGCATGCATATTTACATCATAAAGATTTTTTATTATTAATTATTATTATGATATTCAACTATATTCCAAAAAATTAAAGGACATAAAATGTTTTATATATGTATATTTTTGCTTGAAGTGTGTTTATGTGTGCATATTATAATATACTTTGATGATATTTGATTTTTTTTTTAATCTTTCTGATAGAAGTAGCAAATAATAAGAAAAAAATGATGTTATTCGTCTTTGTGTCTATATTATACTGTATTAAATGAAAAGTATGTTTGTAGCAAGACGATTTCGAGCTCAGTACCTCTAATATCGAGCCCGAGAAATAAACCAACGATCCTAATTCACAATTGTGATAATATATTGTTTTTAACATATTTATAGTTTATAAGACACGTCTTGCCCTCTAATAAAATGTTTATTTTTATAAAATACTAATCAAAGTTGGCTAATTCGAAAAATGGTACTTTCGATGTATTAAAATACTCATATTGCACATAAAAGTAATATTATTATTTAAGAAAAATTATACTGAAATAAATACTTTATTTCATTAAAAATATAAGAAGTGGTGGTTTCGTAGATTATAGGATTCTAATAGTGTGTGAAATGTCCATTTTGTCATTTCGGATTCCAATTTATTAAGCATTTCATTATTTTTTGTGAATTCCAGAACATATTCAAATATATTCTCATTTGCAAGTTACACTATACGAGAGTTTTATTGACAAACTCTTATTTTATAATTCTTAAAAACTATTTTTATATAACAAAATAATTAATATTGTTATTATTTATAAATCTGTTATTTTAATAGACAAAAATTATGAATTGTAATAAGGTAATCATATATTTTAAATATTTTTTTATATGCCTATTCATAAAATTTATAAAATTATCATAAATCATATTTTGTATGTATATTAAGATAATAAATTTATTATCTGAATTGACGGAAAATTTATGAATCTAATGAAATAATCATGTTTTAAAAAAATATTTGTGTCTATTTAGAAAATGGGAGTATTTAAATCATATTTTGCATGTCTAATAAGATAATACATATAAAAAATAATGAGAGTATTTATTTTTGTTAAATATAATTTTATTTTTTTAAGATTTATGATATTTTTGAATGAACTAATATTTATTTCGATATAGTTGTTGTTAAACATATTTTTATATGATTCGCACACTCGCCCTCCACTCTTTCCATTTTTATAGGTTGGTCCCCATCCCATGAGGTATGCTGTATGCAAGTGCAACTAGTTCAATATTTTTGTACTGTATTTTACTATTTTGCAATCAATTATTATTTAAGTATGACGACTTGTATATTTTAATAATAATAAGTAGGACGCATATATGTTCACAAGTAATTGTGCTTACTTAGTACATACATTTTAGTGGCTCAAGCAATTAATCCTAATAATGATAATGATTTGTACATACGTTTGTATAGGTATAGTGGCTCAAAGCAATTAGTCCCGACTCCTGATAATAATAATAGGAAAATGTTGGATATCCCCCAAATACTTACCTCTACAATTCTTGATGACGTGAATACGATTTAATGAAATGTTAAATTATAAATTAACATAACTGAACCATAAAATACGATGTCAAATCATAAATTAAGCTGTAAAATCAAATTTTAAAAATCATGACATGTCATCAAAAATTGTGGGGAGACTAACAAGAGACCTACATGAGTACTCCTAATTTATACAACTTCTTAAACCAATCTACGTGGACAAACTATCAAAATGGAAATGGGAGGGCAAGTAGGCAACTCATAGAAAATTGACAAATTAGAAAACAACGTGGTTAAGACAAATTCAAATCCTTAAAAAAAAGCCATTGTTTGTGTTGATGCCTTTTTTGAGGTAAATCGATCGGCTTGAAGCTTGATCATCGGCCCTTTCATTTCCTAGTGAGAGATCAACTCAAAAAATACACTAAAATAAATAAGATGGCTTTTTCTTCTTCTCCTAAATCCAAGAATTCCCCTCTTTCTATCCTAACCTATCTTCTCCTCCTCTTCCCTTTTGTCACCCTCACATTCTATCTTCCCGACAATGCGACCACCATAATCTTCTCTCGCAAGACCTCCGCAGTGTCCCTCAAATGCAACGGTGCGGCGAAACCTCTACAAGTACCCGAATTTCGCCTCCTTATAGCCGTTGTAACAATGCCTGAGCTTTATGAACGCCGTCACCTCCTCCGCACAATCTTTTCTCTTCAAACCTATAACAAATCCATTGCCGAAGTGGATATTCGCTATGTATTCTGCAACCTGACTAGCGAGGAGCAACGAGTCTTGGTAGCACTCGAGATCTTGCAGTACGATGACGTCATAATTCTAAATTGCGAGGAAACCATGAGCTCGAGCAAGACTTATGCGCTCATTTCAAATCTACCAATGTTATACGATGACAACCCGTATGACTTTGTCATGAAGGCCGACGATGACTCGTACATAATACTGGATAAATTGGTGGAGTCATTGAAGAACAAGTCGAGAGAAGATATGTACTACGGGCTGAAGATACCGTGTGATAAAGAGGGAGGCTACCCGTACGAGCCATTCATGGAAGGGATGGGGTATGTGCTCTCGTGGGACCTTGTTGAATGGATTGCCGCTTCAGATTCGGCTCGTAAAGATAAGATCGGTCCAGAAGATATGTGGCTCGGAATGTGGTTCAATTTGGCTGGAATAGCCACAAACAGGTGAGTGATAATTGAAGTTTAATTTCTCTAATTGCTTGAAATTATGTTCATGTGGGTAATTCGAATATACAGATATGACATGAACCCGAGGATTTACGACTACAAAGGAAATGCGAATACAAATTGCTTCAGGCACGACTTCATTCCAGACAGTATACTGGTACATCGCTTAAAGTTAAAATTCGAATGGGTCGACACGCTCAAGTACTTCGATATTCCGTCGAGGGTGAAGCCTTCCAAACTCTACAACATATCTTGATCATATATATGTGTTGTTCTATGATTATTAGTTTTAGAGATATTCATGATCATTTCAAACTTTAGAAGGTGATAAGTAATATTTTTAAGTTTTGTAGGGTACATGTGAAATTCCACCTAAAATTAATTAATTTTATCCTCTTATTTTTTTTTCCGGGGAAGATCGATTATATTAAACATCTTTTTCTTGGTTGTCTAACATACAGCTAATTATTAATCAATTAATAAGTTTTAAGCATTACTAACACTAAAAATTAGTTTGATTGTCGTGTACACATGATAGAATTAATTTTAATCTACCTTACATTATTATACTACGTGCAAGCAAGTCCTCACTGTAATGTATTGTTTGTGTGCTCTCTCATCATTGTTTGATGGTATTTCATTTTCTCTGATATATTAATCATTTTAATATTTTGAATATTTTTTTTTTGTGAGATATTTAAATATATTGTGGCCCAGTCCAAATGACTGCGTTACAAACTCGGTAAAATAAACTGAAGTCATTATTCACTGGACAATTGAATAAAGCTAGGAGAGACAAACAAATAAGTAAATTTTGTTTTTTCAGGAAAAAAAATCTGATTTTAGTCCCTCATTTACTGATATTGTTCATTTTGTCCTCTCATTTATTATTTGAGTCATTTTGCACCTTCATTTTTTTATATTTTCATTTTGGTCTTTTCATTAATTAACGAATAACGTGACAATTAAATTTAAATGAGCTAGTAAATGATGTAGAAAAAATTGATGACATGTCTAAAATTTGAAAAAATATTAAACATTTTTTTTTTCTTTTTCTATGTTTTGAATCCCGAGAAAATCAGTTTTTTCCAAAATCAATTAGTGCATAAATCCTAGAAAAATAACTTCAATGAACAACAAACTATCCGGTTGGAAGGGGCTAAATTTCATCTATCAATTTTTAGAAGTTCATCTTATTTTTATTTCTAAAAATCATAATAAATAAAAAAGTAAATGAAATTGAGTGAGATAAAATCTTGAACTAACTAGACACGATGAATATTAAACATGATATTTTATTATGATTTTAAAAAATACAAAAAATGACAAAAGTGGAGAATTTTGATAGCAATGTAACCTAATTATCCAAATATTTTTTTATCTTTTTATTTTCTTATTAAACAGACAAATTTCCAAACATAAAAAATATGCAAAAACAGGTAAATAATGAAGAAATATTTTTTATATAATTTTAAACATCAAAAAAAATCTCGTAATGCTAGTTTTTCACATAAATCCATAATTAATAGAAAAATATAACTAAATTGAAAATTCAAGATAAAACTATAAAATTTCATGAAATCATTCATCACACAATAACATATCTTATAAAACAAACATAATTCAATTTGGACATACCAATAATAAGTAATGACATATTTACATATAAGTTCTTAAAATCTTATAGAAAAGTTTTCGAACACATTTTTTTTGTTATTTTAAAATGATAATAATTATAAGAAATAATACAAAAAAGTTTGAGTTCCCTCTTTTGCCAGAGGACTTGGCGAAAGTGGCTTAATTAAATTTTTTTCTTTTCAAGTTAACGTATAAAAATAATGGTAAATATTTTCGTGTAGGCCTGACGAAAGAGCTAGTTTTGCAAATTTGACAAAAACATAATTTTTTTTGCAAATTGGGGATTTTTGCAAAGGTTATGTGTCAAAAAAATTCCACTTAATGTGGTTGATCCAACAAAATTAATGTCTTGGAGACATATTAAACATTTTATAATAATTTAGAGGGTAAATGTAGATATAATCATCTCAGCTTTTTACATATTTTAAAAATTATTAATAAATTGAAGCTATATTTGATATAATAATTTAAACCATTTTTAAATTAATTTTGTGTGTGTAATTTGTACGTAGCTATGAAATTACTTCCTTAGCAACAACAAAACAAAAGCCATCTCGATTCGACCCGTGCAGAGGTCGGACCGTGCTGAAGCGATAAGAAAGACTAGTCTCCTAGTCCAGTCTCGGTCTGAATCCGATGCTGCGTCGATTCCTCTGCAGCTGCACCACCATTTCCTCCTCTTCGCCACTCGATGCTTCCCTCCGCAAGAAGAAGAACCTCGTCTTCCTCGGCTCTCCTCAGGTCTAAAACCACCATCAAAACTTCTTTATGGTTTCATTTCCAATTGAGCGAATTCAACCAATGGTTCCAATGAAATTAATAGGTTTTCTCCTGAGATATCGAAATTCTATTTCTTACTACCAATTTTTGTATTGACATTGGTCCATCCATCAGGTCGCAGCTTCTGTGTTGGACAAACTTTTCACTGCCTCAAAATCTCCAGACTCCATTTTTGAGGTCCTTTTTCAGTGCTATGCAAAAGAAAAGAAAAGAAAAAGTAATTAGCATTGATAATGGCTAACAAGAACTCGATTTAATTAGGTTGCGGCAATAGTCACGCAGCCAGCTTCGGTGAGTGGTCGAGGGAAAAAATTATTGCCTTCGCCAGTTGCTCAGCTCGCTCTCGACAATGACTTTTCTAAAGAACTCATTTTCACGCCACAACGAGCTAGCGAAGTATTGATTCATATTCTAATATTCGTTAATTATATTTTAGGATTCGAATTTGAACCCGATTTTTGGTACTGCAGGCAAATTTTCTCTCTGATTTGAAGGAACTAAGTCCTGATCTTTGTGTAACCGCTGCTTATGGGAATATATTACCGCAGAAATTTCTCGATATTCCCCCATGTGGTGAGTCCACACTCATTTTTAAAACTAATTTTAGACTAGAAAAATAATTTTAATAATGGTATTGTGTTTAATATAAGTTTTTCTTTTCTTTAATAATTATGTTATATAAGGAACGGTGAATATACATCCAAGCTTATTACCACTTTATAGGGGCGCTGCTCCTGTTCAGAGGGCATTACAGGTTTTTTAATTTCTCTTATTTTTTTCTCTATTTGTCGAGCTTATTTTATTAATATTATCGTTATTATTATTTTTAGGATGGAGTTAAAGAAACAGGAGTATCGCTAGCATATACAATTCGTGCACTCGATGCGGGTCCCATCATTGCAGCTGAAAAATTCGAAGTTGATGATTGCATTAAGGTAAAACAAAATTTGCTTCTTTTTTGCAGAAAGCACCCTGCATTTTGTTTTTTTTAGCAAACGGGACCCTGTATTTCTTATAATTGATTTCGGGTTCGCTCTTGACTCGATTTGATTTACCCTTTCTTATCTAGGCACCGGAATTGCTTTCGATTTTGTTTGGCTTAGGTAATATAATATTTCTGATATCTGAAATATTTGAATATTATCCATGGATCTATGTAATTTAACTAAAGGACCATTTATGAATGGATAAAAAATTAAAATTTTATTAGGTTCTGATATTCTATTGCGCGAGCTTCCCTTTATACTGGATGGATCGGCAAAAGATACAGCTCAAAATCAGGATGATTCTAAAGCTACTTTGGCTCCTAAGGTAATATACTTTTCATTGTTTTTATCTGAATTTTTTAATTTTCATTTCTAATTATGTAAATTCATGGCCTCGTTTCAAATTTCAGTTGACCAATGAGGATTCTTGGCTTTCTTTCGATGAAGACGCAATTGTGTTGCATAACAAGGTATATTTGTACCAATTTTTTAAACTTTAATTCCATTTTAAAGAATAAAACAAAAAATTAGGTAAGGGCATTTGCGGGTTGGCCCGGAACCCGTGCTAGGTTTCGAATCGCAAAATTTAAAAGCGATGGTTTCGACGATCAAGAAATCAAGGTGATTAGCACGAGAGCAAGCGAGAACTATAATAAAGCCAAAGCCGAAGCCGAAGATGAAAATGAGATTTTGTTTTCTCGAGACGCTTTGCAGATCCCTTGTGCCGGCGGATCCTGGCTCGAGGTCAGTTTCGTAATTCTTGGTTTAATTAGGATAAATTCATAAATAAACTAAATGTTGTGTTGGATTTACATGTTGAAGGTACTGGAGCTACAACTTCCAGGAAAGAAGGCAATGAGGGCACGTGATTTTTGGAACGGTTTGCGAGGTGTAAAGGTCGAGAAGCTTCTTCCATCACATGCGATTTTGGCTTGAATTGATTATTTTTTGTTCGGGAATTTTCAAGCCGTGTGCACATTCTTTTAATTTATTACTATACAAACTTGAATTAATCACAAAAAAGATGATTGTTAATCAAAATGAGATGAAGGTTTGGAAACTAAAAATCTGTATTGTTTCATTAATTGATTCATATCAAGAAAATGACAAATACTAATTTACAAGTAGTGTTGAATTTCATGTGCATATAAATTTGTACACTATTAAAATTAGTATGCAAATCACCTCTAATATAATTGTAATGATGCAATACTATACCTTAATTCTTTTCATTAAGAATGACTATACGAACCAATGGTCTCATAGTCCGGTGGTGAGGTGCTTAGCACAAAATATAATAGGTCTTGAGTTCGAGTCCCGTTGGTATTATCAATAAAAATATGAAACCAAATATATTCACGATTCGTGGATTATATTTCTTTAAAAAAAAATGAATATAGGAAGATCGGATGATTTATCTCAATATTTCATTGTCGAACTTTTTTGTATGCAAGACTTTTTTTTTTATTTACTGATGTCATTATCAATATCAAAATTTCAATGGGGTTTCCACGAATTTTCCTAAAGAATTGCGTGTTTGTACCATCGTTGAAAAAATTGAAATTTGATGCTTAACGTCTCAACTAAGTTTTTTCTCATTTCTCTTACAAGTCAAGAGTAGTTACTAGTTACTAATAGCGTCATATAAAAAATGAACAAGATGCCTCTCATTAAGAAACTAAGGTCACGAAATTAGGGAAAATATTATTTTCAAGTATTCGATCCAATCAGCTTGTCAAAATATATATAACTATGGCTTACAATCTCACAACCCACTAAAACTTGCTAATTAAGGTACCAAGGTGAATTCGACTAACAGATATTAATTAAACCAATTTATTCACCTCGAGTTACAATCAAGCACGCGTATTTTTATCAAACACTAGCTCTCTTTTTCACATTCATCATGAGCCCATTTTTCATATGGAGAATCAAAGAAAACCTTGGCTCCACCACATGCCCTTCCACCACCTCGAAACCGAAGTTATATATCATCGCCGCCACAGTGGTTCTCGTTTGCATTAACGATATGTTATTTCCCAAGCATTTCCTCGAACCGGTATGGAATGGAATAAATTTGTGCGAAGGCTCGTACCTCAATTTTCCACTATTAGAGATCCATCTTTCCGGCTTGAACTCCGTACAATCCTTGCCCCATATAGTTTCCATTCTCCCCATGGCATACATGAAGATAAGGATCTTCAGGTCCGTAGTTACCGTCATGCCACTTGGCAGCACGTCAGGCTTTTTGGCTTTCTTCATATTGAAAGGAACGGGCGGGTATAGCCTAAGAGATTCGAGAATTGCAGCCTCCAAGTAAACAACCTTAGCTAATTCTTCCGGCTCGAAGATGACCATACCGTCGGAAGTTAAACGTCGAGGAAGCGAGCTTAGCTCGCGAAGGATCTTCTCTTCCACATGTCGGTTTTGAGACAAGAGCCAAAAGAACCAAGCCATGCCCGAGCTCGTAGTGTCACGAGCGGCTGTTAAAAGATTAAAAATGATATCTCGTATGAATTTATCTGACTTTGCGATCTCGTTGTCAGCTATACACATCGATAAAAAGTCTGAAGATGGCTCCTTTCTGGACGCCATCTCACTTTTCCGCGTTTCAATTATTTCAGACATGAAATTATCTATGGTACGGCATGATTCACTCATCATTTTTTCTCGTCCAACGTTCAACCACTTTAAAAGCTTCCACCATACCGGAGGCACTATAAACCGAAAATTAATCAAGGCCGATGAATCATCCATGGCTTTTGCCATCGGGATCACAGGTAAATCTGGAGACAGGCTGCCTAGGTCGGTACCGAGTACGAAATTAGTTGATATGTCGAAAGTAAAACGCAAAAATATATCTTGGATGTCTACTGTTAGGCCTTGGAAACATGCGTTTGCAAGGAACGGGAGAAGGACATTCTCGACTTTATCTCGACTTATACGAGCATTGAACGTTTTGAAGTCTGGATTCATTATGAAAGATTGAGCCTTGGCGCGCTGAAACTTCCACGACTCTCCGTTGGTGTTGAAGATGCCCTCGCCGGCAGTGTCTAATAATATTTCGATGAAGTTTTCCCCCTTTGGGTAGTTTTGGAAATTATCGACGAACATGTGTCGAATGTCACCGGGGTTGGTCGTCATCAAAACCGGCTTGTAAAGGCCATGATATACGAAAGTTCCACCGGTCGATTGGAGAATATGAGTTGTGTAGTCAAGTATACTGTTCAAGTGAGCTAACCAGCCTGGAAGCATGCCCACAACGGGCCATTTCGTAGGAAGAAATGGGTTTTTTGTGTTCGTTTGGGACGGGCGAAAAAAATGGTGTGCATATAAGTATAGGAAGAAGAGAAGAAGAGGAGGAACGGAGAAGAAGAGGATCTCTGACCATGCAAGCATGTTAATCGTCATTTGGTGAGTATGATTCAAGAAAAAATGAATAAAATGAGTAGTGAATCCTGATTACCGAAACGAGGTGCATGACTTTATACAGAGAAAATATATCTTGATATGAACCTCTATAGTAATAGTAAAGTCAAAAAGGAAAAATGAAGAAAAAGTCAAGAACATAATCTTGAGTGCTGGACAAAGGTGACGGCGGTTAGGGTTTTGACTATCAAAATCGGACAAAAGGAAGATCACGAGAGAAAGGTAAGAAAAAGTCAAGGAAATCATTTGATTGTTGTTATTTCATTATTTCATTGTCCAAGGAAAAGTCAAGGGAATTATTGATTGTTATTTCATTATTTCATTGTTCAAAGTTCTAATTTATTTTACGTCTCTTGTTCAGTAATAAATTAATCTAGTCTGTAGTGTTTCAAATATCTTTCATGACATCAATATTGTCACCAAAATTAGTTGTTATTTCATTGTTCATTGTTCAAAGTTCTAGTTTATTTTACTCTTGTTCAATACTAAATTTATCTAGTCAATATTAGCGTTCCAAGTAACTTTCATGACATCAACCAAACAGTTAACAAGTAAAAAATACGCATTATTGATTATTATTATCTCACTGTACTAAGTTCTAATTTATTTTACGTCTCTTATCCTTTCAATATTAGCCCAGAAGTTCATATCAAGTGGATTTATGACGGGAGGGATAATCAAATCTCTCTCTCTCTCTCTCTCTCTCTCTCTCTCTCTCTCTCTCTCTCTCTCTCTCTCTCTCTCTCTCACAATATTGTGAAGGTGGAATTTCACCTCTAACCCTACAGATACAAAACCTCTTTATATCATTTGTAGCCCTCCAAAAAAATAAAAAATCATGAACAATCTTATAATACATAAGAAATAAGAAATATTAATCCATGTTGTGTTGCTCATCTTAAATAAATTATCACTTTCTCGACAAATGAAAAAAAAAAAATCAAGCAAGATGAGTCAGCATCCAAATTAGAAGATGAGTCAGCATCTAATAATAACAGATGTCTTGAATAAGCTCCGCAATAGCTTATGCTAGGAAAGAACGAAAAAAACATATCACTGGCACTCAAGCAAACATTTTGTACTTGAAATTAGTGCTCAAAAGATCATATTAACACCGAAGAAGGAATAAAATAAACGCGAATTAGAAAGTCATAAGTGCCGCAGCTAACAAACTGTTAGGCTAATCTTTAGGCTCGTCGAAAAAAGATGGTGGATAATCGGATATGGGTCCTACACCCTCCCATTGCTCTCCTAGCTGAACAGACAGAGGAGGCTTAAGGTTGTGCGGCTGCACGACAAATCACGTCACGTCAGAAAATAATATTATGAGATACGAAGGTTTGGGAAATATAAATAATTCTCACTCCGATTTTGGTAACGTGAAGACAGGAAAAACATTCGACGGCAGGGAATCCGTAGGGATATATTAAATGCATCGAACACTTTTCGCAATGCACGGTTCCACTTTGGGATCCTACGAAATAAAAAAGGTAAAATAATAGCAAGAATGAAAAGAAAAAGAGGAAGAAAAAAGAGAATTACTTTCTAGCACCATGTTGACGGCTTTACACCAGGGACACCGGATATGAGAGGATCCGCGGGTATATGTAGAAAGCTTTTCGCATTCTCCGCACACAATTTGCAATCGATCTGCATTTAGAGATATTAAAATGGTTTTGTATTTCAATTTCAATTTCAAATAATGAGAAAGTTGGACTCGCCTGGAGGATCCGGGCTGTCTGACTCTACGTGAGGAGGCGACTCCTTTTGAGTTGAATCTGGCGCTTCGTTTTCAGTCTTGCCCGTATCCATCGGTGGTGGGTCCGAGGTCTCTCCATCGGTTATCTCCGCGTAATCTCCATTTGAGTTCGTAAAGGAACGAGATTGTTCAGAGTTCTCGCCATCGTTTTCTCCTCGCCACCTTTTAAGTGGCGGTGATTCATCCAGCTCGACATCCGATTCAGTCAGCTCGTCATCCGATTCAGCCATCTTATCGTGTGATTGGTCTGAAAATATTTCTCTTTCAGGCGTATATCCATCTGAGTCCGTCTGATACGGCGCATATTCATCCCTCTCCAGAATAGGAGATTCCGGTAGTTCATCGCTGAAATCTGATTGCGGTGATTGTGGTAGTGGTGGCGGTGATGACGGTAGCGGTGGTGGAGATAAGGGCAGAGGTGGCTGCAGTGGTGCGAACGAGTCCTGTTCTGGGGACTCCCATGCCTCGCTTTGAGTTGTTTCATATTCTAGTGAGGTTTTCTCAGATTCCAATTCAAATTCGAGGTTTTGTACTTCGCCCACTGCACATTTGGGATACAAAGGGCCTATAATCTGGGATCTAATTCGTGGTGGCGGCGGGGATGACGGTAGAGGTGGTGAGAACGAGGCCAGTTCTGGGGACTCCGATTTCTCGCTTTGAGTTGTTTCGTGTTCCGTTTTCTCAGATTTCAATTCATCGAGGTTTTGTACTTCGCCGACAGTGCATTCGGGATACAAAGGGCCTGCGATCTGGGATCCAATTCGTGGCGGCGATGACGGCAGAGGTGGAGGTGGCGGCAGCGGCGGCAGCGGCGGCAGCGGCGGCAGTAAAGTCGAGTCAAGTTCTGGGAACTTCATCGTCTCAGTTTCAATCGATTCTTTTTCTAGCGGCGGCAGTAAAGTCGGGTCAAGATCGGGACGCGACAGATCTGTTATCTGGCATCCAATTTGTGGTGGTACCGGGAGAGGCGGTGATAACGGCAGAGGCGGAGGTGGAGGCACCGGCGGCAGTAACGACAAGTCGAGTTCTTGGAACTTCATCGCACATCACTCATCAGCGAATTAAATGTTAAATGAATGGACCGTGTTAATTCAACCATATCACTCCAATTTTCCTACTCAATTAACTTAGCTCGCCAATTAACCATCTCGTTTTGAGCTGCCATTTAAGGGATTTTTGGTTGAACGGTCTATTTTTCACAAAATAAAAATAAATAAATAGGTCTCTCAAGTTAGCAACCACATTAACAACGCACTTATCAATTTAATTAATTAATAATCTAATTAAATATGGACGATTCTATGTTATATATATTTTTCGAGTCATAGTCAAATTAAAATTAAAATGAATAATTAGAAAATCTTAAACATGTCTTATTGGTGTCAAATGTCTAATTTGGGTGATTCTGTTCTCCATATCAATATCCATATTCCTAATCTGTCTATTGTATCCGCTAGGGGTGTCAACGGTTCGGATCCGGTTCGGATAGTGGTCATACCAGATCCATATCCATATTGTCGGATCCGGATACGGTTCGGATAATAAACGGATACGGATACGGTTCGGATATTGTCGGATACGGATACGGATATGGTTTTGTTTCGGATATTAAAACGGATATTATGTTATCATAACGTAACTTACTTTTTAGCTATAAATATATATAATTTGTGACATGAACGATAAATATGATTATATTTAAACATAATTTTACGATTGTGAGTTAAATCATTTACAAATCATTAATTTGTATATGATTTTTCAACTAATATCAAATATAATACATAAAAATAATATATAATATGAGTATCCGAATCCGATTTCGGATACTCGAATCTAGTTTCGAGTATCCGGATCCTAAAAATACCCGGATCCGGAACACGGATCCGGTTCCCGCACCAAAATCGAATATCGAATCCGGTTCCGGATCTTAAAATTAGCAACCAGATCCATATCCGGATCCACTCGGATTCGGATATTTTTTTCGAATCCGGATATTTTTTCGGATACGGTTCGGGTCGGTTCGGACAATATCCACACCATTGACACCCCTAGTATCCGCCCTTCCTATTAATATTGTACCATATGTTCGAAAATTTTATATGAAACTCTCCTCCACAATTTTTGATGATGTTAATATAATTTAACTCATTAATTTATTGATTGATATTTGAATGAAACGTTAAATCATAAATTAACATAGTTAAATCATCAATTAGAGTTTCAAATCATAAATTAAGGTGTAAAATTAAATTTTAAAAATCATGTTATGTCATCAACGATTGTGGGAGAGAGTACTAAAAAACATACATCACTACTCTTTTTATGTATAACATCCAAAAAAATCACATTAGTAATGTTAACATTGTAATTGTTCAATCTGCAAATCTAGCTCTTTCGCCAGACATCTTGGCGAAAGAGGTTAAATGAAAGTTTTGTGATGTTGTTTCACTAGGGTTTAACCAGGGTGAAAAATATAATTATTATGATCATAGATTAAAATTCTTGGATTTAAACTGTCTCCCAAGACGGTCTCGCGAAACAACTTGAATCGTGTTTTTTTCACCTTGACCCTTTTCAGATTCCCTACCGAGGGGCGAGGGAGAAGTGGACGGGAATATCATTTCACGTGTTTCGTCAGGGAGCTTGGTGGCCGATGGGTAACCGAGTCTGTAGCAATGGTACAATCCCACTGCTTAGAAATGTGGCTCATATCTATCATGCCAAACGGGCTTGACGTTGTGGTGCCGAGGACGCATAGGTGTTCCAATCACATGATCGATACTTGTAAGGCTCGGGACGGGTGTAGCTCCTAAAGTGAAAGGATCGGAGGATATGTCTCCTCCTCACCGGAGTCACTCCCCTGTACGAAGACGTTGTCCTCCTCGACTGGACCATGACTACACCTCGTGTTGTACGTCATCAAAACTACCTCGAAAAATACGAAATGAATCTTAATATAATAATACTATATTATTAGGTACACCACAATAATTTCTGAAAATGAGAAAATGAGAAAATTATTATTATTATTATATAAAAATAAATGAACTAATTTAATAATTATAAATAATAGTAATATAATAATAATAATAATAATACAAAAAATAAATGAACTAATGTAATAATTATAAATAATAGTAATATAATAATATTAATATACAAAATAAATATAATAATATAATAATACCAAATTAATCCAAATAATATAAATAATAATGTATAAAAAATGTTATATAATATTAAAATAAAATAAAATAAATATTTCTGAAAATAAAATATTATAATATATTAAAATAATATAAATCATTATTTCTGAAAATAAAATATTGAAATCTAATGACATTAAAATAATATAAAATAATTATTTCTGAAAAATATACAATAATATAAGAATATTAAATTAATACAAAAACGTAATTAGTAACTTCTGAAAATAATATAATTAATAATTTCTGGAAAATAATAATAATAATTTCTTAGAAGTAAATATAATAATATAAATAATAATTTCTGGAAAATAATAATCAAATTAATATTCAAATAATAATATAAATAGTATTTTCTGAAACATAATAATCAAACTAATATTTTCTGAAAATGAATCAAAATAAATTCAGAAAAATAATATTTTATTAAAAAATCGTAATAATTTAAAAAATATCTAAAAATCAAATTAATCAAACTAACTAAATAAATAACATATTTCTTAATCAACATAATCCTAAATCGTAATTAATTTGATTAGTACTTTTAGCAATTAAATTTGTAAAAAAAAAAACTTTCCAAAGATGTGAGAAACATGACCTTCTATTCAGATCAAAGATTTTTCAATTTTTTGAGATTTTTGGGGAATTTTTTAAGTGTTTTTAATTATCAAATATTCATATCTAGAAGTTTTATTTTATTAGATTATGATAAGCATACAAAAATTGTGCTCATCGTAATAAGCACAAATTACAAAGCAAATCTAACAATTAAAAATTTCTAAATACTATTTTTTTTATACTTAATTAAACATCTTAACCATTCTCCTTTTAGAATATTAATATATTCATATCAAAATTTGAACACCATATACCTTACCTAAATATCATATAATTTTCCAATGATTTCAATAGCGGTGCAATAGCATAAATAACGATAAATATTTTTAAAACGCAATATCGCAATATACTAAATAACGGTCCTATATCGTCGTCATAGCACAATAACAGTAATCACATATACATAATGTTGTATCGTAATTTAAAACATTGATATTTTCTAATATCATTATATCGTTTTTGAAAATATTTTGTACGACAATACACCTTTAAAAAAATATTACATGACGTCGTCTGAATAAAAGACATACAAATAACAAATGGTCACTCGTTATGATTGTCGAATATAATTTACAAACAACACAAAAAAAATCGTTCAAGATATAAGAAATAAAATTGAGGCCAATACCGTTATTAAATTTGATACTTCACAGCAATGTTGCAAAAAACGGTCCTTAACGGTATTTAACGGTCCAAAAAACGGTTAACGGTGAGTTAACGTTATGTTTTTTGCATAACAGTTTGAAATAACGGTCAACCGTTATTTGACCGTGTTTGACCATTTTAACGGTCCTTAACGGTGTTATTGTCACCGTTATTTACATGCAATATACTGGACCAAACTTCAGCTGAGGTTTTGAACGAGTTAGAATGAGAATTAGCAAATTATTAAAATATCAAATTTGTATATCTTTTTAAGTACAATCATTTGGGTATCTTGTTTGTAATTTTTCGTTATCATTTGAGCTCTAAAAATCGTCCACAAAAACGGTGCTGATTGATTTTTAGGATTTCGGTTACAATTTTAACACTGTTTTTTTTATCAAGTTAGATTGAAAATTAGCAAATTATTTAAATACCAAAGTTTTAGATCTTTGGAATTTCTACATTAATAATTTAATAATAAAATTATATAAAATATATTAATAATATAATATAGTCATAATAATAATAATAATAATATAATTCTATTTATTCCCACCCGTGAGTACACATTGGACCTAAATGTTATACATCGCAAAAATTTGTTTAGACTTTTGATGTATAATATTTTGTCGGTTTAAACTCTGTATGTTACGCTTGTTTACACTTTGAATTGTAATGTTTGTGTTTATTTTATCTTTAAAGTTGAATTATAGTTATAATAATTTCAAAAATATAATAATATTATATATGATATATAATTACGGATGAGTGTAACCGTTATAATACCGTTATGTCACCGTTATATTATCGTTAATTGACAAATCATTTTAACAGTGCTTGACCGTTTCGTTCCGTTAAACGTTATCTGCAACATTGCTTCACAGACAACAAATTGAAATTATAGATTCAGCAACATAACCTTCTTGGTATAAACTCGTACGCTAAAACATAAATTATAGATTCAATCAAAATATAAATGTATATTACAAATTGTTTGGCAATGGCTAATGCCAGAATAATTAGCCATATTTATCGAATGTAGAAAAGGAAGAAACATCCCAAAGATTGCTACGCGTAAAATGCAAATCTCAAATCCAAATTGGTTAAGAAGCCTTATCGAAAAATATCATACGATTGTCTTCTCCCGTCACCGACAACTTATATATTACTTACGACATTTTTTTTTTTGGTTTAATGAATTTGGATAGGTGTTTCCCCTATCGTACTTAAAAAAAACCAAAAGAAAATGATAAAATAAAACAAAGCTATAACTATAATTAAAAGAGCCACAAATAACCCTGTCTTGAAAAGATCCTTTCCTAACCAAGTTTTATCTTCATAATCCGCACCGTCGAATTTCAGCTGCATGATTACGATCCAAGATCAATGGAAGGTTACTGGGTATTGAATTACACCGGGATAAAAGAAAGGATTATATATAAAATAAGAGAGTTTTATTCGAAATTAGCAAATGAACAAGCAAGAGAAACACAAATGATTTAATGTGAGAGAAAACGAAAAAACGAGGAAACGAAAAAACCTGAAAATAGACTATATTTAGTTACAGTACTTTTTTCTTCAACAAAGTATTGATTGGATGTAAGTGCTAACTGGGATAATACTAGCGTTACACTGGGAGTATTATAATTATATTTTTTATTTGATTGCGAAGTATTATTCTTTATAAATTTATGAAGATAAGGACAATACATCTCAAAATTAAATTATATCAACATAATTTTATAATTCATTTGAATATTATCATGTATATATTTCCCAGTTATATTACGCTGCACTAGCAAATGACTTTTTCCAAATAATAAAACATATATTGGTGTTGATATGTTATATCTTCTATTTGTTTTTTAGATCTATGTGAGTTTATTTTAAATAATATAAACTTGATATAACCGAGTCTAAATTAGGTGGCATCCAACAGCTAAAACAAACCCAAAAAATTCAATTTCATCACAAGGGCAACACATAAAGATTAGAAAAAGTCTGAATTGCTAAAACAAAAACCAAAAATTTCGATTCTGACAAAACTCAAAATACAAGTAGATATGTTCTACACGATAACAAGCACTAATCTCTTAAACCAAAAAGTACGCTCCTTGTTTAACTCTCAGTTTGCTCTCTCAAGCGACGAATTGTGCTCCTCACAGTCACTGCACTCGCGGTACTGCAATTCAAAAAAAAAATTAATAACTCTTTTATATATTCATGAAGTTTCTTATTTTTGTAAGGGTATATGTGACATTTTGCCAAAATATTGACTCTATCGAGGAAATGGCATATATTGAAAACATACTTAAGGGTGTATGCTCCACCAGCCTTAACCTTGCCGCAGTCCTTGCATCCCCAAATACCAACTGCCTTCCTTTTCACTGCAAACTGAAAATACGAAACACACAGAATTAATTTCAAAACACTAAAAAAAGTTTTATCAAAATAAGTTAGTTTAGATGTTTAAAATAAACATTACCTTTCCGCAGAACTCGCAGAAATACTTGGCGTGCTGAGAAACTTCCATCTTCTTGATCTGCTTCCTCAAACTGGCACCATACCTGGTTCCTATATTTCAAAACATGAAAACGGAATTAGGAAATTATTTTCATAATTAAGACATTTTTTATGAAAATTAGTAAATACCATATTTGCCGACGATTCCAGCCTTCTTGGTACGTTTCGTCTGCACAAACACCACGAACTCTTGTTAGACAAACATCAAAATTGAAAATGTGTAAATTAACTCATTTGGCACATTCTAGTTATTAACTTAATTCATCATTGTTAAAATGATCCAAGGTTAAATTTAAGCAATCACAAGTGAAATTCGAAGCAATAGAGCCATTTCCTTATCCTCTATTATCACGATATACACATCTAAACAGAAGAAATATTACTGAATCTAGCATCTAACTCCAATTTTTCAACAAAAAATCATCACGAAGCAAAAAGAAGAACGAAATACCCAATGAAATTACGAACGAAACAATGAAAACATACCATTGTGATGGAACTTGCAAATCTCTGGATGAGAGAAAAGCTTCAGACGAACCCTAATGACCGGCGGCGGCTGAGAAACCCTTGTTTACGCGCGTGGTGATCACTTATATATAGTTAGGGTAAGGTTACTCGTTCATTCAATCTCGACCGTCAGATCTCCTTCGACGGTCAATATTATTTATTTTAATTAGATATATAGGCCTTACATTACAGGCCATAGGCCCGAATGAAAAACAATTATAATGGCATAATTTCATGTGTACCCCTTCAAATATCTAAAATATCATGTATACCCCTATTAAGTAGGAAATATCACGGATACCCCCGGAGTTAGAAGAGAGGAAAATGCGGGGTGTAGGAGGGCCGCTTCTCTGCGTAGGCGATCTCCTCTGCGACGTGGCCGACGACGACAACGTCAGCTCCGTCGATGTCGAAGAAACCACGGCGATCACTTCTGTTACTGTTGAAGCTTCCTCACCGTCCGATCTAAACCGCCTTTTTGAGGTCTTTTTTCTTCTTCTGTGTTTGTGTGCCCCGATTACTGTTAGAAGAAAAAATTGGTGTAATTTTGAACCAATTAAAGAACTTAAGAGATTTGAGATGTACATAGGATCTCAATGCAGAAATTTGATTCATGAATTATGACTTTTTATACTCAATTTTGCCTGAAGTAGTCATGTACCATGCAATTGTGTTCTAGTTTTTTGCAAAAACTACGAAATGGGACCAGAAAAAGTGGAAAAATTGTTAAAAACATTTTTAGAGGACAATGCAGTACTGATCTATGATATAAAGTAATACTTGTGACTTTGATTAATTGTTTTTTTTTCTTAATTATTTCAGGAGCACTACAACGAGTTGATTAAAGCACTCGAAGGAAATGATCATTCATGGACCGACTTAATGCTAAAGGTATGCAATTACAATGTACAAAATTGATTCTTATAGGGTAAATTTCTTGTTTGTGCTCGAGAAGTTCGATACAAAATCGCTGCTTCTATAAAACATAGGAAATATCGCTTCTACACCTCTTAACCAGTCCATGAGTATTGAACTTATTTGTTTTTGTAGCTGTGCGATGCACTAAAGATTGCCGATAAATTGGTTGGATCGGCGAATTCGAAGGCACAAGTGGTACTCGAGAAGGTTGCTAAGCTTGAGAGTATATTGAAGAAGGGGGACTTAGTTGTAAAGAGTTTACACAATGTGCATCTTAACAATGCATAATTTGCAAATTGACCCCTTGATTTCATGATAGTCTTCCTTGCAAAAAAATTGCATCTTTGTTAACATATTAACTATACTTGTCTTTTTATTTTTTTGAGTAATTTGTTTGCTATTCGTAACACATATTTTCTATATTTGGTTGTTTAGCAAATATTCCTTTAGTTTTGTTAATGATGCTACAACATGAAGTTAATGCATATAAAATATTCATTCATTGTGTATAATTCTTTAATTTAGTTAGCATGTTCCAAAGCGCAAATGATATACGACTTGAGAAATAGTAGTACATACCAAGTAAAGAAATTTAAGAAATTTTCTATTAGTTTTGAAATATAAATACTCGAATAGAATAAGTATGATCTACAAACTAAGTTTTAGCTACAAATTCACCATTAATCATATCACCACCAGGTGTGTATCTCGCTGCTCCCACAATCGTTGCTTCGTCAAATCCTACAAAATTAAGTCGTTACTTTGGTTGATCTTCATTATTATTTATTTATTTATTTATTTAGGTTTAGGGATTTGAAATATATACCAGAAATGAACGTTTCGACCTCGTCTTCGTTTGAAATCAATGTGGATGATCCAATAAGAGGGGGATTAACATCCATCCATCTAGGTGGATCTACGGTAGCCCATGACATCATCATCGCATTCCTCTCCAAAACCCAATCACCCACTCTATCAACATTTCCTACGGAAATAGGATCGAAAACTACGCTCTTCACTTCATGCCTGTCCATAACATTTATCAGGTCAGAACATGCCATTTAATATTTAAAATCAAACACAACGCACACGAAAAAAAAAGAAAACTAACCTGTGTTGTAACTGGAGGTTGTGGTGGACAAAAGTGAGATCTTCGACGCGGTGACGTTCCAACAAATTCATTCTCTGATGAAGAGAATGTTCGAAAAAAACCGAATCTTGATTAAACCCTTTAGCGCTACAAGTCTGCGAAAGAACCCTTACAGCCAGTTGCATCAAATTCGGACAAATCTGCCCGTGTGTCATCCACCAATTCGCTGCAATACCCACAAAAGCAACAAAAAATCAACAAAAGAATAAAGTTATATACACTAATCAATCCTTCTTCCAATTCAATTCACACTAACCAGGAACTAACGTGCGTCTTGTTCTGACGGCCATGGGCCTCCGAAAATTCACGGCGCTCTCGGTTCTATACGTATTCAACTCCTCTTGTATCTTATCTTGTTTATTCAAATCGGGTACGAGTCTCTCTATGCAATCAAGCACACCCGAGAAAAGCTCATTCGATACGTCTCCCTTAACCGCGTCAAAAAATAAAGGATTGAGAAAAAAACCCGCGGCGTGAAGTGGCCGTGTTATTTGCTTATTATCCCATCTCCAATCGATAATTCTCAAATAAGGCATGTACTTGTTCTTATCCACAAGCAATTTTCTTATATTTTCCTTTGCTTGGTGGAATCCCGCGTATACGTACCCCATAGCCGGCCTTTTGGCAGAACAAACTATTTTAAGGAGCCGTACTAGTGGTTCCACTAACCGAACAATTAATGCACACTCAGACCAAAACATCGAACTATTTATTATATTCGTCACCGCTATTCTCACCGGTTTTTTCTTCGTTACCGACGAATGTAACCACTCGTCAGAGTGTACCATCGCTTTGAGCTCCTCTTTAAATCCGTACATGATTTTCAAAGTAAGAATGTTCGCCGCGGAACGAGTCTCCGCACAAGCTATCAAATCCTTCCCGTTAGTAAATTTTCTGACGAGGTTCAAAGCGACGACATCATTGTACACGAACCTCGTGATGGTTTTCGCGTTTTCGAGCACCTCTTGTACGGATTCTAGCGTCGATATATCCTCGAGAATCGCGTCGATGCATCGAAAAGCGCACGGAGACCAAAATAGAGTCGGGAAGGTTTCCATCAATTTCTTCCCGGCCATTGCGTAGGTCTCGGAACTATTCGTGATCACCTGAACGACGTTTTTCTCGCCTACTTCCTCCACCACGTGTCTCAGCAACTCGTAAAACGTGTCTGACGCGGTAACGATGTTGGTCGCATCGACGGATTTCAAGAATACCGTTCCTTTATGACAATACACGAAAAGATTGATCAAAATCTTGCCATCTTGCGTTGCTATTTCGTCTGCTAGCACGGAGCAACCGGTCTCGCTCCAAGACGCTTTGTAAAACATTAATTGGGACTTTACCTCCTCCAAAACCTTATCTAAAATTCGACCACGAAACTCGTGGTACGAAAACTCGCCAACTGGCACTCCTCCCGATGCGGTGGAAATCGCATCCAACATTGGTCGGAAGTGCACCGAATTCACCGCCTCCAATGGCACGCCTGCATCGTACAAGAACCTTCCTATAGCTGTATAAACCCGATCTTTATCCACCGAGACGGTCGAACTCGAACCGGGTCTACAAACACCCGCCATGTCATCAAACGGCATCAGAGCCGAAACATGATCCATCGGCGAATCCGTGTCGAATTTAAAACGTTTCTTTTTCCTACCACGTTTCTTCACAGTGTCGTCTTCTATCATGTCCACCACGTCGTTTAAATAACCTACGTCCATGACGTTGGTGCCGTTGGTGGGAGCGGGACAAGAATTAAGTTTCTTCATTTCTTCGGCGATTTTCTGACGTTTTCTCTTTCTTTCTAGGGAAGCGCCCAGGCTGTCAAGCATGGCGTCTTGGACTTCGGTGGGCACCTTGGAGCAGCAAGAAGCATTTCCTTTCTGACGCGCCAGGTGCTCCTTGATGCGGTGAATACCGCCACCCATGAACTGTTTCAAACAGTACACGCATTTAAGAAGCGTTTTGTCGCCTGAACGAATCAGGAGACAATGCTTCCATGCAGGATCGTGCTTTTGCGTGCTGATTGGTAGGACTATCTCCGATGCCGACGCCATTGCGCTCAACCAACAAAAAATCTGAGCTTAATTGTGCACAATTATTGTGTGACACAGTGCAAAAATAGTATTAGCTTGAAGATGATTACAGAATTCGAAACCAATTGGGGGCTTAATTACGTAATCCTTCTCTCTGAACCTCAATTGTACAGCACATCTGAAAATTTAAAACCTTAATTACCACCTTCCCTTAATTCGATCACTCTTGAACCGAGATTAGATAATTGACAATAGATTAAGGAAAATTTGAGGATTTGAAACGTACCGGTGTGAATTCCGCGGCTTTTCTTTTCTTCGACCGGTCGACGCGTAGACCGAAAAGGAAGGGGCGGTCCGGTTTGATTGTTTTGTTTGTGATGGAAAAGCTGAGGAAATTAGGTTTTCGGTTTTTGACCGGTCGAACCGGTGGGTTCGGAGAGAAAAAACGAAAGTAACGGTTCTGTTTGGATATACCAGCGCAAGTGCGCAAGCCAGCCGGTTCTCTATTTTTGGGTAGAGCCGTGTTTTCACTTTTTAGTGGCGCACAAAATTAATTTATCAACCATACATTCATATGTCAAAATAGGTGAGTTAATTAAACCTATCGATCAGATGAACTATCCATAATGCAAGCATAGGAACCACGATTAATTCACACTAGGTCAAATAGGTGAGTTTATTTTTTTTCCAATCTAACGAATTAGTGAAGTTTAAGCTAATTAATCTATCAGGTTTTTAAAATCAGTGTTTTTAAAATCCGATTTGAATTAGTTTTGGAATATTTTCTGAAACAAAATTATTTTTCGAATTTATTTCTTAAACAGGGTTACTGACAGAAATCCTCTTGCATATTTAGTCCCACAAACTCAAAAAAGCAACTTTGATGAGATGGCAAGAGAATGGTAAGTGAATTGATTAGTATTATTAATTAATTCAATTAACGACTTAATTGATTGTTTAATTAAATTGACTCGTTAATTAATATGTACTAATATTAGCATGTTATAAATTATTTGCGTGTCAATTAAACGTGTCGATTAATATTTAATTGAATCAATTAAAAACATTAATCAATTCATCTAATTATTTTTTGTCCACTCATCAAGAATGTTGAGATGAATTTCCGAAGGCCACGTATATTTTCCCTATTTCTTTGGGATTTCGTTGATTGACTTTGATCTCCTTCCATTCTATAAATAAATAACTCCATTAAATTAACATAAAAATAGAACATTTGATCCATGGTTCTGAATATCGAACTCGGATTTGGACTCGGTCGGCTCTGGCTACTCGGGACTCGGTCGACGTGGAGCAGAATTGGCCGAGTAAAAAAAATAAAATCGGACTGTTCGAAAAAAAATCAGAAAAACAAATAAAAAAAATAAAAAAATATTTTAAAAATAGATAAACATTCATAAACATGATACACACTAGTTCAACTCATAAAATCCAAATTACTACATTAAAAAAAATAGATTACATAACCAACATTACATAACAAAATTACCACATTAAAAACTTCTACTGCCAAAAATTGTGACGAGCGGGTTGCATTGTGTAATCATCATCCTCATATTGATCATAAGGAGATACATTTGTAAATTTGTATTATCGAAAATGTTCATCATTGAGTCGAAGGGTGAGCGGTTTTCGTGTTGTTCGTTACCAATATAAGGATCGGAATAGTTTTCATTGTTTGCGCTTGCACGTGATCAAATATTCAAATTGGTAAATACAATTATGTTATAAATATAGACTATATAGTGCAAACTTGAAATTGATGATTTAGTTGATGGAAATTAAAGTTACAAGCATAGAGTCATATTATTGAAATCAAAGTTGATGGACTCATGTGACCATATTATGTTGCTAATGTATATATTCAAGCATGAATATAATATAGCCAAATTGTTTTGCCAATGTATATAATTTAAGCATGAATATAACGTAACCATATTACTTTTAAAAAAAAAAAAAAAAAAAAAAATCGGTGACTCAGGTCCGATTTTTTCGGGGCTAAATCGTCTCGGTGGCCACCGAGTCCGAGATACTCGGCCGATATTACGAACCATGAATTTTGATCCATTCAAAAAATATAAAAAAATTATCTATGAATCATGATATATAAATTTTAATTCAACAAATTTCAAGAAAAATCAACGAACAAAAACAATTAAACGAAGAATCGACGAACAACAAAAATTAAAACTAATCAAGAAGATATAAAATAAAGATCATGAGAGAAGAGAAGCAAAACCTACAATATTTGTTGCTACTTTTTGTTAAGTCAAGCCATTATGCATATATTGAACAGGAGACAATATTAAAGTATATGGAATTTTACACGTAAATAAAATAGTGAAGGCAGAAATAGAAAACCAAATGCATAAATACCCCAAATTATTCAAAGAAAAGGAAATATATAACAAACAGTAAAAAAGATATTTAAGAATAGAAATGAAAATATTTGTTGCTATTGCAAAATATTTAGACTGATTTACTACTTTGTTGATGTCGAAATATTGCATGGATTTATTAGCAATGTATGAGAAAAAAAATTTGACTAACTTTTTAGCAATGTATAATTTACTATTTTGTTGAAGACCACTTTGACGAAGACAACTTCACATATGACCGCAATTTTTTAGCAACGTATGAGAAGCAATGTATAATTTATAATTATCACAAAAAAATAGAATGAAATCTTTTTATAATTTACAATCATAAAAATCGATTGGGAACAAATAATTTCATTCATAAAGAACCGAATATTTTTTATTTGTAGCTAATTAACCATTTTGTGTAAATCAATTTAATTGAACAAAAAATTGAATATTCATGCAATAAAAAATTAAATGATGTATCCAAATGGAGAGGGATTTCTTGCACCATATAAATGTCAACGGTATCACTTGAATGATTGGAGAAATGGAATGTAACCAATAACGGCAAAAGAGTTTTTCAATTATAAACATTCCTCGTCCCGCAACGTCATAGAACGATGTTTTGACTTGTTTAAAGGAAGATGAGCAATTCTTGTGAGAAAATCATTTTATCATATGAAAATTCAATGTAGAATTATTTCTGCACGTGGACTTTTACATAATCATATTAGAAGAGATGTTTTTTTTTTTTTTTTGAAAAAGAAAGGCGGATGCCTACCTTGGAATTTTCATATATGAAAAAAATGATATTTACAAAGTGATATACGTGGTAATTAAAAGTAAGCTATCTCGGATACATGTCCATCCTATCTTAATTACTTATCCTACTTCATTGGATTGCCTCTTGCACCGCCGTTATTGCCGAATGGTGGGAGCCTCTTGTTACCTTGCGGAATATCCTTGCGTTCCTCTCCTTCCATATGGTCCATGCTATTGCCATACATAAAGCGTCCCATCCTTTTCTTTCATTTTTCGCAAGTTGTGCCCTTCCTTGATTCCACGCTTGTAAGGTTGTAACGTTACCCGGTATTATGGCGGGTGCATTGCACATTGTCCCGCTTAGTCTCCAAACGAATTTCGTGTATGTACAATGTACGAAAAGGTGATCTACCGTTTCTTGGTGTCTTTTGCATAGTTGGCACACATCTACATGCGGCCATCATTTGCGTTGTAATAGGTCGGCCGTGTTTATTCTCCCGTGGAGCATGAGCCATACAAAAACTCTTACTTTTAGAGGAGCCTTTGTTTTCCAACATTGTTTTTGCCATGGGGAACGAAGTCCCGGATCATGTAGTGTTTTGTACGCCGATTTTGTTGAGAAATTTTTGTATGCTTCCCATTTCCATTCTATTTCATTTGTCGTTGGGTTCCTTGGGGTAAATATCTAGTACGTCGGTAGTATTTTCCTAAGTTCTTTCAAGAAAGGGGAGATTTGGTAATCGGGTAATCGGTCTATATGATTTGTTGAATTGATGTCATACATCAAGAGAGATGTTTGTTGATCATATGAAAGAAAAATCTCAAGAAAATAATTCATCTCGGTTGGCGGATGAGATAGAGAATAATCGAATTAAACACATCAAAACAAGTGACGAGTTGACACATTGGAGATATACTCTAGCCGGACAAATGTTTAATCAGTGGAGGAATTCAAAAAATATTAATTAAACCAATTTAGTTATTTTGTATTTTGACTAATTATTAATTTTATAATTGCAATGATTTATTTTGATGTATTTTTTTATTTTATTTTATTTTTATAACAATAATTTAGTATAAATATGTTATTTTTATAAACAACACACGATCAGGTTTGTTTTTGGAATCGTTCTCTTTCATTTGGAATTTTGAAATTTCAAAGAAACTTATTTTTTATTATTATATTAATTTCTTATAGGTGGTTGAAAATGAATATTTCTGTAGAATGAATGATATACACGGCAAGAGATGATATTATCTCTCTCCACTAGTGTAATTTATTATTTCATAACCTATGTGTTCCTTTTCTTGATGTGTCAATATGCTCATATTTTTAAATTTCGATAACATACAATGGAAACTGTTTTGGTCTTTTATCTCCATTTTATTATGGAATATTATCATTTTGATGTGTCAAAACATTTAGTATAAACATGAAACAAGTCACTCCTATTTATGATAAAAGAATAACCAATGCTTTGTCGTAATTTGTACAACAAGCTATCTAATCAAAATTTTATTTATTTTTGTCATATAAATTGTTATAATCTAAATTGTGAGTATATTACTTTCTAAAAGTTTTAATATTTACTTTTCTTTATTAAAGTTAAAACACCGCAAGCAATAATGCGAGGGTTTTCCTAAATATTCCTAAATAACATCGACATTAGATCATGTATATAGTTTACTAAAAGAATAGGGGAATTGTTGAAAAACCCCCCAACTTTTTTGGAAATTCTGAAAAATCCCCTGTACTTTTAGAAACTCCCCTATCTTTTTTAGATTCCCTCAAAAACCCCCTATATTTTTTGCTTCTTCAAAAACCCCCTAACTTTTTTAGATTCTCTCAAAAACCCCCTATCTTATTATTATGTTTTTTTAAAAATAACCATTATACCCTTTAGTTTTATTTTTTAAATTTCTATAATTTAATAAATAATGAATATATATTAAACTATTATAAAAAAATTAAAAATAAATAATACATGATATTATAATATTATAATATATAATATATAGTATTAAAATATTATAATAAATAATATATTGATATTAAAATATCATTTTCAACAATTATTATAATATTTTAATATCAATATATTATTTATTATAATATTTTAATATCATGCATTATTTTTATTTTTTAATTTTATTGATATTAAAATATCAATAAAAATGTTATAATAATATAATATCATGCATTATTTATTTTTTATAATTTTATTGATATTAAAATATCAATAAAAATGTTATAATAATTTAATATCATATATTATTTATTGATATTAAAATATTATAATAAATAATACATAGATATTAAATTATTATAATAAATAATATATTAATATTAAAATATTGTAATAATTGTTGAAAATGATATTTTAATATCAATATATTATTTACTATAATATTTTAATACTATATATTATATATTATAATATTATAATATCATATATTATTTATTTTTAATTGTTTTATAATAGTTTAATATATATTCATTATTTATTAAATTATAGAAATTTAAAAAATAAAACTAAAGGGTATAATGGTTATTTTTAAAAAAACATAATAAAAAGATAGGGGGTTTTTGAGAGAATCTAAAAAGTTAGGGGGTTTTTGAAGAAGCAAAAATTATAGGGGGTTTTTGAGGGAATCTAAAAAAGATAGGAGGGTTTCTAAAAGTACAGGGGGTTTTTCAGAAATTCCAAAAAAATTGGGGGGTTTTTCAAGAGTTCCCCAAAAGAATATCATTCATACTTTAGCTCTTTTTTTGTTTATTGTACATTTTTATTAACAGTACAATGATAAGAATATTAATAATACCCGCAGAGAAGTCGCGGGTATTGTTCTAGTACAAACTTAATATATATACTGCTCAAAATAATGGAAATATCAAAATCACCGTAAACCGACAAAGATACGAAATATATACCTGAAATTAAATAAAAATACGCACATAATAGTCATAAGAAAAATTATATTTGTTTCCTTTACATTCCCCCACAATACTCGATGGACTGGCATAAATTTAATTGACTAAATTTTGTGCTAAATTCAAATTAATACGTGGTAAACAATAAAATTATGCAAATTAACACATTATATTAATTATGTGACAAAATCGTATTAATTAGATGGTAAACGATATTTATTATGTGGTAAACCAAATTATTAAAAAATGATTTGGTTTATTTAATTATTTATTATATTTGATTTTACACATGACAAGTCATATTTATTTTAACAAATTTTTATTATTTTATTTTCAATCATTTTTAAAAATAAAGTATTTTCATTTTCATTTTGCTAACTTTTGCGAACTTATTATTTTTAGTTTTAATGTTATATTTGTGTTTATTTTTTATTATATTTGTATTCATGTGTATCCATTTAACACATGTTAAACGATGTATTAATTCGGTCAAATAACTTTTTTTCCAAATTTATAGATTTAAATTTGATTAATTAATATTATAAATGGTGGTAAACAAACTTGTTTAAATTATTAAATAAATTAATGATGTGTGAAACGGTAGATCTTTTTTACGTTCTTTTTCTATGTAGGATGGAAAAAAAAAATATTTATGGTTTACCACCATCATTAATGCAGACGCCAACACATCAATCGATATAAGAAATTTTAAAGGGGACTTGCATCACCACTCTAGTCATAATTGTTAATCAGCTAATTTGCGATTTATGAAACCCTAGTCATATAAATTAGAGGGAAAAAGTTAGTATTATATAAAACTAGCATGACTCACGCGCGGTTTTCTTTTCTGCTTTTTTTTTTAAAGATTTTTTTTTAATACTTGAGTTATATATACGCATATTTTCAAAAAAGTATGTATGACGTAGTAGTTTTAGTAAGATCTTTTATTTACGAATGTTTAATTTTCTTTTTTTGTATCATTCATATGATATAAAAATTTGAGCTTAAGTTGGGTTTATTTTGTTTCATGTATGTTTAAAAGTCAAGAATATATAACACTACAGAGAAAACATTAGTTTATTACATTGCAAAAAGAATATACGCCTGATGTTCGCAAGACGCAGTTAATTTTTTAACAAAAAAAATACATTTTTAGTTATGTTAGGTTTTATTTTTTATTCAATATTTTGTAGAGGTTATTTTTTTCATAATTTATTTTTGTTAAGCTACATTATGTTAGCATTTTTTTTTTATGACAACTTTAATCTTATTTATTGTAAGGTAAGGATATGCAAAATAAACAACATACTATGGCTACAATTTCAAAAAATATAACCTCTCCAAATAACTTTGAGATTTTTTGTGTTTGCATTTTCTTCTCCTTTCTACATTCCTTTCTTCACCTACAAAAGCTGCATCTCCGAACATTGCCACCCAATTTCAACTAAATTTTTTATTATTCTAACTAATCCATTCAACTAGAGTTAGCCTAGTTGGTCACACCTCTTGGCTAGGGAGCGAGGGGTGTGGGGTTCGATTCCCAGCGGGGACAGTGGATTATAGATTAAATGTTAAATGAGTGAATAGAGTGTGTGGCCTACGAGTTTGTAATAAAAAAAATAAAAAGGAGATTGTGTTTGGAAGTGGGACTTTGAGCCCTCTCCGAATTTACTCAAAAAAAAAATTACCACCCAATTAACCATAAACGTTGAATTAATAGAAAAAAGCGACATTTGTTTGATTAATATGTGAAAAACAGTTTATTATTACTAAATTTAGTGAAACGGAACGACTCATGGTTATTATATAAAGGGAAGAATTGTACAAGAAAAGAAAGATAATCGAGATAAGAAAAGAATAAGAGAGCAAAAGAAAAATAGGAGAACGATATTCCTAAGATTAGAAAAACAAATATTGTGCTGATTTTTCTCTTCTCCATAGCTCATTGTTCTAACACCAACACCTCTCCCTTTTCTCTCCCACTAAATGGAGAACCAGGTATCTACCGGGCTAAATGTCGTAGGTGCGACTTTTTAAATTTTTTAAATTGTTTATTTATTATTGAATTACATAACGGCGCAATAGCATGACAATATCGTCGTTTTATCGCAATTTAAAACATTGAATTATTGTTTTGCAGACATCCTCTGCTCAGACATCATGATACATTTTCTATGGTATATTTAAATACAAAATAAATAAAAGTATAATTATTTCAGAATTTTTTTGATTGTTTATTTTATGATAGGTATCACATGCTGAAATGTACTGTGCACATGAACCAAATAAAGATCCGAATTTTGATAATAATGTCCGCTCTAGAGGCTATTAACATACTTGCTTCGTTTTGGGAGGAATCGGAGGAGGAACCGAAAACTAATCATTTTGTGAAAGTGATATTCATTTTTGGTTACCTAGGTTGGGGGATCGTGTTCTACTACAAAATAAAGAAAGAAATGGTATATTTTTTTTATTTAGTCTTATAATAATAATAATAATAATAATAATAATAATAATAATAATAATAATAATAATGGTAATTATTACAGAAATATTTCATTGCATCATTGTATTGCTTCTTCGGTATAGCAGTGATATGTGAATACTCCCCCAAAGACGTCCCCAGCACAGTTGCGGTGATCTCGAGTGCTCTAGTTTCATCCTTACCATTGGTTGCCAACCAATGGACAAGCGACACGAAAGAATTCATAGAAGGTTGGATCATCTTTGTACGAGTTGTCGGTACTTTGACCAAGGCTCTGAAGTCGTGTAATTTTGAGGACATTTTCGAACCATTCAAAAGCATAAAAACATTTATGGTAATATTTTGACTAATATATATATATATATTTTTTAATTTCTTTCTATCATATACTTTTTTTTTTTTTTTTTTTTGTTCATTTAAACAAAAAATTTCATAAAAGATAAATTTTATAATATATTCTTTTACAAATATAATTAATTACTAAAATATCCAAAATATTTTTTTTAAAAGGATATACGACACGACTCCTATTTTTTAATTTATTTATTTCAATGATATTTCCAATTGAGTTTGCTTTATTTATTTTATAGATTATAGTTAGTGCTACTTGGGCCTTAATGGCGGGAATCATTCATTTAACTTCATGTTTAAAGAAAAAGTTGTATGGGTACTAGAGCACATAGGAAGGCACCATCTTCCGATGAACGGAGGTGGAGAATTGAACAAGCTAGCACAGAATTAAGTATAATAAAGTTTCGTGTGGATGAGTTGAGTGATCTGGTACGTAACAACGACTTCGAAATAACAAAGAGTTCAATTCATAAAATTTGTTCCTACGTCGAATAAATTATTAAAATTTAATTTGTAATAATCAGTGAATTTTCAATTTGTCAAAAATTATATTATTTTGTAAAATTTTCATACTTTTTACGTGCGTGATTTAACTCATTATTTGAGCATTACTAAAGTCGAGCGACCATGATAGCGTAATATTAAAGTCTTCGGGCAAAATGATCATTTTTAATAAGTTGGGGAATTTTGAAAAAAAAATAAAATATGTAGGGGATTTTAAGAGAATATAAACAAGCAAGAGGGGTCATAATATATAGTGGATAACATAATATTTAGCGATCTTCGTCGGTATAGTTTCGAATTATAGATAAATAATCGGGTGTACATATCAGAATTGACGTGAACGTAGTGTATATGTTACTTTGCTTAATAAAATAAAAATATTAACTGGTCTAAATTGGACAAATTAAAAGTTATATTACTCGTGACGGATAATTGAGAAGTTTATGTAGCCTCTGATGAAATTTACACGGAAAATTCTTAGGAAAATGATCAATATATTTTGCTCTTAAAACTCTTTCCATTCTTTAAACCAATTTACTGTCTTGCTCGAGGGCAGAAATTTCAATGATATATTTTTCCTGGATTTTTCTAATACATTCCAACATTACCAGAAAAATATGACGAAATCAACTGAAGAAGAAAACAAATAATTTCATTTATGTTGCACACAACAAACTAGAATATTCAAGTTCGCATCCTTGCGATAAACAAATATAAAAACCAACTTTCTCGCCGAAAGTCATCCAAAAATATCGACTAATAACTACGACAAATTGAACAACCAATACAAACATTTTACTCACAAAAAGTCGTCCCAAAAAAATGAATTAATAACTACAACAAATTGAAGCAACTCCAATACACACATTTTAAATTAATCTCAAAACGATACAAGAGCAAACCCAACAAACAATCTATTCGTACAATGTTTCTCTAACATTGACTCGATCTTTAGTACGTAGGAGGGTCAACGGTTTTTCTAGACCCTCTCGTCCAATGAAGAATCTCTAATACTATCGTCGTTATGAGAAGAACGGATAATGTGAAACCATACCCAACTTTCCAAGACATACCCGCACCGGCAAAATGAATTCCTAACACGATATTTACCGCTGCGAAAAATAAGGTCAATCTGCCTGCCCATTGGTGGTACCAATTCCAGTACTTTCTGTACTTCGAGTCCTGGTCAGGTCTCGCGAAGAAGGATAATATCTACAAATTATACACAATGAGTAAAGAAGGCATTGAGAAGGCAATATATCTTTTAAGAATATAATGATTAATAATATTTAATACCTGAACAATACCCAAGACGAGGATGAATATCCCGATTCCCCTATGCGCGGCCACATTCACGTGCAATTTATTATACAACGCAACGCCGGCCACCACCGCAGCTAAACCGAATATAAAAGCCAGGAATTGAATTCCCACATGAAGATAAAACCAAAGTGGGTCCCACCTCCTACAATATCTCGAAACAATTGCGCCTATCGGAGCAAGTACGCCCCATCCGAATATAGCAAGGGCACCGTGCGATCTCTTTAGATTGTACGGGTATGCGGAACTTGACGTGCTACCTGCCAAGAAGAAGAAAATTTCACTTCCATTATTAAAATATAAAATGCATGAACAAAAAAACGAACCTGTGGAGAAATCGAAGGCCATGGATATTTTATCCTCGTGGACCTTCAACTTATTTTCAACAGGAATACTCGCCCCAAAAGCAAACAAAAGTTGCTGTCTCGTAACTTGTGCAGGAAATTTCGCCTTGAAGGCCAAGTAAATCTTGGCTTGCTCGACGATTACGACCGGTTCGGACTGGGTAGATAACAACAAGTTGCCCTCGTTAACCTCCACTTGGGAGGTGGTTTGGCCCTTCAAGTAGAATTGCTTTATGTGCGGCAAACCCGTTTTACCCATCCACCCTACAATTGCACTCGATCCAACCATAAACCCGTCTTTTGAAAATCCCATGCCCACCCAGCCCGTGGCGTATACAGTCGAAAGTACAATTGTTAATGTGTGATCTTTGCTCTGTGAATACTGTAAAAAAAAAAGTCGCGAACTATATCAATTATCCAATAATTTCTCAGATCCAACTTGGATTCAAACAAAATGTTCAGAAAAAACTATAATTGATATCCATTGTATATTAGTTTGTAATAAAGTAAATCAAAGTGGGTTAATTGAATAAATTACCCGCAAGACAAAAGTATTCCAGACAGTGCGGCAACTGAGGTCGGAATAGTTCCCGGCGAGCACCGCCGGCAAGTCGGTGTCGCATCCGTCGACTGTGTCTTGCGCATTGACACCCAAAACGGCAAAAACGATTACGGAGAGAAATAACAGAAGAAAGGAAGAGGCTTTCGCCATTATAAGTTCAGTAATCTGGAGTCGAGGCCAGACTGTGAAGATGGCAATGCGAGATTTAGAAATTTGGCGGTTGAAGTGAGGAAAAAGGGAGAGTTGAGAGGTTGCATCTGGCGGTAGCTCAAGTGTCTATTGAGTGGGAGAGAAAAAGGGCCCCCATTGCTGTGCTGGGCGTGGGGGTGGGTCACTCACTAGCTGGTCTATCTGTTGCCTGTTGGTGTGTGTTCTACACTCGTACCGACTTTTTTTCCGTACTTTTTTCTTTTTCTTTTCTTACTATTTTGTCTGAAACTAATGAATGCATTCAAAATTAGAGATGAACTCAATTATAATATAATGCATTCGAAATTGACTCATTATGTATGTATATGTTTTAGGACTTGGGATATATTGTCGGCAGCAAATGTCTGGTATTTGAAAGCACAAAATTGGCCTCACAAGCCACATGGAAGCCAAAAAAAGAACATACGATGATACGAAGGAACAAGCATGTACTGCTCACAAACTTCTTTTACGAAATTTATTTAAAAAAACCTCCTAACTTTTGTGAATATTATGAAAATTTTCTTATTTTGTTATTTCATTAAAAAAACTGCTAAATTTTGTGTCCTTTTTTATTATGTTTTTTAAAATGATTTGTTTGCCCTCGTGATTTTATTTGTAGCAAGTGTTTTGAATAAATGGTGGGAAATGAAAATGATTTTAAACAACAGTAATTATTTTTTTTTTTTAAATTTATACAAATATGTTGAAAAATGAAAATAATGATAAAAATAGTATATATATGAAAAATAATATTATATAATTTCAACAATTATTATATGGCTTTTTTGGTATTTTGTATAATAGTTAATATCTATGTATTATTTTAAAAATCATTATTTTTAATAAATCGTAGAAAACTAAAATATTTAAATAAAAATTAATCTATAATGTTTTCAAAAATATTTTGTACAAATAAATTGAAAAATAATGAAAATGTAAGAGCAAAATGATAATCTTTATAAAGCATAACAAAAGATTACGAAAGTTTGGTTTATGTTCAAAAAAAGTTCTAGGCTGTTTGGCAAGTGGAATTAGTATAATGGAATCGGATTATGAGGTGGAGTAAAAAGTTCTCGAATTAGTAATTCCACAGTTAAAAATGAAATTCATAAGAAAAGATAAGAAGCTTTTCATAATATTAAAAAAACATTAAGGAGTTAAAAAGTTCTCTAAAATGAATTTAAAACAATATTTTGTTACAAACTTAAAAAGAACATTAAACAACACAACAGATAAAATAATCAGCCCACTTATTACATTAATCACCCCACATATTACATAATGGAACGCTCAATAATACAACATAGCACCCTCTCAAATAATAATAACACAACAAGCTAATGATACAAACAACACTCGAGAAAATACAAGTAATTATACAACAACATAACAGGAACTATAACTACTACAAAAAAATAAAATTCATTCTCGAGCTAATCTCGAGAACGAGTCTAAATATATTAAGACCCTGAGATCCGCACCCTTTGAGAAAATAACTTGCTCGGTGACGTAGCAGTAAAAGAAACAACGAAACCGCGATTAACGAAAAAGACGAGGAACAGAACGCCTCGGTATTTTTCCCTCGAGCTTCAATCGTCTATAAGATTCTCTTATGTGGCACGGCCTGATTGGTCCACTGTCATTTCGTTCGCTCATAACTATCCGAGCTGCAACTCACAGATACAATTATTTTATATTTAGCTTCAATTTTAAGTTAATTAAAACTTGCATTATGCTAACCACCACAAATAAACAAAAGGAAATCTGGACCAACCAATAAATAAATAAATTGGATGAAAAGACAAATAATATAAAAGAATATCAACATGCCTGTTTCAATAAGCTCTCCAACAAACATTTTAGCAATTCCAGAAACGACAATATTTGTTGGTGCTGTTATCTTCTGAGTCCCTGTTATGCTTGCCAACAGCTATTATTACCAAAAAAATGCAAAATAATTGTAAATATATCAAGCAATGAATTGAATGAACTATGTAGTATATGTGATACCCTTTTTATGTTAGATTTTTGGAATCCAGAACGCCGAAACGACTCGTATCGGTTCATCTGCTCCTGTGTGAATTGCGATACAATTGCCCTGAAAAGAAAATTAATGACATGTATAATTAGGCAACGAATCACAAATTTATTTCATTTACACCGTTTGTATAATAAACTAACATACACGCTTTTCCTTTTTTAATCTATCCATTACTTTTTAATTTTTGCACTTCAAAACATAACAAGTTAATAACCTAATTCGTCAAACCGGCGCAAAAAGTATGATAGAATCGCAGGATCTTATGTGGATGGAACTTGGTAGAAGTAAATGCACAAATTCTAAGTATTATTCTCGAAGAACAAAACAATTCAGGTATATTTTGCTGCAATTTATACTTACTGCATCTTTGCCAGCTTGTCGGGATCGGCGGGGCCAGGAGGAAGTTGATCGAGGTGGGCCTCCATTTGCTCATCGTCTTCATCCTCTTCTTCCTCTTTCCCCCTCGCTGTCTGAGACGTTCCGCCTCTTCCATTGGCCGCAGCAGCAGGCGGACGACGTGGCTGATGGGATCGACCATCCTCCGTCTCCTCGTCGGGTTCTTCTGAGCCGGCATCATCATTGGCCTCGGTGGCCACAGCGTCGGCCACCGGAGATTCCGGCGGCGACTCCTGCTCTTCGACGGCCGCTTCAAACGGATCCTTCATTTTCTGAGAATTATGACCTTGGTAACCCTATGGAATGTCCAGACCTCCAAATATTAACATGTTAGGGGTTGGGCTGCATAAAATTCTTTTTAGCATATTTCAATTGCCCTTGTTGTAAGTGTAAATTAACAAAGGAAAATTTTCAAAAAAAAAATTTGGATAATGTAATCTTTTTTTATTTTTTGGGAAACTCCAAAGAATCCTATCTATCAAATTTTTATTTTCAAATACGCTCCCTATAGCCTAGGGAATAGGGATTAAAACTAACAATAAATATTGTTAAAAAAAATTTGACAAAAATATCTTTCTATTTACATATGTAGTAATTAAAAAAATATTATTTTTATTAATTTTAAAAAAATTCTAAAATAATTTAGCATATAATTATTTTATAAAAATAACTATTATATGTTATATGTTATATAATTATAATATTTCATACATTATATAACAATTCTCAGATTTGGGATCGAGTTTATCCGAAACAAGTTTTCGAAGTATACTCACATCCCCAAATATGCACAAATGACAATTTCGAAACCGTTTCGTTCCATATTTTATATAACGTCTTTTGTATCGGTTAGAAGGTTTATGGTACATATCTCATATGCAACCATCCATCAATGTTACGGTCTCAAGGGCATATCCCAAAAATATTTTTGGGAGATTCGTTTGACTTATCATTTATCGAACCATGTCCAACATACGTTCAATTTCTCCTTTCAGACACATCTCAATGTTCCGAATAAAGATAATTGTGAAACGATTCAACAATTACTTAAATGATTATCAAACTTAGAACTCAAATACTCGCCTCCTCGATCCTATCGAAGGGCTTAGCTCAAATACTCGCCTCCCCGATCCTATCGAATGACTTTGATTTTCTTGGTAAGTTGATTTCGTACTTCGTTTTTGAAACTTTTTGAACTTTTCAAAAGTCTGTTTCGGCACGCATATATTTCATGGTAATAAGATTATCTAGAACTTTCATGAAGAAATATATTTCATTTGAGCGATTTATAATTTTCGTTTTAATGGAATACCGAAAGGATGCGACAGTTTGACATATAGTTAGTAAAACCGTCATAACTTTCGCATACGAACTCCAATTGGGCTTGGAAAAATTATATTGGAAAGATAATTAGATTATCTACAACTTTCGTCAGGATATGTAGTCGGTTGGAATGATTTAACAATTTTATTTCAACATAATACTGAAAGGATGAGTGATGTTTTATGTTTTCAAAAGGTCTATAATAGTTATGCATATCTTTTGGCCCGTACTTATCCTATGTAGTGTATATATGATGTTTATCTCTCCTATAATAAGTTCATCCTACAGTCCGGAAATTAGAAACACATTTGTTCAATTTTTGAATAAGTGTGAACACCAGAGAGAGAGAGAGAGAGAGAGAGAGAGAGAGAAAGGGAGAAAAAACATTTTTCCCCATTAGAGAATTCAATCGGATCAAGCACGTTCACACGTGTGTCGTCTAGGTACTTATGTGTTGTGAACGAGAGACTACGACTCATGATGGATACGGAAGTTCGTGTTTTGTGACTCTTCGTTGGTGATCAAATCGGAGAAGTAAACGAGTAAAAGGCTGTGAAAATATGGCTCTTCATAATTTAAAATATCACTCGAAATTGCTTAACTACTTGAATTTGTATTATTTCAGGGTTAAAATTGGAAATTTGGTAAATTGAAGATGACGGCTGCGTTCCTCTCTCTTTTGTGATGAATTTGATATATAATATCATAATATTCAGAGAAGGGATGAGAGAGAAGTGAGGAGCAGGAAGAGATACCCGTATGTGGGCTCCACATGACGATCCAAAATTTCTACTTCAAACCAAGCAAAATCAAGATCAGATTCAGATTCCTCTCATTATCATGATCAAAATGGTATATTCACAATAACTATTTGTTGTATCACTGCCAAAAGGAGAAGTTTTAGTTGTGTTTATAACAAAAACAGTCAAAAGGTAAAGTTTTAGTGGCATTTACAACATACGCTACAAAAAAGTATAATTTTAGTGGCGACCACAACATAAGCTACTCAAAAGGTACAATTTTAGTGTACCCTTTACAGCATATGTTGCCATAATGCATAGTTTTAGTGGCTTTTACAACATGCTGCCAAAAGGTACAGTATTAATGGCCTTTACATCATATGCTGCCAAAGGTATAGTTTAGTAACGTTTACAACATATGCTGCCAAAAGTTATGGTATTAGTGTCTTTTGTCCTATATAGCTGCCAAAAGGTGTAGTTTTGTGGCATTTACAATCACAGCAAATATTATAGTTTTAGTGGAATTTACTGAATACACGGCCATAAGATACAGTTTTATGGCATTACCACATACGCTGCCATAAGATAAAGTTTTAGTGGTATTTACAACATATGCTGTCAAAAGGTAAGATATTTTGTATCTCATGTTCTGTTTTGCTGCCAAAAGATTTTAATTTACTGGGCTTTACAACCGCTGCCAAAAGGAACAATTTTAGTGTTCTACAACATATGCGGCCAAAGTTACACTCTAGCGGAATTTAGAACCGCTGCCAAAAGGAACAGATTAGTGTCATTTACAACAGATGCTGCAAGAAGGTAAGTTATTTGTGTCTTTGTTCGATATTGCTGCCAGGTTAGGTGGCATTTACAACATAGCTGCCATAAGTAGAGTTTTAGTGGCATTTACAACATACGATGCCTTAAGGTTGTGTTACCGGCATTTACGGTATATGCTGCTATTAAATCGAGCTTTAGCGTCATTTACCTAATAGCTGGCAAAAAGGTATGCACTGCAGACGGGTGTAGTTTTAGTGGGATTTTAAAACATATGCGGCCCTTAGGTACAGTTTTGGTATTATTTAGAACCGCTGCCAAAAGGTTCGGGTAGTGTCATTTACAACATATTCTGCCATAGGATATAGTTTGGTAGCCTTTAGAACTTATGCTGCGAAAAGGTATTATATTTGTGCCGTTTGTCCGATATTGCTGCCAAAAATTACAGTATTAGTGGCATTTACTACATGTGTTGTCATTAGGTATAGTATTAGTGGCTTTTACAACATAAGCTGTCGTAAGGTGTAGTTTTAGTGTCTTTTACAGTATAGGCTGTCGTAAGTATAGTTTTAGTGGCTTTTACAGTATAGGTTGTCGTAAGGTATACTTTTAATGGCGTTTACAGCATATGATGTCGTTAGGTATAGTATTAGTTGCCTTTACAACATAGGCTGCCGTAAGGTGTAGTTTTAGTGGCTTTTACAGCATAGGCTGTCGTAAGTATAGTTTTAGTGGCTTTTGCAACATATGCTCCCGTAAGGTATACTTTTAGTGGCGTTTACAGCATATGATGTCGTAAGGTATAGTATTAGTGGCTTTTACAACATAAGCTGCCGTAAGGTGTAGTTTTAGTGGCTTTTACAGCATAGGCTGTCGTAAGTATACTTTTAGTGGCTTTTACAACATATGATACCGTAAGGTATACTTTTAGTGGCGTTTACAGCATATGATGTCGTAAGGTATAGTTTTAGTGGCTTTTACAACATAAGCTGTCGTAAGGTGTAGTTTTAGTGGCTTTTACAGCATAGGCTGTCGTAAGTATAGTTTTAGTGGCTTTTACAACATATGCTACCGTAAGGTATACTTTTAGTGGCGTTTACAGCATATGATGTCGTAAGGTATAGTTTTAGTGGCGTTTACAACATATGCTCTCAAAATGTGTTGTTTTAGTGTCATTTACGTTATATGCTGCCATAAAATAGAGTTTTAGTGTCATTTACCTAATATGCTGCAAAAGATATATTTCCGGCATGCTGCCAAAGGGTATAGTTTTAGTGGGCTTTTATAACATATATTGCGAAATGGTAGATTTAATGCCTGTAATAACATAGGTTGTCGTAAGGTACAGTTTTAGTGACCTTCACAGCATATGCGGCCATAGGGTTTAGTTTAGTGGCGTTTATTACATATGCTGCAAAATAGGTACAAGTTTGCTGCATAAAGAGAGTGGTATGATATTAATTTCAACAGGCCTGATCCGAGACTAATCGGCTCGACTGTCGGTATCATATTAAATTCCAGGGACATATAGGGATAAAGAATTAATGTACGACGATTCAAAATTAAATGTGATGACCTAGACGATACAATTTTAAAATAAAAAAGAGAGAGAATCCTTAATATATTAGTTATAAAACAACAAAGGAAATTCATAAAATTATTATTATTATATTATAATTTAACAACAAACAAAGTGAACACATATTAGGCAAAATCAGGAAAAAAGTAAATACGTAATGTACAACTCAGGAACATGTCGACTGTACAAAGCTCGAAGATTTTCTAGTCGAATCTCCATTTCACGTGAGAGCATACTCACAGTCGATCAAGCGGGTTATGATCTCCTCGCAACTCGGTCTCTCATGCGGCTCTGCCCAACAATCTGATTCAAAAACAATTTCAAACCAAATCAATTTCATTCATCAACATTCTAATTCTAACTCTACTTAATTTTCCTAATGTTCAAAAAATACCTGCAATTAACTTGCCAAGTGGACCTTCTGGAATTTCGAGCCTCGACCCTTCATTAGCCACCGCATAAACAACCTAATTAATTATTACATCATAACCAAATTAGTAAACAAAAATATAAAATTATAAATAATAAAGTTTAACATACTTGAACGGGAGGGACGCCTTCCCAAGGCCGCTTCAAAGTACAAAGTTCCCAAATAATAACACCGAGGCTAAAAATATCGCATTTTTCAGTGAAGGGTTCGTTACGAATCAATTCGGGAGCCATCCATTCAGGAGTGCCAGCAGACGAGCTGTCTCTCATTGGTTCACCTGTCACGACTCGCGACAGCCCAAAATCGCATATTTTCACTATCCAATCCTTGTTCACCAAACAATTCGCAGTTTTTAGGTCTCGATGTATTATCTTCATTCGGTGTATGCACATCAACCCCCTTAAAAAAAATTTACATGCGAATAAAGATTTAGTGAACCCTAAATTAAGTTTTTTTTTTTTTTGACAAACCTGCAAATGTCACGAAGCATTTTGAGTCTCTTCCGCCAAGTGAGTCGCTTCTTTTGTCCAGTCATGTGAATCAGATAATATAACGAACCCTTTTCCATGTATTCGGTCACCATTGACAAGTGAGGAGGCCTCATGCACGCACCAAGGAATAATATAACTGTGCAAAAATAACTATCAAATTAATTTCATAGATCATAAATAATAAATGTTTTTTTTATTATTTTGCTTTATGTTTTTATTTTGTAAATAATGAAAATACCGTTTGGATGTCGGAGACGGCTGCAACGTAAGTAAAAGTTCAAAAATCAGCAAAAATAAATAAATTTAGTAAAACAAAAAGAAGAGAAGACGAAAATAAATACGATGATGGTACGATACCTAAGAATAAATATTTCATTGCAGAAATCTTCCATATTCTCAGTGGTTAAATCTTGTTCTAGAAATACTTTAATGGCAACATCAGTACCGTTCCATATGCCACGAAAAACCTCCCCAAAAAACCCTAAACAAACAAACACACTTCATTCAAACTTATCATTGCATAATTAATTATACATAATATATTAATTTAAGAAAAATGGGGTACCTATTCCAACACGTGTGCCAATAGTGAGTTCAGAGAAATCGATATTCCATTCGTCAAAGAGGAGAAGAGGCTTGTTAAGAAAAGGAGAGCCGTGTAACACTTTATTCCATGTAGATTCCATTCGTTTGTTCGAGATAAAATCATCAGCATTGGAGTTTTGAATTCTCATTTCTTGAGGAGACGACGGTAATGATACCGCCTTTTGATTTGCCTCCTAATAATTCAAAAATATTATATAAATATAAAAAAATTGGAATTTTTTTTGTTTTGAATACTCACTTGAAGCCGGTTTTGCTTTAATGTTCCGGTAATTTGACGAACCTCCCTGCAATAATTAATTAATTAACTAGCAAAAAAATGCAACATATTACTTGTTTAACTACCTGGCAATTTCGTCACTTATCTCAGGAGTGATGCTCATACTTCTATGTCTTCTACGCTTGACAGGTGTCGCCGGTCCAATGGACCCATCCGATCTGCACATCAATTTTTCAAACAATATAAGTTAAGAATATTTCTTTACGCGTACCAACCATATTGATTTTAAAAACCTTGGAGTAACCGCACTATCAACACCAAGTGATGATTTCGCCGTTGCTTTTGAAAGAGCGTTCTCTGGACTGCATTTTATGCAAAAATCTTTTTAAGAACTAAACTAATAATTATAATATATAACAAAAAGATAATAAAATAAAACAAAATGCCTGGAACTAGCAACATGTTCTTCTTCAGCAAGAGCTTTCCTCTGGTTATGTCTCCACAAAGCATTCAAAATGTTTGGTTCGCTATGCGATGAACTATTCAAAACACAAAATTAAGAAAAAAAAATATTATTCCTTTTACGCAACTAAAATAAATAAATAATATGAAAATGAGTGGAAATAAAATAAAGTACCTTAATCTTCCTTCCGAAAATGTTTTTGATCTTAGCATGCCACCAGGCATGAGTCGGCGAGACAAATTCGATGGCGATGCTTCAGTCCTCCTCAGATGAACAATTTCGTCCTGTTCTGGACTGTTATTTCAAATAAAATATTAAAACTCTAAATTAAACGAAATAAATAAAAGAGAAAGCAAAAATAAATGAATACCTACCTATCAGGATCAGCTTTATCAGAAAACGCGCAAAGGGGACTATTAGGCTCGAGAGGTGAATCACAAGAGTCATTTTCGGCCGAGTCGCTTTCTCCCGCTACAGAAATATGCGATGCGAAAATAGATTTTGCTGAAAATGGAATTAATTGTCCTGGAAATCGCATTAAATCGACTAATAATTCCATCGAATTGAGCACTACCACCACTGACATGTGCTTGTACGAATCTGCAAACTCAACCGCTCCATCGTTTGGTAAACCCTAAAAAATAAAAATAAAAAATAAAATATGTAACACGAGTCTATAAGAAGTAACGAGAGGAAGTGAAGATAGAAAAATACCACAACGATTTTGCTTTCTAGTCCAATAGAATCGGCGAGAAATTTGAATAGAATTGCGCGTGGTCTACAAGATCCATGTCTTATTTGGCCTAACAGTTGGACTCCTTTATACTCAGTGAAATGGGACCCATCTTCGCCTCCTCCAATTTTCGCTGGACTCAGCTCTGGATTCGACCGTTTATAAAAGTCAAACACCTACATTTTTAAATTAAATATAAAAACTCGTATTTTGCGTGATATGTAATATAATATATTTTCGTACCAAGCTAGCGATTTTTTTTATTATGAGTGCGGGATTTGAGCTCAGTCCTTTAACCAGAGCTGAAGATAATTGCTTCAGCATAGAAAGCTTTCTGTCTCTGTCGGTGTCGACGAGGATGATGTCAGCCTTGAGTCCGTCCATGCCGAGAGACTGAAGCTCGTCGAGTGATGGTATAGTTGGGAAAATCTCCTTCAGTTTCTTGTCCTGTAGTACGTACATACTAACCAATTTATAAAAAAATTCAGACAAATTTTTGTAGGTATTATTACTTACAGGGATGAGCGAGTAAAATCCATTTGGTATGGGTTTAGAGAAGGTTCCGGTGGACCAGAGTATCTGAGAAGAGGACTCTTTATTATTCAAAATATCTTCTTGTGCGGATAATGAAACCAATTCCATTTTCTCCAAGAGTTCTGGTGGCCACCAATTTGCTGCCCCGTTGGATCCGGCTTCGAATTGACCCAAATCACTTAAATTGTTCTCCATTTTTCAACAAGCTTTGCATCTGCAACAAAAAGAAAATTGCTTAGGACAATGCTATCTCGATTTTCGTAATATCACATTTTCAAATCTAGCAGTTTTCTAGAACTATCCATGAATAACTCTCATATATTAACCCTAATTTTTTTTTTATCTCATCAGTCACTCTTGGGAGGCCAAAACGCGAAACTTAAATGCAGACTCGAAATTGGATCAGGCAGCATGTGGAAAGGCAAAGATGAGCTAACAATTATTCAAATTTCAACAAAAATTGCGCACACTGAAGTGTCCTGGTAGGAAGTAAATAATTTGAAGCCCTTTCACATTTCAAACTCACCACAAACCTCAAATTAATCAAAATTCAAGTAAATTCACACTCCCTCAACTAAAATCCATGAAAAACAAACCACAATTAGTGCATTTCAAAAAAATCAATCAATTACCTGAGGATGAATCCTCAAAGGGCGGATTCAGTGAGTAGGAGAGTAGGAAGAGGTGAAGCGAATTGTAGAAGATCTAATCGAGTAGAATATGAATGGATGAATATTAGAGTGGACTAGCAGTACACACGAGATCCGCGGTAGAGTTGCCCCTTTAGCCAGATCATGCTTTTGGAAAGTAACACAATAATTGTGAATGCAGCTGTGAGAGAGAGAGAGAGAGAGAGAGAAAGAAAGGCTGTGTTTTATTGTTATTTTTTTTAAATTAAACTGTAACCCCTAGAAATAAAAAACAATACTAAATTGTCTGAAAATTAAATTAAAAAAAACTGACAATTTTTATATTGGCCAAAGCTAAAAAAACATTTAATACTTTTATTACAAAGTTGGTTAAAAGTAAGGCAATGCAATTAAAGAATAATTTCAGATAAATTTATGGTAGTGTGTAACTATTTTTTTTTTTTTTTGAACGAATACCAAAGGTATTCTGTCTTTTATAAATAAGAAAAGTTATATACACGGTTGGAGGTTAAACTCCATGCAAAAACGAAAGAAAAAAAAAGATTTCCTACTCGAAGTTGACTATCGCTGTCTAGGTTGAAGGAATACCAAAGGTAGTGTGTAACTATTGTTACTACTTAATACAGAAGTGAAAAGAGTTGTGCTGTAAGTATCAACGATAATAAAGGGAAAATGATGGTTATTTTGGCATTGTTTTATTTTTGAAAAAAAAGGATATGCTATAATATTGTTTGGATATAAAAATTATTTTCTGTTTTCGTAGGTGTATTTTCATGTTTAGCAATTTGTTTGGCAAAGGATATGCTATATATAACAAGTGATATTTAGCAATTTTTCATATTTTCTGATGTTATATATATATATATATATATATATGACAACAGATCGGATCCATGAACAAAAAATTAGATAAAAATTCGAACACAAATCTCTATCAATGATTAAAAAGACTTGGGTGTAGAGGTAGTGGGAAGTTATGTTAATCACAATCGTTTAACATGATTTAATCAATGATTGAACATGTCTTGACTCTTGATCCATTTCCATATGACAATTGACAACTTCAAATACAAAGCATATTTGTGATTATTTCCAAAGTTTACGGGATTCTAAACGAGTCTTTTATTATTTTATTTTTTTGAATGACACTCAATACACAGTAGTTTGTCGTTATGGTATTTTTTTTATATGATGTCAATAAAATTCGAACACATAACTTCTCTAATATATGATTTATTGAATCAAGCACTCAATCAACTAAATAAATTTGATTGGTTATTTAGTGTCATTACGTTTAATACAGGTACCACGTGAACAGTTCTTTTTTCTTCATTTTTTGGCATTTCACATGAAAAAAGCAAAAAAGCAGTCTCAAGGAGTGGCATAGATAAGATAAGCATATTATCATGTGCCGCTCATACCAGGAATTTTGTTCAAGAAGCAACAAATACAAAATGATAAATAAATCTATGAAATAAGTGTACAAAAATGCAACAACAAATTACACAGCTCTTTTTGTGACTTCGAATTTTGCAAAAACAAATACAATAAATAGACGCTAAACGTAAATAAACAACAAAATAAAAATAAAAATTAAACAGACAAAAAAGTATCAACCCCCAAAACAAAAGTTCGTCGATTAGAAACTTGAAACGATCCGTTACACCCGACAACAAAAGTACAAACTGGACACAAAGAAGCCCATTATACCAAATAAATACTGAAAGCTCTGAAAAAAGAATAGTTCTCCCCTCCACTCTTCCTTGTTGTATGACAGGGCATCCCTACACCCCTCGTAATTTCCCCCTCTCGAGGGGCTACCCGAAGTACATACAAAGCATTATCTGACGGATAGGCCGCTCATTTCGTGTATAGCGCCGTGCATTTGCCCATTCAAACCTCCATTTTCAGTTGGATTTGTACTGCTTACAAAAGAGCTTTTCGACCCGCCAAAATATTCCGAGAATGGAAAATATTCCGCACATCTTTCTTTCCATCCTGAAAAAAATTAATGAATAAATAAATCCACGGATACAGGTGCTCTTTAAGCTGTGTAACTTACTGGTGGCTGCATTTGGATCGCTGAAAGTTGTGTCGAGTAGTTTATGAACGGCAATGCAGTCTAGAAGCTTCCACTCTTTAACGGGACCGAGTGTTCCGTTCCTAAAAATGTATCCGTGAATCAAAATACAACAGTGAACACGATATACAGACAAAAACTCAAAAGCATCAATAAAATCTATAAGCATACCCCAATGCGGTGGTGTTTGTAGAATCTTCTATTAGCTTGATTGCCTCGAGTTTCTTTTCTGGTTCCAACACAAACTTCATTTCGGCACATGCAGCTCTGTGCATCAAAGAATCTAAAAATAATAAACAAATTGTTATAAGAACAAAATAATTGAAGTTAACAATTTATTTCGAATAAATAAACTAAAAAAAATTCAAATAATTAGAAATCAAACCTTTGTTCTTCTCAAAGATAGCATTGTTAACTTCCACCAGAGATCCCCCTTGCAGCTTACTGCGATAAAAGAACCATAACAATAAAGTTAAATCACAATAACATGTTATATATTAGATACTTTCAGGGGCACAAATGGAAAAATAATTAAAAAACTGAGTCTTGAAAAATAAAACCTTATATCTGCTTTTTCTGCTGCTAGCACACTAGAGATAAGTTTCTCGGTATCTGTTTCTGGAGCCGGCAAACCGTTAACCTTGTTAAATAATTTAATCTGTAGATAAAATATCACTCAATTAGTGCCCTTTTAAAAATTGTTGGTATAAAAATACAAATTTATATTTAGTAATAACAAAAAATACAGGACAAAAATGATTTTAAGTCGTACCAAACAGCGATGTGTCTCTGGGTTATTTTCATCCAGTTTAAGTAGTTGTTTGACAGCCTGTAATGACATTAATTAAGTCAGCAAAAATAAAGAAAGAAAATACACGAATGAAATGTATGAACAAAAAGACAAACTAGTAGTACCTGAAAGGCCAGCAATATTTTCTGCTTTCTCATGTTGAGTTCAAAAGAGAGTACATGCGTTTCCAAAGAATTCGATGAATTACTCTGGAGAAGCTTCAAGTACTTGGTCGCTTCTGCCAATGGATCTTCAACCTGTATAATATATGCAACTCATTAAATTATATCAAAAAATATTTCATACTTCACAAAAATATACCTTCAATAACTTCTCTCCATGAGGATCTGTATCAACTGGCTTAGCATTCTGCTTTTTCCCAGATTTAGATGCCGCGTTAGCAGCCGCTGTTTCTTGCTCAACCTTCTCGTCAGCCTCCTAAAAAATAAAAACATTCAGAAACTAATAAATTGCGAATCTTAGAAGAGACTGGGATTTACTTTCTTTGCACGAGCCTCGGCCTTTTTCTGCTTCTGCCTCAGTTTCTTCCTCTGAGCAGGTGGGAGATTCGCCATGTCATCGCTCTCCTCACTCGCGGATTTAGGAGGAGAGTCGAACAATTTCATATAACACCTAATAGCACCGGCAGCGGCATTGTGGAAATACTCGTGAGAGTGCAACTGGTCCTGGTACTTGAGCATGGAGACGTACGAGCGAAGAGTCATTTTGCGAAGACAGTACGAATGGAAATCGAACTGATCTTCCATCATGTCGTTGTAATGCTTCTCCACTGACAAAAAGTTCTTCAATGCTCTTCCTAAATCGTCTTGCCGGAAATAACTCGCTCCGGATTCCAGCTCGTACCACATGCATTGCATGTCGTGGAGATTGTTATGGTGTTCGCCGTCCTTTGTGAATAAAACAGCTGTTTTCTCCGCCACCGCAACCTTCGAAAACATCAATAAAATTAAAATGATTTCACCATATTAAAATAAAATTAAAATATGAATTAAACCTGATCAGCTTGAAGCATGCGCATAACACATTCGCTATTCAAATAACGATCTGCTAGATCCATAGTCCTCGCTTCGTCTGCTAGTGCAGACGCAGCCGTCAGATTCCCGGCGTGTTTCAACATCCTTCCCTATTATCCAATCCATTTTAAAATTAATTAATTAATTAACAATAAATTAAAATTAAATATTACTTTCAAAATACTACCTTGGCAGAATATAAGTCGATAACAGTAGGCGTGTGAGCAATAGCCTCGTCGATCTTATCTATAGCAGCTTCGTGTTGACCCCTTTTGTCATAGTGCTGCAACGAAACAATAAAAAATAATTTAAATAATTACAAATGAAATTATTTAGCTAAATCTGTAGAAGAAACAAACCTGAGAAATCAAAAATATAGTCCACATTAGGGTTGACGGAGGTTCCTTTTGCGTGCTACAGTTTCAAATTGATAAACATTAAAGTCTGAATTCAAAGGGAATTAACTATATGCAAATATAATAAACATATAAAATTAATAGAGATTTATTTACCTTCCTGGAAAGCATCCAGTAGTTCTGATGGACTCATCGATCTGAAGGAACAACTCTTCTAGTATTACGGCCTGCAAATCAATAGAGAAACCAATTTAATATCCTAGAAAATTTTCAATTTTCAATTTAAATAAAAAATATTAATAAATATAAGAGCAAACAAACCTTGCCAGGATGTTCATACAAGGGGCTAAGATCAGAGAACAAAGAAGGAACTCCCTGCAAGAATAAAATTTGCATAAATATCACAAATACCCCTAAATTATTAATAATAATAAGTTGCAAGTTTGTAAGCAATATTTGGATATTACCTTTGTTAATAGAGGCCTGATATATTTGTCTGCAGCTTCACGAAATTGGTCACCTTCTAGAAAATCCAATGGTATCCTCTGAAAAACCCAAAAAAAAAAGGTAAATAGTTTGATTTTAATTTTTTAAATTTAACATGCCACGAAAATTACATAATTTTAGGGTTTAGGGTTGATGAAATTACCTTGACAGCCGATGAGAACGTATATTGTTCCCTTAGTGACGTATACAAAGCATAGAGCCGTTCAATCTCGTCAGAGTTATATTGTCCTTTCTCATTATACAAACCGAGGCATTTTTGCAACCCTATCAAGTACCTAAATGCAAATAAGACTCGATTAATTTAAGAGTTCTGATTAAATTTTTTTTTTTTCAATTTAGTACCTATAATTATCAGGATTCATGAAGAGGAGGGCTTTGTATAGCTTCTCTGCCATTTCCAAACGGCCCAGTTTTAGTAATATGCACGCCATTTGTTCTTTATAAGCTACCTTGTCAACCTACAAATACGCACTTTAATTAAAAAATATCCAAATTTTAAGAAAAAAAAAAGGTGGTTTATTTTTAGGCTTACGATTTTGGGCTCTTTTATCTTCATTTGCTCAAAAGCCCTTTCCAACATGCCACTTTCCTCTAATAGCGAAATCTGGAGATAAAAAATTATAAAAATAAAGAATTGTGCATATATCATAATTATTGATTTAAAATGATTAATTAACAAAAAGAGAAAAAAAATACCTTGTAAAGAAGCATTTCTCCATGCTCGTATCGCTCGTTCTCTGGAGGATAATCATCTTCGATTGTCCCCTCATAAGCCTCCAGAACTTCTACTGCCTTCGAAACACTAAAAACAAGAATAAAATAATAAAATATTAAATAACAAGAAATAATTAATAAAAAAAGGGGAGACAAATGGACGAAAAAATTGGTACTTGGAGTTCAAATGATGGGCAACAGCAAAGCCAATCCAATTCATACGATGATTTGGTTTCAAACTTAAGAGCTGTTGTCTCGTTTCCACAAATCCTGACAAATCCCTCATTTGTGCCTGACATAAAATTCCACGCCAAAAAAATAATAAAAAAGGGATTGAAATTTATTGTTAAATATAAAGAAAGCTACCTGTAATAGGGATAAGTCGCGTAAAATTTCTATATTATCTTGATCGAGCCTTAAAGCATTTCTGTAGCATTTAATAGCTTCTCTGTATTCTCTGTCAGATCTATATAGCAGTCCATACACGTGCCAGCATACATGGCTTTTCAGATCATTCTGAAAATAAAATTAGATAAAAAAAATATATTATAATTTCAAATTTCAATAATATGAAGAAGTGATAAGAGATATGAAGAAACCTTGAGACCACGGCGAACAAGCTCGTAGGCTTCAGTTTTGCGGTCCATGCAATTTAATGTCAACCCTTTCATTGATAAGGTTTCTACACAAAAGTGAATCTTTGTATTAATATATGTATATTGCGATTTTAAATAACAATCTTTAGTTTAGACTTTCATGTACCTCCATGCTCAGGAAATTTTTTCAGAATCGCATCTGCAGCCTTTAGGCCCTTCTTATATTGCTTCGTTTCGTATGATTTCTGCAATGGTAGAAAACCAACAATTATTTGAATGAAATCAAAATCTTCAAAGACTCGAACTTTGAAATTGTTTTCATCTCATACTTATTAGACTGAGAAATCTAGAAATTGCTATTTAAAAATTCAAAGGTTGCAATCCAATAAGTTCAATAAGTCATTTTTTAATAAGAAATAGTATAATGAAAGTTTAGAACGAAACACCAATCATAACGAGATAAAAGGAAAATAAAATAATTGCAATAACATCTAGCATAGACATGCAACGAGTATTTTACAGGCTCTGAATGCGGGACATTAGATGGGTTCCTCCAATTTAGTAACTTTCACAAAACTAATAGCTTGAAATTAACACAAAAAACCACACTTCACTAAACCAATCGCAACCAAAAAATTATCCTAATTACTAATTTCATTTCAGCAATGGTATAAACAACAAAACCTAAACTTCCCACAATACTAAACTACTGAGATTCGAAAAAGAAAAAAAAACCCAACGAGGAATCGAAAACACAGTGACTTAAGACAGCACGAAAAACTTACAACGATGACTTTGAACTGATTCGCTTCCTTGGGTGGAAGAGACGACCCCATGACTGAAAGCTTCTACTCAGAATCCCTAACAAACGATGGAGCGAGAGAGGGTTTGGGGTTAGGCTAACAATCGGTGGCGGCAACCCTACCTCTTTCTCTTGTATTTGGAGCAGCGACCAAGGGAATGCGAGAGAAAAAGAAAGTAAAAACTCGACAAGTGTTGCCTGGTCCAGGTATATTAGACGCCTTCGACAAATTGAACCCGGATTTGATCACTAATGTGTTGGTCTACATTCACTTCATGGACCGTGTCTCCGTTGTCGGAACAAGTCACGAAATTATGGACCCGGACATGATGTAGAAACAACCTATAACTTATTTTTATTATTATTTTTATTTTATAAAAATATGGATGTAAGTTATATTTAATGACCATTTTAAGTTATGCTAGAAAACAATTTGTTATTTTTTTCTAAATAGTAAGTAATACCTAAATTAATGATATTTCGTACATCAAAATCATAACAATATGTGTTTTGTGTTGGTTACTCATAAAAAGCTCATAATCTACCAAACGTACAAATAGTTAATCAATTAACTAGATTGCAGAAAAGGGGCATAAGGACCGGTAGCCGAGGCACGGCATTTTGCTGGTTGAAAGGGGTTGCATGCGTCTACTGCGTGATAATACACCTTCTTTAGGAATAGAACGCGAATTCAATTAATTGAAATCATAGATTAACTAGTCAACTACTACGGCGATCCATCGAAAATCAAGAACCATTCCATTGTTTTGCTTAGGAAACATTCCAATCCAATCCACTAAGTTCTGATTAGTCTATTTAGGGGGGTGCTACGTCTACCGAAGTTTTTTACACACTTAATACCGAATGAAATATCTATATTGATTTATTGGTTGAATTTACATGGAGCCCACCATATATATCTAATATTTGTTCCATATTAGACACTTCGGTAGCATATCGGTGGTCTACTTCTGTACATCCAAGTATTTTTGATATTATTATTATTAATAATACTTTAAAATTGGTAATTCATTTTGTCTACGGATCGGCGCTTAAAAATAATACTCGTAAATCAAGCACTCGTGGTCCCGGGTAGAATAATTTGATGAATGATTATATACAATGAGGAGAATAATTTCATGCACTCGTGGTCCTGGTTATGTAAAAGAAAACCACAATTAAAAAGAAAAAGTAGGTAAATACGAGCTCGAATCATCCCATCATTATTTTCCAGCACGCATCCAAATACAAATGGTAAATAAACAAAAAAACACTTTATTTATGGTATATTTTATATAACAAAAACAACAAAACACACTACAATATCATGTCGATAACATTTTAATCAAATCAAAACCCGAAATCAAATACTTTCAAGCATCTAAAAACGAAATGTCCCGCATGTATTTAAACAAGCAGACATATATACAAACAGAATACCATAAATCTATTTATTTATCGAAAATAATACGATTATTTATTCAGATCAGCCAGACCACGCATGCGGGGTGGCAACAGACCCGCCATTCAACCTATCAAGCAAACCATTGAGATCCATCGGCTGCCCGCTCTCTGCCATTTTCATAGCAGCACTCATAACTTGATCTCTCGGATACCCCATACTCACCGCCTTTTCTATGAACTCCCCGTACGGGCTATTACGCGGCATCATCCCCGAAACATTGCTCGGAGGAGGAGCATTATACGGTCCCCTATTGTATTGCATTGGATTTTGCATTGGATAAGGTGCGACATTTCCATAACCGCCCTTGGAATATGAAGGAGGATATGTTTCTGGAAGAGGATTGGGAGGTTGAGAGTAATGGGAATAGCCTTGCGGTGGCATCTGTGGCCTCATCTGAGTCTGAGAAGACAATACAGGCTGTGAAGGTGGCGGTACTGTTTGTGAAGATTGGCCGCTAAACTCTTGCTGGTGAGGTGTGTAATGGGAATAGTCCTGTGGTGGCGGCATTTGGTTCCTTAATTTCTGAGATGATAACACGGCCTGTGAAGATTGGCCGGTGAACTGTTGCTGGTTAGGGTTAGGGTTAGGGTGTTGTTGTTGGGTCCATTGCGGAGGATATTGAGGAAATGAAGATGGTTGTGGTGGTGGCGCTTGTTGGTTAAGATTAGGGTTAGGGTTAGGGTTTGGGTTAGGCCTTGATTGAATTGGGACTTCGTGCAATTGTGGCCTGGATTGAACGTACTGATATCCAGGTGGCGGTAAGGGTTGATAAATGGTTGGATGATTCGCGATATACTGGTCTTGTTGTTGCGGAGGCAATGAGGATGGAACTAAGGCTAATTGCTGATTGTTTGGGACTACTTGTGGGGTATCTTCGTGCTTTTTAGATTCGATTTGGGGAGGTTCTTCAGGCTTTTGAGTGGATTCTTTTTGTAATGTTTGGAGCTTCGCGAGTTCCTTTTGGGTATCGGCGAGTTCTTGTTTGTCTCGTAGGATCTGCACTGCCCTATGAACCTGCCATTCAAAAGGTTGTAAATTTTAACCTAATTTAAATTTTTAGAGTTATGAATTTCATACCTCTTGCATGTGTTTTTCGAGAGAGTTAAACTTGAGATCGGATTGAGTGTGACTCTGGACCATATCACCTCGGAGTTCCCCGACAGACCTCTCCAGTTTGTAGCATTGGGCCTCCAGTTGAGAAATGCGTCCAGTGATTCCGTCGAGAGATCTCATTAGGATATCTGCATACTTCTTCATGCACTTCTCGACAATGATTGCGAAATCATCCTTTGAACGGTGGTGGTCCTCTTGCTCGTATATGTTCAGCAGAGGTCTTGACATTCTGTTTTCTGAAAAATCCTGGTAATGAGGGGAAATTAATTAGATTACGAAAAGAGAAGAATCATTAAGTTAAATCCTTTAAAATTGACCCATTCAAAGTGCTAAATATTGGATTTTTTACAAGATATAATTCTTGTATATAAAGAAATTAGACCTTGACAATTTCCAACTACCCAATTGTCGCTCTGATTTACATTGATAGTTCAGAGGAAACTTCAAATCTCACTAAATTAACAGATGGTATTGAACTTCGATTCTCAAAAAGTTCATATTTTTCACATAGCAACCCATGAGTTCTATTATCGAATTGTCTGCCCTTGATTCACTTTTGAGTTTTAAGCATAGATGCACGGATTAAGGGATCGTGCAAACAGAAAAAAGAGGATTTCCAAACAATAAGCGACTAATTCCAAACTTTCTGAACAAGGAAAGGAAACATGGTCCTAAAATAATAGAATACCTTCGACGGGTGATCGGATCGCATGGTACTGGACGAGTCCCGTGGCACAGAATCTTCGTAAGAACACAGCACATCGTCGGAACCAAAATTGAAGGAGCGAGAGCCCGACGCCATAGATCAGAGATCAGGATCTAAGTGCTAGCTAGCTAGGGTTTCGTTTTGAGTTTTTTCTTTTCTTTGGTTCTAAGAAAAATAAAGACTTGTTAGATCAGATGAGTACAACAATGAATGAAAAGGAGAGCGCCGACGTGTTGATGAGTGATAGATACGATATCTATAATCAACGTTTATATCGATCAAAAATAATTGGGGGATTTACGTATTTACTTAGTTAAATTTAAAATTACATATTTAATTTTTTAAATTTAATATATCATGTTTATTTTTTTATAAATCTAGAAAAATATATTTACTCAAAAATTAAAAAATCAATGGTTAACCTTTAAAATTACTATTTTATCTTTTTAAAAACCTAAAATATCATATTTACCTTTTTTTTTTTAAATATCATATTTACCCTCTAAAATAAAAAAATCATAATTACCCTCTCAATAATAAAACTATCATACGTAACATTTTGAAACAAAATATCATATTTACCCTCTCAATAATTTGAATATTTTTTTGTTGAAACGAGAATTGTATAAAATGATTTTGTTGATTCAAGACAATATTTTTTATTATATTTTGATATCATGTAGAAATTCGGGCTAGGGCACCAATGTTAGGATCGACACAACAAACAAGACAAAAGAACATCACACGAACACACAAATTTTACATGAAAATCCCGAAGAGAAAAAATCACGACCGCTGATTCTCAAATTATTTTACTATATTTGAAGAAAAAAAATACAATTATTAATATTTGTTGGAATGAATGAAACTCTAGCATAACTTCTCTATTTATAACTAAGATTATCCGATACAAGAAAATAATCATTATCTTAATTCTCAATTCATCATGACAATAAGAATATAAGAAAATAACTTACTTTCTTTTTTAATTTTCTAAATCTTGGATTTCTAGATAAGTCTCCGTATAACAACCAAAATACACGGGACCGGCCCTGGATAAAGCTAGCAATAAGTTTAAACACCACGAGGAAAATAACTTGCTTTCTTTTTTAGTGGAATTAGGATTTTTAGATGCACGAAAATGTAAATTCCCTGTTTGGTGTGTATGAGAATTAGAATTTGTGTTTTCCGGCAAAATATTTCTCCCTTTATTTCTAACAAAATGTAACTCGCCAAAATTCTGGAGCGCCAAGATCTGGAAAAACTTATGGCGCCAAAATCATCCCCCTAATCTCTCTCTCTCTCTCTCTCTCTCTTCTCAAAAAGAATTTCTCTCGCGAAGACTGTCTCTCGCCTGTAAGGGTTTCTCTTCTCAAAATTCTTCCCCTCTCCTCAGTGCCAAAAGTTTGGATTACCGCCACCTTTGCCAGTTTTGAGTAAGACTCTCTCTCTCTCTCTCTCTCGTGTGTGTGTGTGTGTCTTGTTGATTTTGTGAAAATTGGTTGTTTTTACTCTGGTAAATGTGGCCATTTATGCTATTACTTGTCAGTTTTGAGTAATTCATGCTATCACTTTGTAAATTTGTGCAATTGCTTGCTATCTGATAAAGTATAAGGTTAGTTTTGGTAATTTGATATTTTCTGGATCTTTACATGAGGACATTTTTTGCAATTGCTTGCTATCCGATACAAGAAAAATGTATTTTACTTACACAATTGATTAAATTGAGAGCATTCAAATTAAAAACTTATTTTAAGCATTTATCAAAGTGTCTCCACTACGATTGTTAATCAAGAAACAGAACGAGACTAAATCAATTGTGGAGAGTAAGGGTGTGCTCCAATGAGAGGGAATGGGAGGGAGGGGGTGAGAATGGAGGGAAATGTTAATTTTTAACTTGTTCCCAAGTATTTTTATGATGAGGGGGAAAGAGAATGGAGGAGGAATTATTTCTCCTCTATATACAAAAGAGATCAATTATTTCTCTCCCCAAATTTGGAGGATAATGGAGGGTACAAAATATTATAACATTATAATACCTAAAATACCCATACTTTCATTTTATAGTTAGTAATGATTTAAAGGGTAAAATTATCATTTTTTCATGATGTTATTCTTTCCTCTCATTTTCCCTTCATTAATTATTTTAGAACTCGGGAGCAAGAGAAATTTTTTTCTTTCCTTCCCATTCATTCCCTTCCCCTCCATTCCCTTCCCCTTCATTCCTCTCCCCCTTCATAAAAAACTCGGGAGCACACCCTAAAGGATGAAGAGTGTCAAAAGGGGATCTGAAGATAGAGATTCAATCGGCAAAAAGTGATGGAGGAAGAAAGGTAGAAAGAAGGGAGGCGGAATCTATTCGAGTGGATAATTCATTAAAGATCTTAATTCTGCAATAAAAAAAATAAAGTTGTATTAAAATAAAAGGGCAGATTACTTCTAGAAGGGTAACTTTTTTTGCTTTCAATTCGTTGTTCTCGCGATGATCAACGGGTCAATTATATATATTAAAATACTAGGATGGATAACAGATGTTAATCACAGAAATAATCCCGAATTTCATTTCTGATTGGAAACATAATTGAGATCCATCTGTATTATTACCGTATTGACTTTTTCTGGATTTTATTTAGGATAATTATACCATGCTCCTCAAATTCCCTCAACATCCTTTATATCATTAATTAAGAATTAATTAATATGATAATTAATTGATATTGATTAAGAATTATTGATTCATATGCATTTTAATTATTAATTAATCGTTAATGGAATGTCTTTTTGTTAATTATTTTGTTAATTAATTGTTAATTGGTGATACTAAGAATGTTGGGGGAATTTGAGAGACACCGTATATGAGCTCTTTTTCTATAGTTTTTGAAGTATTATATTGGTCAATAGTCTTAGAGATTGTGCAGCTAGCTTTGGAAGGGGAACTTTTTTGTCATTTCCAGACCAAATTCTCTCAAATTAGAAGAAGAAGGGTAATGGAGAACGACAATCGAGATGATATTCTTCTAATCCCTATTCTTCCTCAAATCGACCAGGACAACGAAGAACAAGAGGAGAGAGAAAAACTAGACCGGCGCATATGGACCGAATCCAAGAAGATGTGGGTCATAGCCGGTCCAGCAATATTCACTCGGTTCTCCACTTTTGGCGTCTCGGTGATCACTCAGGCATTCATAGGTCATGTGGGACCCACTGAACTCGCTGCTTATGCTCTCGTCTTTACTGTTATCGTCCGCTTTGCTAATGGAGTTTTGGTTTGTCATATATACATATTTGGCATAAATTCACGTTTATCCCCTACAAATTTTCAAAATATAACGTATACAAATATCATGGATATCCATGGGCGGATCTTCCAAAATAATATCGTCAAAATCCGTAACTGTAGACACCCCTAAAAATAATAGAAATATCATGTATTATCCAAAACGTATTGATTCTGTGAATTAAGTGAAAAAAAATGACAGTTTAGGTTATCTCCGTAAACTATGAGCAGAAGTGTATCAGCGATTCAGCGGTATTTTTCACGTTTTGTAGGGATATTTATGATATTTCACATTTTAGGGTTACCTTTGATGTTTTTAGGTTTTAAAGGGTATACGTGAAATTTCGTCTGCATATTTTGCTCATACACTTTCAAATTTGACGAGTCTTAACGGTATTGTTTAGAGCGGGTCAAGCATAAACATTTACATTGTTATAGCGGTAAAACATATTAAAGTATTGCATGTATACATGATTTTTCAAATATTTTGAGGGGGCAAAGCCCCTCCTTGGCCCTATGTAGATCTGCCCCCGCATCCAATGACTTTAAAATATGTATTAGTTGCCAAAAAAGAAGGACCGTAAATTATGTATTTAAGGAAGGATCCATACTAACTTTTGTAGTTAGGAATGGCGAGTGCGCTCGAAACCCTATGTGGCCAAGCATACGGGGCCAAGCAACACAATATGCTCGGAATCTATCTCCAAAGATCTTGGATCGTGCTCTTCGCATGCACGATCATAATGCTTCCTCTCTTCATCTTCACCACCCCTCTCCTCCTCTTTCTCGGTCAAGAACAATCCGTTGCCGAAATGGCCGGCACAATCGCACTCTGGTTCATCCCTATCAGTTTCTCTTATCTTTTTTCGTTCACATTCCAAATGTATCTTCAGTCTCAGAGCAAGAATCTCGTTATTACCTACTTGGCCGCATTGTCATTAACTTTACACATTTTCTTCTCGTGGCTTTTGGTCTTTGAGTGGTCGATGGGCGTGACCGGTGCGATGAGTTCCATGATAGTCGCCATGTGGGTACCTATTATTGGCCAGTTCGGATTTGTGCTGTGCGGAGGGTGTCCTGAAACTTGGAAAGGGTTTTCTTTCGATGCTTTTAAGGATTTATGGCTTGTTATTAAGCTATCTTTATCTTCTGGAGCTATGATTTGGTAAATTAATATCTTTCGATATATATAGATAGATATATTTATGAGTAATTAATATCTTTTATTTATTTATTTCTTTTTGCTAGTTTGGAATTGTGGTACACCACGATACTAATACTATTAACAGGATATATGAAGAATGCTGAAGTGGCTATTGATGCACTCTCAATATGGTACTGTGTCTCTAATAATTGTTCCCATTTTCACAAATTTTCATTAAAATAACACATTAAATTAAATAAAGATGATTTCTTTACTTAAACAGCCTCAATATATCTGGATGGGAAATGATGATTGCAGTAGGTTTCTTAGCTGCAGCAGGGTACTTCTACATTTTACTTTTGAGTCAAATTATATTAAGTTCTCCTACGGTCCTACCTCAATTAACCATTTTTTATTCGTAAATCGAGAATGTTTAAATGATATATTTTTCCTTATATTAAGTTCCACAAATTCATCATCATATATCTTTGATGTGATACTAACATGAATAAACAATTCAATTAACGTGTTATTATTATTAACATGTACTAGTTAACAAAAAGTCGATATTAGTTGCGTCATTGCGTGTTATGTGTTAATTAGATTGTTAATTAATCATATTAATGCCACATCAAAGATATTTGATGAAATTGGAAAGCATAGTAAATGACCTCTTATTTTGAGAGCAGTTTCATGTATACCTTACCTGAACACCTAAAAATAAAAGAAATATCATGTACACCTTTCTTTTTCTTATTTACTTCGAAAATTCCTAAATTCATTTTCACATAATTTATGTGCGAAGAAGAGACATTTTTCTTGAAATAAATGGAGAGAGGGTGTTGGTGATATTTCTTGAAATGATTTTTCTGTAACTCCAGAGTGCGAGTTTCGAATGAACTCGGAGCGGGAAGTGCGAGAAAAGCGAAATTCTCAATTTACGTTGTGTTGTGCACTTCATTCTCTCTTGGTGTATTGTTTTTCGCAATATTCTTATGGTTTAGAGGAAGTTTTGCATATTTATTCACGAATAGTGAAGTCGTAGCTGATGCAGTTGCCGATTTGTCCGCTCTTTTGGCCGTCACTATTTTACTTTCTAGCGTCCAATTAGTTCTTTCAGGTCAATAGCCATATTTTTATTTTTATTTTTATTTTCATTTTTGAGAATTTTATGTTGATCATCAAAAAAATTATCAGGAGTGGCGGTAGGAGCGGGATGGCAAGGGTTAATAGCATATGTAAATCTCGGATCGTATTATTTAGTCGGGATTCCACTTGGAATTTTATTGGGTTTTTTTAGTGGTTATCAAGTTAAGGTATAATTAAATAATTAATTAATCCTTATCTCTAAATTTCAAATCAAGCTATAAACCAAAAAAATAAGAATTCGAAGACGATAATTTTGAATTGAAATGCAGGGAATTTGGACAGGAATGCTTTTTGGAATGGGAATTCAAACTATCGTTCTCGCTTATATTACTTGGAGAACAGATTGGAACAAGCAGGTATAACTTTAATTTTTTCTCAATATGGAAGAAGAAGGTTTTTAATATCTTGCTTGTAAATTTGTAATATTAATATATGATTTTTTTATGTACAGGTGGTACTGGCACGAGCACGAGTTAACAAGTGGGCATTACCTCCAAAGGACTCTAATGATGGATCAGAGAAGTTATAAATTGAGATTTGAATACAAATAATGTAGATATTTCAAATATTTCCAACTCCAATGATTTTTGTTTTACTAGTTTGATCATAATTCCCCAAAAGTTCTACGATTGTGTCTTCTTTCAATACAATTTTCATTTTTGTAGGATATGCATCTAAATGTAACGAGTTTTTATGTTTTACAGAGGAGAGGACACATGACAATTGACAAGTTTTGTCCATCTTGTAGCCTGTAGGGCATAATAACATACATGGTATTATTAGATTTGGAAAATGAGATTGTTACATTTTTTTAGGGTACACATGACATTTTTCATATTAAGTGTCATGCATGAATAATGTGATATTGTAAGGGTCATGCTCATATCATGCATGATATTTTTTTTGTTTAATTAGTATGATATCAGCAACTTATCTGAATAATAATTATTTATTGATCTTTTTTTTGTTTAATTAGTGATATAAAAAAGTTTCGAATGAGTAATTTTTAATTGTGGAAAGTTCACAAGATAAATATGATTGTGTAATTACTAATCTGACAATAATAATTTTGAAAGGGCACATGATATCATGATATAATGCCCTTCTATTTGAAACGTTAATTTTGAAAGGGTACGTGGAATGGGGATAAATCAAAAGTAAAGTAAAGAGACCACCCATCACTCGTCTCGTTCATACTTCAGCCATTCAGCGACAACCGACCCACCCGAGAGAGAATCTCTCAATGCGCGGCGAACCCATTGGCGATTTCTACTCCAAGATCAATGTACGCAGTAGTTAACTGTAATTAAATACAAGTAATCTGTTTGTTGTCTCTGTTCGTGTTGGATTTGGTATAATTGGTTTTTCGAATTTGGGTGCTTTTTTCCCTTCTGATTTCTGGGATTTACGAGTTAAATTTCGTGTTGGTTTGTGCAAAATCAAGGATTTATTTCTTGGGTTCGGTCAGATCTGAGTAAATTTTGAATTTTGAACTCTTTGTAGTAAGAGATCTCGGTTCAAATCTCCAACTTCTCACTCATTATATTTCATGGGTATGGTAGTATTTTGAACTTTTCCTTACAATTCCCCTTTCACTTCTTCTAGTCACAATGTGGAAGCAATTCCTAAACAAGCTACCCCGCAAATCCTCTTCGACGAAGCACGACCACGAATACGGGTCGGGTCAAGAACACTATGGATCTAACCCAGCAAACTCCATCAATGGAGGCAGTACGAGTGGTCCCCGCTCGTCAGCCAGTTCGGTTAAGCGCATGTCCTCTGCAGTCTTTCCCTCCAGCCTAGTTGCCGGTATAGAACCTCTAGTGCCTTTTAAAGACGTACCCAATTCAGAAAAACCGAGCTTATTCATCAGTAAAATATCCCTTTGCTGTGTCCAGTTCGACTTCTCTGACCCAAACAAGAACCCCACAGAGAAAGACCTAAAGCGACAAGCCCTTTTAGATCTAATCGACTACGTCAATTCAGGCCAATGCACGCGATTCACCGACCCAATGATCGCATCTAGTTGCAAAATGTTTTCGGTGAATCTCTTTCGAATTTTCCCACCGAGTTACAGGTCCGGTTCGGGCTCAAATTCTGGTGAGTGCGAAGACGATGAACCCATGTTCGAACCAGCCTGGCCCCACTTGCAGCTAGTATACGATTTGCTGCTAAATTTCATCGCGTCTCAGTCGCTCGATTCAAAAGTAGGAAAAAAGTACTTTGACCATTCGTTCATCCTGAAACTTCTCGATCTCTTCGAATCGGAGGATCCGAGAGAGAGAGACAGTCTTAAAACAGTTTTACATAAAATTTACGGCAAATTTATGGTTCACAGACCGTTTATTCGTAAAGCAATTAGTAATATTTTCTACCGGTTTGTGTACGAGACCGATCGACATAACGGTATAGCCGAGCTACTTGAAATTTACGGAAGTGTGGTTAGTGGGTTTGCCTCCCCTTTAAAGGAAGAGCACAAAATATTCCTATCGAAGGTTTTGATACCTTTGCATAAGCCAAAGAGTGTTGGGATTTATTTGCAACAGTTAACTTATTGCGTGACACAATTCGTGGAGAAAGACCCCAAACTGGCCAGCTCGGTTGTTAGGGGGCTTTTGAGATATTGGCCTCTGACAAATTGTCAGAAAGAGTTGATGTTTCTGAGCGAAATCGAAGAGGTTTTGGAGGCTACTGATTTATCCGAGTTTCAAAAATTTATGGTACCTCTATTCAGGCGAATTGCTATTTGCCTCAGTAGTTCCCACTTTCAGGTATTGTTCCATTTCTTTCATTTGATTCTCACTTTCAGGTATTGATCAATTGTTTTATTTCTTTTCTTCAGGTTGCAGAACGTGCGTTGTTAATATTTAACAACGACCATGTGATAAGTCTGATCGCACAAAACCGACAAATAATAGTCCCGTTGGTGTTCCCATTGCTAGAGAGAAACACGCGGGGTCACTGGAACCTGTCCGTGCTGAACCTGACTATAAATGTGAAAAAGATGTTGGCCGAAATGGACGAGGATTTATTCAGCGAATGTAACGCAAAGTTCAAAGAAGATGAATTGAACAAAAATGAATTTGAGAGCAAGAGAATATTAGCTTGGAAGCGGCTTGAGTCGGTCGCAGCCTATCAGCCGGTGACCGGTAACACAGCTGTCCTGGTTGGCTTTTGATGATGATTATGAAAATATGTTGTATTTATTTTGCTTAGTAGGTTTTAATATTTTGCATGTAAGGATATTTGCATTTACTAATATTATTTATTTGCACGGTCATTTTGGGTATCGAACTAATGTAATGTTATGCGTTGTAACTTGTAACTATGTTCGCGCAACCCACATTGGTCACTTTAGTCCTGGTTGCTCGTGTACACGTTGGGTGGACAAAGAAATTTGTTCATGTGGTAATTGTACCATCAATTTTAGACCGGAGATTACTCGGATTTTCCATTATTGACACTGGCTAATTTTTTTTTTCTTCTCAATTTAGGTTTCTAAAATTCCAATTTGTTTAGCTGCAAATTTGTTCCCTGAATTTTATTCAATTCTACAATAGTTAGGCTACATAAACCAACTACCAAGACAATATTTCTGGTTTATTAGTAGTAAATATAAAAAAAAATTCTAGACATGAATAGAAAAAATATCTAATAAACTTTTAGCTGCAAAACAGGGCCTAAATCATAAAAATGAATACTGGTAAAAAACAAAACAATTAACATAACACCAGTAGAAACAGCAAGTTCTCCAGGTTGAATCAATTAAACAAACAAGCAAAAAAAAATAAGCGATAAGCAAATCGCCAGAACTCCCAAATGTAATCCATCTATACCTTTACTAAAACCATACAATCAACCCCTCTACATATCACTCAGAAACTAGAAATAGTAATACCAAAAAAGAAAAAAGAAAATAATATAAAACGTAAAAAATAAGCATAATGATCTCTCTATTTGGCCCACGCAACAGCATCGATCTCGGATTGCGCGCTACGGTACAATTCGAGCCTCTTCGCGAGATTCGCCCTGCGCTCCATGACTGCCGGGTCTTCATCCAGCATTTTCGATAACTGCTTCATCTATAAAAATACAAAAATTCAAACAGTTATTTACCGTCTACACATAAATAAAATAATATTTGCTTTTTAAAAATGGATAATAATAATAATAATAATAATAATAGCTCACCTCTCTCGCTCCCAACTCAGTAAAGAAATGGTCGAGCAGAGATCTCTTCGCCTCACGCACTTGACAATAAACAATCGATTTTGGGATGGAGTTTCGCAGAGTTGCACATACCATGTTCACGTATGCAAGCACAGTAGTCCCTGTTATAAAGTAATGGTTGGTTAGTTCTGAATTAGACAAAACAAAATCCAGAAAGAGTGGTACGTACCGATTCTTCTGAGGTAGGAATCATTATATCGATCGAAAATGGAATGAGTAGGGTTACCACCCTTCTCCACATCCTGAGGAAGCTTCCTGAAGAAATCAACAGTCAAGTAACTACACTCCATGTCGACCAGCTTGAGCGTTGCTTTCTTGCTCTCTTCTCTCATCCTCTCCAAAGAATCGAACGCAGCACTGCTCACCTCCACGCGCAGAGTTGGGAATTGCTTCAACTCCTGCACATCAAAGAAAATAACAAATTAATTTCAAAAATAACATAAAAATGCTAATTAAAAACATACCGCGGTTTCGCTGATAGCTTTGTGGACGAGCTCTTTAAGGATGCCGTGAACAGCGTCGACAGATGCTTCGGCAGGGCCGCGGATATTAACGAGGCAGGATTCGATGAGACGGCGGTACCCTTGCTCGGGAGCAATCAAGTGAGGCTGGTATCCATCAGCTTCCGTGATGAGCTTCCTGACGTTGTCCATCGACAAATGCTTGTCGAATTGTAACCTCTTCAAAGCAGCCGGGAAATTGTTGTCGAATACGTTGTATATCTTCTCACCACCCGCTCGCCTGCACAAGCATAATTTGGAATAAGAAACATTATATTAAAAAAAATAATAAAAATGAAAAGATATGAAGAGATTGAAGAAGCGTACACTCCATCGAGATGCTCCTTGTAAATTTGATCGAAGATACGGCATATTTCCATTATAGTGTATAGCTTTCCCTGTATGTAGCAAATATTTTATTAAGAATGAAAAAATACTGTATAATATATTAAAGTAGATGCGTACACCAGCATCAGCAGCAATAGGTTTTCCGAGTCGAGCAAGTTCAGTTTCGAGCTCGTTAAGTGTCTTGCTGATGAGAGACTGTATGCCAGGGATTCTCGACTTGATCACTTGTTCCAAATGCTACACAAACCAAAATAAATTACTCAATTAGAAAATAAGCCAACAAATCCACCATACAAAAAGTAAAGAGGAATTGGTAAAAAAAGGGGACCTTGGAAAGCATCTTGGCGAGATGCTCGGATCCCATCCTATTTGCGAGATGTTTGTATTCTGGAGTAGTCGCGAAATACTCACGCTCCTTACGCCTTGCAGCTACCATGTCTACGTTCTTGTTAATATCGTGTTGTGAACGATTCACAACACCAACCCATGGGAACTGAAGTTTATATGATCTTCCTTCCAATATCTATTAGAGAGAGAGAGAGAGAAAGAGAGTTATCATAATTATTTATTGCAGAAATTAATCTAGAAGAGGTAGACTTACATCAACTGCATCGGTACCCTTGTCCATGAGGTCAATCTTTGTAAGTACACCAAATGTCCTTTCACCTGTATTAGCATTCATATCATAATTTGACTCGATATAAAATTGATATGAATTATTGGTCCAACGCATGTGACGTACCTTTAGGGTCGAATTCACGAGAGATCTTGATGGCATCGGATGTAGCGAGATCCTGATTGGCTGGAGAAACAGCCAGAATAATGCAATTTGGCTGTACCAACAAATAAAATGTGAATACTAGATAAATTCTACTCCCCCAAAACCAGTTACAATCCCTCGAATGTACAATCCAATTTAAGCAATATTACCTTCTCGATATAGGCGCGGACCATGTTCTCAATATCTTGCACGACGCTTTCAGATTGACCATCTAAAAAACGCACATTCAATATTTTGTCACACAATGAAACTCAAAACTAAAACATATACATAATAAATTTAAGAAACAAAACTTACCTACAGCGACCTTTGTAAGTCCAGGAAGATCGACCAGTGTCAAGTTCACAACTGCAATTGTTCGAGGGAGTATCAGTAAGTAGAGATAAACTTTGAGATTTAAAAAAAGGGAAATATATATACAATAATCTAGTTAGCAAAGTAATATAATATAAATGTGATTTACCATAGGGCGAGTATACACTTAGATGAATAGGAACAGGAGATATTTGCTTGGAGCGACCAGTTGCCCTGTCAGTCTCGTCTTCAATTTCCTTTCTCACAGCAGCTACATAAATTACGATCAAAATTTAATATGTATTTTCACGTATTTAGTGAAAATAAAGAAAAAATAATCTTCGAATTGAAAGAACATACCAAAATCTGTGTATCTCTTTCTAGGTTGGTGCATAAACTCCGCATATTCTCTGCCTTCTTCAATTCTGTGAAGCTGCAATACAAGGGGACGCCTCGTGACGATACCTATAAAGATCCATACATGATATTATTAACATGAGTACACGATAAAGAAAAGCTTATGCTTTTGAGGTAATTGGATCGTTGTGAACTTACCTGAACCCCTAGGAAGGAAATCTTTTCCTACGACACTTTCCAGCACAGAAGATTTACCAGAACTCTGCACAGTTTTTTTCAAAGAAAAATTAGGTATGAATCTTAGTAAAGAATTCAATTTTGCAAGTATTTGGTTCGAAAAAATGAAGACGTATGCCATACAAGAAAGATAATAAGCTCTGAAATGTGTTATTTACCAAATTGGCAAACAAAAACTAATAACTTTTTTTCTAACAACTCAAGTCAAAATTATCAAATTCTCAGAAGAATTGCAAACGAAAAGTTATTCTGAGAATTGAGATCCTAGGGTTTACAGGATTCAACTTCTCTCCATTCAATATGAAACCATCCCAGCAATTCAAATCAGATACGTTCTTTCACTCTATAACAAAAAAAATGACCAAAATCCAAACCCGCTTCCACCACTAGCAACCCCAAAGATCCACAAATAAGGTCAACCTTTCTCCATTAACCAGATCTAAAGATCACACTACAGACATAACTTCAAAAATAAGCTAAAAACAAATAAAATCAAAGGATTAATTAAGCACCTGTCCACCAACAACAGCGATGGCCGGAAGAGATTCCCAAAGAGTAGGAAGCGAGCTATCCTCACCATGGTCGCCGAGAGCCGTGCAAGCTCGTTGAAGCTTGTTAACGAGAGTGATCAGATTCTCCATTGATTACGATTAGCAGATCTGAGTGTAGGAGGGGGCGAGGGATGGAGAGGAGGAGATTTGAAAGCGAGATCGAAGCAGATTGTAAAGCGAGTCCCGACCGAAGAAGAGAGAGAGAGAGAGAGAGAGAGAGAGGAGAGAGACGAGATTTGAATGTATTTGAATGAACCAGTCCAAATGAAATTAATAGAACTTATATTGTTGGGGTTATTTCTGATTAAACACCAAGACGATGTTCGACAATCACGAAATAGCAAGTAACAGAGGAATAAATAACTTAGGGACGTTTGGTGGAAGTTTTGAAATATGCCTTGAAATATTATATGTCAAGGAATTCTATTTCATGGAATAGTATTTCATGGAATATACAATAGTCGTGTTTGATTGATGCATCTTTTTTTCCTACAAATTTAGAAATTATGTGAAATGAATAATTTTTTTGGAATAATTTTAGTTTTTAATATTTAAAAAGATAGAATGCCCATGGGAATAGAGAAAAGCCACCAATTTTGGTGGTAATCCTATTCCCATGAAATATGCGCATGGACATCGTGGATGATGTTACTTTATTACCTGATGTCTCAACCAAACGTGGGAATGGAATAAATTAAGATGGATGCCAAGGCATAGTAATTTCAAAGCACGAACCAAACGCCCCCTTAATCTTTTTTATTCTTGCCGAACAAGATGAGAAGTATAAGGAATAAGTAGACAGATTAGTGGAATTGGGTTCTTCCAGGTAAAACCAATGTTCCAGAAATCGCTCGGCGCTCGCTAGTCGGCAGACGACCATCAAGCGCCAAGGATGATTAATCGGGATTAATCGGGAATCTCGGCGGATTTTTATTTTTTATATTTAATATTTAAATTAATTAAACAAAATTACAAATCACAGTTTTTTTAATAAGTTTTAAATAATTTAAATAATAAAATACACTACGCCACTAAACTAACATAAACTCAAATAATAATTTAAATAACATAACTGATATCCGAATAACGTAATAAAATTTCAAATAACATAACATTATCATGAAAAGAAAGAAAGGAGAAAAAAAATGAGCAAGAATGTTTTTGTTTCACGCCTGTCCCCCGTTGCGAGAAACGAGACAGGAAAATAAATAATTTTTCTTGCACGAAGAGAAAAAAACGAGAAAAAAGAAATGAAACGCTATATATATATATATATATATATATATATATATATATATATATATATATATATATATATAGAGGGAGCCTATATAGCTTGTACAAGCAATTCTCATATTTTGCTTGTAAGTTTTTGACCATCAGATTCACATCAAGATCCGTGCAGATTTTTAAGCTTAGAAACTCCCGTTAATGAATAAACTACCGTCAGTTAAATGAGTTCTCTTATTTTCTTTTTATCTCCGTTAGAGCGCTCGCCTCAGTCTTCCCCTTTTCGAAGCTTTCTCTTCTCCTCTTTGGGCGGAGAAGAAAACTCTCGAGGTAGATCCAAGTGACGAAGTTTTCTGCTCCTCTTTAATTCCTCTCAAATAAGGATTTCTCTTAAAATGGTACCAGTTGAAGCAATTCGCGAGCTCACCAGAAGGAGTATTTGGAATTCATCTCAAGAAACGCCCAATTGAGTTACTCCTCAGCACTGAAGCAATTTATCTCAAGAAGTGCCCCAAACGATTAAGGATTTCTCTCAACATGATCATGTTGAAGCAATTCGCCAGCTCATCAGTGATTATTTGGAACTAACCTAAATAAACGCCTAATTGATGAAGACAATCGAATTGTCTCTTGTCTAATTGAAAATGAAGTACAAACAATACCTCTTTCTCTGGCAATTTTAGGGGAAACTAAGAGGAGATGAAGAGGGAGTAGCGACTTCATATTGTTTCTCTTCAAAATTACAAGTATGCCCGATATTTTGGCGAAATTGAAATCAGGTCTTCTTTTCAGCAATTTACTGTGATTTTCGACACATAGTTCTAATATTTGGATGCTTCTTCTAAGTACTACTTTTTTGTAAGTTCAAACTTCACTTTTTTGGCATAATCTCAAATACTGTAGAATATCAATATATCACAATAATTTTGTACCTTTATTGTTGTATTGAAAAATTGTATGTTTCTTATTTGAAAATTCTAATTTTAATATGAATATTTTTTTGCGAGTGACGAAATGTAGAATCGATACAAGCCATCATGATGGAGCAAGAATAGTTCCCGATTCCAAATAAGAGTTCGAAAAAAATAGAATTTCGAAGAGAGGTAATCAAGGATTCTTACGAGAATACATTAGTACAACCTCAAATGTCGGTACTAATATACATTTGTACAACCTCAAATGTCAATGCAAAATCATATTTAATACACATTCATTTTCCAATTATATTCCACTATATTACAAGTTTAAACAGAAAATAACTTATTTTAGAACTAATTAGAATTTAACTAACAACTAAAAGTCATTGCAAAATCATATTTAATACATATTCCTTGTACTTCCTCCTCCAAAAAAAAAAGTTCCTTGTGAAAATACGAAGCAGAGATCTTTCTCCATTCGGACAGTACGCATATCCTTGTACGTCGCAACAATCGCAAGTGGTGGATTAGGTACGACTTACCAGCTATTTTTCTCACAGATATGTGTCATGCTTTCCTTTTTCTTCTCTTAACCGGCACCAATCATTAATCCATCTACATCTCTTAGCAATTCAACAAAGCCATACACCATTCAACTCATCTTCTCATTCTTCACATTTCTTATTCTCACATCTTCCTCCAAAAACTCACTATTTAATAAGATATGCTAACCCAATAAGAAAATAATTTTGCAAATTCATCCCTCAAACTTAAGGCAATTAAATTCATGTGATTACTTCCTCGTGAGTACAAAAAACTGACAAATGAATTTTCTGACCTAAAATTAAGCCTCAACATTTCCGGTTCTCTCAAATTAACACAATTCGATAATTCCTTACTTAGCAATGGACCTGACTCTCTCTAGCGCTGTGTGATGGTTTTCCTGCTTGCCGCGATGGTTTTTGACTCACGAAGAGCTTAAACCAGTACATACCATCTTAACTAATTATCGCAATACTTGGGTGCTTCAACAGGTACTGACCCGCCTTAATTGACTGGTACAAAATCGATAATAGCAATGATTTCTCTAGATTATCATCTGCACCACAAAAATGAACTAAAAATGAACTGGTACAAAATCAATTGCAATTGCTGGTCTTGGACACAAGCTTCTTAATCCCCTGCACAAAAAGAAAAAGAAAATCAAATACATATACTCATAACAACTAATTACAATTATCAATGAGATCCCTTGGTCCAATAGGGGCTGATTTGAGTACTTAAATTCCTAAATAAAGATGATTTGGTAATTTAATTACCAAATAATCACCCCTAATTAGTGAAATTTGTTTATTAAGATTAATTTTGGGGCAATTGTAAACCCCTAATTAGTGAAATTCGTTTATTAAGATTGAGTTGGGGGCAATTGTAAACCCCTAATTAGTGAAAAAAATCAAGACATCCTAAACAACAAATTGGTCGATCGAGAGAGAGAGAGAGAGAGAGAGAGACCTTATGTGTCGAACTAGGGCTGTCTTCTTGTGAAGAGAATAAAAACCAAAGAAGAAGACCGATGTGAGAGCAAGAAAAAGATAAGCATGGAGATGGAAGCAAGAATAAGATGAAGCCCCTTCGCTAAAGCAAGAAGGAAATGAAGCCCCTTCGCCTGCCACGGGAGCAAGAAGATGAAGATGGACAATGGGGAAGTCAAGTAACGTGAGTAAACTAAAGAGATAACGGAGACATTAGCTGAGCGTCTGCACAGATCTTGAATCAGATCTAAGGGTCAAAAACTTACAAGTTAAAATTGAGTTTTACTTGTACAAGCTATATAGGCTCCCTATATATATATATATATATATATATATATATATGATTTTTTGTATAAATAGTATCCACAACATCTCACAATATATGATTTTTTGTGCTTCACATTCAACTAACTAGGCTATGGATCCGTTGGCAATCCAAAAAAAAAAAATTGGCAAAAAAAAAAAAAACACTTCTAAAAATCGGCTCGGCGGTGGTTTGGCGGTCTTGGCGATCTTGGCGGACCCTTGGCGGAATCCGCCAAGCACAAAACGCCAAGGGATTATCTCGACAGCGGACCATCGATGAGCGATTAATCGGGCGCCAAGACCGATTTCTGGAACACGGGGTAAAACATGGAATTAGGTTATTCCATGGATTAAGCATTTTTTGTGAAAAAATACCCTTATCAATTCTTCTCCTTGCTGACGTGGATTAAATGGTAATATATTTTTTTATATCTTCTCCCTCCCCATTTGCTTACGTGGATTAAATAATAATATATATTTTATATCTTTTACCTCGGATTAAATGATAATGTATATTTTTTATATCTTTTTCTCTCCAATGAATTGTTCAAATGAAACTACAATTTAAGCCGTTATTTTTTTTATTATTATGATGGTACTTGTTTTAATTAATTAAAATAGTTCATCTTTATTTTATTATTACGGTACTTGTTTTAAGATTTTTAACTTGTTAAATTATAAACAAGGGTAGTTTGGTCATTAGTTATTATTTATATCTTTTAAACCAATAATTTTATTTCATTAATATCACCGAACGTTATTGGAATAAAGTTGAATAGACACTATTATCTATTCCGCTATTCCTCTATTCCTTGTGTTGCCGAACAAACCCTAAGACTTGAGAGAGACTAAGAAATGACTAACAGTAAATTACACGGTGTATCACTCTCTTTGTGCGGATGACGTGACTATCTTTGCAACGGCCAATCCGGATGAAACTTTGCGCATTAAGGAGGTAATCAAAAATTTCGAGTTGGTTTCCGGACAATGTTTAAATCCCGCCAAGTCGAAAATGTGGTTTAGCTACAATGTTTTCGTAAGCTCCCAAGAGGAGATCTTGATATTAAGCCGGACCCAAAGAACGCTATCTTGATATCGATATACGCCAAAACAGATTCATTGACTCCTCCAATCTTGTGGCCAAATTTCAATCCAAGCTCGCGGGATGGAAAATACAAACGCTTTCTCATGCGGGTCGTTTAGTACTCCTCAACTCGGTTCTTGCCGCAACCCCAATTTACACCATGTTCACCGAGTTACTACCCAAAACAACCTTGAAAAAATTAACACACAACGTTTTTGGTGGGGGGAAAAAGAGGAGAGATTTCTCGTTTTTTGTAAATGGGAGGTAATCACGAATATAAGATCCATCGCGCTCTTTTACAAAAACACCTTTGGAGAATACTCACTGATAAAGACGAGTTATGGTCACGGATTCTCAAAACCAAATACTTCCCATCGAATATAATTTGGCACACGAGAAGAAAGCTTCATGCCACCAAATTTTGGCAAGCTATGCTTGCACAACGTCCTTTTTTTCCATGATATGGTACATTGGATCATCGAAAATGGTCAAATTTGTCCCGTAATTGGGGCGCCGTGGTACCCAAATTGGTTAGGGGATAAACCGCGAAATAATGTTGAGAGAAATATGTCGAGAGAAATTGGAATGTGCCCTTGCTAATGGAGAAACTCGATTCATGCAAAACACTTCAAATCGTTACCGATATACCCGTCTCCGCCTCCGCCTCCTCTCTTTGCAATCCGGACTGACTCATTTGGAAAGGGGCATCAAATGGTAAATTCTCATGTAAACACGCGTACCAAAATCTCGTGTCAAGTAATGCGATCGTACCGATATCTTGGCCAAAAGAATTGTGTCATGTAAACGCGCGTGTCACAATGCATTACCGACCAACAAAAATCTCCACAAACGTCTACGCCACATTATCCCATTATGTCCGAGATGTACTTGGGGCGAGGAGAATACCATACACCTAACTTTCCTATGTCACTTATCGAAAATATTGTGGTTTACCTCGTTCCTTGGACTCAAAGTCGACAACCTTCATGATGAATTTAAGGATATTCTTTTCCATTTTGCTAAAAAATCTTAATGAACAACAATTCAGGATTTTTGCGACCACGCTTTGGGCTATTTGGAAGTGTCCGTTTTAACTCATATGTTTTCTTTTGGAGTGTCCGTTTTATTATTTTGTCACTATTTAGTCATATGTCAATTATATGTAATGGTGACATTTTGTAAATATATTGCCTACGGGCCTTTAATGCACAAAAAAAAAAAAAAATTACACGGTGTCAAAGCTCCGGATATGTTCACCATCTCTCGAGCTACTATCTCAATTCTCACTGGTCGATCCTTCAATAATTAAATTCTAAATGTGTATGAAATGTCTACTAAGGACAAACAAATTCTGGAATTTGTAATTTTATAGTTTGTTGGAATGTCTAAATTATAAAATGTTGGTTGTTTGAATTTTTACGAATTATGTTAATTGTTGGTATTGAAATGATATTTAATTCAATATTAAGTATTATAATTTAATTATCAAAAATTTCATGAAATTTAAATATTAAAGCACAAAATGAAAACAAATTAAAATATTGTGAATATTTGGTGAAAGGGTATTACAGTAAATTATGTGAACTTTCACAATATTTTGTTTCAATCTAAAATCACAGAATTTCCAGGGATAATTGCATCAAGATAATTATATATTAATTAAGTATGCCCTTACAATTCTTACCTCCTTTAATTCCTTGTATTGTACCCCACTATAAACAACATTCCCTACAACTCTACACCTTTGATATCAAACCTGTAACAAAAATCTTTGTAATTTTGATCTATCTTTTAATTAAGCACTCATTGGAGCTTTAATATCAAACTCATAATTCTCAAAATAATTATCAACTAATATTGTTTTTTATCTATCCTAATTTCATGACACATGACATCCTAAAATATTGAGTTAGAATCATCTTGTGGTGAAATAGACCAAATGAAGAAAAGCTTTAAATTGGGGATTGACATTTTGTCAAATACCAGTAGGGCAAGAGAAAAGGAAGAAGTTAAGTTTGCTAAATTTCACTAAAATAATTGAAGAACATGTTAACTTTTAAAACTGTCATCGACATGTGGGTATTTAACTCGTAAGATTAGTGCGGTGAAAATAATTAACACGCACAAGATAAAAAAATTGGCAATTGATACTAGTAAACTGGCTCCTGTTTCGGTTCAAAATTCACCACGCCAAACAGCCGCTAAGAGACAAAGTTAGATTGTCTTTTTGCATCAACTAAAAATCATAACAAAAAAAAATGAAATCGTGTGATAAGATCTGAACAAACCAGACACAATCAATATTAACACACGATATTTTTTGGTGATTTTAAAAAATATAGAAATCAGTCAAATTTATTTTACAAAACAGAACAAAAAACGAAAAAAGTTCATAGCAATTTAATCTAATTATGCAAATATTTTTATTTTTTTATTTTCTTATTAAACAGACAATTTTCAAAACATGAAAAAGATGCAAAACCAAATAAATAATGCAGAATTTTTTTTATACAATTTTAAACATCACAAAAAAACTTGTAATGCTGTTTTTCACATAAATCCATAATTAATAAAAAAATATAAATAAATTGAAAATTCTAGATAAAACTGTCCAATTTCACAATGATTCAACACAAAATAACAAATCTAACAAAACAAACAGATTTCAATTTGAACATACCAATAAAAAATAATGACATATTTACATATAAGTTTCCAACATTTTACAGAAAATCCCTAGGTATCCGCACTTTCGCCAACTTAGCCGGCTTAAATGCAATTTTTTTTGTTACTTTGAAATGAAAACAATTATAGAAAATAATAAAAATATATTATTTTCCTGTTTCGTCATAAGACTTCGCGAAAGTGGCTAAATTAATTTTTTTTCAGATTAACATTCAAAAATCATGATTAAACACTTTTCCAGACTCTCTGGCGAAAGACCATTTTTTTTATCGGACTCTCTGACAAAAAAAATTAGATTTGTAATTTTAAAAATTTAGTAGCTATTTTTACAAATTGGGATTTCAAGAACGCCACGTGTAAAACAAAATCGTAAATTGGGATATTGGAGTGTTATTTTTGCAAAGAGGTTTTCTACTATGCCCCCCAATTTCACCCATAAAATCATGATACAATTCTCAAGGCAATTAATCTCTAATTACCTCCCTCTCAATTAACGATCTTAATTATGTATTAAATTTTTAATAACTATGAATTAATTATTAATTAACTTTGTTAATGATGAATTAATTATGAATAGTGACGTCAAGATGATGCAATCACGATTTTGTGGGAAAAAGTGGGGGGCATAATTTTCCTTTTGCCTTTTGCAAATGAGGTATTTTTTGGACTATATATCAAATAAGTTCCAAATAAACACGAGATAGGATAACTTTCAATAAAGCCCCCACGACATCACTTGTTTGGCAATCCCATGCTATCGCTCTTCCAAACGGGGCCGAGGACATAGCTCGCTCCAGTCGACGGTAAATGGCCGCGCTCACTCTCCCATCCTCCTCGGTTCTCTCTTCCTCTGCTTTAAGGTTTCTCTCTGGCCAACGATTTCATCTTTCAATTTCGGCATTTGTACTGATAAAATTTCTGTGTTGGGTTATGTTCTCCTGCACAAGCCTTGCTGTGCTGTCACCCCCTTATCCTCTCCCTTCTTACTCTTACAACTCTTGCTGCAGTATCATGTAATTAATTTTGGTGACATAAGTTATTTGTGTATAATTGAGGTAGAGATTTAGAGGATATATAATGGAACAGAGGTGATAATGGCAGGGAGAGGGGACTAGATGGGGAAATTGAAATAGTAGAGAGGACCTTTTAGAACATTGCAATGCCAAATCAAGATTTTTTTTTGTAAATACTTCGCAAAACCTGCAAAATTGAGAAATATCTTCATTCTTTCAGAATATGGAAATACCCCCATTACTTCCTCTTCAATTCATTATAACGGGTTAGGGTTTAGGGAATCGAAGATATTTCTTATATTTTGAAGTATATGTGTTATTTCTCATATGGTTAATAGGGATGTACATTATATTTCTCTATTTTAGGGATAATAGTGGTAAAATTAATTCACACTGCTGCTTTTCTATCAGGGATAAACATTCATTTGGTGCCGGCCCGGAAAGGAGGCGCTTACTTTTCGAGAGAAACCATTTTGTTGTTTCGTGTTCTTCGGTGCCAACTCAAAGAAATGCATTCTTACATAGACGAGATTTGATGCTTTTGGGACTAACATATAGCTTTGCTCTTTCTGTACCGAGCTCTGGTACGAACTACAATATATATCCTTATGATAAAAAAATGCTGAAATTATTATTATTATTATTATGTGTTTGTACTTTTTTTTAATTGTTGTTGCTTGGAACTAAGTAACAGAAATATTTTCTCGAATGATGTTGTAGATTTGCATGCAATGGTCGACGTGGACCAAAATTTGAAGATGGATATGTTTGTAGATGATATCAACGCATGCTCGTATCAGTATCCCGTCGAGCTCCCTGAAAAGAAAGTTCCCCTCAAATGGTATTTTCACAATTTCAAATTATGATTCTATTTTTTTTTTTCGTATATAGTCTCGTTATCCATATGTTCTTTTGCTTACCAATACTTAAATATGCCCATTGTATATTTGAATTATTAATAATTGTTTTTTATCTGTGATAAGGGTGGTGTCTAGAAAGCCAGAAAGATATTCATCTGCTGCGCCCCTATCCGGTGAGCATCATCATATAATAATATTATTCAAAACTCAAATTGGTTTTTTGAGTGACCATGTATATTTATGTTTTTATTATCGAATTACCCAATCATGTTTTTAGTGGTAATTACTGATTTAATAAATTGATGTCTTGCAGCTGACGCACGGCAAAGAATCGTATCTGAGCGTCTTGACATGATCAATAACCTGGTCATCTCGGTTTCGGTAACTTTTTTGTTTATTCATTTATTTATTTATTATGATATTGTTTATTTATTTTAGCATAACTTTTGGGCAGATTGGTCCTCCCAATCCTATTTTCCTAACTTCGAAAGAAAAAGTTACATGGAAAGCAAAAGATGTTGCTGATTCAATTCTCTCAGATAGAACGGCATTGGTATTCTTCTTATATAATTTTTGTTCTTCATCTTGGTGACTCTAAAATTAATGTTTTTTGTTCGTTATATTTTATTAATAATACTGTTTTTTGTGCAGAAAATAACAACAGGACAACGTAGGGCCGAGATTTCTGTTATTGATGCACACTCCAATGATGTAAGCCGGCCATGTACATTTTCGTCTTTTTGGAAATTTAAAACTTTCTCATTTCTCCTGATTTTCTTAAGTTAATTTTTATTGTAGATCGGGGATGAACCATACTGGTATTACGAGTATCTTGTTCGGAAGTCCCCTATAGTCAGTGTAAGTATTTTGATCAACTATTACAAACACTACGTACCAATGTCGTACATGTCAGGATCGATATAACAGTAATATATTCATACGAATTGCTGGGTACCTGTTGGTACATGCGGTTGTTCTGGTACGGACAAACTTTCTAGGGTTGGGATTCTACTTAGGTTTGGCATCCTAAAATGTGATTTTGGATTTTTACATCAAATTATGACTTAGGAGTTAAAATGGTTCTCAAAATATGTACCGTAAATCTATATCATGTTATGCACTATCATAACAAATATATACTAATAATATATCTTGATTCACTAAATATATTATTTGATACAAAGTAAAAAGTGGAGAAACTAAATTTTATTTCTTTTTATATTCATTTTCTTCCAGGTTCAAGAACCTAATCAGTTCCGGCACAACTTGGCTGTTACTGCGGAGCGAGATGGTATTCCTTTTTCTTTTCTTTTCTTAGTTTCATGTCTGAATTTATATTAGTACAAAGGAATCCATTCACAGGTTTTAATATTGAAACTGAAATTCTATTTTCATATAGACAAAGTTAACATAGTATCCTTGGTAGTTCCGGTACTTGGTTACATTATGCATAGCTACCTTTCATTAATTTATACTTACTCTTGTATCTTGTTGTTTCGGAAAATCAGGGTATTTGTATTCTCTGAATGTTTCGACCCTTAGCAGGCAATGGGAACAAGTAAGTTTTTTGTTAAGTGTTTCGAAACTGTAGTGGTGTTTCTCGATTTTAGTAACATCTTACATTGATGTGTAATGCAGATGGGACCAATTCTAGAGAAAGCAGTAGCTTCGTTTCGCCTTCTCCCGCCTACGGATAACTACGTCCCTCCTTACAAGGATCCTTGGAGATTCTGGTGATGATTGAAAACAAATCAATTTTGTTCTTATGTTGTTATTGTTAATGTTGATTTTATTGTGTATGCTTGAGAATGTGGTTGGGTTTTGGTTATTTATTTTGTTCAAATTAGTTTGAGGATTAAAATAAGAAAACCATTTAAAAATAGAGAACTAATTACCTCTAAAACATTATTTGAAACGATTTTATGATAGTAGACATGGCCGGTCTTGTGCTTTCGAAGTCCCGAAGCAGAAATTTACGAGTTACCTTTGTACATAAAAATAGTAGAATACTGAGTTCATTGAAAAAAATATTAAAAATTATAAATAGCTAGTATTTTTATACGAGTCTGTACAATAACTAATAATTATGTAAAGATTGCTCTTTTTTGCATTCTTAGAAGCAAATAAACTAATTACATCTGATTAGTCTATTTTTCGCAAAAATTTACTAAGAACCCCTTTCTGAGATTGAATTAATATATATATATATTTTTTTCTTTTTTCATGATCAGAGACACCCGTTCTTTTAATCGGCATGGCTACAATACAAATTGGCAAATGCTAATTGCAATTAATTAATTTTATCATAAAAAACAAATTGAAAAATAAAATAATTTGTTGATGTCAATTAATTAGCAAATTTAATTAAATTGACGACTCAATAACATTCGAAAATAAAAATTATCCTTTGAGAAGGAGATAAAAAACTGGAAATGAAAAATTGGGACTCTATTTCTTGCTGGTCACCAACTTTTCTTTTCTTAATTGCTTGTGATTGATTCTTATGAAGTCACTACTCATTCTCTTTTCTTAATTGCTTGTGATTAAGGAGGAGTTGTTGGTTATTATTAGGCAAAAAATTCCTTAATTATTTGTATTTACATAAAAAGTTTCCCAAAAAAGATTTTAAAATCGAATAAATACCTTGGTGGAGACCACTGCTTGGTGTCATTGCGAGTTCCCCACCAGACCACTCTTGAGTCTGAGCCGTCACGAAAGTGTTCTCCCGTCATATTCTTCGTCATCTCCAGCGAATCAGCGAATAGACTAGACGTACAGTCAGTATACACTGTAACTGTAAGATGCGTTTTTCCCAGTCACAAGCGCATTTTCTCTCCCCTACTCATCATACTCCTCTCCCGCACCGCTCAGCTCACCCGATTTTCTGCCGGAACATGGCCGCGCCGGTACCGCCTCCGGTCTTCAAGACGGTTTCCATCCCTTATAGCCACCTGAAGGTCTGGCTCTACTTACACTTTACGATTCACTTAGATTGTTTTTATGTCGATGCTTTCTGAGACCCCAATCAACTGAATAAGAAGTTTTGTATCAGTATGAATTTTTTTTTCTTGTTTTTGGGATTATCTGAATTCTGAACACCAATTACCTAGAGAGAGGTTGTGGTTAATATTTGGAAGTAAGAAAAGACCACATTTGTTGTCTGCGTAATTGCAACCAAGTAGGAGATTATGCCAATTTGACCAAAATCTATGAACTGAATAAAGCAAACAAGACAACCAAGTATGAGATTATGCAAGTTCGGTATTGCTCTGTATATAATGGCGCTGAAACGTAACTGGCAGGAAATAACAGTCTGTGATGTTAAGTAATTTTATATGTGTGAATCAATTAATTGGTAAATTTAAAGACGTTATATTTATGTTTCGTGTTTTGTACTCTCCGTGGGATTTTAACAGGATAGAGAGAAGGATTTGTCAAGTAAAATCGAGGAAGGATTTGGGCCTGAAGGACTAGGCATAATTTCTGTTTCTAATGTGAGTATATGATTCTCTCTACCTCCCTTTCTTTATTTCCTCTCTTCTGGTCAATTAATTTTACTTGTAAAATCCTTTTAATTATTATTAATTTGGTCAATAATTTTTGTTTTTAACCATAGGTTCCTGATTTTCCTTTATTACGCAAAAGACTTCTACATCTGGCACCTAGGTATGTGCTTTACTTTTTAATAAAAATATTGGATCTCATTAATGTATTTTTTTTTTAATTTTTATCTTCTGTTTTAGAGTCGCAAATCTTTCTGATGATGCCAAGAAAGAACTCGAAGATCCAGATAGCAGGTACAATTATTTAAAATTTAAACGTTACATTCCATTCCGCACCTGGTACGTAATATCAATTTCTTGTTGTACCAGATATAACTTCGGTTGGAGTCACGGTAAAGAGAAGCTCGAATCTGGTAAACCAGGTGATTTTCCTTAATTTTTTCTTTTCTTTTCTACAAAAGAATTAGGGTTTTGGGTTCTTTTTATTGGAAGTAATTTTATGTTATGTTTCAAATAGATGCTTTCAAAGGCTCCTTCTATGCTAACCCGATTCTGGACACACCTACTACTGATGCTGCGCTTATGAACCGGTACAATTTTAATCAAATTACAATTCTTAAAAAGAAATAAAAATAAATGTATTTTGTTAAATTGTTATATTATATAGTTACCCATCGTTTTGTCGCCCAAATGTATGGCCTAGCACTACTTTACCTGAGCTTGAAGATGGTATTAGTTTATAAATTAAGTAGCAATTATTTACTTTTATCTTTTTCATAAAATAATGACGTGACTCATTTTCTGCTAGCGTTTAAGACTCTGGGAAAGCTCATATTTGATGTTGGTTTGTTGGTGGCTCATCACTGTGATCGATATGGTAAGATTCTATCACGGTACAATTTCTTTGAAATTTATTGTTAAGCAAAGATATAATTATTTATCCTAATATATTTTAAAAGTCTAATTATACATATTTTTGCAGTGATGCAAGGAGAGTCGTCAAGCAAAAATGAAGGTCTCGAGAAGACACTCAAATGTTCGAGGTGCCACAAAGGCCGTTTACTCTATTATTTTCCAAGACCTATTAGGTACTTATTTTATTTTATTTTACTAATAAAGTAATAATATATAGCAACAAATTTGTCCATTTTAATTGACAATATTTTCTTCTACGTGCATTTGTAGCGAATGCAAGGAAGTTACAGAGTCCACGTCATCATGGTGTGCATGGCACACCGACTTTGGTTCATTAACTGGTAATGTCACACTATCATATATTTTAATTATTATTCTATTTACTAAATTTTTTTTATTGTTTGTATATTTACAGGCCTTACGTGCGGTTTGTTTATGAGAGATTCTGTAGAGGTGCCTTGTCCCGATTCTTCGGCTGGACTCTATATTCAGACGCGTAACAACAGTGTTGTCAAGGTTACTGATTCTCAAGGATTTTAGTACCATGCTGGTTAGTTCCAGTTCTGGTACAAAACTTTTTAATTTGTTGTTAATATTTTGTATATGTATAGTATTTAATTAATTGTTTTAGGTTATATTTGGCGAAGATGAATTGGCATACCAGATTGGCGAAACAACTGAGATTCTTTATTCTGGTCGATTTTCTGCTACTCCGCATGGTGTGAAGGTAATCTCGTCAATATTTCACTTTTTTACCATTTATTTGTCGTTTTATTTTTTTTTTATTATTTTGTCGAAATATTTTTTATGTAGGCACCCAGTGGGGAAAATGCTGCTGGCATTGAGAGGTCTACTTTTGCAATGTTCATGCAACCAGACTGGTATATTATGTAAATTTATCTCGTTAAAGAATAACGTCTTTAATTCCATTAAACAATTTGTTCATTTCATGTACAGGGATGAGAAATTGAACTTACCAGCAAAAATTGTCCATCATCAAGAGGTACATCAAGAACCCTAAACCCTAAATATAGTTACAATTGTATATTATATTCCTTTATTTATTTATTGTTCTCTCTTTTACTTTCTTCGCAGTTGATTCCACCGAACGGAACTCTTACATTTGGGGAGTATTCTGATATGCTCCTTAACAAGTATTACTAATGGCAGAAAAAACTCGTGATTCTGTAAAGTCTCAAGATAATAATTAGTTCGCATTATTTGGCGTCTCGGATGGTTTACGCTCGTCTGAGATGCGAAACTTTATGAATAATATTGATATAGTTGAACTATTTGGTATATATACATGTGTAATAAGTGACAAGACATTAAATAAGCGTGGTTGCGATAAATCATCCGTTTTAAGTGTATGTTTTGACTGCTATTCGGACAACCGCAGGTACCATATAATGTTTATATTGTTATGAATGCATACATTATTTGTCTATATATATATATTTGTTTTATGATATATAGATATTTGTACATTTTATACACACCTTATTCATTTATCATTATTCATATAATAAGATATTATAAACTGAGTGATATTAACTTAAATAAATATTACAATTACAATATTGACATTTAGGTCTCTAGTTTTTGGATGTGATTCTGAGATTTGTGCTTGTATGAAGGCACACATACTGAGGTCAAATTCATCAAAATTTATTTTCATCACAACACCCAAAAGTTAATGTTTTAAATAATTTATAGTAATTTCCCACTATATGATACACTGGATATACAAAATATAGTATTACAAAATATACACATAATAATATATATATAAAGCATATTATTATATATCAATAACATACATAATACGTGGTATGCTATGTTACGCATGTACTTCAAAAACGCAGAAGTATCCTGAGGATACGGGTATCCGATACGGATACGGGTACGATACGGCTCGGATACGTATCGGATACACCACGTGACGTATCCGATTATTTTAATATTTATATTTTTCGGATACGGCAGGATACGGCTGGGATACTACATTTAGGATACTTTGGCCCATTATATATTTTGGCCCATAATTTTTTTTAAATAAATTATATATGATACTTCTAGGATACTTCTGGAATAAATTTAGAATATTTTTATGATACTTGTATTGTTATGTTGATTTTATTTATTGTTATGATATTTAAATTCAAAATATTATTTATTTATTTATTATATATAATATAATTATATTAAAATAATAATTATATAGCCGTATCCGTATCCGTATCCGTGATTTTTTGAAAATTGCCGTATCGTCATATCCGTATCGTATCGGATACGATACCCGTATCCGTATCCGTGCAACATAGATGGTCTGTCAATTTACATCTTTTTATTTATTTTAAACAGTATGGCCTTTGGTAACTTGTATTGGGCCTTGGCCCATAAAACATTGGCCTTTAAGCAAGCCGTTTTCCCTCTCCCCATGGCCGCTCCGCCGCTTGCTTCCAGGCAAACTGCTCTCGCTCTCGCTCTCGTTCTCTCTGATACGGCGGTGACGGATAAAGGGGTTCTGATCTGAAACTAGTGCACTCCATTGACTAGCCATGTCGGAACCGAACAGGGAGCTGCTTGACCAGCCTCGCAAACCTTCTATTTTTGGTAGCCGTCTCTCTCTGTATCTCTCTCTCTGTTGTCATTGTTACAATCATGGTTTCCTACAAAACTCTATGTAATTGATGGTTTTTAATTGGTTTATTAGAAACTCTGCTAATGTGTCAAGAGAAACAAGCTATAAAAGAAGGGGGCTTCAGCAATGGACTTACCACTACCTCTCTTCCTAAGAGCCAAGGTTTGATTCAAAAAGTATTTGAATGTATATTGATGTTCAAATTGTTAATTAACCATAATTCAGTAATCAAAATAGCTACAGAAACATTAAATTGCGGGGGTAGTTTATGATAGACCGCTTCAATTCGTGTTATCTTTTTTTTAGATCAAGTTTTCTTTTTATGTTAATTACAATTTCTCGTGTTTATTTGATTTATTTTTCTCAGTTTTGGGAAAAATTCAGAACTTCTTGGGGGAAATAGCAAAAGCGAATGAGAAACTAGAGCTTGAAGTGCGAGTAAGTAATCTTAATCAATTCGCTTATACATGAAATTTCCCTTCTGCAAACATCAAATTATTCCGAATAGACCTGCAAAATCATAAATTCCCCGAACCCCATATTTTCCTCAAAACATTCTTTTTTTATTATATAGGTTTTATTTTATTTTTCTAATGGAACCATGGATTATTTCCCTTGTTGACGACCCATTCCTTGTTTGGATTGATTTCAGGAGAAACCTAGAGAGGAGTTTGATCTAGAAGCTCTTACTGGCAATGAAAAGGAATATATCGAAATGGCAAGTCATAAAATTAGTTTTTTTTTTAATATAAACATCATACGCCTCGTGTACTATGTTCGCAAATAAAATAACAAAAAAATGATAAAAAATTGCAGGATTTGGTTTTAGGAGTTGCCGATCTTAATTCGGAGGAAGCGATAGCTGCAGCCGAAGCTAACGTGAGCGGTTTTCAACCGGTCACAACATCAGTTACGAGTAGCTCGTCTTCTTCTGACGAGAGTGACGAAGAAGATGAAAAGTACACCGTGGATTCACAGGACCGTGTTCGAAAACAAGAACAAGAAAAGGCCGAGTCGCCGCAAGAAAATAAACCGCAGAAAAAACAAAAGAAGATCGTCGTGCTCAACTAAAACGAGCAATAATAAGTTATGTTATTTGTTATGGTTCTGGGTTTGTATTAATTAATGTTGGTAAGATTAAATCGGTTACGCTAAGACTTGGACTTTCTTTTGGAATTTGCTAATATGATTATAAAATTTGTAAAATTAGTAAGTTGAATCTCATCAAAGAAACTTCTCTTGAAACATAGAAAATTATAAAAATGCTGAGTAATTTATTTTCCTAAACAACACAATAGTTAATAGACATTTAATTAAGAACGAAATGACATTATTCTTTTGCAAGGCAAACTTGTTCTCCTTTTGACGACGCATTTTGGTTTTGTACGAGCTCATTCTTTGGGTACATCTTGGAGACCACAAACCATGTTTGCCGGTACCGCAACATCTATCATCTTTGGATATGCCAAGTTCAAATCTTCATGAAATTGAAGAGACCAAACATAAAAGTTATAAATATTGCAGTTATATTTGAAGGATATATATAATTGAGTTGGAAAATGACTTACTAGACATGATCTTCTCAAATGTATCCTACAAAAGCGAAAAACCCAAAATGATAAGTTCATTTGAAGTACCAAGAGACCAAATTTAATGCCAATGAATACAACAAATGGAAGTGAAATTTGAATATAAATTTACCGCATCTTTTGTCAAACGAGGATTGTATAACACCTCCTCTCCAACCGTACTGACCTAAAAAAGGATACACAATAAATAAGTTCATATTAAAATAGGTCTCCAAGTTTTCACATATACCACATAATATCATGATTCTTTTTAAAAAAAATTAAATTAGTAACCAATCATGGCGACTAAATGTTCAAAATCTTATTCTTACACAAGGAAAAAGAAAAAGTAGCGAACGTATTATTGGTCATCATTATAATCGTCAATTTAGAAACTTACATCAAATTTAAAATAAATAAAAAAACTAGTTCAAATGATTAATTGCAAAGAAATTTGAGGGGTTAACAACAATAAGTGATGACAATGATGGGTAAAAATACTTTCTTACCAAAAAGCCCTTGTAGTCATGAGCAGGATAGAGAAGAGTATCCTTTGGCAAGGTAAATATCTGATTTCATTTCACATGTCAAGAACATTCCTAAAACTAAATATTGATATAATATTAAAAAAACAATAAATATAACATTTTCACTTGCCTGTGAATGCACAGAACTGTACAATTGCTTCGAACTTCCACCCTGTGAAATCAATTAAAAAAATGAATGAGTCAAATTTAATTACTTACTTATCAAATACAATTTCAATTTTAATTACGATTTGAAATTCAAACCTGAAAATCGGTTCTTCCACATCCACGAATGAGAAGAGTGTCTCCAGTGAAAGCCATTTTAGGGTTTGGCTGATTGGGCCCGTCGCCAGTCACATAACTCACACAACCAACTGTGTGGCCTGGTGTGGCACGTACCTGTACCATATTTCCAGTTATATAAGTACTCGATTTACACTTATTATTGTACAAACATAAAAAAAAAATCAAATTAAAAGCTGGAGAATATATGTATATGTATATATATACCTCAAGGTAAAGGTCACCAAAATAGATTTTATCGCCGTGTTCAACAAAATGATCGGCTTTTGCACTACTAGCCTTTGAAATTACAGATTTCACGCCTGGTACTTTACCCTGAAATTTATGAAATAAAATTCGATGACATAACTAATATTTATTAAGATAATTCTAGAAAATGTTTACTGTCAAATTTAGATAATTCCAGAATTTTCTATGCCGAATTGCAAATATCAAAGTTTTTGGGGTGTTACTTCCAAAAGTAATTTTTAGAAACAGATGGAAACCTTTATCATGCCGGTACCGGTTACATGATCTGCATGCACATGAGTGTTCATTGCATAAATAAGATTTAATCCCAATTCTTTTACAAGCGATAAATCTCTCTCAGCGGTTTTATCAACCGGGTCAATTAACTGCGAAAAATTAAGAAAAGGCACAAAATTAGCAAAGAAAGGGGGGAAATCATTCCCAATTGCACATAGCAACCCAAAGTCACTGATCAAATTTCGAATTAAAAAATACAGATAATCAATTGCAATAGTTTTTTACCACTGCAGGCTTTTCAGCACGACCAAGATCGGCCAAGAGATACGTATAAGTAGAAGATTCCTTCTCAAACAATTGCCTAAACAAAAGCCTCTTCGAATCACCATTAATGGTCGACATTGCTCTCAAGATCAGACTAGAAGGTCTCCGAAGAGAAGAAAACGAAGTGGGTCTGATTATTTTAGGACCAATTGACAATTGCGAAAGGGACCGAGTATTGTGTGGAATGTAGCCAAGAAATCTCACGGGGTTGAGTTTAGAGAGAATCATTTTATTATATAGATTGAACAAGAGAGAATAGTGAGGTCAGAGAGATAAGTGAATTGAATATTTGAATGCTATGCTTAATGCGTTGAGAAATGGGGACGGGTGATACAAGCAGAGAAATATACAAAAAACAAAGGTGAGTGGGGGTGAGAAGAAGAAGGCCTGATCTTCTGCCTCAACGTATGTATAGGACTCGGTGCAAACAATCAGAGGAGTAATCGTTGCCTGTTGGTGGATTGATTTGCCAAACACAAAAAAAGATAGGAGCCATCTTGACCGATGATGCCATAATATTTTAAATTTTTTAGAATGCGACGCAGATACACGATGATAAGGAGTCATATAATTGGCTTCCAAAACTTACTCGAACACTTTTGATGCGTCAATCGAAAATGTTTTAACGGATTGATTATATTCCTAAATGAATTGATTCGACTTCTTAATTGAATCAATTTATTTAACTATTGATTATGAATCGAATCAATTCATTTAAACAATTTCGATTGACGTATAAAAAATGTTTGAGTGAGTTTTGAAGGCCAAATATATTTTCCCTTTGAATAATCATGGGAAATTATTTATCCCTTTGAATAATCATGAGAAATTATTTATTTATACATATTAAACAAATAAACAGGTGAAATTATCATAGTGGAGAATAACATAAATGGCATTTTTGTGTATCTCAAACACATGACAAACCAAAAAAATTTGAAATTTTCTCTAAAATATATTATATGATTTCAAAATGCACCCACCATAATTATTCATATATAATATTTATGATTCTAAAATATAAAAGATTAAAAGTTCATTAAATCTTAAAAAAACCTAATATCGAAGAAAACTATGTAAATGCTGTTGGTTAATTCTAACCTAGAGGGGGGTGAATAGGTAACCTAGTGGGCAATTTTCGACTAGGTATACAAATTCTAAATGCGGAAGCTAATTAATGAAATTTGAATAGAGTAGAAAATAACGAACACTTGAACACACGATGTTTATTACGGAGTTCGGTAGGTGGTTGCTATGTAGCTTTAACTCATCCTTTTACTTGCTTAATCGACCGATTCGATTAGTGGCAAGTACCTACGTCTCCGGAAATGCCTTGTGCCTTTTCGGCGTTCGATTGAATTCCAACTCACTCGATTACAAGGTTTTTGCCTAGATCGATTTACATGTGTTCTATCGATCTATAGCGGGATTTACACTTTTTGTACTAGCCCTATTACAATTTCTAAATACGAACTAAAACATGATCGGTCACGCAAGTTGGGAATCGTATTTGAATAAGTAAGAAAGAAGGATTAATCTCTAAGATTGTTTTAGAAGATTAAGAGCTCAAGGGTTTGCATGGTTTCTCTCTTTTAAATGTATAATTTGGATAGTTCAAGTCAGGAGAGAGAATGAGGGAAATGTTCTATTTATAGAACACATATACCTTTTTCACACTTGCATTTTCTGCATAGTCCGTTATAACGCACTCCATGTCCGTTATAACGGACTGTAAGTCAAAACTAGTCGTTACGGATGTTATATTCGAATCATCACACAGTCCGTTATAACGGAACATATGTCCGTTATAACGGACGTCTGTGTTATGTAGTTCGTTGTAACGGAATGATATGTCCGTTACAACGGACTTCAGGCCGTGGCTTCACTTCAGTTTTGGAATTAATTCCCGTTGTAACGCAGTATACTCCGTTACAACGTTAAGTGGTGTTCCGTTGTAACGGACTGGTTAATCCGTTACAACGGACATATGGAGATATTGTAGTAATGAAGTGAGTTCAATGTCCGTTACAACGGACAAAGATGTCCGTTCTAACGGACATTGATCTGTGACCATCCTTCAAGTTTGAGATTAATTAGCGTTGTAACGGACAGTATTCCGTTACAACGCTTTGATGGCGTCCGTTATAACGGATTGGTTAATCCGTTATAACGGACTGTGTTGTGATTGCCAATCTTGAATATGACGAGTATGTCCGTTATAACGGACATGAGGTCCGTTGTAACGGACATGCTGCTTTCAGCCTTTTATATTAATTCATCAATTTCATGGATTTCGAATATATTAGTTTGACTTTATTTTGAGCTTAATCATACATAAACAAGTTTAGGGATACCTATAGTTTGTTTTGGTGATTTGATTGATATCCCAACTTGCGGAATCTTCTATGCGAAGTCTTTTATGTCTTGATCTTGTTTGCGATTACGTGATTCTTCGACGTCTTGATCTTCTTCGCGATTCTTCGACGTCTTGGTCCTTGCTATTCTTGATTGATCTTCTCATTTCATTTTGTACCTATCTCCTACACATTTTTCTCGATAGATTTCTTTAGTAGTATCGACATTGTTTTTGAGATAATCAAACAACCGAAAATTTGAACCAACAAACTCCCCCTTTTGATTCATTTCAAAACAATGTCGATTTGGAGAGATGTATCGATTACCGAGGATCTTTCCACTATGATTATCTTTTCTCCCCCTTTTTGAAAATGGGTCAAAAGGTAACGAAATTTCTCAATCATAAAGGAAAGCTCCCCCTACATACAAGCTCCCCCTAAATCCTTGCATTTCACAATTTATAGGCTTGTATGTAGTTGAACAATTCACATATATTTTGAATGATTGTGATACGAAAATGTGTGAAAATCATTTAAAAATGGAACAATACAATTCATACACACATAAGATATACGATAATTTTTTCTTTCTTAAAATTTAGATTAACGTTCATACAACTTCAACACAAGCAATGCACAAACATAAAGCAAAATACATGAAATGAAACATAGACATGATCACATGCATATACTACTAGTAGTTTAAAATAAAGATTTTTGGCTCTAATGAGCTATTTAGACACACTCTCCTCTCTAATCATCGCCGGGTGAGGCGTCATTGTTGTCGTCGTTGTCATCATCATTGTGAAATTGGTTGAACCGACGGGTCAAGGCGTCGAAACGGCGATCGATGTGGCTATACGTTTCTCCGCGGAGGTTAAAGGCATGAGATCGGGTGAGTTGGTTATCGGTGAGGATCTCATCTCGGGCCGCATTTACGGTAGTGCGGGTGAGTTCGTTGTCGGCGAGGATCTCAGCTCGGGTCGCGTTTACGGTGTTGCGGGTGAATTCATTATCCGCGAGGATGGTTTCGCGAGTTAGTGCATTGTCCGCGAGCATTTGATCTCGCACACTTTCGGAACGTAAATTAGATGCCTCGAAAAGTGAACGAATCTCGTCAAGAGTGAGCGACGGTTGAGTTCCCGAGCCGGAACTTTCACCCGGTTCTCCTATGGCTTGGCGTTTCCTTGGTCGCGATTGGTCCGGTGGGTTGTTCGCGTCTTGGGCCGGTGGATCAAATCGAACCCACTCGGCGGGAATTTCCGGAAAGAAGTAAGGTTTGGCTCGGCGATCATTCACAATATAGTGATCCGAGCGACCTCCGGATCTACTCTTGCGAGTGAGTCCGAGACTTTCGAGTCAATCTGGGTGCGCAAGGTTCTCGGTAGGAGCGACTCCGAGTGGCCATTCCGTGTCCGGTATGACAATGCCAGATTTTACGCATGCTAGTGAAATGATATGTCCATATGGAAGAGACGAGGTTGCTACGCGTGTGGCATACTCCATGTGCTTAATGATGAGATTCGGGACGTTGATGGTGGGCGAGTCTTGATACCAAAGATTGTATATCAAAACTTTGTTTCGTCCGTCGAGATTGGTTTTGAGTTTGACGACGGGAGCGAGGATGTTGTTTCCGATTTTCCAAGTGAACCGGAGATTCGGTTCATACTTGGTGGAGTATTCGTACTCGCGATCGTTGGTTGTAATCTTTTCGAGTTCTTCCGAGTCGTTGCCGTGGTATGAGTCACCGCGACTAATATAGAACCTCTCACCACCGTCGGACAAGCCTAACCATTCACGTAAATTTTCTTCGGAAATGATAATTTCCTTACCGAAGAGATAACTCCGTATAAGTTTATTGTCGTCATCATGAGTTGCGTGAGCATAGAATAGGCGAACTACGTCTTTGTAGTATGGGTATTGAAGATCACATAATCCTTGAATGCTCCAATTTCTGATTCGAGGTTGCACGGCCTCGCGTAGAGAGATTGCTTCGGCCGGAAAATCAATATAGAAGCATGCGCCTACCGCGCGATTGGCGAAGTCGTTTTGATATCTCCTAGCTTTAGTGATCGATTCATAGAGATAGTGATTCTCCGTGTTGTGAAACTCGAATCGACGGGCACCGGCGGGCATTGGACGCTTGCTTGCTCTTCTCGATGCCATGGAAGGAAATTGAGAGAAGGATTAGGTTTTTTGAGATGTTTGAGAGAGTTTTGGGAGGAAATGGAGAGAGATTAGGGAGTAAAATAGTTGGGTTTTTCGATTTTGAAGAGATTTTCAGTTTTCTAGGAGGTTTTCGACGGTTTTGGGAAGAGGAGGAGATATTTCGTGTTGGAGAGAAGTGGAACGGTTAGAGATAGAATGAACAGTCGAGGGTTTAAAGACAGTTTTTCAGAACTCCGTTACAACGGAGGTTGAGTTCCGTTACAACGGACTTCTGCTAGGGTTTCAGAGAACAGGTATTTTCATAGTCCGTTATAACGCTATATATTTCGTTACAACGGAGGTCTGATTTGGACGTATTTTAACTGGTATCACAGTAATGCGTTATAACGCACTGTTTTCGTTGTAACGCACATGTCCGTTGTAACGGATGGGTTTATCCGTTGTAACGGAACTATTCGTTTTGCATGTTTTGGCTTGTTCTCTTGAGTTCCGTTGTAACGCAATACTTAGTGCGTTATAACGGACCTGATACTGTGATGACTTTTGAAATATTGATTTTTCGAGGAGATCGGTGTTTCCAAAAATTCCAAAAACTTATATTCTACTTAAAATAGGTTTTGTAGTTATTAAATCATGTTTTTCGGAAGAAGTTTGTTTGAAAAAGTAGTGCCATATGAGTATGCGAATGTTTATAATAATCGATGATATTTGTATAACTCTAAATAACTATGATCCTTACGTTATTTACAAAGCGATCATACCTTTGCTCCGGTCATGGACCCGAGAACCAAGCTTACGAAAGAGAGTTCTTTTATCGAATTCTGGAGCTCATTTTTCCTCTACAGTAGATCGTGAATCGTTGTATAAGATGAGCTCTTTGACTTTTCTCTTCGTTTTTTTTTGTGTGCCTACATGGACATACAACACCTTTCTAGGCCTTTTGTAAGTGTGTAGATAATTATAAATTTTATTTTATTTTATATATATATTTTTTTAAAAAAATAAATAAAAATAAAATAGGGAATTCATATTGGAAGTTAATCTATTATGAATTCTTGTACTCGTACTCCCCCTCAATGTTTGGCTTATGGTAGAGAGGCGAGGGAGTGAGTTTTTCACACATGATTTAGGTCCTTGATGGTCCAACACCCTTTGAGGTGGAGGGACCCATGGTGTGTCTATCTTTACGCATCCATACAAATTTTGTAGTGGATTTTGGGTGGCGAAGATCACAACTCGTGGATATGTGTCATAATTTGCAACAATAATTGGAAAAAGCAATTGTCGGTTTGTTGATGATTTCGGAACTCTTGACAAAGTAATTTGAGAGTTGGTTTGTTAGGGGTTTCTTTTGAGGTATCGGTTTGGTTGAGTTGACAAAATTGTTTTTCGGTCGAAAAGGTTTGCGCGTATGGTTGTAAGGTCTAGGAGCCCTCGGTTGATATGGACGATTGGCGGGGTAATTCACCTCATAAAAATACCCATTTGATCCTCGTTGAAACCAACACTCGGGTCGTCCCAAATCGGTACGTCTATGGGATGATGGTTGCGTAAAATGGTTATCCCTATGATAGAACTGATTATGTGTAGGGTGTTCCATTCTAACATTTTTACCTTTGTTTTGATCACGGTATATGAATGCATTTCCGCGATTGTTTCGTTGATTGATCTCCCGTTTATCTTTTTGATCATTGGATTTTGAGAGGCCGGGTTTACTCTCCTTTTTGAACCCGAGACCCGACTTGTCGTTTGGCTTTTGTCCCACTAACGTCCCTTTCAATATTTGATCCAATGACGGGGTGATTGGTGCACATGATGCACGAGCCTTCCTCAAGGATTCATTTTCTACTTTGGAGTTTTGGAGTTCTAATCTTATGTGTGATATCTCAAGGTTGAGGTTCTTGCATTCACACTTTGAAAAGCCTTGGAATTCCTTCAATTGTGCTTGGTATGCTTTGACCGATAATTCTAGGGAAGCTACCTTTGCATTTAGAGCTAGAATTGTGCTCTCGACCTTTCTCTCATTTGGACTTGGTTCATCCACGTCTCTTAAGAGAGCGTCGAATGATTCAAGTTCGAGTTTTGTGTTTAATTTTGGTGAGGAACATGAATCCGAGGTTGAACTAGTTGAATATATTATTGGTTTAAGAAATACCTCATGATCTTGGTCCGGCGATGAGTTGGATGTAGATGCATGAGAGGTGACGTTCGGAGAGTGTGGTGCACATGGTTTCGGTATTGGACCTCGTTGGAGGAGCATTGCTTGAATGACTCTTTCTACCACATCATCCATCGAAGGAGTGCATTCCGCCATTAGGGTTGCATTGGCGATTGTGTGTACACCATTGTACTCCGAGTCGGAAGATGAGTTTGAGCTTTCCGAATCTCCCCATGGATCCGATGTGACAATTAAAGCCTTAGCGTTACCTAGTTGTTTGGTCTTCTTTTTGCCTTTATAGATTGGACATTTTTCTTCGTGTGTTCGTTCGCGTCTCAATTTCGATTTATCTCCACCTTGTGGATAATCTTTTCGTTTGTTCCATGGAGCGTGTTTCGGGTGTGTTGTAATTTGGTTCTTATTATTAATGGAGGCCATGATCGTTATACAAGTTGTCACTTTACACAAAAAGACGGTTAGTATTTCGCTCTGATACCAATTGTTGGTTAATTCTAACCTAGAGGGGGGTGAATAGGTAACCTAGAGGGGGGTGAATAGGTATACAAATTCTAAATGCGGAAGCTAATTAATGAAATTTGAATAGAGTAGAAAATAACGAACACTTGAACACACGATGTTTATTACGGAGTTCGGTAGGTGGTTGCTATGTAGCTTTAACTCACCCTTTTACTTGCTTAATCGACCGATTCGATTAGTGGCAAGTACCTACGTCTCCGGGAATGCCTTGTGCCTTTTCGGCGTTCGATTGAATTCCAACTCACTCGATTACAAGGTTTTTGCCTAGATCGATTTACACGTGTTCTATCGATCTATAGCGGGATTTACACTTTTTGTACTAGCCTATTACAATTTCTAAATACGAACTAAAACGTGATCGGTTACGCAAGTTGGGAATCGTATTTGAATAAGTAAGAAAGAATGATTAATCTCTAAGATTGTTTTAGAAGATTAAGAGCTCAAGGGTTTGCAAGGTTTCTCTCTTTTAAATGTATAATTTGGATAGTTCAAGTCAGGAGAGAGAATGAGGGAAATGTTCTATTTATAGAACACATAGACCTTTTCCACACTTGCATTTTCTGCATAGTCCGTTATAACGCACTCCATGTCCGTTATAACGGACTGTAAGTCAAAACTAGTCGTTACGGCTGTTATATTCGAATCATCACACAGTCCGTTATAACGGAACATATGTCCGTTATAACGGACGTCTGTGTTATGTAGTTCGTTGTAACGGAATGATATGTCCGTTACAACGGACTTCAGGCCGTGACTTCACTTCAGTTTTGGAATTAATTCCCGTTGTAACGCAGTATACTCCGTTACAACGTTAAGTGGTGTTCCGTTGTAACGGACTGGTTAATCCGTTACAACGGACATAGGGAGATATTGTAGTAATGAAGTGAGTTCAATGTCCGTTACAACGGACAAAGATGTCCGTTCTAACGGACATTGATCTGTGACCATCCTTCAAGTTTGAGATTAATTAGCGTTGTAACGAACAGTATTCCGTTACAACGCTTTGATGGCGTCCGTTATAACGGATTGGTTAATCCGTTATAACGGACTGTGTTGTGATTGCCAATCTTGAATATGACGAGTATGTCCGTTGTAACGGACATGAGGTCCGTTGTAACGGACATGCTGCTTTCAGCCTTTTATATTAATTCATCAATTTCATGGATTTCGAATATATTAGTTTGACTTTATTTTGAGCTTAATCATACATAAACAAGTTTAGGGATACCTATAGTTTGTTTTGGTGATTTGATTGATATCCCAACTTGCGGAATCTTCTATGCGAAGTCTTTTATGTCTTGATCTTGTTTGCGATTACGTGATTCTTCGACGTCTTGATCTTCTTCGCGATTCTTCGACGTCTTGGTCCTTGCTATTCTTGATTGATCTTCTCATTTCATTTTGTACCTATCTCCTACACATTTTCCTCGATAGATTTCTTTAGTAGTATCGACATTGTTTTTAAGATAATCAAACAACCGGAAATTTGAACCAACAAATACATCTAAATAAAGTATGATATGTATTTTCAAGAATTAATTTTAGGGGATTATTATCGTGAGACTAATTTTGTTTGCATAAGTTTTTCACCGAGAAGATGTTTCAAAATGAGGGTCACATGAAAATCTTCGTTTCAAGTGGAACCTTAATCTTCCGTATCAAATTACTCGAATTGTAATATGTCTTTATTATGTTTTTTTGTAGGCGGAAGCCAAAAAATATAATTTTACTTACATCTCTTGTTATGTAAAAAATTGTTCAATATTGAATATGAATAGTAGTCCTCAATATTTATGCCGCATAATGTCATATTATCGTCTCCTCATTGAATTGATTGAATTGCTGAATCAAATCATTTGATTGTAAGTGCTTTGCTTCTCCGTGATAAAATTATTATAATTAATTAATTTATTCTACTCTTTTTTTAAGGAGAATTTATTCTACTCTTGATTAAGAAAAAGTCAAGAGTTATACATAAACATTTAATTATTGCAATTTGTGAGTATACTTGATATAAAAGCCTGCTAAATAAATGATGATTTTTTGTCGCTTCAATATAATTGGTTAAAATACACAATTTTCAATGAAAAATTGTTTCTCTGTAATCTCAAAAAACATATATCTTCAAGAGGAAGAGTGAGTTGAAAATACATTTTGATATGTCACAAATAGAGTTGCAAACGAGTCGAGTTCGATCGAGCGTACCCAGCTCGAACTCACTCGAAATCAATATAGGACCTCGAGTCAAAATGTCCAGTTCGAACTCGACTCGATGTTGGCTCGAACCAGCTCGACTCGACTCGATGTTGGCTCGAACCAGCGAGTTGTTGTCGAGTTTTTTTCCAAGTTGAACACGAGCGAGTCACGAGTCACTTATTAAATTTGTACTCCTAGCCACAAATAGAAAATTGACTGTCATAGTAATATAGCTATTTTGTATGACGAAGTATTTTTTTTTTTAATGACATCAACAAGCGATCGATTGTCGTTACTGGTACATGTTTTTATATGATTTCGATGAGTTTCGAACCCATAACCTTTATAATATATGATTTTATTGTATGAACTTAATTCATTGGATTATGGGGCATTTGCAAGTGAAAATAAATTGGAAGTATTATACGATAAATATAATTTGTAAATATCTCAGAGTAATTATCACACAAAATTTTCGAATTTAAACGTGGAGGTTGCTTGAAAAGTTTTAGTTAAGTGATGCATATTACTATAAGTGATGCATATTACTTTTAATCAATTTGCTCCATAATTATCTCGTTAGTTTTTACTTTTTATTAATTTGTCTTTAAATTATTCTGATTTAGATTTTTTTGTTTGGGCATTTTAAAGTTATCTCGTTTCCTTTTAAAACAATGTCTCTATCTCATAATCAATTTCTTGTTCTAAATTAAAAATAAAAGTTAAAGTGAAAAATCTCCTCTTGATATTGTGTTATTTCTTCTAAACATATCTAGATTGATTTGTTTATAGAATCATATTCAAATATCTTGTAATATTTTGAAAGGCAATTTTGAGAAAATGAGATAATATGAGGCAACCCATTATCTTTATATTTTTTATTTTTTCTGTGCTTATATAAGTCTCAAATTTTCTGAAGTATTTTTAATTTCTAAAATATATGGATAAAGTTTTTTTTTTTAATTTTTTTATTATTACAAGTTAGATGAAATAAATTTTTTGACATTAATTATGTTTACAACAATGTAATCAAAATTCGATTTTTATTTACTTCGCCGAGAGCCTCCGCCACGGTTGAGCCGCCCCTGCCACAGTCACGACCAAGACAAGACTATCATGTCTAGGGTAGTGCTCCATACGGCGGCCAAACAAAAACAACGAAAACGAAGATCATTTAGATCACGACAACAACGACAAAAAAATATCGTCTTGACCACGACAACAACGACAAATGAGAGGTAAAGGCCACGGCAACGACGGCGAAGAGTTCGTATCGGCCATGATAATATCCGAGCTCCATATCTACTCTCGAGTCTACATCGATGGTGATGGATTGAGAGACAACGTAATCCAAGAAGAACAAATCGATGGCGACGATGTACAAGGACAAGATAGCGGCGACGACCGACGAATACGAAAACCGAGAAGAAGGCGGCGGCGGCCGTCATGTTTTGGCGGCAAATCCTTGCTAGGATTTTTCTTTCTTTCTTGGGATGTTTACTTGGACCATGTGCAAGTTGCAATGAATTTTTTTTTTTTTTAAACAATATAATTCGATATAATTCATTTACTTAAATATATCACGTAATAAGTTGTTTTTAAAAAAAATATTAGGTATCAATTTAATTCCATATATATCGCTGCCAGCCTATTTCAATATTTTGCTTTCAAAATTTAGGCCCAAACGACCTTCATACGAAGCCCACTTATGAACTTCAATCCATCAACAGAAATAAACTCGATTTGTTAAGGGCTTAATCTGGATGTATAAGAAATATTGTTTTTTTCCTCTCAAACGCCAATTCATTTATCAATATAATTGCCATCCATAAGATTTAGATTGATTAATCTAAATGTTTAAAAAATTATCGGTTTATTACGGAATAAGAAAAAAAATATACAATCATATATATACAATAAAAAAGAAAACTCCGAAACAACGTTGTTTTGGTGATATTTTAGAAAAGTAGAGGATTATTAATGGAAATTTGTACCTGACTTGTCCAAATAAAAGAATCATCAAAATAACGAGTTCTCTGAAAATCCATTTTACTGTTTGTTTGAAACAATAGGAAAATCAGCTACTAAGGCATTTTACACTGAATCCCATCTAGAAAACACGCTCTATGGACCGTTCGAGAATTCATTTTAGACCGATTAAAATTGGACTTGCATGCACCTAAAACCGGTATAGACCCGGTGATAAAAACGAGCGTAGTAAAGCGTTTAGAGCCAATTCGACAAATCGCTGAATAAATATTACACCAGATTCTTAGACTGATGTACACCGTTGTTATTACTTAAACTAGTTTTGTTCTAGTCACATTGTTTGTTTTTTTTTTTTTTTTTTTTTTTGAAGGAGGAGGCGATTGCCTCTCTCGATTTGTATTAGAAATAAAATAGGATTATACATCGGAAAATAAGAACTACAAACTACAATACATAAATGAAATATTGCTAATTAAAGGAGTGTGGTATTCGCTGGAGTTGCATATTGCATTCTGCATGCAAGGAAGACCAACTCAACAATTGGTAATCCATCTAGCTACATCATCTTCAATTGTATTTGCCGTGCACGTTGATGAGAGTGCTTTAAACGAGAAAATTCTTCTATTACGTTCTTTCCATATGTTCCAAATTGTTGCGAGCCATATGGTGTTCCATTTGTTTGTTTGCTCCTTGTTTCCCTTTGTCTTATTTCTAGTCCAGAAATCTTCGAGTTTTTCCGGGTAAGTAAAGGGACCTAATTGAAAGGTAAAGGTGACATGGGCCCACACCTGCATAGAGTAGACACATGAAACAAGGAGGTGTTTTGTATCTTCTCGGAATTGGGCACAAAGTGCATATCCTTCGTTGTTGGGCCATCCTCTTTTTTCTAGGTTCGTTGCCGTTAAGATTCTATCGTGTAAGGCTAACCATCCAAAAAATCTAACTTTTTTGGGAGCCTTAATTTTCCACAAGTGTACGTTCCATGGCATCACAATTCCGGGATTTCTAAGTGCTCTATAGGCGGATCTCGTTGTGAATCGTCCATTTGCCGTCCACAACCAATTCGGGTTTTGAGAGGTTGGATGTTGCGTTGTCGAGATGTGAAAAAAATGAGTTAGGGGTTGAAGGTCTTTTACGAAGAAGGATGAGAATCGGGTATTGATGAGGTTGAAATCTACTAGAGATACTTGGCCGTATATTTCCGTGAACACCTCGGTCCATAGTGAACTTGCTTGAAATTGTAAGCTTGTCAAGCGCTTTCATTAAAAAAGCCTCATTTTGCGTTTTGATATGGTGCAACCCTAATTCTCCATTGATTTTAGGAAGACACACCTTATCCCATGCCATTAGACAATGTCCTCCGTTACAAATTTTATCGCCCTTCCAAAGAAAAGAACGCATGATTCTCTCTAGTTCTTTGATTAACCAAACCGGCAAATGAAACGCTTGCATGAAATAAGTCGGTGTTGCCGCTAAAACCGATTGCACTAGCGTTAGTCTTCCTCCCGAGGAAAGAAGCTTTCCTTTCCAAGAGGCTAATCTCGCATTCATTTTTTGGATCAACGGTTGGAAATGGATTTTTTTTGGTTTCCTAATCGAAAGTGGAAGGCCAAGATATTTTATAGCTAATGATTTTTTTTGGAATTGTAGGATATTACCAATTACGATGTGGTATTCATTTGGAATTGCAATTGGGACATAGGAACTTTTTTGCTTATTAATACCTAATCCAGTTAGAGCCGAAAATATATCTAAGGCTTTTGCCACAATCTTTAGATTTTCCGGATGCGCTTGGACAAAAATAATTGTATCGTCGGCATACTGAAGCGTCTTTGGCGCAAGTGTTGCCGAGCCCGTTAAGATTAGCGAAAGATTTGTGAGGATTTTTTGGAGAACATCAACTACCATGTTGAAGAGTAGGGGGGGATAGCGGATCCCCTTGCCGAAGCCCTTTACGGTGAAAGAAAGGTGGACCAATCGTCCCGTTTATTTTCAACGATGAGCTCGAGGATGAGAGGAGGCATCGGTTCCAATGGATCCATTTATCGGGAAAACCCCTAGAACGAAGTAAATTTAATAAGAAGGGCCACGAAACACTATCAAAGGCTTTTGAGAAGTCTACCTTAAGCATTACCATTGGTATATTTCGTTTGTGATAATGGTTGAGTAATTCTCTCGTCGCTAGGAATGTATCTAAAATGGAACGTTCTTTTATAAACGCGGTTTGGAATTTACTAATTAGAGAAGGCATGAACGGTTGTAACCTATTGGCTAGCATTTTAGTAATTATTTTTATGGGAGCATTGATAATACTAATAGGCCTATAATCCTCCATGTCTTGGGGAATATCTTTTTTCGGAATTAGAGAAATAATTGCTTTGTTGAAAAGGTCTAAGCGAATATTCCCCTTATGAAAATCCTCTACTAGCCGCACAATATCAACTTTGATAATGTCCCAATAAATTTGAAAGAATTCGGCCGGCAAACCATCCGGACCGGAAGCTTTCCTTTTTTTGAGCTCGACTACGGTATTTATAATCTCCTCTTCGAGGAAAGGTCGTGCTAGGGAAGACAAGGCACCCAATCTATTCGGGTACAAGAGATCCATATTAGCCACGAGGCTTGTGGGTTCGGTCGGTGTACCAAGGAGACTTTTGTAAAATTCCGTGAAGGACGATAGGATGATGACGGGGTCGGTTATTACATTACCCTCATGTCTAATCATGCTAATGGAATTATACATTCTTTTAGAAGAGGCGACGGCATGAAAATAGGATGTGTTGTTGTCTCCTAATTTAAGCCACTTGCAAGAAGCTCGTTGCGACCATTTTTGCTCATTTATTTTAGTGATGTGATATCTTTTTTTTTTTAAATCTTTCCTTAATTGAGCTTCCCTTGAAGAAAGAGATCTTTCCTCCTCGAAGTGATCTAAGAGAAGGATGAATGCAAGAAAGTAAGATAGAATTTCTAGAGTGATATGCGTTGTTTGCCCAACTTCTCATACGTGAGGTAAGATTGGTAAGTTTAGAAAGATAATTTTTGGCCGCACAATTTCCGATATATGAGGATTTCCAACTCTCAATAATTAATGGCCGAGCCTCAACATTGTTTGACCAAAAAAGTTCGGAATATTTTGAGGCGGGCCTAGACGGTTTATCAGATCACAAAATATTTTTTTGAAAAAATGTTTTGTAGGAGCGTTATTTTTTTTGTAAAAACGGTGATTATTTGAAACCAGTTTTATGTTTGTTCTTAGATTAGAAACAACAATATTTTGTACTAATTTATATTCAAAATGTAATTAAGCATTTCAAATGAATTAAAAATTTATAACTAAAAATATCAAACAATGAAAATTCATTAACAAGTTATAATTAAACATATGTAATTTCATATCCACCATTCCAAACTCACATGAAAATTTAAAATCTTCATCCATAACAAAATAACACAACCAAATTAATAATCAAAATAACCCAAAATTCTAAATCTCTTTTCTTCTACAACCCAAATATCATGATGTTTTCTTCTCTCTACCCGTTACGTGATAACAAATGAGGTCAATATTAAGCAATAAAATAATAATTAATAATTTGAAACAAATGAGAAATAGAATCATAAAAAAATATTCCTCACATATTATATCGTTCCACGATGGTTGCAATGCCAATTAGACCGATAAGAAGAATGCGAAGATTAAATTACAAATCCTAATTTACATATTAATTATAATGATCCAAACTCGAAATGTGGACATATCTCGAGACACTGTCGCACTACAGCTACAAATATTGCATCAAATTTCCGACTCGCTGCGGAAAGTTGATATGTGAGTTCTTATTTTTCTCTTCAATTCTTTTCTTCGGCAGGGATCTTTTCTTGTCATGTTTAATTTTTTTTTTTTATAATAAATGGAGAAGGCTCATATGTCCTCCATCCATTGATGTCAATGAGGATCGAACCCACAACCTCTCACAACACATGAGTTTTTGTGCCTCACACTCAACCAACTAGGATATGAGCCCATTGACAATTTTAATTTTAATTGCGGCAATTTCTTTTTGTCAATTTACTCTTCCATGTCGGCTTCATTAAATCATTTTATTTTGCCAAATAGCTCTTCCATGCTGGTCAATGAACTCTTCCAATAAGAGACAGAGAGAGAGAGAGAGAGAGAAAATCTGCGCATATGTGGGTATATTTGGCTGGAGCGATTGCTTGTCAATGAACCCATATATTAGTTGGTTGAGTGTGAGGCACCAAAATTCATATGTTGTGAGAGATTGTGAGTTCGATTTTCATTGTCATCAAAAAATTAAGTATCAATAACAAAAACGATTGTTTGTCGGTTACCATTCTAATAAAAAATATTTGGCCGGAGCATAACATTCATGGTAAGTAGACTTCATTTATTTTTTGCCAATTTGGGTGGAACATAACATTCGAATACATGAATTTATGTGATGCTAATTGAAGCATTACGACATTGAAAGTAGGGAATATTTTTTTAGCAACATCATCGTGCTTTCTGGTCTGAAACCTGCGCCAAGAGATCCCAACAAAATCGGTGGGGTTTGTTTTCTTCCTCCAATAGAATAATAGGAAGAAGAAGAATAATATGGGATAAAAAAACATGAAAGGAAACTTCCTAGTTCCCACTATTCTACTATTTAATTACTATTCATATCATACAGAATCATAATTCATAACAAACAATCTTTCTCTGATTGTTCGCAATCTTCAGATGATTGTTCTTCTCTGAATATTGTGATCTGATTGGTTATTTATATATCCATATTGCCTGTAATTAATTCTATATTGGTCTGAATGATATTGTGCTTATAATACGAAATGGTTCTTCTTGGAACAATTGCAAAAGTTCAAAAAGTATTATCATTTTTAATCATAAAAAGTTATCATAATTGCTAAATTAATAATTAGATCTTCTCAATTAATTAATATCAAAGCGAAATTTTCAAAAGTGGCCCTAAACTAAGATGAAATTGCAAAAATAAAGAACATGCATTATGAATTAAAAGAAAACTAGATAATACTCGCGCCACTATGTCAGTATCATATTTTATACTTTTGGTTTTAATACGAAGCACTATTCTTTATGACTATCATTTTAAAATAAAATAAACTAATAATATATTAATTTCATCATATTAGTATAACTTATTTAAATATAACCATGTACACATCACATTTCATGATTATATATGTGTCCATGTGTGTGTGTAAATGTATAATATATGTGAGGCACAATACAATTTTACGAATAAAACATAATGCCTAACATAATCTCTTTATTATTCACAATAGTTCAAGCAATATCATATATAAAAATAGTGAATCGTACAACATATGTACTAACGACACACCATTAATTATATAGTGCTAATAAAATTTCTATTGATACAAAAGCAACAAAATATATATGATATCACATTTAATAATGAAAGTAACTAAAAAACTAATATGGATGTTTTTATTGAATAGAGAATGATAGTTGTCCTACATCTTATTATTATTTGGTCTCAATGAAAATTGAATCCAAAGCCTAATTTATTGTTTTCTGCAATTAATCACTTGAGCCATAAACCGTTGTCTAAGCAATATCATAATTATAAACTATTTTTACATTATATGCTATTTCTTAAGATGATTGGTTTAATTGATCATCCTTGGATTGGCGAATATGAGACGAAAACATATTTCTTACTCGGGTCTTTACCACCCTCGTATGCGATGTTTATCTCCAATTTTCACATGAATGATATGACCAAGACGCCTACCAAATTACATGGCATGCTCAAAGCATATGAGCTCGATCTTAAGCCTGAACATGTCAAGGCACCATATGCGCAAGATGTGTTGGTAGTTCAAAATGGTAGGCCAAAGAAGTCTAGGAAATGGAAGTCTAAGGGCAAAGGGAAGGATGCAGTGTTCCGCCCAAGCATAAGATTCAAAAGAAGAAAGCCGATAGCGAGACCTGTTTCTTTTGCCACAAAGATGGGCATTGGAAGAAGAGTTGTCCCGATTTATTTGAGGAATTGAGGAAGAAGAAGGCCATGGAGGCCGGTCCCACATTATGTATTTATGTTATAGATGCTCATTTATGTTATAGACGTTCATTGATTGGATACCGGATGTGGTAGTCCCATTTTCCGCAATGTGCATGGGCTAGAAAATAGTAGAAGATTCATAAGAGGCGAAGTTGACCTACACATGGGGAATCAAGCAAAGATTGCTACGTTAGTTGTATGGACATGTAATTATTTTTGAAAGGATATGTATTAAGACAGACACGGAATTAATAATGTGTATATTGGGTGCACATATATTTGATATACATAGTTAAATTGATAAGAAACGGTTGTATGAAAAATACAATAAAAATCAAAAAATTTAGTCGAAACATGTTTTAGTAAAACTGCCATAACTTTCACATGCTAACTCCAATTTAGATGGTTCAAATTGGGTTGGATAGATCAATGAGATTATCTAGAACTTTTTCATGAAGATTTATTTTTCATTTGAACGATTTATCATTTTGGTTTTAATGGAATACCAAATGGGTTCGATAGTTGTACGTACAATTAGTAAAATCGTCATAATTTTCGGATACAAACTCCAATTGGGTTGATCCAAATTGGGTTGGAAAAATAATTAGATTATGTACAAATTTTGTGAGGTTTGGATTCGATTCGAACGATTTATCAATTTTATTTTTACAGAATAGTGAAATGGTGCGTGCAGTTTTTATGAATCAAAAGATGTCTTTTCATTAGATCTTATCCATATATGTGTATATATCCCAAAAACATGTTTATTTCTCCAATCTAATCATTCTACACCATGATACTTGTTTAGAGGATAGAGAAAACAAGAGAATATGGGTTTTCTACATTTGAGGAGTTTTGTGAAGAGAAAAAGGCTTAACGATTGAACTAGGACGATCGTTAATTACTCTCCGTGAAGTCGAATTCAATATGAATTACGAGCATAAGTCTTCGAATAAGGATGCTTGTGACAAATTACGCGGTTCAACTAGGAGGAGAACGTGATAGACAGAAGAATAACACTATAACCCGTCGTTCACCATCAATTTTGAGAAAGTATGACTTAAACTTTTCTTTCCATACACGAATAATATCGAAACGAGATCCTAGGTCACATGAATCTAGCATTACCGGTACATCATGTATGGTACTTGAGTGTGAGAATTCCCAGCAGTGATATAAGAGTGATCGTTTAGATATTTTTGTCGGATTAGATACGATGAAAATCGTTTTTACTTAATTTTTATAATTAAGACTTGGTTTAAGTGAAATATTTGCTTATTTTTTATAATTAAGACTTGGTTTAAGTGAAACTAAAGATTTTGATCAATTAATATTGAATATTATATTGATCGAGATAGTCTATAACATTTTGGAACTATTTGAGAAGAGTTTGGTGAATTATATTCATCGAAAATTTGCTTCGAAACCAATTTTCGTGAAATCAACATAAACACGTTTTGGTAAAACTGCCATAACTTTCACATATGAATTCCAATTTGGATGGTCCAAATTGAGTTAGATAAATAATAAGATTGTCTACAACTTTCGGGAAGAATTATTTTCTGTTTGAATGAATTATCAATTCATTTTGACAGATTTGGAAAAGGTTGCAGGCAACTTTTCAAAAGGTGCCAGTATGTTTTGGGCACAGTGCGTTTAAAAGCATGTATTGGAAACAATCTTTTCATTAATTGAGTAATTAGTACAAAACAAGTATATATAACTACACATTAACTAGTACATGTACTCTCACACTCCTATACTAATGACTCCATTTCGGTCAATCAATGGACACCTCCATTGCATCTTAACAGCATGCATGGTTCGTTTAAACACATGTTGACATTATAAATTCGTTTCAGCGCAATTCCAGTATGTTTAATCGATAAGGGTTCCAAAATACCCAGAAAGTTTTGGATAGATTATTCGTGTAAATAAAACAAGAAGTCGTTGAAACAAATATGTCGCGTTTAAACAAAATTCGATCTCGTTCAAACGCAAAGATATTAAGTTTGTCCAGATTTTTTTGACAATTCATTCGTTTGAACGAATCTGGGATTCGTGAAAATGAAGTGGGTCAAACGTTTAAATGATATGTGATATCGTTCGAAGTTGGGTGTATATTCTGAAAATTGATATTGTGACTACATATTTTCAAAATTCCTCCATTAAATAATTATGAAGTCATAAAAATACCTCCTCTAGTCCATAACTTTTGAGACTTCTATATTACTCATGTGTTACATGGTTCAGTAGTCAGTCCGGCTCATGAGGTGTATATTAAGTGCGGGAAGTGTGCATTGTTTAGGGACTAATGAGTTGCATGACTCACATTACTAGTCTATTCAATTGATATTTGGACATGGTTTTAATTTAAATAATTTTAATAAGTTGCATGGCTCAGTCTGGCTTATTAGTAATTGGGGTATAGAGTGAGATTACACACAAGGATAGTCGAGTTGGACTCGATAGCCTATCTCATGAATAATTCGAGAGTTGCATTTGATGCAATTGGATGTGATCCTACTGAAACGGTATATTTTTGAGTTGCATGGCTCATTCTGGCTTAAAATATACGTAATTCAGATCTTGACCACTATAAACAAGAACGAATATTGTTGTTTTTGTTTCATTAACGTGGAGGTTATTGATTCAAGAAGAATAGTGAGAGTACAATAATATGAAATATAAATATTCACGAAGGCCACTAATTTAAGCATATTGTACATAGTTGTAGGAAATTCAAATAAATATAATTAAATTTGCGATCAATTCTCAAGTAAGAGAATTAGAAAAGGAATTTTCTTAAGACATATTTCAGAATGGTTCTCAAATAAGAATATAAGAATTGATTTCTTATGTTTCTTAGTAAGGATAGAGACTACATTCAAAAAAATTCGATAACACTCAAAGTTGTTAGTATGTTTAAGTTCGAAAAAGCTTGAAGGTTAGGTCTTGGTATTCCAGAAATGAAAATAACGTCTAATAAAGGCAAGTCCAAGAAAAAAAGGGCATGGGTAAATTATGTACCCAAGATAAAGATCAATGAATTTGATGGAAACAAGTGTTTCTTATTCATTGGATGAATATTACAAAATAAACATTATTTTTACTTATTAGTAGTAAAAAGGAAGAAAGTCTTGGAGACTTATGCTCAAGTAGGTTATGTTATTCAAACTAATTTAGTTATTTTTGGGTGTTGGACACCAAATGCGATAATCACATTTTGGAAATGTAATTGTTGAGATAAAATCTGGCATTGACATTTGAGTTAAATAAACTAAATTCGCACGACTAAATTTCATTAGGTGAAAGTTTAGAATCATTTGATCTGAGATCTTATGAGACATGCATATTGTCATCGTTTTAACTAGACAAACAAGAAGCGTATAATTAAGTCTCCTAATAATAATAAAATGTTAGGAGATCTCCTAACTAAATTCGCATGACTAAATTTCATTAGGTGAAAGTTTTGGAGGAAGCACAAAATATAGCTATTTTTGAGGGAATCTAAAACTATAGGAGATTTTTCATAATTTTCAGAAAAGTCAGATGGTTTTTGAAGAATTCCCCTAATAATAATAATAATAATAATAGTAATAATAATATAATAATAACAATAAAATAATGGCAGAAATAATAATTGTAATAGTAATTATAATAATAATAATACAATAATAATAATAATATTTATTATGAAATAATAATAATAATAACAACAACAACAATCATTATTTTTGGTATTCTTTTAATAACAATATAATAATAATAATAACAATATATTATTATTAATAATAATAATAACAATAGTAATAATAGCAACGATAATAATAATACAAATAATGATAACAATAGTAATAATAATATAATAATAACAATAAAATGGCAGAAATAATAATTGTAATAGTAATAATAATAATAATAGAAATACAATAATAATAATAATAACAACGACAACAATCATTATTTTTGGTATTCTTTTAATAACAATAAAATAATAAAAATAATAAAAAGAAAAATTCAATAAATAATAATAATAATAATAATAATAATAATAATTAGTTTTATGGTATCTTTAGTATTATTTTATTTTAAATCATATTTGATTACTTAATTATATTTATATACATATTGTAGTATTATAAAAAGAATAATTTTGTTCAAAGTCTACTGCGATGGTGAAGCGGTTCTATATCGCTCGTTTTTCGTTAATTGATAAATTAAACATCAAAACAGCACGCGTCGCTAAAAGCTATTTAAAATATTATTTAAAATATAACTAATCAAACGACCCACATGAGTTGTCAAATACATAAACAATGAAATACATATACACAACATGATTGACGTATATCAAAATCTCCCAAATAAAAAATATTTTGTGGCAGCGGCCATACCATGCGAACACGAGGTCCACAACATATCCCTTTGCGACGAGGAATCTGACTAAATTATAATATTTATGCATGGCTAATGTCATGTGCACGTTACTCTGAATGTATCATAGGTATATCCAAACCTAAGCTTATCTTGCCAAACTGAATATACAAATAATGCGGAATTATTTAAAAAAGAAACGTGAAAAGTGTTTTTCACTATTTGTCCAAATCTTTTTATTTACTGTCTAGGTCTGTTAGATTCACTGTCGCAAAAGTCATATGTACCTCTAGTCACCGACTTTAATTCAATATTGACCGAATTTGGTCCGATTTTAGATCATTTTATTCCGATTTTTATCAACATAAATGAATATTTAATTTTGATAATAAATATAATAATGATCCGAGAGGAAGGTTGTGATTCAGAAAAAAAAACAACCATGATAATAATAAAGTTGATTTCGTGATTCTTTATTTTAATTTTAATTTGGATGTTTATTTGTTTATGTGTTCATTTGTTTTGTTTTTGTTTATATGTGTGTGAACTTAAATATGTTATTATTTTTGGACTTAGAATTGTGATATTTATGTTTTATGTGGATTTTGGATTAGTTTAATTTGAATTTGAAGTTATGTTATTTAAATTTTTGGTGAAATATTTTTTCTTAATTGAAAAATTATAGTATTATATATGAAAAAATGATAATTTGGACCAATCACATTTTTCGACTAGTCTCCAACTAATTTCCGATTATTGTTGATTCAATTCGGTATCGAGACATAAGTTTAGTCAATCAAATTATAAGGATGACTATTACCGTGCCTTCTGATTGACGGATATCGTGAACAAGAGTGCTAAACACCACCGTTCGAGATGGGTATAAATGATCACTATCATTTTCGTTTTCAACGTGGGAAAGCTATGATGGATTTCTTCCTAGATCCCTCTCACGAGCCCGTGAACTTAGGCATAAGTTCACTACCATTTTTTGATACGAACCTACGCGGTCACACAAAGAGCTGTCTTATTTCAGACTTAAATTTCAATCTCTAAGATTATGTGTACATATGATGTACACTAGTACTTTCTTTAGTTGGATCTTGAACTGAGTGGGAGACTAAAGGAAATACAGTTACATATCAACTAGTAGATTGTGCACATGAGGGTTGATGAACGTATGGGTTCGTCAGAACGATTGGATGCATAATCAGATCATGCAAATCTGACAGAAATTACATAGTCCGTCATGACGCACATTAATGTATTTTTGTGCAGGCCAATATGTGAGTATACCATCGTGACGCACCATCCAGTGCGTCATGACGGTGGTGCGTCATGATGCACAGTCTTGTCCGTCATGACGGAGCACCATATTGTAACGGCTAGATCTAGTACTCGTGACACGTGCGTCACGACGCACTATATCGTGCGTCATGACACACTGTGATCCAAATTCTGGATTGGCAGTTTTTGATACTCATTAATACCGTCATTAATGGAGAGGTTAATATATGATATTCACCTGATCTCTCTCTCTTTCTCTTCCCGATTCATTCTGCAAATCTAGATATTCTTGTGAGACAAGAAAAGGGAATGAGAGAAAGCTCCATTGGAGATTGAGGAATTTGAGCAAATTTTACGGTGATTTTAGGGGAATCACGCCTAACCGAGAGACGAGGCTCACGGTGGATACGAGTAGAGAAGTTTCGGCTGAAACTTTCTGTTGTGATCAAGGTCGAGCAAGGTCGGAGACGAACTGGAGCAATTCCGGTTGTATACGACAAATCGGAGCTTCGATCTAGGTGTTGAATCGCGCGGGCGTGGGACGTGCGTGTTACCGGAATCAAAGCGAGCAAGGAAACAACTGTTGTTTAATTTAGACCTAGAGTGGGGTGAATAAGAAGTCCTAAGGTCCAATTTTCGCGGTAATGAAATACAATTACAATTTGATGCGGAAGCGGAAGCGTAAATAAATTAGAGGAAGAATACAATACCAAAACAAATAACACAATATATTTGTTTACGGAGTTCGGTAGGTGGTTGCTCTGTAGCTTTAACTCACCGGCTACTTGCTCAATCGACCGACTTGATTGATTTCAAGTACCTACGTCTCCGGGGTTGCCTTGCGCCTTTTCGGCTTTCGATTGAATACCCAAATCAAGCAATTACAAGGTTTGCCTAGATCGATTTACACGCTTCTATCGATCTATGACGGGCTTTACAATATTTGCACTAGCCTATTACAATTGTCTACTACTCACTAAACGTGATCGGTCATGCAAGTTGATAATCGTGTTTTGTAGAATGAAGAGGGATCTAATAATCTCTAAGAATGTTTTTAGAAGATTAAGCTCAAGGTGTAAAGCTAGGATTCTCTCTTTTGATTGGAAAAATATAATGGTTGAGATGATAAGAGAGAATGAGGGAAGGGTTCTATTTATAGAACACATAGACCCTTCCCTTATCTTGTTTTTTCTGCACAGTCCGTTACAATGGACCAAAAGTCAAACTAGCCGTTATAGCCAATATATTCGTATTTTTCATAGTCCGTTACAACGGAAATAAGGTCCGTTATAACGGAGTTCATGAATTAAGAGTTCGTTATAACGAACTACACAGTCCATTACAACAGACGTTCAACTATGACCTCACTTCAGGTTTGTTTTATATATCCGTTATAACGAAGATTATTCCGTTACAACGGTTGGTGTTTGTCCGTTACAACGGATTGGTGATTCCGTTACAACGGACAATGAGTAATATTTGGTATACTGAAGTGAGTTGAATGTCCGTTACAACGAACATAATAGTCCGTTACAACGGACATAGTTATGTGGCTTTCTTCAAGTTTGGATTTAATTAGCGTTATAACGGTAATACTTCCGTTACAACGCTTTGGATGTGTCTGTTACAACGGACTGGTTAATCCGTTATAACGGACTATACTGTGTTTGCCATTCTTGAATCAGGACGAGTATGTCCGTTACAACGGACAATGAGTTCCGTTATAACGGACATCCTACTGTCAGCCTTATTTTCTATTTCATCATTTTGATGGATTTCGAATATATTTCTTTGACTAATTTTGAGCTTAATAATTCATAAACAAGTTTAGGGATACCTATAAGTTGTTTTGGTGATTTGTATGATTTTCCAACTTGCGAAATCTTCTATGTCTTGATGTCTTCACTTGATTATGCGTTTTAGTGTCATCGTTTCTTCATCGTCTTGACTTCCGACGTCTTGATTCTTCTTTTGATCCTTTTGTGGGTTATGTCTTCTATCCCTATAAATGTCACTCCCGCAAATAGATTAGTGGTATCGACATTATTTTGAGATAATCAAACCCTAGGAAATTTGAACCAACAACAACTACAAAAGCATCAACCCGTCTCCGTGATCAATTTCACGCGGTACAATTCTCTATGAATTAAGAGTTAATTTCATAGGTAGTTGCATATTAATGATTCGTACTTTCGAGTCATCGACGTGGTCCTCGAATTGGGTTGGACCGGGCCTCACAATTCGTTGCACGGGGCTCGGTAGTGACGCCGATACCCAACAAAATCCCCCATTGCAGCCCCCACGATATCCACCTCCTCCATGTCCATGATTCGGAAGAGGAGGTCGAGATGCATAATGTGCTTGCGGAGTCGGAAAAATGGCGGCTTGAGAATTAATGGGTCGAGGATTTGTAGACGTGACATTTGCTTGAGGATTAGTCATGCCGTGAAACTCGAGTCGGCTCTCATTACTCCGTAAATATCCAAGAAGTTCCATAATTGTGATAGAGTTTGTGCGAGTGGATATGTTCATCACAAAAGGTTCATAATCGGGACCGAATCCATGAACAATGTGATGAACAAGATCATCATTGGAAATGGGTGAACGCAAAGTCGCGATCCGATCCGCTAATTCTTGCATCGTTTGCATGTAATCCATGCAATTTTGTTTACCCTTGGCGGTTGTATATATGGAGTCGGCGTTTGAGATAAAGGAGAGACGACATGGCCGGGTTTGTATACAAAACGTGAAGCGCCCTCCATAGATCGGAAGAGGTGGTACAATTGATGAATTGCGTGAGTACCGGTTCGGTAAGAGGCGCGAAGAACCATGCAAGAATGAGTGCATCTTGTCTTTTACACCTTGTATAGCTCGGGTTTACACCATACGAGACCGAATCACCATGTGTGACCGGTACATGAGAGGGAGGTGGGGCGCATGTACCATCAACATAACATAGTAAGTCATATCCCGTTAGCATGGGAATAACTTGCGATTTCCAAAGAAGGAAATTTTCACGATCAAGCTTAATGGAGAGATTATGCGAGAAGGTGATCGGATTGGAAGGAGATAACGGCTCGAAGGAAGAGGATGAAGGCATCGCTTGTGCCATGTTGAATGAGGGAATCGGAGCACTATTGGTACCAATCGGTGGTACCGTGTGTCCAACATGACCCGCGAGAGGAGGATTGGGTGCAATATTGGTCGATCCGAGACCCAATTGTGATCCAATTGGAGGCAATTGTGATCTAAATGAAGAAAGAGAGTAGATTGGATTACCATGTGTATAGAGAGAAGGAGGAAGAGTAGGATTGACCATGGTGAAGAGTGAAGGTTGCGGCATGGAGAGAGGAGGCAAAGTAGTATGTAGTGGCCATTGAAGAGGCGCCACCGATCCACGAAGAAGAGGATTGGAGATCGGATCCACACCCATGGCCGCACGGATGAGAGGAGATACGTCTCGAGCACCTTGGATGGCCGATTGCTGCACAATAGGAGGGAATCGGGGCGGTGGAGTGGGAGGTGCCACACTAGATTGAGTCGGAATATCATGAATCGACGGATCATGATGCTCCATGGATGATTGAGAATAGATCTTGATTGAATCTTGAGTGGAAGAGAAAGGGGGAAAGAAGAAGAAGAAGAAGAATTTCGAGGATCTTGTTTATACTCTTGATACCATATCGGAAATAATCTTTTCATTAATTGAGTAATTAGTACAAAAAGTATTTATAACTACACATTAACTAGTACATGTACTCTCACACTCCTATACTAATGACTCCATTTCGGTCAATCAATGGACACCTCCATTGCATCTTAACAGCATGCATGGTTCGTTTAAACACATGTTGACATTATAAATTCGTTTCAACGCAATTCCAGTATGTTTAATCGATAAGGGTTCCAAAATATCCAGAAAGTTTTGGATAGATTATTCGTGTAAACAAAACAAGAAGTCGTTGAAACAAATATGTCGCGTTTAAACAAAATTTGATCTCGTTTAAACGCAAAGATATTAAGTTTGTCCAGATTTTTTTGACAATTCATTCATTTGAACGAATCTGGGATTCGTCAAAACGAAGTGGGTCAAACGTTTAAATGATATGTGATATCGTTCGAAGTTGGGTGTATATTCTGAAAATTGATATTGTGACTACATATTTTCAAAATTCCTCCATTCAATAATTATGAAGTTATAAAAATACCTCCTATAGTCCATAACTTTTGAGGCTTCTATATTACTCATGTGTTACATGGTTCAGTAGTCAGTCCGGCTCATGAGGTGTATAGTAAGTGCGGGAAGTGTGCATTGTTTAGGGACTAATGAGTTGCATGACTCACATTACTAGTCTATTCAATTGATATTTGGACATGGTTTTTATTTAAATAATTTTAATAAGTTGCATGGCTCAGTCTGGCTTATTAGTAATTGGGGTATAGAGTGAGATTACACACAAGGATAGTCGAGTTGGACTCGATAGCCTATCTCACGAATAATTCGAGAGTTGCATTTGACGCAATTGGATGTGATCCTACTGAAACGGTATATTTTTGAGTTGCATGGCTCATTCTGGCTTAAAATATACGTAATTCAGATCTTGACCACTATAAACAAGAATGAATATTGTTGTTTCTGTGTCATTAACGTGGAGGTTATTGATTCAAGAAGAATAGTGAGAGTAAAATAATATGAAATATAAATATTCACGAAGGCCACTAATTTAAGCATATTGTACATAGTTGTAGGAAATTAAAATAAATATAATTAAATTTGCGATCAATTCTCAAGTAAGAGAATTAGAAAAGGAATTTTCTTAGACATATTTGAGAATGATTCTCAAATAAGAATATAAGAATTGGATTCTTATGTTTCTTAGTAAGGATAGAGACTACTTTCAAAAAAATTCAATAACACTCAAAGTTGTTAGTATGTTTAAGTTTGAAAAAGTTTGAAGGCTAGGTCTTGGTATTCCAGAAATGAAAAGAACGACTAATAAAGACAAGTCCAAGAAAAAATGGCATGGGTAAATTATGTACCCAAGATAAAGATCAATGAATTTGATGGAAACAAGTGTTTCTTATTCATTGGATGAATATTACAAAATAAACATTATTTTTACTTATTAGTAGTAATACGGAAGAAAGTCTTGGAGACTTATGCTCAAGTAGGTTATGTTATTCAAACTAATTTAGTTATTTTTGGGTGTTGGACACCAAATGCGATAATCACATTTTGAAAATGTGTACACATTAAAAGTAGAATGAAATTAGTAAATATGACTAGTAGTAAATTACCCTAAGAAAACTCAAGGGTGTTATGTTTACTTGCCAAAAATGAAAACAAGGTTTTCTTATCTCGATAATAAGCCTTCTTGGAGAAGGAGTTAGTATTGTACTAATCGAGTGGGAGTAAAATCGATCTCGTTTGGAATAACAATAATAACATTCTAAAATGATAATTTTAATAGAATCGGTCTATTGCAAAATTATTGCTATGTGCTAGATCTTGATTAAAATAATTACAAGTTCAAATACATGCCATAAATACTAAAAGGGATTGAATTAATTGTTGAGATAAAATCCGGCATTGACATTTGAGTTAAATAAACTAAATTCGCATGACTAAATTTCATTAGGTGAAAGTTTAGAATCATTTGATCTGAGATCTTATGAGACATGCAGATTGTCATCGTTTTAACTAGACAAACAAGAAGCGTATAATTAAGTCCCTTAAGAATAATAAAATGTTAGGGGAGTTTTGGAGGAAGCATAAAATATAGCGGTTTTGAGGGAATCTAAAACTATATGAGATTTTTCATAATTTTCAGAAAAGTTAGATGGTTTTTGAAGAATTCCCCTAATAATAATAATAATAATAATAATAATAATAACAATAATAATAATAATAGTAATAATAATATAATAATAACAATGAAATAATGGCAGAAATAATAATTGTAATAGTAACAATAATAATAATACAATAATAATAATAATATTTATTATTAAATAATAATAATAATAACAACAACAACAATCATTATTTTTGGTATTCTTTTAATGACAATAAAATAATAATAATAACAATATAATAATAATAATAATAACAATAGTAATAATAGTAACAATAATAATAATACAAATAATGATAACAATAGTAATAATAATATAATAATAACAATAAAATAATGGCAGAAATAATAATTGTAATAGTAATATTTATTATTAAATAATAATAATAATAACAACGACAACAATCATTATTTTTGGTATTCTTTTAATAACAATAAAATAATAAAAATAATAAAAATTCAATAAATAATAATAATAATAATAATAATAATAATAATAATTAGTTTTATGGTATCTTTAGTATTATTTTATTTTAAATCATATTTGGTTACTTAATTATATTTATATACATATTGTAGTATTATAAAAGAATAATTTTGTTCAAAGTCCACTGTGATGGTGAAGCGGTTCTATATCGTCCGTTTTTCGTTAATCGATAAATTAAACATCAAAACGGCACGCGTCGCTACAAGCTATTTAAAATATTATTTAAAATATAACTAATCAAACGACCCACGTGAGTTGTCAAATACATAAACAATGAAATATATATACACAATATATACACAACATGATTGATGTATATCAAAATCGAGTGCGGTTTCTCTGTGGCCGCACAGTGAAACCGCTTGTGAAACCGCCTACGTGGCTTCGTTTCATTGGTCAATATAATATATTTTTGCATATAAACCCTTACTTTTTCGGAAACCCTAGACAGTTAATTTATATAAAGTAGGAGTTTATGTGCAAAATACATTGTATTGACCAATAAAACGAAGCCACGTAGGCGGTTTCACAAGCGGCTGCCACTGTGCGGCCACAGAGAAACCGCACTCATCAAAATCTCCCAAATAAAAAATATTTTGTGGCAGCTAGCGGCCATACCATGCGAACACGAGGTCCACAACATATCCCTTTGCGACGAGGAATCTGACTAAATTATAATATTTATGCATGGCTAATGTCATGTGCACGTTACTCTGAATGTATCATAGGTATATCCAAACCTAAGCTTATCTTGCCAAACTGAATATACAAATAATGCGGAATTATTTAAAAAAAAAACGTGAAAAGTGTTTTTCACTATTTGTCCAAATCTTTTTATTTACTGTCTATGTCTGTTAGATTCACTGTCGCAAAAGTCATATGTACCTCTAGTCACCGACTTTAATTCAATATTGACCGAATTTGGTCCGATTTTAGATCATTTTATTCCGATTTTTATCAACAGAAATGAATATTTAATTTTCATAATAAATATAATAATGATCCGAGAGGAAGGTTGTGATTCAGAAAAAAAAAACAACCATGATAATAATAAAGTTGATTTCGTGATTCTTTATTTTAATTTTAATTTGGATGTTTATTTGTTTATGTGTTCATTTGTTTTGTTTTTGTTTATATGTGTGTGTGAACTTAAATATGTTATTATTTTTGGACTTAGAATTGTGATATTTATGTTTTATATGGATTTTGGATTAGTTTAATTTGAATTTGAAGTTATGTTATTTAAATTTTTGGTGAAATATTTTTTCTTAATTGAAAAATTATAGTATTATATATGAAAAAATGATAATTTGGACAAATCACATTTTCGACTAGTCTCCAACTAATTTCCGATTAATCATCAAATCTCTAATTACTGTCCAACCGATCAGTTTCAACTTCTGACATTTACAAAATTGATTAGATTATCTTAGTGCTATGAAAACTCTCACGCGACCAAATGTCAAAATAAATAAAAAGATAATGCTATACTAATTCAGATTACATAAATAATTTTTTACATATAAAAAAAAATCTTATAACACATTCATTATTAGATGAAAAACACTCCACTAATTGAAGCAATTATTACACTTCACAATATTATCCTAATGACTTCATTATAACATCCTGAACAAAAACGATATCAATGTTAAAAACATGCAAAAAGATATGCTACAAGTACGTATTTGCATATCCCATATCACGAAAGCACTCCATAGGAAAATAAAAAAAAATTGATTACCTTACGATTTGATTTATTTTGACATATAACCTTATAAAAAGCCCAAGTTTTAAGAATAACTAGCGATTTCTGCAATTTGTAAATCTTTCGCCAGATGCCTTGGCAAAAGAAATTAGACTTTCATCAGGAAGACTGACAAAAGAGATTAGGTATGAATTTTGGCCGTTAATAGGGGTTAATTATGATAAAACAACACCCATGATTTTAAATCATTGATTTGATCTCTTTTGTCAGATCCTCTGACGTAAGTAGGCATGCATGTTTCTGCCCTTCTTTGAGTCCCGAGGAGACATTGGCAAACTGCGTGTTTTTTGAATTAATTCTCTTTCACCGGAGAGCCTTGCGGAAGAGAGTGTATTTACACTAGGTTCCTTCTTCTTCTTCTCTCTTTTTCTTTCTTTTCCAATCCGAGATATTTCAAATGGATTTTTCTTGCAACTCGTGCATAGATCTTGACCTTGGTATATTCTCCAAAGAAATGCATTCTTCTTTCATGAAATATGTGATAAGTTTGTTTTTTTATTAATTAAATATGGATTTCTTGCCCAATTGAACACTTGGAATTCACGAAATTAAACTAAAAGGACAGTGTGGTAGAGAATGAGAATTGAAAGGCATGCAAATAGATGACGAGTTTGTGCTTGCAATAGGATGGATCGATTTTGTACGTGTCAATGACATAAAAGAAAACAACATTTTAATGATTAGTTGTCTTGGTGATTTAACTTTTGATGTCGCGATTGTAGATATCATGACATTTCTTGCGTGATATTATTGAGGTGTATTTTGGTTTTCCATTTACGTTATCTTTGTACATTTTGGAATTTCTGTCATGATATTGAATGAATTTTTATTATAACACAAGAAATATTAAAAAATCATGATACAATACTTGAACATAAAACTAGTGCATAACCAACTTCAACATGAAAAAAATACAAGAACTAACATAAAAAAAAACAAACACTTACTAGAACAAACTAAAACCCAACAAACACAAACTTGAAGTTAAATAGAAAGTACTACAAATTTTACAATTACAAGTTACAACAAAACTCTAGTTACGTTCTCTGTTGGGACAATTTCTTTGATTGTGTCCTGGTGCTCGACAATGTCCATAATATCGTTAGCTCGTAGAGGTCTGACTAGACAGTGTGTCGGATTCACTAGAACGCCTCTTTGTTTGCCGTGTTTCATGATTTGTTTGGCCCGCAACATTTTTCCTAATTAATTTGTCTCCAGGGACAATATTTGGATCCACGATAACCGGCCAGTCATGCGGGTGTTTCGTAGGAAAAAATTGGGAACGTACGTTTGAACTAATGTTTGCACCGAGGTATATTAGGGAAATGAAATAATCACAATAGACATGTTGAACGGAACAAATGGCTTGAATGTGCGAGCTTGGAAAGTGAAACAATAACGGTTTACGACATGTGTGATTGTCGGTGGTGAAATTCACTACGAAGCTCTTCTCTCCTCTCAAAGCATCAACGCTTATTCGAGTCAGTGCAATATCGATTCGATACACTACATCTTCATGTTGGAAAGTTTTTACCTGTTTCATATTTGCAAATGAATTAATACACGACAATACGAATCAATTAATATAAAAAATAATTTAATAAAATACCGTATGCGTATTCGATTTGTTATTTCAACATTCCAACTTATCATACACCCAAGGGACCTATACTTTGCCTTCCAGTTGTAGGGCATATGTCATTTCTCGATGTTTCACGAAATACACATTACACTTGAAGAAAGTCGTCTCCACTATTGCGGTACCAGGCAAGTTTCTGATGAAGGAAATAATGTCCTAGGCTGAATGAAATAATGTCCTGGACTAAACTAAATAATACCCTAGGCTAAACTGTTTAGCTTGTATGTAAACGAATGATCATTATTATTTATGTTTGTTGATCTAATATTTTAATATTGAATTAAAGTTCCATTTAATACGTGTACTGGTTATTTAACATATTTAGGAATATGTGAATAAGCCTTGAATTGTAACACTAGTTTATACATCATCATAATATGTGATTATGATAGTAAAACTGTATCAATGAACGTAATACGATTCTAAATGTCCCTGGTCATATATATGATGTATATAGAGATATACATGTCTAAGGAAATAGAATATATATGTACACCAGTATATTCGCATATGAGATGATTATGTTTTACTGATCATGGACATGGAATACATAGAGATGTAGTGATGTCAAATATGGAATATAGATATGTATTAGAGACTACATATTGGACTGACCAACTTATGAGAATATACATGGTTATTGTCATTATATATATTCTCATAAACAAATAGAATTTTAGTTCTTTGACCTGATGTTATCATTAGATTTCTCACATGTGAATTGTGATACTTAGATATGTTTCTTTGTTATCTTTAACCTGGTAATCAAGATCATCATTGGGTATTACATGAAGCATGTTGGAGGATGTGAATAACCAAGATGGAAGTTGTTCCTTTCATGATTGAAAGAGATATCTCTCAGGGCCCCCTGATGAATTAGGATTGAAGGAAATGCGTGGCCACGCTCAATAAGATTAACATGTGTTGTTAATACTAATTGAACATTCAATCTAATTCTATATCGGGAAAGAGTTAAGTTGATTTAGAAAGGATGACATTGACCATGTCTTTGATCAACATATATCGTATGAACAAGAGAGCTAGTAATTTGTCTATTTGATAAATAGGTTATGATCACAAATCATTTATTTAATTTGGGTAGTCATAATGCCTTGCTAGATGCCAATTATGATTTGCATATTTAAATAGAGATTTAATATGCTGCCAACATTAAATAAACCTATAGGGTCACACACAAAGACAAGTTCGGACTGGACACAGAAAATCAAACGAGGATATTATTCTGTTCGAACGAGGATATTATTCTGTTCGAACAGAAAGGTGTAAAGCATTAATTGAATGCTACATGCATGTATGGATGCATGGTATTAAATTCAGGATATTATTCATTTGATGAATTTATTTTGTGAGCATTGGATGCCACAAAAGTGGTTGGAAGTCTAAGAGTTTTCCACTTGAATTAATACACACCAAACCTCTTCATAAATAAGATAGATTCACTCAATCTCTTAGTGCAGAATTTGACTCAAAGAATTTCGAATTTGGAGAGTAAAAACTTAGAGAAAATAATTTTCTTAGAGAGAAAGAAAAGAGTGAAGCTTGGCTGAATTTCTTTGTGAAAGAAAAGAGAAGCCAAGCAGATTTTCTGAAGGGAGGAAGGATCCGACTAGCATCGGAGGTCTTCACGTCCAGTCTAGACGAGTCGCGTGTGGATACCGATAGAGGGTGGTGCCGGTTCGAGCACACCAACGTGATCTCTGCAAGCTTCCTTCAACCAGATTTGAACTAAATCTGAGGTGAAATTTTTGAAACTCTTCCTTCGTATCTAATTAGCGATACACATATCCATGGCTTAAGGGGTTTGGGTAAGTTCCGCTGTGCAATATGCATGCCCGAATTCCTAACTTCTGACACCCTTGAAAACAAAATTCATAACCTCCGCTTGGTTGCTGGTTAGTGTGTCCCACCGGTGATCGTCACCGTCGAAAGCACGAGCCCATTTGGAACGTTCGTGACCAGTCAACCATTGCACGACACTCGGAATACGCAAAGCTAGGATTTGCATTACTTTATCGTATTTGATCTGCGTGTTCTATTTGCATAGTCTTTCAAATAAAGGAAGAAGCCTTCCTCCTCCCAAATGAGTAATTAAATTTGCGGCAAAATGCCGCACGCAACAACGATGGAGTGTATTGGGCTCGCACCATCATCCATATTGATCACTCATTGCATTCCTAATTCCAATATATTTGTCCGAAATTATGCACAATCCCGGCCGGTTTGAAAATAACGACCGCAATTCGTAAAAAAAACCAGTGCCACATATCGTTATTTTCTCTCTCAAGTAACGCAAAAGCTAGAGGTAATAAATGTTTTTTTTTCACCCGTGGCAACTTCTATGAGCAGACGTCCTTGATATTTCTCGGTCTAGAATGTACCGTCCACGGTTCAAAACCACTAATGGATGGACCAAAAGCCCAAAACAAACATTTGAACTCTACTTCATTTGGGTTCCACATTTTTGAGGTTCTAAATTCATAAAACAGTGTCCGGATTGGTATATGCAATTGCTCTAATGAATGGTTTCAACAAATTGTACGATCCTTTCCAACTACCAAACAAATATTATATAGCTTTCTATTTTGCATGCCAAGCTTTCCAATATGACATGGTATATTCAAACTTACTGTTATTAAATTCTACTATTATTTTCAGTTTTATAGACAAATCTTCCTTGACCTCCTCCAAAATAACACCCGCAAATAAAACACTATTCAATTGTTTATTATCAATGTCGACTGAACGATTTATGCACATGTGTTGATCTAATTTTTTAATTTCGAAAGATCCTGATTTATTTATAGACGTGTGCAGCCTCCACGGACAGTTCGACTCATTTTTCAATTTAAAATAAACGGTATATATCTTTTGTTGGAATGATCAACCTTTATTGCACGATGTTTGGAAATTCAAAATATGTTGTCAGCCCTAACTAATTCTTCCTTTGACCTAAAAGTTCGTCCCACATATAAAGTAATGTTATCACTGTTAGGATCGTCGCCGCAAACAAACACACAAAAACACCACACGAACACAAATATTTTTACGTGGAAACCGCGAAAGGAAAAAATCACGGCCGCCGGCACTCAAACTATTTTACTATACTGGAGAAAGAGAGAATACAATTGTTTGTACTTGTTGGAATGAATAAAACTCTAGCCTAGCCCTCTATTTATAGCTAAACTCCTACCCAATACAAGGAAATAATACAAGGAAATAATCATTGCCTTAATTACCATTCAATCATGGCAATATCAATATATCGAGAACTTTCCTATCTCTTCAAGGTTTCCTTTTTCCAATTTCCTAATCCTCGGATTTCCAAAAGTCCCCATACCATAACAATCTCCAACTTGGAGACTTTTGCACCAATCTCCTTTTCTCCCGTCCCGAGCGGGACTTCCTTGAGTCCGGCGACAGCTCCCACGGCTTACGTGACCAGTCCAACTGAGGCGACGCACAGCCTCAGCTTGTCGGTGGGGACTTCCTTGGTCAGCATATCTGCATCGTTCTTGGCACCTTGGATCTTCTCTAACGACATGATCCCGTCCTTCACAAGTTTCCGGATGTAGTGATACTTCAGTTGGATGGACATCCAACTCACCGCCGTGCCTCCCATCGCAAAGACATTACCGGAAGTGCTCTTCCGACTATCCACATCACCTCCTAGGCCAGCATCTACAAAACCATGCAGACTCGTGCCACCTTTCTTGTAGCACAGAGCTATGCTTGCGGTGCCCTTCAAGTATCTCAGTAGCCACTTAATCGCCTCCCAGTCCTCGATGTCGGGGTTCGTCATGAACCGGCTCGCGACTCCCACTGCATGAGAAATGTCGGGTCTCGTGCACACCATGGCGTACATTAGGCTACCCACTACCGATGAATACGGCACGTTCTCCATCCTCTTCTTCTCCCCCTCGGATTTCTTGAACTTGTCGAACTTCTTGTACCATTACCTTGGAGCCTGCTTTAAACCGTACAAGCTCTTCTTAAGCCTGCACACAAGATCCTCCTTTCCCGGGATCTCGAAACCTTCAGGTTGCACCATATAGATGTCCTCCTCCAAATCGCCATGAAGAAACGCCGTCTTGACATCCATTTGCTCGAGGTGCAAATCCTCCGCTGCTACAGTACTTAACACCGTGCGAATAGTCGTCAGCTTCACCATCGACGAGAATACCTCCGTGTAGTCGATTCCCTTCTTCTGAAGAAACCCCTTGACTACCAGCCTCGCCTTGTATCTCTTGCTGCCATCTGACTCATCCTTCACTCGGTAGACCCATTTGTTTTGCAGCGCCTTCTTGCCATCTGGAAACCGGGTCATTTCCCAAGTATTGTTCTTCCGGAGAGACGCAATCTCCTCTTTCATCGCGCGCTCCCACTTGACAGAATCACCTCCGTGTACCGCCTCTCGGTAGCCTTCTGGTTCACCCGCATCAGTTAGCAGCAAATGATGGAGTGATGGTGAATAATGATTCGTAGGCTTAATTCTCCGGCTTGATCGTCTCAAAATCGGAGTTTCTGGGCTTCCATCTTGCGCGATTTCAGGCACGTCTTCATCCCCATTTTCGGTCACATTCTGGACCGAAAACTCGTCTTCCTCGGGCTCGCTCGATTCGTCATTGCTCGAGATTTGATGGACACTCTCCTCCGGTTTCGATTCGCCTCCGGAACCGAACCTGTTCTTGTGGAGTTCCCCTTCATTAAAGGTTGCGTCTCTTGACCGAATTATTCTTCGACCTTCCTCGATGCAAAATCAATAACCAAAGTAATTCGATCCATAACCAATGAACACACATCTTTGGGCCTTCGCGTCTAGTTTGCCCCTCTTCTCAGCGTCGATATGGACATACGAGATGCTCCCAAAAATTCGCAAATGACCAAGAGAAATCTTCTTTCCTCTCCATTTCTCTTCAGGTAGCTCGAGGTTGAGGGATTTCATCGGAGTACGATTGATAAGGTATGCGGCCGTGCTAACCGCATTCGCCCAGAACATCTTTGGCAATCCCGCGTGCAATCGCATCGCCCTTGCCCGTTCATTCAGAGTTCGATTCATGCGTTCTGCCACCCCGTTATGTTGAGGTCGATTTGGAACCGTCTGAATCTGCTTGATTCTTTGTTTCGCGCAAAATCCTCTGAAATATGCACTATCGTACTCCCCTCCATTATCCGACTTTAAGCATTTCAGCTTCAAGCCGGTCTCGGTCTCGACTTCTGCCTTCCACCTTTTGAACACATTAAACACGTCATATTTGTGTTTAATAAAATAGATCCATATCTTCCGGGTCGAATCGTCGATAAAGGTGTGACGTAGTATCGTGAACCCCCGATAGACTGGACCGGAGCTGCCCCCCACACGTTGGTATGCACCAGGTCTAACTTCCCCATCTTGAGTTCTCGTCCGGCCTTCAAAAAACTAACCCGTCTTTGCTTGCCGAGCATGCAGTTCTCACAAAAACCGGTTTCTACCGATTTTACCTTCGGTAACAGACCTTGGAAATCAACACTTGCATCCCTTCGTGACTCATGTGACCGAGCCGATTGTGCCATAACACCGGATCAGTCGCTCCCAAAAACGCCAAACAATCTCCTCTATTATCGGTAAGATAGAAGGTTCCCATCTTCGTACCTCTCGCTATCACCATGGCCCCCCTTACAATCTTCCACGACCCATTCCCGAACACCGTCTTGTAGCCTTCGCTATCCATCTGCCCGACGGATATCAAGTTCTTCAGACCGAGAATGTACAGAACTCCTCGCAAGATCCATCTAAATTCGTTGCTCGATTTTATCTGGACATCACCTATCAAGTTCGCTATCCATCTGCTAGGTGAACCTTTCCTAAATCTCATGATTTGAAATTTAAGAACTTATCATTTTGCGAGGTTGAGTGGAAGGATGCACCAGAGTCCAAAACCCATGACTCAACGGGGTTGTCGATGCACAAGATGAGAGCATCGTCCGTGTCCTGCTTGGTGACAGCATTTGCAGAACTCGATTCCACCTTCTCTTTTCTCGGGGCTTTGCAGTACCGCTTCATGTGACCTTTCTTGAGACAATTCCAGCACTCCAACTCGCCACGTGGTCTTGACTTGCTGCGTCCTCTCGACTTAGCTTGCCCATGATTGTTGCTCCTCTGGCCTTCGTGGCCCCGACTCTCTATATTCAACGCCGAACCCGAGGAACTCGAGGCTTCGCTCCGCTCCTTTCGCCGAATGTCGCCATTCAAGATGCGGTCTCGCACTTCCTCAAAAGTTAGATCCTCCTTAACGCCGATAATGTCTACTGTCGTCGTCCAGCTCTCCGGGAGAGATGACAGTAGCATGAGTGCATTCATCTCATCACCAAGGTTAAATTTGAAAGAGTCCAATTGGTTCGAAATAACCTAAAAAACATTTAGATGCTCCGCGAACATATCCGCCCTCCGTCATTCCCAGATTGAAAAGACGGCGCACCAGGTGCAGCTTGTTTAGCGAAGATGGTTTCTCGTACATGTTGGACAGTGCCTTCATGACCCCGAAAGCCGTCGTCTCCTTCGCTACGTTGAACGCCACGTTCTTGGCCAGCAATAATTGGATATAGCTTAGCGCCTTGCGGTTCATCTTCTTCCACTAACCGAAGTCTCGAATAGCGCCTCTTCTAGGTCCTTCTGGCATAGCAACGCTTCTACATGCATCTTCCAGTAACCGAAGGCTCGCCCATCGAACCGGCATACCGAAACCTTGTTCTCGTCCATCTCTCGTCTGCACGAACCTTAACATTTGCCCTGATACCACTTGTTAGGATCGTCGCCGCAAACAAACACACAAGAACAACACACAAACACAAAGATTTTTACGTGGAAACCCCGAAGGGAAAAAACCACGGCCGCCGGCACTCAAACTATTTTACTATACTGGAGAAAGAGAGAATAACATTGTTTGTACTTGTTGGAATGAATAAAATTCTAGCCTAGCCCTCTATTTATAGCTAAACTCCTACCCAATACAAGGAAATAATACAAGAAAATAATCATTGCCTTAATTATCATTCAATCATGGCAATATCAATATATGGAGAACTTTCCTATCTCTTCAAGGTTTCCTTTTTCCAATTTCCTAATCCTCGGGTTTCCAAAAGTCTCCATACCATAACAATCACATTTGGCCTTTTGTTCACGTGCCAAGAAATCTGCCATTGCTTATTCGATTTGATCCACATCTTCGAATAAATTGTCTTGGGAGTTGCCGAACATCCCGACGTTATCTAGTTCGTCCTCGTTTGTGTAATCTTAATCGGGGTGCAATACTCGATCCTTCTCGTCATCCTCGTCATGAAATTCGTTTTCCACACCGTCACCCTTGCTCCATCGAACTCATGTGGCATCGTTTCAGATTGGTTATGTGCACTACTACTTGTACCCACATGTTGTCTCGGCATGTGTCTCTTCACGTGTTCTATGTACGATTCAGCGATACGCTAGGAATAATTGTCGGATTTAATGAATTGTACAAACCTAGTGAAGTCATTTGCATTCGTTATTTGGGTGAGAAAAAAACTACTCCACGTATTTCAGATATCCTCGGACATCTTCCATTAATTTTCAAGCCAATGTTATCCCTGTTGGAAAATCCCGGCTTCGGACCCCGCGCAGCGGATGAGGGACGCGGAGCCTTTTCCCTAATTCCAAGGACCTCGTCATCGATTCCCAACGTGCGAATCATGGAAGAAATAATAGGCAACCATACCGCACCAAATTGACGATGGACAAAGAGTTGTCGCGCTTATTCTTCCTTCTTCTCCACTCCGATCGTCTCTTGTGCGTCTCACGTCACATGTCTTGACACCATCGTGCTTTCCATCGTTCTTCCACTCCGACAACGCGTGCGTCCCATTCCCACATGACTCGACACCATCTCGAACACGTTCTTCATCTTTAGGGTAAATCGAAATGATTTCGATGAAACCGTAATTTCAGTTTGATCACAAATTGTTACGTCAATTTGGTACGTTCATATTTTCAGAATTGAGAAGAAAAATAAAAAGAGGAAAAAAAGAAGAAGAAAAAGAACAAGAACAAGAAGAAGAGAGATGATTGTAATGAACCGGAATATGAAACATGCAACCCTATAAATAGCACTCCAAATGAACTGACAAAATTAACCCTATAACCCTATATACCCTGAACCCTATACCCTATACCCTATGCCCCGAACATATTATGTTGATTAGACCGTACATCCTCCTGAACCCTATAACCCTATACACTAAACCGTACTTTGTTGATTAGACCATACATCCTATATCCTGAACCATATAACCTTATACCCTGAACCTATACTCTGATGATTATACTATACATCATATACCCTAAACCTTATAACCATATATCTTGAACCCTACTATGTTGATTGGACCATACATCCTATACCCTTAACCCTATAACCCTATACACCAAACCATAATTATTTTTAGATTCATCATATCTACAAAGTATATTTTTTAGCACATGTTTGGACGCATTTCAGACCTCAAATGACCACTAAATTTGACAAAAAAAATATCCAATTTGTTGTACATCATAAGATTTACAAATTTCGTATTGAACACTTTTTCTAAATCTCAACCTATCATTGCCAAAACTTTTTATGAATGAGTAGAAAACATAAAACTGCACTATCTTTCGCCAACCTTCTTGGCGAAGAGGACAAATATGGAAATTAAACTGGTCTCTTTGGCCAAGAGAGCTTGATATAGAGAGTACAATTGGTCTATATACAATAAATACGTAGAAGGATGGGAAATCCAAAATTTGTTGTCTTTCGCAAGGATAGGAAATTAATTTTCAAAAAATCAGGAATACAAATACGACAAAATAATAATTATTTTAATATATTTATATTATATATAATTAATAAGTTAAATACTAAATTAAATACTAAATTAATAATATTTTTAAATTAAATATCATAACAATAAATAATATCAACCACAATATAAGTATTATAAAAGTATCACAAACTTATTCTAAAAATATCATAGAACTAATTTAGAAGTATCCCATATAATTTATTTAAAAATATTATGGGCCAAAATATATAATGGGCTGTAGTATCCTAAATGGAGTATCTCAGCCGTATCCTGAGCGTATCCCAGCCGTATCCTGCCGTACCCCCGTCATATCCGAAAAAATGAATATTAAAATATTCGGATACGTCACGCGACGTATCCGATACGTATCCGAAACGTATCGCATCCGTATCCGTATTGGATATGTGTATCCTCATGATACTTCTGTAATTTTGAAGTATCCGCGTACATAGGTAATATGTAAATGGGTTAGGCCCAATATAAATAATGCTTTGAGAAAAAGAGTTGATGCATTGTTACGATATATAAGGCTAGAGAAGCACATGAACATACAATATTTTAATGAAGTTCGGCTTGAGCTTACTGGCGAGATCTCACGTTCACAAGTGAAGCCTACGTCTTCGGCCAACTGACAGATTCTTCATTAACTTAACTTGGGAACAATTTACAACATCGGATATCACTTCACACAACAAACCATGATCCCTGTAACTTGCTGGTTTCTTTCAACCGCTAAATTACAAAGTTATCTTCTAACCTACTACAAACTACGTTGATCTAATGGATTCACTCTATTTCGCTCAGTATCGTTCATGCCTCACTTTACAAAATAGTATAACAAAAGAGAGCTTATTTTTGAAAAAATTGACTTGACAATTGATAAATAATAAGGTTGAGGTGCCTCCCTAGTTATATTGAAGGGAGGGGCTAATATTAATTAAGAAATGGTTTAAGTTCCGTTCGAACGTAAGAATGATTCGTTCGAATGAATGGTGAAATTAGATACTATTTAAATAATCAACAACTAGTTTATCCTGAAATTTGGAGATGCATTCGAACACATAAGATTTTACATTCGAATTAACATACACGGTAAATTTTAGAAAAGGAAGGAAAACCATATAAATAAAATATCCTGTGATTTATACTATGATCCGTTTGAAATGTAGGAAAGTAGAGTTCAGATAATTGGTGTGTAAATAGTATATTAGGATCCGTTTGAACGGCTGAAGGTACGGTTCGAAAGGACCGCGTATTTAAAATTCATTGGTCTAGGAAAAATGGAGTTTTTATGTTTTGTTCGTCATAAAGAAAGAATCATTCAAACGAATGTAAAAAGTTTTAATAGACCGTTCCCTCAGTTCAAGATATCGTTTGATCGAAAAGTGTTATGAAACACTTGTTTGTAAAGATTGGTTTAAAAATATTGTTTGAAAGGTTAAAAACTTGTTTTTATGTTTCGGTGAGGATATTCGCTTGGTCCTTGAAGTCGTTCTTGAGTTCTTGATTCTTGTGTGTTTGTTCCATGTGTCCATTTCTTCAAGGCGTTCACTTTTATCTGGTTCTTATCCTTGCCTTCATCTATTCACTTTTATTTTAGTTTCTTCATGTCTTCATTTTAGTCTTGATTTATGTGTTAGTTCACTTTTATGTATGTGTACCTATCTCATCAAGTAACTCAAATATTTTGTTAGTAGTTTGAGATTAGTTTTGAGATCATCAACCATAGTACAACAACCTCTCCTTGTTGATGATGTGAAAGGATTAGTATTAAGATGATAAACGAAATATATATGTGACAATATGTAATACTTAATATTAATCGAAAATGGGCAAAATGTCAGTTTACACTATCTGTCCGGACGCATTGAAAGAAATATAGTTTTGGATCAACGATAAAATTGTACATGTAAGAACAAATGAACGTATGCGTTCATCGGAACCAATATGTGCATAATGAGATTGTGCAAATATAAGTTCCAGTGAAAATTCCGTTATAACGCAAGCTAAGTTGCGTTGTACCAAACAAGTATATACTTGTTAACAATAGAAGATTATTAACCAATATGAAAACCAGTGAGTAGTCCATTATAACGGACTTATAGGGTGCGTTATAACGGAAGTACTACTGACTTTCAGATGTGTATAATTTGTTATAGACGTTTTTACATATATGATATGTACCCCTTTATATGTCCTTATCCTATTAAGTATATATATATGAGTTTTCTCTCTCTTCCAAGTGTACAATTCAGTTGTAATTATTCTAGCAATTGTTGAAAGAGTGCAACCAAAGAGAGAACAAGAAAAGAGGAGAAAAGGCATTTTCTCCATCAAAGAATCGAATAAACGAATCGAGCAAGTTCACACACGTCTCATCCAGGCAGTTGCGTGTGTGACCGAGAGACTACAACTCACGGTGGATACATACAGAGGAGTTCACATATGTGACCCTTAGTTTGTGATTAAACCAGAGAAGTAAACGATAAAGAGGGATGTAGAAGCATGTGGGCGTGGGACACACGAAGACAACCGAGATCGTGTCAATACGGTGGGAGACGTTTGAGCGTGGGATGCACGACTAATCACCAACGTGACATCAAGAAGAAAAGCAACCAATCCTTTGAATGTGATCAATTTCACGTGATATGGTTCTATCCTTTTACCGCATCGTACCCTTGGAGAGACGGCGTGACCCTGAGATTTGGAAACCGGACCGGAACCTCACTTCCGCTACGCGGGGCTCGGGTCGTCAGATTCCCTCCCTGCATGTGTTCATCCATTCGGTCGGATCGGTCTAAAACTGAAAATAACACTATTCGTCTGGACGCATGAAGGAAACACAATTATAGATCAACTAGAAGATTGTACAAATAAGGATAGATGAACGTACGCGTTCGTCGAAACGGTTGGATGCATATATAATAAGATTATGCAAAACTGACATATATTACATAGTCCATCATGATGGACTATTAGGTCCGTCGTGACGGACCTATGGTAATAATATGGAAGCCAGTCTGCGAGTATAGTGTCGTGACGGACTGGTTGGTCCGTCATGACGGAGGAGAATAAAAACGTTTGTCTCAGTAAATGTGATACGTCCGTCGTGACGGGCCGTGTTGTGTCATGACGGACTGCAGTCCAAATTTTGAGTTGGTAGTTTTATTTGATACCCACTAATCCTCTAATTAATGGTGATTTTATTATAAGATCATGGATTCTCTCTCTCTCTCTCTCACACACACACACACACACACACATAATTCATTCTAGATCTAAGAGAAATAGCTTGTGAGATAAGGCAAAACACCATTAGAGATTGAGTGAAAATCAAGCAAGTATATGGCGAATTTGCTAGGGGAATTCGCGCGTAATCGAGAGACGAAGCTCGCGGTGGATACGGGTAGAGATATCTCAACTGAGATCTTTCGTTGTGATCAAACGAGAGCAAGGTCGAGGACGAACCGGAAGCAATCCAGTTGTATACGAGAAAGCGGCGCTTCATGAACGGTGTCGAATCGTGCGGGCGTGGGACGCTCGTGTTACCGAGGATCAGAACAGCAAAGAGAGCAACTACAAGCGCGTGTCAACCCTTCTCACAGTGATCAATTTCACGTGGTATGACACTCTATACATGTTATAGATTATAGTTACATTTAGGATTTGTATTCTTGTGTCGGCAATGTGGTCCTCGGGATCGGCACGGATCGGGCCCTTCATTCCGCTGCGCGGGGCTCGATAGCGGCGCCGATACCCAACAACGCATGTGTGCATCCGTTCAGACGGATATGTATAAAGAAGAAAATAACACCATCCGTCCGGACGCATAGTGTATTTTCTGTCATTTTAGCCAAATGGGGCATCCCTTTGAGTCAAGTGTGCATCCATGCATTTGATCATATCCATGTATGTATATATATTATCCCAAAACGTGTTTTCTCTCCGGCCAATTCATTTTATTTCAGAATTCGGAAGTGAAAGAAGAGAGAGAAAAGAGAACAAAGTGTTCTCTTGTTTTAGGTTTGAGTTTTGGACAGATCAAAATGCAATAGGAATCGACGATTGCACAGAAAGAATATGTATTAAGACAAACAAGAAATTAATATTGCGTATATTAGATATACATATGTATATTGGATATACGTAGTTAAATTGATAAGATAAACATTGGATGCTTATGAAAAGATCACTATATTTCAGTAGAAACAATTTTTTAGTAAAGTAGACATAAATTTCACATACAAACTCCAATTGAACTGAGTAAAGTAGACATAAATTTCACATATGTACATTAGTACAAGAAAGAAGGTCAACAAGCAAATCACCATTTGGAAGCTTCAAGACAGGCGAGTGTAGAAACAAAGTGAAGTGTTTTATGATATTATATTTAATTTATTAATGTTAGATATTTGAACTATTCACATTATATTTGTAAATGTGAAATGATTCAAACTTAAATACAACCGGTCCAACATGAACTTAACCAATAATACGTTCACACATCATCAATGTAAGATGATGAGGTCTTCTGAAATTACTCAAAATTATGTGTAAAATAAGACACATAAATGTCTAAAAATAAAATATAATCATAAAAAATTAATGGTTAATTCGTAGTTCAGATATTGTCACGTATCATAATTTAATGGTCGAAATGATTGTAGTAATTAGATATTGAAGATTACGTAAAAAATAGATCTAAAATAATGGGCTTGGTAAATTTACCGGCTAGTCAACTTGTTTTATCATCAAATTTATATGACTTAGGGTTTTATCATATATTTTATCACATAATATAATTTTGTTTTAATGCGTTTATTATATATACTAAAAAAATGATTTTATTTTTAGAAACGTATTTATTTGTTGACCGATTACTTATCTGCTGGGAGGAAAAAAAAAGTTCAGTCGGGGGTATGAGAAGTATGAAAATGTTATGTTATGCATATAAGTAAACAATGAAAATAAATGGCACTTCTTTCAGCAATAACTCTTACTTTTTTTATTGTTCTAAAAATAGTTTATAATTTTAGATAAATTAGATTCCTTGTTTTAGTATCACACAAGTATTTTGAATTTCTTTCACACCATATGTGAGTTCACATTCTATTCATTATTTTTGCAAAAATATCCTCCACTGAATTGTTTTCCATATTTTTTTTTTCAAAACAGAAGTTTTCTATATTTATTTTTCCAATATAAAAAATAATAAATATATATTTGAACAATATTTTGCATCATAATATTTAATGATATTATTTTATTTGAAATTGTATATACTTTGTAAAATATTATCTTCTTCTTATAATTTACATCAAAAACTATTTTTTCCTTTTGTTATAGGACATTATTTAAATTTTTATTCTTTTCTTTGTGTCATAGGAAATAATTATTATCTTTGAGGTGTTGTTTTTGAATCGAAAAGATAAAGAAAATTAATAAGGGATATTTAGGTAATAAATGTCTATGGGAAAGTATAGTGTGCCCCAATCTCACCCCAACATACTTGATGAAATGGACAAAATAATTAGTTGGATTAATTAATATTTCAACTAAGGATTAATTGACAAGTCAATTCATTTTAATATGTTATTATTAGTACATGTTAATTGACATGTCAATTCAATTAAACAATCAATTAACTCGTTAATTCATACTAGTCAATTCAATTAAACATCTTTGTCCGGTGCGAGTTTTGGGGACGCTATATATGACCCTTGTCATATAATTAGCTAGTCTAAACTAGGCCCCATATATTATGTATAGTTCAATATCATATCATAGTTAAATTATAAATAAAGCAATAAATTGCTGCATTATTTAAGTTGGTCGCTCTCAACACTGTTTTTTAATGAATAGAGATCCATGAGGTCACCTTTTGAAAAATTAACTCTCGGATTTTTAGTTTAGGAATCGGTTCGGATCACATGGCAACTAATTATATACTAAACAAGAAATCGCAATGACACATCTAAACCACACAATACAAAATCCACCATACGAAAATCTTTATAATTATACATACGCCAACAAAGTATCTCTAAAATAAATTAAATCTAATAAACAATAGGTATACAATCCATTCCAGCATTGCAGACTTGCTTTTGGCAAAATCTCCTCCTCTAAAGGCCATGTTGGAAATCCATCCCTTTCATTTTAAAAAGGAGATATTGGTTCAGCAGAAGATATTGATTCTTCTCTCTCATAGATAGCTTTTTCCTAGACCTGAATCGAAAGGCAGGACTCTTTGAGACTCTCTCTCTCTATCTCTCTCCCTCTCTCTTAGATAGCTATTGCCTGAATTGAAAGCTAGCCTCTTTGAGACTCTCTCTGCAGTCTGTCGACCATTAGAATTGAACACATCCTCTCCGGCACCACACATAGATACGTGCCGAGAACTTGCACAAGGAGATAGAAGTAAAGATGGATAATAATAAGTTTGTATGGGGCAGTAGTGGGAGTTCAAGTTCTTCAAGAAAAGGGAAGAGGGACAAGCAAAGGCAGCCACAAAGAGGTCTCGGAGTGGCACAACTGGAAAAGATTAGAATTCAAAGCGAAATGGCGGAGTATCAACTTCCTAATTCAATTCAATCTCCTTTCAGCAATCTCAATATGGTCTCTCAATCCTCAATCTAATTATGTAATTAAGTATTTTACTTACTTTGTTCTTTAAAGGTTATTTTTGAATTTCTTTGATCAAAGATGTTTCTTTTCTTGATTGCAGTCTGATGCGAGGGCCACAGCGTCGGTATCGGGGCCTCCCTCTTCCATTTTTCCTTCCCAGCCAAATGCGACAGTAAGTTCATAATTAATAGCATGTTTGTATTGAACCACACATTGCAATTATTATTTTTAAATTTTGTTTTGTTTTGTACGATGCTTCGATGTGGTGAGTGATTCTTTAATTCTTTTTTGTTGTTGAATTATTTAGAAGATTCTTTGTCTCATTGTAGTTGTAAGTGATTTTGTTTAGATTATTTAATGATGAGATTCAATTGCAAAATATATTACATATTCAGTCCAAACTACTAGTGTGATTGTAGCATTTTAACATCGATTTTATGCTTCAATTGTGAGTACAAAACCTAATTTTTAGTTACCAGATGATTAACTAGTTTTACAGTTAATTAATTACTTGACTTGATGCAGATTCCATTTGAAAGACGAGATGCATTTTACAGTCAGCCCCAATCTACCTCTCCTATTGTCAGGTTCTTCTTTAACTGAACAGTTTTTTATTTATTTGCCCCTCATTTATTTATGAAAGCTTTTTTAGTTCAACTAAACTGAATTCCCAATTTAATTAGATTTGCATGGAAGTCATTTGAATTCTAATGTATTTAATTTTTCTATTTACTGCACTACATTATTCAGACCTCTACTTAGCGGCCCGAGCAACATTTATCCACCAAATAGTATTTCTCCACAGCTTGGCGTCACGCTTCCACTTTTTGAAGGCGATCACGAGGTTATTTAAAGAAACTTCTTTCTATTGTATATACTAATAATGACCACAATATTTTCAGTAAAAATGAGAATTTACTTATTAGGGTTAATTCTGACTGGATTGTACTGGTATAAACAACCCTTAATTAGCGCGATACCTTTCAAACATTAATTAGCAATACAATTTTGTGTTTAACATATATGCTTTTATTGTATAGAACTATATGCAGTGTCCTGATAGTAGATGGTCGACTGACAGAAACAGTCAGAACTCTGACTCAAGCGACACTCAGGATTTGGATCTAGAACTCAAATTGTGAACTTGAAAGCAAATTGGATACATTCATTCGTTATCAACTTTTTTTCTTCATGATTATTGCTATAATTGTCAAGTATTTGCAATTGGTATCATTTGCTGCATCTACTTGTTTCAATTAGTATATATGTAGTAATTTTTTTAGCATAGTAAGAATGTCGCAATTATCGACCTTGTCATATATTGTGTGCAAACTTTTGAGATTGATTGGTTCCCAAATATTTCATTTTTCTTTGAAATGCACAGTATATTTAATAATCATGTCAACATGACGGGTCTTATATACTGTATACTCAATTGATCGATCATGCTATGAAAATGAATATATATATTTTTAGTATGAGATTAGGTCTGATTATTTCCAATGACAATCATATTCTTCGGTAGCATTAATTTTTTCTTGTTGCTATGACACTATTCTTTTTGGAGGTTAAAATTTAAGACTATTTTTCATTTATTAATCATATTCAAATTCGTTATATTAAACACCTACTTGTGTTTATTGCCATTTTCTTTTGCAAAATGACGAGTTCACTTTGTTGGCATAATTATGAGTTTGTTTTGAACTATTTCTTCTACACTATATATACTATTTGTGATATGAACATTTTTCATCATTTTTTGTAAACGTTGTACAATGGTTTCATATCTAGTCGTATATTTAATATTTTGAGAATTTCGAAGGATATAAATGAAATTCCCTCTCCCCTAACTAAGCACTACTGGCTGGGGAGATTTAGAGGGGACAAGTATATTTTTCCAAGCAATTGTAAACAAAGCATGCATGCAGGTGGCGTGCTTGGTATTAAACTCAAGCCTCGTCCTCTCTGTCCTCGTGACCACTAGAGATATATAATTTAAACTGTTTTTTTTTTAATTTTTTTCCTCTCGTGGAGATGACTGAAGAGACTTCAGAATTAACTTGAATCAACGTACCAACTAGCCATGCAAAATATATAGCATGCACTTGTGCAATTGGGTTTGTGGCTTTAATGTTAAAGGTGCAAGTGGAAATTCCAGCTGCGTATCTAAAGACCCATTTGGGCTTGTGCCCAACCTGGACTGCAGCTCATCTCTGTGCCACTTCCACGTACACTTGGATATATTTTCTATATTAAAAAGGCAAACTTGGCCATGGCATGGCTTGGCTTTCCAGCCTTCGTTTGTGGGTCCGACAATTTCTTAGTCATTTATATTGTTATATTCCTAACAATTTAATGGATATAACTACTCAAATTCAATAATATATTGAATTTAAGAGATTAACTAGAGCATTTCAAGAATGAGCACGTCCAGGTCGTTCACTTAAACATGGGAGCGACACGTGACAATTTGTCTTTTTTTTTTCTTTTTCAAATCTCATCGTATTTGTGCAATTCAAATGCACGCCGCGAAAAAAATATAAATTTGTATACAAAAATATAAATCTAGTCCAAATATTATACAAAATAATTTCTTGTAACAAACCCTGTCATTTTATTAAAATTCTGGGAAAAACGCCTAAGTCGTAAGATTACATTAGAGAATTATATTATCAAAGATCGTTCCAAGACACACCATATTCTTGATTAAAACGAATAACACATATTTAATTAAATTTAATTTTTTAAATTGATTTATCATCAAAAAGAGAAAAATTTACACTAGTATCTAAAGTGGCAATTTGCTCGTCTTATTATTTTTGGATTTTTTGAAATAAAAAATATATATACTTGCAAACAAAGATATTTACTTTTTCGCACTTATTCTTATAAATTATTGCAAAAACAAGTACATAAAAAAGTATTTAAATTTTAATATAAAACAATTGTGTGAATATAAACAAATTAGATTTTACGAAAATCTGAAACATGCATTTTTAATATGAAATAATTTTGATTTGAGTGAACTACTTGGATTTAAAATCTTGTGCAAACGGGATTTAATGAAAATGATAATTTCAAAAAGTAAATTTTTTGTTTTACTAAACATGGAGTGAAGAATTTTTATTTTATCCAATGAAGGACTTTCTTGTTTTGAAGGTTCTATTTATTAAAAATTTCAACACTAATAAAATTCAAGTAATTTATTACATTGTGTCACGTAAAAACTATTTTTTCAAATCAACTATCCTCACGGGGTACCTATTCGGGAATGAACTACTCACATTCCATAGGAAACGTTTTGCCGATCTCTGTTATCATATCCGACGTTCTCTCTTTATCTTTTGTATTTACTTTTATTTGGGTTTATTTTATTTTATTTTCTTTTCTTGCAACCCGAAGTTGCTATACTCCCTCTGTTGTTGCGTGTGTCTATCAACCACCGCATCCGCAGTTGCTTGAGTTCTCCGTATGTTAGTCATCCATTCGTAACAAGGATATTATCATAAGCATCATACGTTGTGTTTTACTTTTTAGTATGTTTACTTTTCTTTATTTACTTTATCGTATTTATATTTCCGCACTTTTATTTTCTTTATTTACTTTACGTATTTATCATTCCGTATTATATTATTACTTACTTCAAGTACTTTAGCTAATTAGTACAACATCTATTTAAAAGTACCAAGACTAAAAGTGATTAAAAATAATTCATATAGTTACATAATTTTAATTAAGTTTAGAAATTCCGCATATAAGCCAATTCACCCTCCTTGTAGGCCATCTCGGGACAACACAAATCCTCGTATTTTATATTTCACCACTGACAGGTCATGCGAGTGGCCCAACATTTTCGTGGTGTCTCTTGGTAGGTAGAGGCGAGTCCCCCCGCCTCAATTTAAGAAGATGAAATGGTCGCATGCCTAAACACGAAACAATGATTTGAGGACGATGCACGATGGCATACCCAACGAAAGTGACACAACCACGTACAAGTGCTTTGTTCGGAGCCGAGAACCTTACTATCCAAAAGAAGGGAAAGACATAGTGCACGATACGGGGGCCAACCCAAGGGCCCCTTTTTGGTCCCATTTCCCCCGAGGGATCACCAGGTTTGTACCGGGCGATTTGTTGTCAAAAAAATCAGAAACAAAAAACAACGCTCGATTCCGACATGTATGGGTTGATCGAGTAGTCGTCTAAGCTAGTGCACGATACGGGTTAGACGGCTCTACTAGTCCTTCATGGTTCCGGCTACGACAGATAGATTCATACACGGATGTTCATTTGTTAATGATATCCAAACAACACCGAGCTACTAATATTTTCATCTAAGTGTGATTAATAGGGAGACAACATACTTAGAGATTACACAAGAAGAATCACATGAAGAGCCACATAAGATCGGGATCTTTTCCGCTTTAATACATTGAAGAAGCCAATGGACGAAGACCGCAAGACCGAAGAACCAAATTTGGGAAAAATCAAATTTTAGTCCAAGAAGTATTGGACCGAAGAAGACTAGAAGTATTGGATCATATCTCAAAGAAATTTCAGAAAATCAAATTTGGGAAAAATTTCTGAAAACTGCAAAATACCACATTCCGTCCAGACACTTAAATGTGCCATCCGGAAGCCTCATGGTAAAACTACATATTGCGTCCGGACGGGCCAGGGAAGCATACAGACGAACGCTTAATATAATTTTAGTCCAAGCGTCCGGACATCCTAGGGAAGCGTCCGGACAGTTAGTTCATTTTCTCAGCACACAACCCAACACGCATGGAAAATTTTGGAGGGCCCCCAGCTGCCTGGGGGGCGTGATTTCAGGCAGATTTTCAGGGTTTCTGGATTTCAAATTTCCTGAGGCTCCTACCTATTTGGTCCCTTGATTTTAGGCTTGATTTGGGTATAGGGTGCTCCCCCAACCCCCTATAAATAGGGGAGCACTGAAGGAAATACATTTACATATCATCTAGTAGATTGTACACATGATGATAGATGAACGTACGCGTTCGTCGAAACGATTGGATGCATAATAAGATTATGCAAATATGACAAAAATAACATAGTCCGTCATGACCGACTGCTTGATCCGTCATGACGGACCAAAGGGATTTCTGACAAGATTAACAGAGAATACATAGTCCGTCGTGACGGACTGGTTTGTCCGTCGTGACGGACCATAATGTATTCCTATACACCAATCTGTGAGTATAGAGTCGTGACGGACAAGTTGGTCTGTCATGACGTAGCTAAGTAGTAACGGCTATATCAGTAAATGTGATACGTCCGTCGCGACGGACTATGATGCGTCATGACAGACTGTACTCCGAATTCTGAGTTGGTAGTTTTATTTGATACTCATAATTTCTCTCATTAATGGTGGCTTTAATATAAGATCATGGGTGATCTTTCTCTCTTCATCATGTCATTTTTTACAGATCTAGAAATTCTTGTGAGACAAGAAAAGAGAGAAAAAACCATTGGAGATTTGAGAAAGCTTCAAGCAAGTTTACGGCGAATTTTAGGGGAATTCGCGTGTAACCAAGAGACGAAGCTCGCGGTGGATACGGGTAGAGAGATCTCAACTGAGATCTTTCGTTGTGATCAAACGAGAGCTAGTTCGAGGAAGATCGAAGGACAAACCGGAAAACAATCCGGTTGTATTCGACAAATCGGAGCTTCGAGCAAGGTATCGAATCGTGCGGGCGTGGGACGCACGTGTTACTGGAATCGGAGAAGGCAACAACTACAAACGTGATCAACCCGTCTCCGTGATCAATTTCATGCGGTATGATTTCTCTATATATAATAGTTATATATAGGTAGTTGCATGTAGTTTAGGATTCGTACTCTCGGGTCGGCGACGTGGTCCTCGGGATCGGGTCGGACTGAGCCTCTCAATTCGCTGCGCGGGGCTCGGTAGCGACGCCGGTACCCAACAAGCACCCTCTATAATTTACACCATTGTTTGCTAAATTCTTGAGAGAAAACCCAAGGCACCATTTTTGCGAGTATAATTTGAGAGCTCCATTATTAGGCTAGCTTATACCTTCAATTCAGTGAAAGTAACCTTAATCAAGATAGCGTTCTTTGAGAGACCTTGTGGTTGCTTAGATAGTTGTTATATTCGTTGTTTTGTGCAACTAGTTTGTTGTGTAAAGGTTGTACGCCCTTACTTTTTGTAATAGAAACTATTATAAGAGGTTCGTCACGCCCTCTCGTGACGGAGAGGCTTTTCTCCGGATACGTAGGCACCATTTCGCCGAAATCCGTTATCATATCTGGTGTCATCTTTTTATCTTTTCTATTTCAATTGTTAGGGTTTATTTTCTTTTTTAAGGAACTTGAGTTTTTTCTCGCAACTCCCACTATATTTGTGTTCGAATCAAAACCGCCGCATATATAGTTGCTTGAGTTATCCGTAAGTCATGTATCCATTTGTGACTATGATTACTGTGCACCAAGTGCCTGATTTACTTTCCCGTACTTGTACTTTTTTCTTTACTCCTTTTCTTTATTTCTTTTTATCGGGTTTTTTTATTGTTCTTATTTTTCTTTTCTTCGTTTCTTTATTTATTATTTTATGTTGGGTTTCTCGATCTGTCTTTATTATTTATTTATTTATCACTTTACTCATAATTAGAACAACATCTTTTCTAAAAGTGACAATATTAAAAGTGATCATATATTTACATCTTTAAATAGTTACATAAGTTTGATTAGGTTTAGAAATTCCGTTCATAAGCTTATTCAATCCCCTCTAGGCCATCTCAGGACAACACCTCCTTGTTGCACTCGGTGCAGTATGTCTTTAAATTGTCGCATCTTCGGTTTCTGTTGAAATATCTTCTCACGAGAATTGCTATCTCTTATTCTTCGTCGTTTACGTACACTGATTGCAGCACAACATTTATCATAGTCTCTTGATTGTCTATTTGATGTGGCCGTGTTTAAAATTTCGAAAGTGGGTTACTATGCTATCTGGCTTGAAATCTTGAGTGGCCATTAATGTCTCCAATGTATCTCGATGAGATTCCTAGCTTGGTGGTATTGCCCTGATAAATTTTCCCGCAATTCGAGAACTCGTTAGGGGCTCTCCTAGAGAGGATAATCTATTTTTGATATGTGTCATACACATGTACATATCATCCACGGATTTACCATCCATCATTCGGAAATTTTCCATCTTGACTTGCTATAGACTTCGAATTGCTTCATGTAATACCAAATAACGAGCTAGGATATAATGTCACAAATAGATAAAACTCATATCAAAGTATTACTATCCACAAACAAGCTAATATAATAATGCCAGGTGAAAGAACTAAAACAATGTTCGATTATACAAATATTTTAGTGACATGTCCATGTACATTTCGTATAATAGTGGTCAATCCAATATGCAAACCTATACATATCTATATTCTAGATTTGACATTTCCATGTCGTGTTGAGTAAAAAACTACTCTACGAATATACTATTGTACATTATACAATCGAGTCCTCTTATTCGAGTAACTTGCTTAATGTTTATCTCATATACATCATATATATATGAATAGGGATATTTTAGAATTATAATCGTTACCGTTTGATGGGTTTGATGTCATATAAACCTAATATGACGACGCTAAAACCGATTTATAATTCAAGGTCATTTAAGTTTCAATAAATAACTTCTACACACATGGTATGGGAAAAAAACATTAAATAACAAATTTTGCAATATCAAACCAAATCGATAATAATGTTCGATTATAAATATTCGATACAATTTTTTCTATTGTTTACTATATAGATCGAATGCTCTAGGCAAAACTGTTTAGCTTGTATGTGAACGATTATATCAGTTACTATTTATGTTTATGTTGATCTAATATTATATATATATGATTAATGTTCATGTAATAATGTGCTGGTTATTTAACATATTAAGAATATTTCAATAACCATGTATTGTATAACTGGTTTGTACATCATCACAATATGTGATTATGATAGTTGATGAATGAGTTTTCGATCACTTTTAATTCGAGATATCGTTGTATGTGAAAACCAATTGAATCAACAAGTTTGGAAATATATGTGTATAGTGGAAATATGGAAGTTCGTTCCACGAGGAGTATATGCGTCGAATAATGAATCAAAACAAGCCAGAAAAAGGCAGAAACTAATTTCCAGCAAAAGGCAGAAACTTTTCGAAAAAAGGCAGAAACTTTTGCTGGGGTTTTGAATTTGTATTTGATTAAGCGAATTTAAATGAGTTAATTAAGCACTAATTAAGGAAGCAAAAAGAGAACAAAAATATCACACAAAGAGAGCACAAGATCAAGTAAAAGAGCAAGATTTAGAACAAAGATTTGATTCACACAAGAATTCTTTACACAACTTCAAAACAATCATTCAACATACAAGAAATTCAAGAAATATAAAGAATACACCTAGATTGAGTGTCAAGATGACCTCCTTTCCTCGTGTAGCGTGATCGCTCGATGCTTGTACCGCTAGAGAGCTAGGACGGTACGAGCGCTTCTCGTTCGAAGAAAAGTTGACTCTCCCGGATGAAGAAGGCTTCGAGTCCGTTTGAGAACACGAACACAAATCAACCGAAGAAGGAGAGGTTTACCAAATGAAGAGAGCTTTGAGTTCGGTAATGGAGGAAGCTCCACTCTCAATCCCGATGAAGTCCGGATGAAGAAAGCTTCGATTCCGGTTGTGACGATGTTTCCTTTGACTTGCTTCGATTGGATCGATTCACCGGATGAAGAAAGCTTCGACTCCGGCAAACAATCACTCGAGAATTCGAGTAATTCTTGAATGGTTCTTGACGTTCTTGAAAGTTCTTGGAAGTGCTTAGAGAGAGAGAGAAGAAAGGGGAGGGAAGAAGAAGCAATCTCTGCCCAAGGATCTTGGGATCTTATTTATAGTGCCCTTGAAGCTCTCCCATTGGCCAAGAGTTGGATGAGAGGATTGAGGGTAGTTTGGGGATTATAGGTGAGGTAGGTGGGGTAGGTGGGGCTGTAGAGTGGCAATTGTGTGAGTGGTTTTCGAGTAGAGTTTGGTGAAATCTCTTATGTTGATGATTATTTGCCTTCTCCTTCACACGTGTACCGAATTGGTCGGTATGATATATCGATTTTAACGGCGCGAGGAGGCGAAGGCAACTACACTCTTGGATTGCCGAGAATTTCCCTCTAAAATCTGTAATTAAGCAATAAAACACACTTAGTGAAGAAATATTCTTGTTATCTCAAATATGAACAATTCTATATATAAATTGTGATTCAAAAGGGCTAAAGTCCCCAAATTAGATATAAAAAAGGTACTTTATTTTCCTCTTATCAATAGTAAAACTGTGAAATGAAAAGTAATACAATTGATTTAAAGAGTCCATGATCATATATGTGATGGCTATTGGAGAAAGACATGTGTAAGGTAATAGATTATATATGTACATTAGCATATTCGAATATGAGATGATCATGTTTTACTAATCATGGACATGAAATATATATATATATATATATATATATATATATATATATATATATATATATATACTACATATTGGATTGACCATCTTATGTGAATATACATGATTTTGTCATTATAAATATTCTCATAACAAATAGAGTTTTAGTTCTTGCACCTGAAGTTATCATTAGATTATTTATATGTGAATAGTGATACTTAGATATAATTTTACATTATCTTTAACCGGATAATCGTAAGATCAATATTGGGTATCATATGAAGAATGATGAAGGATGTGAATAACTAAGATGGGATTTGTTCCTTTCGTATTTGAAAGAGATCTCTCAGCCCCCTTGATGAATTAGGGTTAAAGAAAATGTGTGGCCACACTCAATGGGATTAACATTAATACCTGAATTGAATATTCAATCTAATTATAAATCGAAAAAAGAGTTAAGTTGATTTAGAAAGGATGACAATTTTTCATGCCTTTGATCAACATATATCGAGAGAACAAAAGAACTAGTTACTTGTTTTTTTTGATAAATAGGATATGATCACAAATCATTTATTTAATTTGGGTAGTCATATTGTTTTGGTAGATGCCCCTTATGATTTACATGGTTAAATGGATATTTAATTTGCCAACATTAAATAAACCTATAGGTCACATACAAAGACATGTCTGGATTGGACACAATAAAAACGGATCAATATGAAGAATTGTGAGCATGAGATGCTACCCAAATGATTGCACGATATTAATCACAAATTTATTTGGAGAAAGGAAATATGGTATATGTGGAAATCAATCTCTTCATTTTATGGACTTAATCTTAATTCTGAATAGAAGAGAGAGAGAGAGAGAGAGAGAGAGAGAGAGAGAGAGAGAGAGAGAGAGAGAGAGAGAGAGAGAGAGAGAGAGAGAGAGAGAGAGAGAGAGAGAGAGAGAGAGGCGGCCATCGATTTTCTAGAGGAGAGATAGGTATCCGACTAGCATTAGAGATCTTCACATCCAGTTCAGGGAAGTGGCGTGTGGATAGAGGGTGGTACCGCTTGGAGCATCACCCGACGTGATCATTGCGAGTGCCCTTCACCAGATTAGCCAAATCCGAGGTATACATTTTGAAACTCTTCCTTCGTGCCTAAACAGCATTCACATATCTGCTTTCTAGGTCTTCGGATATGTTCTGTTGTGCAATAAGGCTACCCCAAATCCTAACAAGATCCTAGGACATATAATAATTCTCCCACTTGCACTAGGGACGAATGAATCTATCCATACGGCAATGCTTACCCCAAGGTATCTAATGCATATTGCCATTGCATGACATTCATGATGACGGTCATGATGTTTCTAAATGGCCTTGAGCGGGGTAAATATGTAAATGTAGTGGCTTAATACCCTATTTTCTACTTTTAGCAAGGATCAATTTGAGTGTACTTTGTTAAGTAACTATTAATTGAAATAGTGCAGAAAGTAATAAACAAAGAGAAACAACACCAAGAACCAAATCGCCAAGCAATATGAATTACGGAGTTCGGTTGAGATTTTCTTATTTTATCTCTCGTTTACTTGCTAGTCGACCGAATCAACGCTCACAAATTGTTGTTCCGAGATGGCCTAGAGGGGTGGGGTGCGGTGGCTGAATAGACTTATATGCGGAATTTCTAAACTTAATAAAAAATTATGTAACTATATGATCACTTCTAATCTTGATACTTAAAAAATAGTGGTTGTGCTAATTTGCAAAGTACTTAAAATAAATAATTATGAATTACGCGCAAAAAAATAATAAATAAACAAAGTCAAGTCAACAAAAGAAATTAAAAGAAATTAAATAAAAGAAATTCAACAAAAAAAATCCAAATAAACTAAACAAACGATAAAAGAAATAAACAAAAGAATAAAATAAAAGTTCGATAATGTAAATTACGGGAAAGTAAATGAATGCAACTTGGTGCGTATAACAATTCTAATTACGAATGGATACGCAACTTACGGAATAACTCAAGTAACTATAGATGCGGTGGTTTTGATATAAACACACACATATAGAGGGAGAGAAAAACTCAAGTTCCTCAAGAAGAAAATAAATAAAAAATAAACCCCCTTCTCTCTCTCTCTCTCTCTCTCTCTCTATACATGGCGGGCGTGGTGGGCGTGGTGGGTGTGCTACGTGGTGGCCGTGGGTGTGCTCCTTCTCTATCATGTATTACTCTCTCTATCTTATAGGTTGCAATGTAATTAGATAGGTTTTTAGGTTTTAATTAGTTGTTGTAATTGAATTTTTTTTTTTTTGAATTTGAACATTTTTTTAATCTTGTTTGTAGGTTTAGATTTTTCGATTTTTGTAAACTGTGTTTTAGTGGTGTTTGTGTTTGTGTGTGTAGGTTTTTATTTGATTTTTTTTAAAACTAGTTGTCTTGTAGATTTATCAAACATGTTTTTTTATTAGATTTTTACACTGTTTTTTTAAGTTGTTTTCAATCTGTTTTTTTATCTGGTTTGAAACTGTTTTTTTTAACTGTGTTTTAATCTGTTTTTTTTTAATTTGTTTCGTGGGATTTAATTAAATTTATTTGAACTTACTTAAACTTATTTCTGATTTTTCTTTTGGTTCTGATCTGAACTGATTTTCAAAATGATTTGATTATGGTGTCTTGTTTTGTTCTGGTTTTTGTTCTGATTTAATTGAACTGGTTTTTAAACTGATTTGTATGTGTCTGAACATTTTTTTGGTTTTTTCGATAGGTTGACTTATTCTCTCTGGAATTGCATTGAAACAAATTTCTTACGTCTCCATGCGTTTAAACGAACCATACGTGCATTTAAAGGCACCATGCGTCCAAAACTTACTGACACCTTCTGAAACTGCATGCAGCTTTTTACTAATCCGTATAAAAAAATATAATAAATCAAGCAAACAGAAAATAAATCCACACGAAATTTGTAGATAATCTAATTATCTATCCATGGCCCAATCCAATTGAAGTTCGAATGTGAAAGTTATCATAGTTTTACTAACTGTGTGCAAAACTGTCGCACTCTTTCGGTATTCCATTAAAAAGAAAATGATAGATCGTTCAAAAAAAACGTAGGTGATCAAAGTGATAGTTAATCTAATTATCTATCCGACGCAATTTGGCCCAGACCAAGTGCAGTTTGTATGTAAAAATTATGAAAGTTTTACCAAAACGTGTTTGTGCTAATTTCACGAAAATGAATTTCGAAGCAGTTTTTCGATGAATCTAATTCGCAAAACTCTTCTCAAATAGTTCCAAATAGTTATAGACTATTTCAATCAATATAATATCCAATATTAATTGATCAAAACCCTCAGTTTCAATTGAACACAATCCTAAATTATAAAATTAACGAAAACGGTTTTCATGGTATCTAATCCAACAAAAATATCAAAATGATTGCTCTCATACCATTGTTTGGAATTCCCTCACTCATGATGCAACAAAAATATCAAAACTTAGATTATGTGAATGAAATTATATTTGTTTTGAGTTCAATATTTTATACTCATTCCTCCTGAGACTCAGGGAAGTCAGAGAGATGTATCTTGTTTATTTGATGTTGTAGCACTTCATCTTGTTCACCTCTTACGAACGGCGTCAGCAACCCTAGGCCGGAAAGTTTTGTGTCCACCTTCCAAGCCATGACTTTCCCTTATTCCTCTTGTCGAAAGTATGTTCCGCCACATCATGTTCCTCAAGATATGAATATAGACGACCGGGATAATCGATATCTATTTAAAGATATTACCGCTTATTGTAAGTTTCAACCATACTTCACATATGGACACGTCACCGACTGCTATTACTTCAATCCCGGCATGAGTCTCGACAACATCACCGACTTTGGCAATCCACGGCTCGAATATTGAAATATTGAAGGCCTTGTTCAAATCAGTGAAAAGTTATACAAGACTCTAACACGCCTATTCTATGCCAACGTGGAAGCTCCTCTCCAAATTCACATCTGGCTTTCCGGCAAACTGGTAATCATTGACACTTACCATTTACACAAATGGTTTGTATTAGAAGACGCCAATTTCCGAATATAGGTATCCAACGACCATTCATGGCCGGGACCAAACGGTGTCGACGAAGATGCTCATACTCGAGAAGTGATCACCGACAACGGAGAATACACCCGAATGACTTCGAACTAAAGGTATGGGGTTTATTCGAAATATGTAATCTTATCATTGGTCCTTCCTCAAGATGGAAGATTATCGTCAACAAACGATCCATGTATCTTCTCAAAAGTTTCGTCTACTATGAATGGAAGATCAACGTTCCTTTTCTCATGATGCAACATATAGTTTACATGAGAAACAATTCCGGGTGGTCACTTCCATATGACAATCTCCTGACCCGTATCTATGATCTTATAAAGATCGATATTCCCTATAATTTTATCGATCTCAAGTCAAGGTATTCGATTAACATATGTGGTGAGTCGATCAACATATGTGGTGAGTCGAGGTATCGCGATCGACTTCGATTTTCCCTATAATTTCTCTTGAAGAATCAGAAGATGAAGAATCTTTAGAGACGGCTTCCAACATAATAAGGGCATACGATCTCTTCAACCGTCTAAATTCTTGTATGATCCATTACGATCATGAGAATGAACTACGCTCTACAATTCTTCAGGATCAAATTGATCAATACTTCAGGATCAAGGATCGTGATCTCCTTGCACGAGTTTGTTTGCAACCTATTTTCCCCCAATCAGTTTCCATGATCTTAGTCTTTCCATAGGATTTGTGTTCCCTTCTTAGATGTGTCCCTTTTATGATTGTATCATTCACATCATGTATCTTTATTTTCATACTCTTGTTTGATGTAGTGTTTAATTTAATTTAATTGAATTTCAGTTTTTAAAACTTGTGAGATATTTTGTGATGTTTAAATTTATTACAAGCATGATTTTATGGGGGGGGGGGGGGGGGGGGTCTTGTATTTAGGGGGAGTTTTGCACATTCCCTCAACCTTAAATTATATCTTTTGATGCTATTCAAAAAGGAGGAGAAAATGTGCAAAGTTGACCCAATAAACCAGCATACTTTGCTTGCTCAATATTGTTTTGAACACCAACAAAAGGAGGAGTTTGTTGGCTTGTTTGATGTGGTTAAAAAATATTGAGCTAGCAACAGTTTCCACGAGAATGTGATTAATAGGTATATATATAATATACAAATACGTGACATACAAGATCAAGGAGATACCAAAGATTACAAGATACAAGATCACGGAGTTACCAAATATACATAAATTAATCAATGAAGAAATATCTTGAAGAATATACGAAGATTACATAACCGAAGATACGAAGATCATGTGACGATGTGAAGAAGATTTGAAGATCACATGAAGACCTTCAAAATCTAGATATTGTTATAGGATAGAGCTCACTCATATGTATCCTTATATAAGTGGAATGATTTAACATAGACAAACAATAGAAAATACATGCCAAAATAGACATGAATGCGTAATATACACTAAGCGTTTGAACAGATCATCTCATGCGTCGCATAGTACAAGTTCTGCCAGGCCCGGCCCAAATTTTTTTTTTGCTATTGTTTGACCTGGGGTCCGAGTTTTGCTAGGGTTTGGAGTGTTTTTCCTAGGGTTTTGAGGTGGCGGTTGTCCCACTAATACTTTAAAAGCACCCCACCTCCCACTCTAGCCTCCACACCTAAAGAAAGATAAAATATACTCTAGCAAAACTCTATCATTTTTCATACTCAAGTAGTCTAAATCATTTATGAAGGAAATACAGTTTTGGATCAACGCTAAAATGGTACGTTGAAGGAAAAACGAACGTACGCGTTCGTGGGCATAAGAAACAGTTTTAGTAAACTTGATATAACTTTCAGATAACGACTCCAATTTGGATGGTTCAAATTGGGTTGAATAGATAATAAGATTATCTAGAACTTTCATGTAGAAATATATTTGAACCATCATAACTTTCAATTGTATCAGTGTCGTTTTAATGAAATACCGAAATGGTGCGACAGTTTGACATACAGTTAGTAAAACCATCATAACTTTCGCATCCGAACTCCAATTGGGATGGGTCAAATTGGGTTGGAAAGATAATAAGATTATCTACAACTTTCGTGAAGGTTTTAAGTCGGTTGGAATGATTTAACAATTTCGTTTCAACATAATATTGAAAAGGTGTGCGCAGTTTTCTGTGTGAAAGGTGTATAGTAGATATACATACATTTTGGCCCATCCTTATCCTATGTTGAATAAATATGATGTTTCTCTCTCTCTCTCTCTCTCTCTCTCTCTCTCTCTCTCTCTCAATTCAGACCATTCAGAATGACAATTGAGACAATTCAGAATAAGATTATTCAATCAATTGAAGTCTAATTCAGTCCAGAAATTAGAGAGACTCTTATCAAGGTGTTGAAAGAGTGCGAAGAGAAAGAGAGAAAGAGAAAAGGTGTTTTCTCAGTTTTTAGAGAATAAAATGCAATCATGCAAGTTCGCCGGTGCATCGTCTAGGCAAGTACATCCGCGACCGAGGTGCTACGACTCACGGTGGATACGAGTAGAGGACCGACACTTGTGGCTCTTCGTTGTGATCGAACCGAAGGAGCAAAAGGATGTGGAAGCGTGTGGACGTGGGACGCACGAAGACAACCGGAGGCGTGTCAAGACGGTGGGAGACGTGTGGTATGGGACGCACGGGCTAGTCACCAACGTGACACCGAAGAAGAGAAGGATGCGAGCGATCAACCCGTCGTGCGTGATCAATTTCACGCTGGTAATCGTCTATCCTACTTTGCATCGTACCCTCGATATCGAAGCGTGATCTCGGGATTTGGGAACCGGACCGGGCCTTCATATCCGCTGCGCGGGCCCGGGGACGGGATAATTCCCTACAATTTCCACATGTAAACCAGCGTTGAGTTAGCCTTAATCAAGAGAGCGATATCAAAATCGTGTGGCTGACTCGGCTAGTTATTTACTGTAAATGCCATACACCCTTGTTAGTATTTTTAAAGTTGGAATAATAAAAAGTTCGCCACAATTGTTGGCGGAAATATTATTCCGGAGACGTAGGTATATTGTCAAGATGAGTCAGCCATCCTGGTGCATACTAAACTTCGTTACAAATCAATGTTTCATTTTACCTTTCAGTACCATTACTTTCTGCACTTTACTTTATCGCACTTACATTTCAGTATTTTACTTTTTGCACTTTACTTTACTGAACATACTTTCAGTACTTTACTTTCCACACTTGCACTTACTTTCAATACTTTACTTTCTACATTCTACTTTACCACACTTACTTTACGTACATTTACTTTCACGCACTTACTTTTACGCACTTACTTTCAATTCTTTTTGTTAATTAACACAACATCGATACTAAAAGTGTCAACACTAAAAGTGCTTAGGTAATCATATAGTTATATATTTTAAATTAGTTTAAGACTTCCGCATATAATCATATTCACCCTCTATAGGCCATCTCGAGACAACATTACAATTATTTCGCATTATGATGGCCAAAAAACTCATTTTGTTTATCAAATAATAATACTTGTATTGGTGTCACTATATAATAATATATGAGGTATGACAAAATTTTACGAAAACACATAACAACAAATATTACATCATTGTTGTTCATAATATTTCATACAATATCAAATATAAAATATTGAATCGTACGAGGTAGTAACACATCATTAAGTATATAGTACTAACATTTTTATTGATTCAAAATGTAATGAAAATTATAAATATAATATCAAATTTAGTAGTGAAAGTAATTTAGTAAATAATATCAAAATTTAATTTATCACAAACATAAATATAAATTATTTAATATCATACAACATTTTAAAATTTACATGTTTAAAAGAAACAATACTATTTGATAGTTGTTTATAAGTTTAAGAAGTTATCTAAATAGATAAACTATTTTTGTATTTCTATTAGTTTTAAAATTTTAATGTTAAAGTTGTGTGAAAAAATAACAAATATAATATACTTAGCATTATATGGAATTCTTATAGTTATATCATATTTTAAAAATAAATATGTAAATATGCATTTTTTGCATTGTATTTTATTACATAATACATTCACAAATTCAAATGAAGGAAAACAATATGTATGAACTATTATATATGGATTTCAAACTAAAGAGAAAATTGAAACAAATATATTAAAATTAAAATTCTAATAATAATATAAATAATTATAATATGTTTTATAATAGTTTATATTAATTTATTAGTATTACATATATAAACGTTTTATCTTCCATTGCATTAACATTTAATCATGTAATCTTGTTTGAAATGATACATGATTAAAAATAGACTTGGTCTAACGCGAACCTAGCCAATAATAATAGTTCAAGTCATTAATGTAGGATGATGTGGACTTCTAAAAATACTTAAAACATGTTGTAAAATAAAAGACACATAAATGACTACAAAGAAAGTATGATCATAACAAGTCAATGATTAATCAATGGTTTAAATTAAGCCACATATCATAATCTAATGGTCGAAATGAATGTGATGATGTGACATAAGTAAATTGCACCAAGTTTGGTCCAAAATAAGAGTGGGTAAATTAATAATTTCTCTAATTTAAAACTATAATTTTAAGAATCCTCTATAATATTACCAAGGTTATATTTGTGTTTTTGCTCCAACAACTTTAATATTAAAAAGTTCAAAAAATTAATAGAGATTGAAAAACTAATTGTGTTGGAGAATATCCTCGACTCCGGGCCCGCGCAGCGGAATGAAGGCCCGGTCCGATTCTCCGATTCCCGAGATCACGCCATGATTTCGAGGGTACGATGCGAATAGAAGGATAGATCTATACCAGCGTGAAATTGATCACGCACGAAGGGTTGATCGCCGCCTTCTATCTCCTGTCACGTTGGTGACAATCCGCGCGTCCCATACCACGCGTCTTTCACCGTTCGTTGGCCGTCTTCTCACTCCTTGGGTCGATCACAATCTAAGAGCCACAATTGTCGCTCCTCTACTTGTATCCACCGTGAGTCGCAAGACGTCGGTCGCGGATGCACCTGCCTAGACGATGCACCGGCGAACTTGCTCGATCGTTTGATTCTCTACACCGAGAAAACTCCTTTTCTCGGTTATCTCTCTTTACACCCTTTCACTCAATAGAAAGTTGTATCTCAATTATTCTGGAAAATCTCCTGAATATTCTGAATAAGATTGCATTCACTTGCATAGTGATGAGAGAGAAAGTATTCTATTTATACCTAATAGGATCAGGATTAGCCAAAAGGCATGTATATCCAATATACACCCTCTCACACAGAAAACTGCATGAACCTGGTCAGTATTCTGTCATTTCGAAATTGGTAAATTTCTTAGACAGAAAATCACCCAACATGAAAGTTGTAGATAATATAATTATCTACACAACCCAATTTGTCCCAGCCCAATTGAAGTTCGTATGCAAAAGTTATGACTGTTTTACTAACTGTATGTCATAATGTTGCACCCTTTCGGTATTTCACATAAACGACACTAATACTTCGTTCATATGAAATATATTTCTACATGAAGGTTATAGATAATCTAATTATCTATCTAACCCAATTTGAACCATTCAAATTGGATTTTCCCACTGACAGTTATGGCCACGAATGTACGACTACATTCGTTTATCCTTGTGTACACTTTTACGGTTGATCCTGAAACTGTATTTCCTTCAGTCTCCCACTCAATTTCAGATCTACCTAAAAGGTACTCATGCATATCCAATACACACAATTTTAGAGAATATAGCTCACGTATCAAATACCAAGCTATGCACATCCAATGTGCCAATTTTATGATCAAGCCCGACTTAGTACGACTCGTTGTGTGACCATGTAGGTTCGACTTAACGATGGCAGTAGGTTGTTTCCAATGCCTACAAGCTCATGAGCGGGATCTAGTCACTCCATCATAGCTACCCATGTTAAACGAATAATGATTGTGATCATTGTGCCTATCTCGAATAGCGGTTACTAGGTCTCTTGTTTGCGATATCCGTTAATCAAAAGGCATGGTTATAGTCATCCTTATAATTTGATTAACTACACTTATTCCCCGATTCCGAGTTGAGTTAACAAATTTCAATCGATATTAACCATTAATACCATTGACCGTGGCCACGGTTTTCGTTAATCCACTCATCGAGCGGCGCCTAAGAGATATCTCTTCCTTTCGGAATAAACAATTCCTATCTTGGAGACTCACATTGAATTCCGTGTTTCGGACAATACCCAATGATGACCCTTTTAACTCCCTGTTACGGTGAGCGTAAGATCATATCAAAGCATTGTGTTACGCACGTAACGCAATCAATGATCCCCTCAAGTTTGAAGAACCTAAAACCCTACTCGTCGCGAGTTCATCCATAATGACTAAACCATGTCATGATCTCGCGGCTTCGGTCATATCCAATACATGTAACCTAACATATATCTACGTTCCCGATTCGACAAGCACTTTGTCCCATGATTAGCAAAACATAATCATCTCCTCGGCTAACGTACTAGTGTACGCGTTCAGTCTATTCCCTTGTAATAGTAATGCTTCTCTCTTAAGCAAACTGACCCGCGACTAGGGATGTTTAGAAATGACACTTTAAGTGTGACGGTTTCGCTGCACATGGTCCTCAACCATGTCGACGTCCACACAAGTTCAAATCAAGGTTCATGTAATCATATTACACAACCCAGCACACAGTTTTCATATAAGGTGAATGCTTGAAAATTTAAGTCAACAAAATTTTTAAAAGGGATACATTCATATGGACTAAGTATTTGGGTGATACAACGTTTACCTATGGGTATCTCCATACCCACAACCTGCGAGGACTATCGTATTAGATAACTACACTCTACTCTCTTCTTCCTCCTCTAGGTATCTCCATACCCATAGTCATCGCATGACAGTCACGCGCGACTAGAGAGAGCGGTTTTGTAAACGGGTCCGCACGTTCCCGTTAGTGTTAATCTTCAGCAGGATTGGAACATTTCCAATACCTACGATCACATCTTTTCACAAAATTTCATGGATCAAATGAAATTTTTTGAGTATTGGCTAGAAGTGGTTGTGACCTCGGCATTTTTGGCTTGTACTATTGCGTTTCATGCAATAAACAACCATAAATCCGATAACTCGTGGCTACGAGAGTTTGGTCATGTTTCCTTGATCCATATTCCTTTTGCGATTAATAACCGCAATATACTCGCCTCCGTACATAGAATCATAAACTATTGGTCTTGTGGAACCATTCCACATAACCGTGTTTTCATTTAAGCAAAACATGTACACACTTTGTGATCGAAAGTCGTGCTACATATTTGGACGTGCTTAATCTTTGGAAACTGTTGTTGTTATAACTCGTTATAACCAACACGTCCTCCACACCATGATAGATAAAAATCCTGAATTCTTTCGCAAAGTATTCAAGGATAACATTCACCGCTATAAATACAGATTCCAATGGGTTTAAATATACATAACCATTATGTATATAAATGTATAACCATTATACATTCACAAGAGTTAGTCTTATGTAATAGAATTACATTCAAACTCATGTGATTCCCATGAATTTATTGACGGTAAATTAGACGACTTATGTGTACGACGTATAGCCACATACATATCATGACAGATATAATAGATCCTAACATCAAATGTAAGGCATAATATTATTACTTTTCGCGCTGCTTGATGTCTCACATCGAGCCTTTGAAAATTTCTGTCATTCGACATTTTGATTTAACTCCTCCAAGGAGTTATATGTTGAAAACCATTTTCAACAATATGTCGATATATGTGCCATAACATAGAACGAGAAACTTCTTAGATCTATCCTATAGATCTTCATGCTTATTCATAAGCGGTCTCGTCTAAATCCTTTGTCGTTACAAGAAATATAACGCAGCTCCCACTAACCTTCATGTGTACACAAAGTTTTCATTCGTTCCGACAATGTTATAACTGTTTATAACTTTGTCAAAACGAATATTCCAATTCCGGGAAGCATTCTTTAATCCATCATATGGATCGTTAAAGCATGCATATCCTATTCCAATTCTTATGAATCGACAAAACCGTAAGGTTGTGTCAAGTACACATCCTTTAATAAAATTTCTGTTAAGAAATTCGGTTTTGACATCCATCTTGCCACATCATATAGTCATAATACGCGATTATGGCAAGCATAATTTCGAGAATAGGAAAGCATGGCAACATGCGAAAACGTTTTTTCATAGTCCGACTATGAATTGCATGAAACTCTTCGCAAAAAGCCTCGCTTTATATATATGCGTATTCCTATCCATGTAGGTTCTTCATCTTGAAAAACTTACTCACATTTCACGGGTCTAACCCAGAAAGTGATGAAATCAAGTTCTGAACTTGATAATTTACATGGATCGAATCTCAGATTTCATGACACCATGTCATGTGGAATCAACTTTTCATAGCATCCTTGTAGGATATCGAATCATCATATGATTTCGATCTATCATCATTAGCCACGATAAATCCGTATTTACTGGCTTATGATATAGCCTACTTGATCTACGAAAAATTCCTTTGTGTGTTCGACTTGCGTTCATCAATTCTTGATGAAGCCATGTCAACTTTCATCGGTACAATGTTCATTTTCAGATCTCAAACTCTTTCGAGATTTATTCTACTCCCACTAGCCCGCATAGAGATAAATGACACCAAGTTCCAAACTTGTGCTCATCTAGTCCTCCTCCAAGAAGGCATCTCTTCGAGCCACGAAAATCTCATTTTCATAGGGACGTTAGAACTAATACCCTTTAGTTTCCTTAAGGATAAACGAACAATTTCCAGATTTGGGATTGAGTTTAATCGAAACAAATTTCGAAATATACTCACATCCTCAAATATGTACAAATGACAACTTCGGAACCATTCCGATCCATATCTCATATGGCGTTTTTGTACCGATTAGAAGGTTTATGGTCCATATCTTATATGCAACCATTCATTAATGCCGCTGTCTCAAGGGCGTATCCCCAAAACATTTTTGGGAGATCCTATTGGCTTATCATTTATCGAACCATGTCCAACATGCGTTCATTTCCTCTTTTCGGACACATCTCAATGTTCCAAATGAAGACAATCGTGAAACGATTCCACAATCATAAATGATCATCAATATTCATAACTCAAATATCGCATCTTCGATCCTATCGAAAGGTCTAGCTCAAATACTCGTCTTCTCGATCCTATCGAAAAGCTTTGATTTTCTTGCTTAGTTGATTTCGTATTTCGTTTTTGAAACTCTTTGAATCTTTCAAAAGTCTCCGTTTCGGTACGCATTAAATAGATATTTTCATATCTACTTTAACCGTCCATAAACATAACAAAATATCGATAGCCTCCTCTTGCCTCGGAACTTATAGGAACATCATATGTAAATATAATTTCCAATAATTCGCTGGATCTTTCTCCAATACTTTGGAGAATGATGCCCTTTGTCGTTTTGCCTAATAAATAAGTATTGCATTAATCAATCAAATCTAATTCGAATGATTCTAGCATTCCATCACATGGAATCTAGATACGCGTATCTCGTTTATATGGCCAAGACGGCAATGCCAAAAGAAGCAATCAACTTCTAGGTTTAATCCTCCTCGGATTTCACCATTCTTTGAGTCATTAGTTTGGACAACTCTTTGTCCGAACTCTCCATTTTGGAAAACATTTTCCCAAAATACCATTAGACATACATTTCTTTCGATCCCGCTTTTGAATTACAAGGACATCCACGCATCTATATGCATTGGATTCCTCGGATACTCTGAGCATCTCCAATTCAAATTTAAATCGCATCATATGCAATTTCGGGATCGACTTATCTATCGAATGCATATGATATTCGGTCATGAACATCAAATCTCGTACCATCAACACACGAGTGTTAATCAAAGACCCATAAGGCGTCTCAAAATTAACCTACTCTTTGAGCCGCATCGAACCATTCAACGCGCTCTAGCTCTTGAAACTATTTCATGAGCGTTGTGTTTTACTTTCATATACACCCGAATTCTCAAAACAATTTTGAGAAATTTGCGTCTATACATGCCACCACAAGGCACGTAATATCGTTCGATTCCTTCTTAAAGTTTATCGAACCCGGCTTTCTCTAAAGCCAATGCCTCGAGCCCCGAATCTACCATTTCCGTGTCCAACACGTTCCTTTAAGTCTAAAGAACTATTCTTTAACTATCAAGGTTAATCATGGTAATTCCGGCCCAAAAGCTATCTATCATATCGATCTCTACGATATATTTGGTGTTGCTTGAAAACATAATTCTAAACGGATGATGAAGATTAACTCCTAACCGTGCGTACTTAATCTATATGCTTATATGATGAATATATGATAGTGTTATTTTATCGAATCGATAACCCTCATACCGATACGGGACTCCAAGTCCATAACACTTAAGACCCATATTGCCGTTCCTCCCACAAGTGACTTTAGCCTATCGGGTGGGATCCCGTTATTTAGGTAGGATTATATCCAATCGTATCCAATACGACTCTTGAACCTTTATAGGATTTCGGTGATGGATCGTATCCAATACAATCACAGTTCCGTGTGTGCATCCTATCTATGCCCCGAACTCCAATCTGATTGGCCTGGACGGTTAAGTCACAACCATCTCCAACGTATCGTTCAAATAAGCTACTAGTGAGTCGACTTTAGCCTGTGCCTCACAAGTCCTGATTTAACGCTTGCCACCCTTTCGATTGTTTCAATATCACGTGCCCGACTTTAGCCTGAACCCACGTGAAACGTAACACCGAACTCGGTAGTTGTGGATATGGAAGGCATTTCCATGACTTAAATATTATGAGGGATCATGCCATTGCATGTTTCTAAATCCGTGACATAATCCAATTATATCACTATCACAAGATTTTCTATATGCATATGATTTATTTAGGGAGATTAATTATTCTAAATAATTAATTATCTAATATGCTAGAATGTTTGATGCCGATCAAATCGATATAAAGAACTCAAAATTCCGAGCTTCGTAGCCAAAGTTATCGCGAAAACAAAAACAGTATCCAGAGAAGGGTCCGTTATAACGGACTTCCCCATCCGTTGTAACGCAAGGGCCGTGGGGCGCGAGAAAACCTCGCCCGGGACGCGTCCGGGGCGCCAAAAACTGCCCCCGGGACGGCAGAAAAACTGTTTTTCTGCACCCTTTCGGTATTTCATTAGAACGACACTAATACTTCGCTCAAAAGAAATATATTACAACATGAAAGTTCTAGATAATCTCATTATCTAACTAACTCAATTTGAACCATTCAAATCGGAATTTTCTACTGAAAGTTATAGCAGTTTTAGTAAAATACGAACAAATGAAAAGGTAAGTTTATCCAATAGACACCTTTTCAACCAGAAAACTACAGACACCTTTTCAGTATTCTGTTGAAACAAAAATATTCAATTGTTCCAACCGACTTTGAACGTGAACGAAAGTTCTAGATAATATTATTATCTAACTAACCCAATTGGATTGGACTCAATTGGAGTTTCTATGCAACATATACGGACGTTTTAGTCTCTGTATGTCAAACAGTCGCACCCTTTCATTATTTCATAAAAACGACACTGATAATTCGTTCAAATTAAAAAACTGTCTGTATCAAAGTCATAGATAATCTCATTATCTAACTACGCCAATTTGATCCAATCAATTTGGAGTTTCCCACTGAAAATTATCTTAGTTTTACTCACTGTTTCGTATTCTAATTTTCTGCAGATTTTGCCGTTTCTTCCGTTTTCGCTCGTTTCTGAAACGATAAATCATGAAACCTTTTCACGATAATTCCTAGATACTCTCAATCAACTTTTGATCGATCTCTAGCGAATTTCACTTGTGATTTTAACGGAATTTGACTTTCTCTATATGTAACATCATGCAAACGGGTACGAACTTTGATAACCCGTGCGTATATCTAATATACGACTATGATTTGACCCTCGAATCGATAGCGATCGCTCTGATACCACTGTTGGAGAATATCCTCGACTCCGGGCCCGCGCAGCGGAATGAAGGCCCGGTCCGATTCTCCGATTCCCGAGATCACGCCATGACTTCGAGGGTACGATGCGAATAGAAGGATAGATCTATACCAGCGTGAAATTGATCACGCACGAAGGTTTGATCGCCGCCTTCTATCTCCTGTCACGTTGGTGACAATCCGCGCGTCCCATACCACGCGTCTTTCACCGTTCGTTGGCCGTCTTCTCACTCCTTGGGTCGATCACAATCTAAGAGCCACAATTGTCGCTCCTCTACTTGTATCCACCGTGAGTCGCAAGACGTCGGTCGCGGATGCACCTGCCTAGACGATGCACCGGCGAACTTGCTCGATCGTTTGATTCTCTACACCGAGAAAACTCCTTTTCTCGGTTATCTCTCTTTACACCCTTTCACTCAATAGAAAGTTGTATCTCAATTATTCTGGAAAATCTCCTGAATATTCTGAATAAGATTGCATTCACTTGCATAGTGATGAGAGAGAAAGTATTCTATTTATACCTAATAGGATCAGGATTAGCCAAAAGGCATGTATATCCAATATACACCCTCTCACACAGAAAACTGCATGAACCTGGTCAGTATTCTGTCATTTCGAAATTGGTAAATTTCTCAGACAGAAAAGCACCCAACATGAAAGTTGTAGATAATATAATTATCTACACAACCCAATTTGTCCCAGCCCAATTGAAGTTGGTATGCAAAAGTTATGACTGTTTTACTAACTGTATGTCATAATGTTGCACCCTTTCGGTATTTCACATAAACGACACTAATACTTCGTTCATATGAAATATATTTCTACATGAAGGTTATAGATAATCTAATTATCTATCTAACCCAATTTGAACCATTCAAATTGGATTTTCCCACTGACAGTTATGGCCACGAATGTACGACTACATTCGTTTATCCTTGTGTACACTTTTACGGTTGATCCTGAAACTGTATTTCCTTCAAATTGAACTATTAAAACATAACTAATTTCTTAAACTAATAATTATATATCAAATATTATTGTTGTTTTTAAAGTTGCGAATTTAAAAGTACTATATGATGTTAAATAACCTTTCATTTTGTGTTTGCTTAGTTAAATTTGACATTTGCTAATTCACCATTATAAAAAATGTTATTTGGATTTTCATTACATTTTTCATCAATAAAAAAAATTAGTACTATTTAAGTAATAATGTTCACCTAGTACATAGATTGTAAGATTTGTGGTTTCCGTTGGTTCAAATTACATTTGATTGTTTCAAAACAATACCGATAATACTAATGATTTTCTCTAATTAATTATTTTATATTAGGACAATATCATTGAGGATAAATAGAGCACACTAGTCATCAAAACAAAAAGAAGAAGAAGAAGAAGAAGAAGAAGCATAAATCAAGATTAACCAAGCCACACATGCACAAGATATAAGAGCTAAAGTCAAGATCTTTGAAGAGCTAAAGTAAAGATCATTGAAAAAGAACAAAGATATAATTTCAAAACCACAATTGTTCGTTTAATGAACTTCCACAAGTTGGGATAACGCTCTACATTTGCATAATCTCAAGGTTATTCCAAACTTATCTAAGATTAATTTAAAGCTCAATTTATAATATGAAATCATCAAATTTCAAAACTTGTATTTTAGAAATTGCAAAATCAAGCTAAGTTAAATTATCGTTCAAACGATTGGTTCATGTGTTTAAACGTACCCCAAACGTTTAAACATATGTCATGTGTTTGAACGATGATCTATGTTTTTCGTTCCAGAACTTACTAGCAACAAAACATGTAGCTTATGTTTAAACGAATGACCAATACCTTTGAACGAATGATCAATCGTTTGAACGTTTGGTTATGCGTTTAAACGAAGGACGAGTGTTTTGGTCACAGGGGCTAAATGAAGAAAAAACTTTAGATAGCGTTTCAACGAATCTCACATTCATTCAAATGCTAGTGACGTAAAAACCCTAGGAATTTGAATATGCGTTTAAACGATAAGATACATGCGTTTAAACACATCGTACGAAAAGTGCAGATTTCAAATTGCAATGGCTAGTTGATGGGACATTGTTTAAACGAACCTCCCGTGCATATATATAAACGAATGTGCAGTCAAACAAGATTTTGAGATGAGTATCACTACTTCTATAAATACCTCATCTCTTAACTTTCTCTCACCAACTATTCTTTCAAAATCTAGAGCTCTAAATTCAATCAAGATAATCTAGAAATCTAGAAATCAAATTCATTATCTTCCAAATCTTCAAAGGAAATTCAAACTCGTGTGACCAAATATGTTAGGTCTCCTTAGCATTCCGTGTTAGGCTAGCATTTCGTGTGAACGTCTAATCCACATCAATAGAACGTTGTAAATCGATTGTGGAAACCTTGTAATCCGTTCATTTGGGAAGATGAATAGAGTGCCCAAAACATGCAAGTTGGCCGCGTGGTATCTCCGGAGACGTAGGTACTTGTGTACGTTGATTTGATCGATTATCAAGTAATGAATAGTTAAAGTAAGAAACTCTCTACCGAACTCTGTAATCATATTGCGTGTCAATTTGATTTTTGGTATTGTTTCTCTTTGTTAATTACTTTCCACACCATTTCAATTATTAGGCACCTAAGTTGATCCTTATTAAAAGTAAAAAATAGGGTATTAAGCCATTACATTTACCTATTCACTCCATTATAGGTCACTTAGAAACAATAATAATATAATATTTGTTGTCATAGTTTTTTCATAAATTTGTGTTATACCTCAATTTTTCTTTTAGTCGATATTGTTATTATCGTCACACAAATTAATATGTCGTATTAGAATAAAAAACATAATGATCATATCGTAATATTATCCTAGGCCAATTGAAGTATGATTAACATTCATCACACAATATACATACATTGATTAGCATATATGTTAATTAACATGTATTAATTAGATCATACTTGAGTTTTATGTGTTTTATATGTTAATTGAATTGTTAATTGATCACGTTAACGTGAAATTAGAGGTATTGTGATGAAATTGATGGGTACTGTGTATGGTTTCTTTTAGATATTATAGCCGCACTAAGTCTAACTAATGATTGGTTGCCGGTTGGAGAAGAATAACAAATAACAAATCCTTCCCACGCACACACCAACGGATTTATTTCTATTATAAGGGGAGTCGTAGACATTGATATTTCAAAATAGTTGAAAACAAAAGAACAATAACGATTGTCTCATGGCTTCTCTAATCAAACATGTCGTTTTGGCCTTCACTGTCGTTCTCTTATGTGCACCCCTAACCAACGCAACGTTCCCGTTTTTCCTACCTTATGAGGGTTATGGATCTGTCGATCCAGACGTCCAGCCATTGCTGCCCGAACCTGAAGCGGAACCTCAATACAAGACTGATCCTGAGGATGCAAAGGTGCAACAGGCTGTGGCAGGAAATCTCCTTCTCTTGCCCGTCCCGATTCGCACCCAGAAGGTTAAGTGGACAGGGGTAGTCATACCACCTAATCCCGCTTTAGGATTTGCAGGATCCTGGCAGATAATTAGCAATAATTCAGGCGTGAATTGCATGCACTTGGCCATTTTACGACACAACAAAGCCATCTTGATCGATACCATCCAGCTAGGGCCCTCCTTGCTTAAACTCCCAGAGAATAGGTGTCGCGTTACCCCGAACGTTACAGATTGCTATGCTCACACAGCCGAGTTCGACTATGATACCGGAAAGATACGCGAGCTCAAGGTTAACGATCTTTATCTGTTATGGTTTATATGAAAGCTCAAAGTCTTCTTTCTTTTTAATTTTATAAATGCTCAAATTTTTATATGTATTTTTTTAGACAATTTGATTGAGTTAACAAATACTTTTTGAAATTAATAATCTTCAAAGATGGTTGAGGAATATTTTTTTACTTTCCCAAATTCGAGCAAACAAACTCATCAAATGTTAATTTATTGTATGAAGATCGAGTCCGATACATGGTGCTCATCCGGTGGATTTGCCCCAGATGGAACCTTGGTGCAGACTGGAGGATATGGAGAAGGAGACCGTTCTGTAAGGTATTTGAAGCCTTGCCCAACTTGTGAATGGAGTGACTACCCCAAATCTCTCTACAAAGGAAGATGGTAAATTTTACTAGTTTTTACTTTTTAGATTATTTATTTCTTTATCGAAAATTATACTTTGCCCGCAGAATTCACCACCACATCCTCTATATCCTAATTAACACACTTAATTTACTTGGTAATTAAGAAAAGATATACGATTAACACTTAACTAATATTTATTAAAAATTGCTAATTCATATGTATATCATATGTGTATGTTAAGTTTACTTGAAAAATCTATTAAAGTATCAAAAACTTATTTGTTAAATTTGCCGATAAAATATATCATAGGTTTTCTCATAATAGATGGATTTTTAAGATGAATTGTTGCATGCAGGTATGGAACACAGGTAACCTTGCCGGATGGCAAACCCATCGTAATGGGTGCACGTCGCGCCTTCAGTTTAGAGGGCACTCCACCGCCTGGGGGCATTAACTCTGCAGTTATCCCATTTTTGTTCTTCAGAGAAACTACTGAAGATAGTGAAAATAATCTCTATCCATTTGTTCACCTTGCCCCTGATGGAAACGTCTTCGTTTTCGCTAATGACCGTACTGTTCTCTTTAATCCTAAGACCAACAAAATTGTCCGCGAGCTCCCTAATTTAAAAGATGGCGTAACTTCTCGAAGTTACCCTCCTTCTGGCAGTTCTGCCATCCTTCCACTTGACTTGCGCAAGACCACCCCTGGCAAGCCTATTGATGCAGAGGTGTGAGACTATTTTCATCAATTAGTAATTTTCGCAAACAAAATATGAAGAGTTATATTGACCAAACGTATTACTTATGAAAGAGTGAAATTATTCACATTTACCAAAAGCTACATCATAAAAATCAATTGACCAAAATTACACTAGACATTCTTAACATCACTTTTTTTTATGTCAATTTAGGTTATTGTTTGTGGTGGCGGTAAAAAAACATGCTTCAAGGATGATGCTCCGAATGGTAGATTCCCGGATGCGTTGAACGATTGCTACCGCATTAGCCTCACCAATCCAGCTGCAAAATGGGTGAAGGAAACCATGCCCGTGGGTCGTACCATGTCTGACTTCCTCATTCTTCCTACTGGTGACCTCCTCATGATCAATGGAGCCCGAAGAGGTTGCTCTGGATGGTAAGATCAGCATACGAATGTCAATTATTCATAATAAGATCAGACAGAGAATTTTATCGGAAAAAATACTAAAATTTCTTCCATATTAATTGATTATAGGTCATACGCAAAGGATCCGGTCCTCACACCATTCTTATACAACCCTGGAGAAAAACTTGGAAACAGATGGAGACCCCTTGCAGCAACCAATATTGCAAGAATGTACCATTCGTCTAGTGCACTTCTCCCTGATGCCACGATCATGGTCGCTGGAGGAAATGCAAATGTAAGGTACGATTTCAGGGACACCACTGAATTTCCTACTGAAATGAGAATCGAACGGTTCACCCCACCGTATCTTGACCCACAAAAGTCCAAGAACCGACCGGTGATCTCTGAGGGGTCAATAATTGGGGGAATGAGGTATGGACAGAAGTTCACATTCAAGTTCTCGTCGAAAGCACCCGTAGCTTTGGCTAATGTGATGGTGACTATGTATGCGCCCCCTTACACTACTCATGGATTCTCAATGAGTCAGCGGTTGGTGATTTTAAATATCGAGGCATACGAACCAGGTACCGCCACAACAGTTACAGTGACTGCTCCTCCGAATGGTAACATTGCACCACCGGGCTATTACTATCTGTTTGTAGTGGCCGATGGTGTTCCCAGCAAATCCATTTGGTTGCAGATACTGTAGGTTGGGCTTGTCCAACTAGCCGTAGCTAGAATAGCCGTCTAGGACACAATTCTGAAACTCGACTCGACTCGATTCAACTTCTAACAAAGTGAAGTTATTTTTGAACTCGCTTGGGAACGTTGAATTTGTAGCGTTATTACTCGTTTGTTTATAATATAGTACTTTTTTCATAATCCTTATTTATGAACAATGGAACATTATTTTTGTTTTTTTTTTTTTTTTTTTTTTTTTGATAAGATTTGGAGAGGATTAGAAAGCCCCCTTCCAAATAATAAATATAAATATAAGAGAATAAAATATAGTTTTTACATCTTACATTTTCTATTTGTTGCTATAACAAAGAGTAAAGAAAAAAATAAAGTGATTTACAAAATAGCAGGATCTCAACGGTTCACAATGTCCAACTCGTGCACCACTCTCATCCGCTAAACTCTGCCCTCATGTCCCTATCAATCTGACTCAAGACCAAAGTATCACTACTTTATGTCTTTTGTCTCCCTCGTTTAACTCTCCCAGTTCATTCATTCATGGGTATTTTACCTCCTTAACACAAATCTACTTCTCCTTCCTCGATTCGCCTATTCCTCGACCTGAAAATGGCATAGTCCTGGTCCACTTCATCTAAGAGGTCGCCCCCTTCCTTTCTTAGCTCAGTAAACGCTCGCCGGCAGCGTTCTCGCCAGATAGTGTGGATAAAAGCAGAAAAGAGTTGCGAGGATGCCACTGAAACAGTCGATTCTAATAGTCTGGACATCATTTCTGCAACGATGGGCTTCAGATCCGGCAAGATTGAGTGTCTAGAGATCATCATCTGCCAATGGATCGCAACGAAGGGGCATTCTTCTATCAGGTGGTTAACTGTCTCCGAATTTCTGCAACAGAGGTAACAGCGATTAACCAAAAAATTTCCTCTTTTTATCAAATTGTCCTGTGTGAGAATTTTTCCTTGAAAGAGTAACCACAAGAATACTTTGAGTTTTGATGGAATCTTCAATTTCCATATACTGGTCGTATCAGTGTGTGAAAAAACCCCTTGTATCACAGTATCATAAGCATTTTGAACTGTGTACATTTTTTTCTCATTCCATATCCAGCTAATTGAATCTGGCTGCTCTTCTCTTAGTACCACCTCGTCCATTTTGGTTTTTAACCATCTCAATTCATCCTTTGCTTTAACAGACATTACTCTTCTAAATGCCTCATCAAGGTTTTGCATGTTTTTGAATTGAGCTACTGTACCACTTTGTATCAAAGCAAAGCTGTAAATGTGAGGGATTTGTTGATACAATAATCCATAACCCCAGTTGTTGTACCAAAAGCTGGTATTGCAGCCATTTCCAAGAGTAAATACTGTTGATCTCCAAAAAAATCCCAAAAAAGACTGCATATTTCCCCAAAAATGAGAATCTTTAGGTTTTTTGGGGCCTTCAATGCATTTTTCCCCTAGGTTGCTCACAAGTACCTGCCAATCTAAACCTTCTTTTTTATTATAAAACTTCCATAGCCATTTATGCAACAGGGATTGATTAAATATCCCCAATTGCAGTACTCCCATTCCTCCAAATCTTTTAGGTCTACACACTGAACCCCATGAAGCTAGATTATATCCTTTCTTTTCATTTCCTCTCCACAAGAAATTCCTTCTCGATTTGTCTATTTCCATCAAGGCCCATTTAGGAAATTTGAAGGCCATCAAATAGTAAATTGGGACGGCTGATAAAACAGAATTCACAAGGACTAGTCTTCCTCCTATATTTAGTAATGCCCCTTTCCATCCCATTAATCTTCTCTCCATCTTTTCGATGATTTTCCAATAAATTTCTTTTTTTGGTTTTGTATCCATCAATGGGTACCCTAGATAATTAAATGGTAATTCAACATATGGACACCCCAACTCACTCTCCAATTCCCTGATTATCTCGGAAGTTTTGGATATAATTGCAAATTCTGATTTTTGGTAATTAATTTGTAGTCCTGCAGAATTCCCAAATGCATCCAGTATGAGCTTAATTCTTCTTGCTTGTAACACTTCTGGCTTAATCATAAAGATAGTGTCATCAGCATAGAATAGAGCCACTTCTCCTCCCATTAATGGCTTTTCAATGAAGTTCCTGTCAGCCATGGCCTTGACCAATCTGGCTAATGAATATTTATTTTTGTTTTAAATTTGAATATAACTCAAAACTAAAACAATTCGAAAAGAAAAAATCAATACGATGTAAAAAATGAATAATTAATTAAGACATCGTAATTAATTCCGACCGAAATCCACTTCTTCTGTATTCGGATGATTTTTTGAAGTGAATGATGATATTCATGTGTTGAAATTCGTGATGAATCAAATAAATAAGACAAAGACATGTGCTAAATCAGATATGTTATGTTTCAAATTGAATTCATTTACTCATTTATCACATAGTAATTAATAGGGCCGTTCGATTTTTTAGGAGGCCTTTGACAATGACTCTCAGTTGTATTTATGAAATTGGTTTGTTTAATTTGCAATATTTATATAAGGGATAATAAGATATAATATAGCTAACTCATAATATACATAATATATATTTTCATAATTTTGTAAGAAAATCGATGGATTGCAATTGTGATATGTACACTTATTTAACTGATATTTCAATTAACAATATCATAATTAACTTTTAATTGACTTAAATGTTTTAACATTCAACATTTAAAAAAAATTAAATCAATAATAACAAAATTAAATTTTGCTAGGAGGCCTTTTATATTTTTTATTTTTTTGATAAATTAGAGAGGGTTCAGGGTCCCCTTCTAATTTTTTTTTTAATTTTTTATATTATCAATTGTTTTTGTACATTCTATGCTAATATATACAAAAGAAACCATCTCATATAAAAAAATAATAAAAAATAAAAATAAAAACACGAAATAGGCTTGATGCTGGGCCATGTGATTCTTCCCATAAGCCAAGAGACAATGCATAGATCGCTCAGTCCTCTTGTCTTGTCTCCTGTCTCTTCAACTCCTTTATTCTATCTCAAAGCTTCGGTCGTGTCTCTCAAGCTAAAACCCTAGGCAGCGACCAAACTCACAACTCTTCCTCTCTATCGCTTCCTAAGCGTTTACTCAATCTTTTTACAAGATCAAGCTCTACTCTGACCTCCTTAATTAAATCGATCACCCCTTTCTCCTCATCTGTGAAAATTCTCCTGCATCTGAATCTCCAGAGCACAAAAAGAAAAAGTCCCGTAAAGAGCTTTCTCTCCCGGTTTGAATTTGGTCGCAAGATGGAGTCAACTGCAGTTACGAATTCGGGGGGGTGGGTTGTGTCTTCTAGGTTGAGATCAGTTCGATAGTAGGACCAAGCTTGCCATACAAAATCACACTCGGCTAGAAGGTGGAACACTGATTCATAGTTTGATTTGCATAAAGGGCACCTATTAGGTATGGTCATTCCTCTCTTGATCAGATTATCAATTGTAAGCACTCGATTTTGTCTTAGAAGCCATTTGAACACTTTCATTCTCAAAGGGATCTTGATATCCCACACATGTTTTAGTTCTGAGTACGTGTGTACTCCCATTGCGAGGCTTTTATATGCACTTTTAGATGAATATTCCCATTTATTCTCTAATCTCCATATGTGCACATCTTGCTTATCTTCTAATTGGGTATTTTCGATGATTTTTATGAGCAGATTTAGCTCTTGGTTTGCTTTTAGCGATCTTTCTTCTCTGATCATGTGTTTTATATTTTTATTTACCCCCTGATCAAGGGTAATTCCTCCCCCCCCCCCCCCCCCCCTCATAGTAACTGAAGAGGTTTTCATATTTTGCGAACGTCTCCCATGGCCCCAATCTGAGTACTAGAAACTGGTATTGGTACCATCTCCAACATTTGAGACAGAATTTACACTATAGAAATTATAGAGTTTCTTTATCTCTCTCCAAAAATATGAATCATACTTATTTACTCCTCCCTCTCTCCAATCTACTTTGTTTAAATCAGAGACTAAAGGTTTTCAATTAAGCCCTTGGGATTTGTTGTGGAATTTCCATATCCACTTTAGCAACAGAGATTGATTAAAAGTCTATGTTAATTACGCCTAGACCCCCTGCTTCTTTGGGTCTACATACATTGTCCCATGAGATTAAGCTGAGTCCCTTTTCCTGGTTGCCTTTCCAGAGAAAAGTTCTTCTGATTTTATCTATTTCTTTAATGGCCTGGGAATTTTATAGACCATTAGATAGTAAATGGGGATTGTGGATAATACCGAGTTGATTAGTACCAATCTTCCTCCTATGCTGAGAAGGGATCATTGCCAACCAGCTAGTTTATTTCTCATTTTCTCAATGATTTTTCTAAACTCCTCTTTAGTGAGCTTTTTATAGTGTAAATTGTACCCCTAAATATTTAAAGGGTAAGTTCACATAGGGGCATCCCAACTCTTCCTCTATTTCTTTAATCTCTTCTTCTTCTCCTTGTATCACGGTGAACTCTGACTTGTCCACATTTATGATTAAACCTGAATGTTCAGCAAATACATTAAGCATGAATTTCAATCTTTTTGCTTGAACCAGATTAGGTTTTATCATGAATAATGTGTCATCAGCATACATTAGGGATACAAATATTCCTTGAATTGGTCTTTCTATAAAGTTATATTTTGCAAAGTGTTCTGCCATTCGTGCCAGTGCATCCATTGCTATAATAAACAGGTAGGGGATAGTGGGTCCCCCTGCCTGACCCCTCTCTTTAAATAGATTGTTTTTCCTGGTTGGCCATGGAGCAATATTTTTGCAGCCCCATTGAATACATAGTGATTGATCCAATTGGTCCAATTGGGACCAAATCTTCTAGATTGCATAATTTGAGTTATAAATGGCCAAGTGACTGTGTCAAATGCCTTAGATATATCAGCTTTAAAGAGGAGCATTGGCTCTTTATGAGACTGGGCCATAATTCACTGATTCTCTAGCATACACAAAACAATCTGATATCTCTCTACCCTTTATAAACCCTAACTGATTGGGGATGATCAGTTTATCAATGATTTTTTGCATCATGTTTGCTAATACTTTAGAGATCATTTTTTGAAATGATGAAATAAGACTTATTGGTCTAAAGTCTTTTGCTAACACTGATCCTTCTTTTTTGGTAATTAATGTTATGTATGAGGTGGCAAAGGGTCCCAAGCCTTGAGAGGGCTGGTGATCCCTAATGATTTCCCATATCTCAACCGTAATTAAATCCCAATATTTCTTAAAAAAGTCTCCAGTGAACCCATCTGGGCCTGGAGACTTATCTCTTTTCCATTTCTTTACAACCATATACAATTCTTCAATTGCAATGGGGTAATCCAGATGAGATAGATCAGGGGTCTCTCCTTGTTTGTACAGACTGGATATATCCAGTTGAGTTTTGAGGGTATCTCTTTCTGGTACCTTACCTATGAGATCTCTATAGAAGTTAAAGAGAATCTCAGCTTTATCATTATGCAGAGTACACTCTACATTTTCATTGTTTTTAAGAACTGGTATCATCATGGTATTTTTCCTGATTGTGGCATATTTATGAAAGAATTTGGTATTGTTATCCCCTTCAACAATCCACTGATATTTGGCTCTTTGCCTCCAATATGTTTCCTTTTCTTGTGTCAACTCTAAGAATCTTTTCTTTATTACTGTTTTAATCCATTTTTCTAGTTCTGATAGATTCCTCTGCTCTGCTTGCAAATCTATCCAGTCTAGAATTACTTTGCATTTCTCCAAATGCTCTCTTGATTTTTGTTTTCTCTTTTTATCCCAATTTTTGAGTTTTTTCCCTATTTCATGGAGTTTTTCATGGAATTCGTTCACTGTTTTTGTCTGAATAGAGCTCAAATGTTCTGTTATGATGATATTTGCTTCTTTGTTTTTGATCCACATATTTTCAAACCTGAATTTTTGGTGGCTGGGGAAGTTTGTTTCAGCATGATACATAATTGGATGATGATCAGAGCATGGATTTGATAGGGTTGTTTGGCTATAATTGCGGAATTTGTTTACCCAATCTGAATTTATAAGAATTCTATCTAATCTAGCTCTTGATATAGAGTTTGACCATGTGTAGCTTTTGCCTAACAGTGGTGGGTTAATTAGATTGTTGGAATCAATGAATTGTGTAAACATTGTTGCCTCATCCCAATTTCTCTTACTATTTCCAGTTCTCTCCTTAACATGAGCAATTAGGTCGAAATCCCCCAATATTATCCATGGGTGATTCATGCTTTGAGCTATATAGGTTAATTCTTCTATGAAGGGTTTTTTGTCCCCACTGGCTGGACCATAAACCCCAGTTGTCTGAAAGAAAGAGTTGTCCCATTGAGACTGCAACAAAATTGTTAACGAGAAGTTATTTGAGGTTACTTGCTTTTTAGCATAGAGGTCCCTATTCCATGCTATTAATATTCCTCCAGCTGCACCTTGGGCTGGTAGGAATTCAAAATCAAATAGATTGTTGCCTAATATTTCTCTAATTATGGACGGATTAATATCTTCCATCTTCGTCTCTTGAACACTTATTATATCCATATGTTTGCCATATAATGATTCCTTTATCATTAATCTTTTTTCCTTGGAATTTAGTCCTCTAACATTCCAGGAGATTATTGGAATTGTTTTATTTTTATTCATTTAATCTTTGTTTTCTCCTCTCTCTAGAGCCGATAATTTCTTTTATGTTTTCATTGATTTCTATTCCCACCTCTTCTAATATTTTATAAACATCTTCCTCTTGGATGTATTTGGGTGGCAATGATGATACCCTGACTGAGCCATCCTCCTCCTCATTTCTCCTCTGATTTCTTTTTCCAAAACCTTGCGTAATTTTATTATACTGAGTCAATTGAGCTTTTTCAGTTACAGAGATATACTTTTCTGGTTTCTTATCTTGAATTCTTTTACTTCTCCTTAGTTCACATTTCTCGCGTTCATTCTGGGACCCCAACTCCGTGTCTTCGGATACTGATATGGTTTCCTCTAAGTTATCAGTTGTAGAATGATATTCTATGGCCCGTGGCTTGGGTGGTTTTTGTTGAGATTTGTGGCTGTAAAGAACTAGAGATGATTGTGTTATTTGGCTCACTGAAGATGGTTGAGGAGTTCTTGATTTAATGATTATTGAAGAGATTGATCCAGTTGTGGTTTTTGGCTGGTTTGAGATCTCTGGTACATAGGTCACCATTTCGATGCATGGGATCTTCCTATGATCAGCTTTGATGATCCAAATGTCTTGTGAGGTTTTTGTCTTTGAAATCCACACTTTTTCTGTCTCAAGCATTTGCACAAACACCTGAGCTTTCGGGCTGAAATGTGTGTCATACAGTATTAAATTTTTTGTACCTCACTTTCATCTCTGATCCATACCAGTAGATGCACCTCCTTCATCTTATGGTATCCCCTTATACTCAGAATTTTATTAATTTTTGCAAATTTCAGAATAAATCTTTGGATTTCCTATTGATCGCAGATTTCCTCAGGGATTCGTCTTAAGATGATCTTGGCTGGCTTGGAGCAAGGAATGCTTGGTCTTGCAATTGATTCATTTAAGATTCCACATTTGATTTGATAATTTGTATAAGCCGGCATGTTATTATTTTTTTGTTGTGTGTTTGGTTGCTCCTTACAAAATTTTGCTATGTGCCCCAATTTCTTACAAGTCCTACATCTGATAGGACCTCTACACTCCTTCTGTAAGTGATTTGTTGCAAGACATCGATAACACTCTCTCTGCCCCCATTTCTTCCTTCTTTCTACTTGGATCCACTCTCCTTCTCCCTGATCTTCATCATGAGGGTTATGAGAGAGAACCTGGGCATATGATCTTCCCCTGGTGTTCGATGATGACATAGATCTGAGAATCCAATTGATCTAGAGAAAAATCTGTGTGAGAAGAGAGTGAGGGGAAATTGAGTGAGAAGAGGTGAAAGAGAATCCAAGTGAAAGATCACTAAAATCAATGTCCTCCCCTTCCGGGGATTGCCGGAGTATGCCCTAGATCAACCTTTCTATCGCCACCAAAATCACCCCTAAACCCTAAACCCCCAAATTCATGGTTGATCCACTAAATAATATATCTACATAACAATTTTTGGAGAACTTATCATTTTTGTGGCGAGTCTACCAGCCCCGAAATATACCACAAATTTACTACCGAAGTCAAATTTGGTATTGAATTTTGGATCTTTTGGGTTGGGTCTCACTTAATCTGTACTAATTATTTGGTGACACATGTATTTCGGCGACGAAAATTCTACTTTTGTCCCTTCATTTTCCTCACATTTTCCGATTCTGATTAACATCTTAATTAGCACGATGAATTAACAATTATGCATAATTAGTAAAAAAATCGATATGTAATTAAGATCCTTACAAACTAACAATTAATACTAAATATTTAAAAATTGCTAATTATGTATTAATATTTAATTCAGCATACTAATTATAGTGTTAATTGGGTTGGGGAGACATCTGGAAGAAACTCAGGAGCATAGAAGATTGTCTCTTTCGGGGATGTATTTGTGATTTTTTTCGGTGATTGTATCTTTGTTGCTTAGCCAATTGTTAATTCTGTCCAACATAAAGACCAGACTTGCTCATTTAACATCACACTTAACACTAAATGACAAATTATCATCTCATTAATACAATAAGAAGATTGAGCTCCATATTAACATTTTTTCATACAACGGTGTCACGGTTTCTAATACAAATCATTAAATTTTATAAAGATGTACAAATATAAACTTTTTCATACTATTTAGTAATATTTTACTATCCAGTGTTTATTTCAAACTTTGTTTGAATTTTCTCTTTTAAGTTGCCTTTACTAAAAAAAAATTCCCAATAAATGAAGGAGAGGTCCAACGGTGGTAATATACACCCCGCACTAATATCACGCACACAACCCGCACCCTTATTTAATTTCCTATTTAACATTCGTAAGCTTTAAATAAATTTCATTTATATAGTTGGGGGTTGTTTGGGGGATATTATTAGCGGGGTGCTAAACATTATTGAGAGGTCCAAAGGACGACAATTGGAGATGCGAGTGCTACACTCGTTCTATGCTCCGTTTCTTGCAGAGAGAAACTTCTAACATGTCGACCAAGTTGATTGTTAAGAGACGGGACGAAAGTTTATTTTTTATGGCTTTGCCCTGGACAATTCTTATGCCTCTTTAAGTTGTCTTTAGAAAATGAAGAATTATTTTTTGAAAATCTCCTAAATTTTTAGAATAAAATTCAAACCGCCCCTTATTTTTTTGATTCTCTAAAAAAATCATATAAATGGATTCACTTTGAAATTCCATCCAACTTTTTTTTGGACAAAAATAACTTTATTAAGTAATATTTATGTTTAGACCGCTGTATAATTTGTCGTATAGTTGCAGTTACATCTTCCCTAAACTATCTTATTACATCATTATTAAACTTCACGGAAACTCTAACTCTAAGAATCACAAATGCGGGAATGAAAAAGTTTGGCGGGGAAAATTAACACTGCCACCAGACATTCTCTTTCACCTTCACCGCCAAAACACTTCACCAGCAAAGAGAAAAGCTTGGTTATCGATTTTGCTCATTTCTCCGCAAATTCCTCTTTTCTCACAGGTTTTGTTGTTTAACTTATTCTCTTTACGGCAAGTTCGTCTCTTTGCAAAGTTAGGTACATTTCTTCTACTTTTTCTCTCTCTCAATTTTGTTGCAGGTGTCTTAATTCGTTGCTTTCTTTACAAAATTATAAACTTAGTTGTCACTTTTTTCTTTTAATTTTGTTGCAGCAGTCCAATTTTCATTTATGCCTTGTAAACTTGCACTATTTTTTTTCATGTCATGGCCAGTACCATATATGATTCTTGTTTTAGTATTGTTTCGAATTGAGTATCTTTATCCAAATTCGTCGATTTAGTATTTTTTTCATTGTTGGCAATAGTTTATGTTGGGTCCCGCGGTTAGAAACGTTATGGAAATAACAAAAATATTTAGTCCGCGGAACTTGACCACAAGGATTCTTGCAAACAAAATAAGTATCGAAGGAAGAGTTTGTGCTTATTACTTTCGAATCATGCTTGATTCGGTGACGACGAAAACTCGCGTCGGTTTGGGTTGATCACGTCTAACTCCGAAACTTCGAAACCTCTACTCGTCTCCATCGTGCCCGTCTCGTTGTAGCATCACCGACTTGTACTAGCAACGACTCGAATATTTACGTTCTCCTTTCTTCTCCTTCTCTTTCCCTCTCGTCTTGCACTAGCCCTATGCGAAATCTTGCCAAAGTCCGACCCGGGGTTTTGAATGCCCAACCCGAGTCCTACTCCGTGGCGGCTACGAAACCCTAAACCGAACTCTTTTGAGTGTATGTTAATATTGGCGACTAGGTGTTGGAGCACACACTAATCCTAGCATTAGTCAAAATAATGGGGAGGGAATGCCTTATTATAGATGAGGGAGAGAGGCTTGATCATCTAAGAAAACTCCATTAGGTCACAACCCAATTGGGCTCGGTCAATGATTAATCTAAGTAATCATCTTAATTATAGATTAATGATATACATATATTTTCGGCTCATGCAAGTTAATCTATTAACACAAATATATATATAGCATCTCTAAATCCTCGTATCACATACAAGGTCTGTCGTGACTGCACTACCTACCGTCACGACGGACTATAGTCATATCTGCATTCCCGTATCATATACATGTGTCGTGACTCAACTTCCTTCCGTCACGACGGACTATAGTCATTTCTGCATCAACATATCATATACATCGTCCGTAGTGATTGAACTACCTTCCGTCACGACGGATTCTAGGCATCCCCACGTCCCCGTGTCATACATTAGGTCCGTCGTGACTAAACTTCCTTCCGTCATAATGGACTACCTGTGGGGGCGTGAGAAACCTACCCCGGAGTGCGAAAAACTGCCCCCGGGGATGCAGAAATGCTGATTTTCTACATATTTCGTTGTTTCTTCCGTTTTCGATCATTTCCAAAACGACCAATCACGAAACTCTTTCACGATCATTCCTAGATACTCTCAATCATCCTATAACTGATCTCTAGTGATCTCTAGTGAATTCAACTTTTGATTTTAATCGAAAATTATTTATTCTAAACATCAAATTCATGCAAATGTGCGTAATTTTTACACATGTGCGTATAACAATTATACGACTATGATTTGACCCTCAAATCGATGGCAATCGCTCTGATACGATTGAAGGGAATCGATCGACCCCGGACCCCTCACAGCGAAAGTGAGGGTCCGGTCCGATTCCCAAATTCCGATATCACGTCATCTTTCCGAGGGTACGATGCAATAGAAGGATAGACCGTTACCACGCGAAATTGATCACTTGCATCACTATATATCTGTCCGACGGATATCAAGTTCTTCTTCAGACCGAGAATATACCGAACTCCTCGCAAGATCCATCTAAATTCGTTGCTAGATTTTATCTAGACATCACCTAAACCCGATATGCATAGAGGCTTTTCATATGCTAGGTTAACCTTTCTTGTCCTGATTTGAAATTTAAGAACTTATCTTTCCGTGAGGTTGAGTGGAAGGATGCGTCTGAGTCCAAAACCCAGGACTCAACGGGGCTGTCGACGCACAAGATGAGGCGTCGTCCATGTCCTGCTCGGTGACAACATTTGCAGAATTTGATTCCCTCTTCTCTTTTCTCGGGGCTTTGCAGTCCCGCTTCATGTGATTTTTTTTGCCACAGTTCCAACACTCCAACTCGCCACGTGGGATCTTGACTTGCTGCATCCTCTCGACTTGGCTCGTCCGCGGTTGTTGCTTCTCTGACCTTCACGGCCCCGGCTCTGTAAATTCAACGTCGAACCCAAGGAACTAGAGGCTTTCCTCCGCTCCTTTCGCCGAATGTCGTCATTCAGGATGCGGTCCCGCACTTCCTCAAAAGTTAGATCCTCCTTAACGCCGATAACGTCTACCGTCATCGTCCAGCTCACTGGAAGAGATGACAGTAGCATGAGTGCCTTCATCTCATCACCAAGGTTAAATTTGAAAGAGTCCAATTGGTTGAAATAACCTAAAAAGCATTTAGATGTTCCGCGACAGATCCGCCCTCCGTCATTCGCAGATTAAAAAGACGGCGCACCAGGTGCAGCTTATTTAGCGAAGATGGTTTCTCGTACTTTTGGACAATGCCTTCATGACCCCGAAATCCGTCGTCTCCTTCGCTACTTGAACGTCACGTTCTTGGCCAGCGATAGTTGGATATGGCTTAGCGCCTTGCGGTTCATCTTCTTCCAGTTGTCTTCGTATGTAATACTTTCCGGCCTTGTCCCGAATAGTGCCTCTTCTAGGTCCTTCTGGCATATCAATGCTTCTAATTGCATCTTACAGTAATTGAAGTCTTGCCCATCCACTGGCTTATCGAAACCTTGTCCTCGTCCATCTCTTGCCTGCTTGAACCTCAATCTTTGCTTTGATACCACTTTGCTAGGATCGCTGCTGTAGACACACATGCAAGAACAACACACGGACACAAGTATTTTTACGTGAAAATCCCGAAGGGAAAAAACCACGACCGTCGGCGCTCAAACTATTTTACTATACTGGAGAAAGAGAGAATATAATTGTTTGTACCTGATGGAATGAATGGAAACTCTAGTCTAGCCCCTCTATTTATAGCTAAGTCCCAACCCAATATAAGGAAACAATACAAGAAAATAATCACTGTCTTAATTACCATTCAATCATGACAATAAGAATATATGAAGAACTTTTCTATCTCCTCAACATATTTCTTCCAATTTTCAGGATCCTGGGGTTTCTAGAATTCTCCATACCACAACACTTATCATATGAAGTATAAATATGATGTTTCTCTCTCCTCCAAAAGTCCCAATCAAGCTAATTTTGTGAAATCATTCTATCGTTGAAAGAGTCCAACCAAAGAGAAAGATAGAGAGAGAGGGAGAGAGTGAAAAAAGAGGAGAAAAAGTGTTTTCTCCATTAGAGAAAATAATAATCAACGACTCAAGCAAGTTCACATATGTCTTGTCTAGGCAGGTGTGTGTGTGACTGAGAGACTACATCTCACGGTGAATACGCGTAGAGGAGGTAACACTTGTGGCTCTTTGTTTATGATCAAACCGGAGAAGTAAGAGATGAGGGTTGCGGAAGCGTGTGGGTGTGGTACACACGAAGTCAACCGAGATTGTGTCAAGACGGTGGGAGACGCGTGGGCGCGGGACGCACGACTAGTCTCCGATGTGAAGGCACAAAGGAAAGGCTAAGAGGAAGAATAATACGACCAGCCCTTCGAACGTGATCAATTTCATGTGGTATGGTCCTGTCCTTATACCGCATCGACTCTCAGAAAGATGATGTGATCTTGGATTAAGGGAAGGATAACGCGTCTCCCATTCCTCTGCGCGGGGATGCGGTGTCCCGATTCCCATAACCTTCCTTGTCTCAAGTATGTGTATTTACCTTATAACAGAGATAAGAGTCCTTCCGTTCGAACGGACAAAACATTCCGTTCGAAAGGAATAGTACCTAGGTTCTTTATGTGTATTATCTTAAATTATTATACACTTAATTATTTCCACGAATGCATACATTCGTTTATCCTTATGTTTACTATTTTATCGTTGATCCAAACTATATTTCTAACATTTACGTGAAAAAGGAAAGTAATAGAGTAACAACACGATGTGGTGATGATGATTGCCCGTTATGTCTACATGCTTATCGATTGCAAGATCGCATAACTTTTCGAATTAAATCACTCCCTGATAAACACTCTTTCACTGGTAAAGGCCATGATTAGTCTCGAATGGCCTCGGCACATTGGTCTGCGGCCGTGATACAAAATTGATTGCGACACAATCCAAATAACACAATAAGTGATATAATTAGTAAGATTAGAGATGACCATAGAATCGAGATCAATTATCATAAGACATGGAGAGCGCAGGAGCTTGCAATGGATTCAATTTATGATTCTCATGAAGAGGCATATAATCTACTCCCAGATTATGCAGATGCATTACTTGCCTCAAATCCTGGCAAAGTGATCAAGCTTAAATGGGGAGTTGACAATTCTTTCGAGCGTCTCTTTGTGTGTTTTCATGATTGTAAGAGAGGATTTCTAAGTGGTTGTAGACCCTTTCTAGGAGTTGATGGTTGTCGTTTGGTAGGAAAATACCAAGGTTGTTTACTCACTGACATATCATTAGATGACAATAACGGACTTTTTCCGATGACATTTGCGGTTGTCGAAATTGAGAATATCGAGTTCATGGAAGTGGTTTTTTTAGTATCTTAATGAAGCAACTGGAAATATCCCTCGTCTTGCGATAATGTCGGATGGTCAGAAAGGTTTTGAAAATGCACTCAGTGGAGTATTTTCTTGGGTTGAACATAGGCTTTGCTTGCAATATATGTTTAAAAACTATATAAAGAAGGATTGGGGCCCTGAACTTGAGGGTATATTTTGGAATATTACTAAAACGTGTGCTCATATTCCAGTTGTAAAAATGATGAAAGGGTTGGAGGAAAAGAAATCAGAGAAATACAATTGGTTTACGAGAAATGATGAGGGCAAGTGTTGGCAAACTAATGAACAAAAGAGTTTGAAACCTTCCTACTGAAAAAAGCCAAAGGACACGGTCATAACAAGAAGAAAAAGAAAAAGTAGCCTTATATGGGGAATAAGTATGCAAGGGTAAAATGGGAATTAACGAAATTAAACATCTCAATATTGATATTTAACGGACAAAGTTAACAATAGGGGTAAATAAAAAAAAGAAATTGAGATAGGGGTTTTGTTTTGAGTTTCCAAGAAGTTGGGGAGTTTTTTAAAATATCAACAAAAGATACTGATTTTTTAAAAATTTATCTTATGTTAAAAAATAGGTGTATCATAAGAAAAACAAAGGGGTTATATATGAAGCCTCCGAAACATAAAAAAACATCCTTGATGAGAAGATAAGAAAAGATTAAGTGTGTTGATTAGTATTATTTATTGATTCGGATAGTGATTGAATTGGCCGTTTAATTGAATTGAACGTCAATTAACATTTACTAATATTAATATATTATAAATTATTGACGTGTAAATAAAACGTGTCAATTAAAATTTAATTGAGTCAATTAGAAATACTAATTTATCCAGTTTGCCATCTCATGAGTGATATGAATGAGTTTGGGGGTAAATATATTTTTCCTAAGAAAAAATAATGTATGATAGAACACCAATAAAAATAAGTAAGTGTCTGGATGAATAAATCATATATTATGCAAGAATACTACATGCCATGAATGCCATTTTTTATGTCATATCCGAAAGATTTTAACTAATGATTGAAATTTATGTTGGATGGTTAAGGAGGAACAACAAATCCTTCTAAAGTTACACCATTACCATTGGTACTTCCCGCGCAAACAACAACAGACCTATTTCAATTATAAGGAGACGGGAAGAAATGACCGGAAGGGGTTAAAAATAGCAAATTAGTTAGTAACTTTTTTTTCGAATTAACAATTGGGAATGCTTATAGAAGACAAGCACATAAGCTGATTTTACATAATAGTTGGCAAAAAAAATTGTCTAATGGCTAATTTCGTACAAAATGCCGTTATGGCTTTCACCCTCGTTCTCTTGTGTGTACCTATAGCCAAGGCCAACTTTTTCTTCCCTTTTTTTCAACCTTTTCAACCTTATGGGGGTTACGGATCGATAGGGGGATCTTTCGATCCCGACATGCCATTCCTGCCTGAACCTCTACCAGAACCGGAACCTATATACAAGACTGATCCTGAGGATGCAAAGGTGCAACAGGCTGTGGCAGGAAATCCCCTTCTCTTGCCCGTCCCGATTCGCACCCAAAAGGTTAAGTGGACAGGGGTAGTCATACCGCCTAATCCAGCTTTAGGATTTGCAGGATCCTGGCAGATAATTAGCAATAATTCAGGCGTGAATTGCATGCACTTAGCCATTTTACGACACAACAAAGCCATCATGATCGATACTATCCAGCTAGGGCCCTCCTTGCTCAAACTCCCACCGAACAGATGTCGTGTTACCCCGAATGTTACAGATTGTTTTGCTCACGTGGCTGAGTTCGACTATGATACCGGAAAGATACGCGAGCTCAAGGTTAACCATCTTTATCTGATAGTTTTTATATAATAAATGCTCAGTCTTTTCTTTAATATAATAAAATGCTCAAAGTCCTATGTTTACAATTTTCAATTCTGTTTAAAACTAATATGATTTGAGTAAACAAGTACTTGTCCTAATTAATAGTCTTCAAATATGGTTGAGAAATTCAATTTCTTAACTTTCCAAACCGAAGCAACCAAACTCATCAAGTGTTATTTTTATTGTATGCAGATTGAGTCTGATACATGGTGCTCATCAGGTGGATTTTCCCCAGATGGGACTCTGGTGCAGACTGGAGGATATGGACAAGGAGACCGTTCTGTAAGGTATTTGAAGCCTTGCCCTACTTGCGATTGGAGTGACTACCCAAATACTCTCTTCAAAGGAAGATGGTAAATTTTACTACTTTTTTATTATTTGTTTTTTAACTTCAAAATGTACGACAGTATATAATAGGTTTGTCATAATAAATGGATTTTTAATATAGAATTGTCGAATGCAGGTACGGAACACAGGTAACCTTGCCGGATGGCAAACCCATCGTAATGGGTGCACGTCGCGCCTTCAGTTTAGAGGGCACTCCACCGCCTGGGGGCGTTAACTCTGCAGCTATCCCATTTTTGTTCTTCAGAGAAACTACTGAAGATAGTGAAAATAATCTCTATCCATTTGTTCACCTTGCCCCTGATGGAAACGTCTTCGTTTTCGCTAATGACCGTGCTGTCCTCTTTAATCCTAAGACCAACAAAATTGTCCGTGAGCTCCCTAATTTAAAAGATGGCGTAACTTCTCGAAGTTACCCTCCTTCTGGCAGTTCTGCCATCCTTCCAATTGACTTGCGCAAGACCGCCCCTGGCAAGCCTATCGATGCGGAGGTGTGTGACTATTTTCATCGATTATTAGTTTACACAAACAAAATATGAAGACTTATAACTAACAAAAAAATACAAACATAGAATTCATGAAATACTGAAATTATTCACATTTACCAAAAACTACATAAAAATTAAAAATAAATTGACCGAAATTACGCAAGATATTCTTAACAACACTCTTCCTTTATGTCAATTTAGGTTATTGTTTGTGGTGGCGGTAAAAAGACATGCTTCAAGGATGACGCTCCAAAAGGTATATTCCCGGATGCGTTGAATGATTGTTACCGCATTAGCCTCACCAATCCAGGTGCAAAATGGGTGAAGGAAACCATGCCCGTGGGTCGCACCATGTCTGACTTCCTCATTCTTCCTACTGGTGATCTCCTCATGATCAATGGAGCCAAACGAGGTTGCTCTGGATGGTAAGACCAGCATATGAATGTCGACTATTCAGAATAAAATTTGAGAGCGAATTTTTGCATATTAACTGATTATTTCTTAATAATAGGATGTTCGCAAAGGATCCGGTCCTCACACCATTCTTATACAACCCTAGAGAAAAACTTGGCAACAGGTGGAGACCCCTTGCAGCAACTAATATTGCTAGAATGTACCACTCGACTAGTGCAGTTCTCCCTGATGCCACCATCTTGGTCGCTGGAGGAAATGCAAATCAAAAGTACGATTTCGCGGACACCACCGAGTTTCCTACTGAAATGAGAGTCGAGCGGTTCACCCCACCCTACCTCGACCCTCAAAAGTCCCAGAACCGACCCGTGATCTCTGAGGGATCGATAATTGGAGGCATGAGGTATGGACAAAAATTCACATTCCAGTTCTCGTCGAAAGCACCAGTAGCTTTAGCTAATGTGATGGTGACTATGTATGCGCCCCCTTACACTACTCATGGATTCTCAATGAGTCAGCGGTTGGTGATTTTAAATATCGAGGCATACAAACCAGGTACCGCCACAACGGTTACAGTGACCGCTCCTCCGAACGGTAACATTGCACCACCGGGCTATTACTATCTGTTTGTAGTGGCTGGCGGTGTCCCCAGCAAATCCGTTTGGGTGCAGATTCTGTAGATTGGGTTTCTTTAAGGGTTTTGGTGCTTTCTTTGGCCTAATTTGAAAATTATCATTGCAAAATAAGTGTAGTTATGCTCTTCATTTCTTATGATTGTGCGGATTCAGTAACTTCGATGCAACTTTTTGTTTGATTAAATATGATAATGTTATGTAGAGAACTTGTCAATGGGCTTGTGGCATAGTGGTTGGGTGTGAGATACAAAAAACCATATGTTGTTAGAAGTTGTGGGTCCGAGTCTCATTGACACCAATAAATGAAGGACCATCGAGCCTTCTCCATTTACTCGTTATGTAGAGAACTTAGCTCAAAAATGATTCCATACTTTGTTTCTCTTATCTCTAGCCACTGCCAAAATGTATGCAATGCATAGTTAGTTCAATGTATTAGAATCACGGCAAAATAAAGCAATCACGAAGATCTCAAATAATGTAAAATACTAAATAAGTTAAGCATTTAGTGACTAATAAATTAGTCTTTTCACTTGTAATAATAAAACTTTCATACCTCTCACGTGATAATCCTAATCGGGATGTTAGAACATGGGTTGGAAAGATAATAGAATTTTGATTTTCTACAACTTTGTTTGGGAGATCTAATTGTTAGAATCATTGAAGAAGACACAGGACTTTCCAGTAGCTGGGTAACTGGAGAGATGACATTACCCCGCCAGTTTACAGGATTTAAATGAAGACGATGGGCTTTTAGTTTTATATTGGACCTTTCTAAGAAATAAATAACATGGGCTTTAATTCTATGGTTATTGTTATTTATTATTGATTAGTAATTAAATGATAAATCAAGATTAGGAAGATTAATCAAATTCTGTTAGAGCATTAATGATAGACTAAGATGCTCATTAAGAGTGTAGACTGAGTATTAGGTACTATAAATAAGAGGGTAATCACTGTAATCAAATTAATCAGAAATAATAACAAATCGTCTTTCTCCTTAATCTTTCTTGCTTAATCTTTACAAACCTTCTTAATTAACCAAATTAAAGTTTTCATTAAAATCTAACATCGTATCAGCAGTCTCAACGCTCCGCTCTCTCTAATCGCTTACTACAATATTTGCTTCTCTTTTCTTAGTACCCATCAAACCGGTACCAATCTTCGTACCGGTCATCTTCTCATTTTCCTCTACCCTACACCATTTTTCTATCTGATTTCACCATCTCACTCCTCATCCCAATTCGCACATATCTCATATTCATTACCTCCTCTAATTTTGCGTCGTTAATTACATCTGATCTGATAACCCGTTATCTTTTTTCTTTTTCTTTTTTGGGGAAAAGGCAAGCGCGATACGCGCTCGATCCGATCATTTTTTTTATAAATAAAAAGAAATGTTATTTACAAATGGAAAATCCGCTACAAATTCGATAGCTAGGACAATTGGAAAGAAAATAATTGAGCCGCGGGTTAATTCCTAACAATATGACGTCCATTGATGGGCTAATTCTTCGATCGCCTTGACCACTAACTCGTGCATCCGTCCTTTTTTTTGAAAAATACGATTGTTCCTTTCTCGCCAAAGGGTCCACAACGTGGCTAACCATATTGTGTCCCATACATGGGCTCCTTCCGGTGATTTTGGTTTACGAGTGTCCCTCCAAAAAGTCACCAAATTTATAGCTCCGAGGGGGGCAGTGTGGTCGATACGTCGCCATGTCTCTTGCGCGAAAGGGCAATTGAGAAATAGATGTTCGGCCGTTTTGATGAGGTTGTCCGCCGTGAGGATTCTCTTGTTGAGCAATAGCCACCCAAAAATTCTCACTCTATTGGGCGCTTTGATCTTGAATAACGATGTCGTCCACTCACATTCGAATCCCGTATGGGAAATACGGCTATAAGTTTTGCTCGTGGAGTACCGCGGCTCATGAGGGATGGGGGTTGTCGGTTGCAATTGGACATCGGGTTGGAGGATACCTTTCAAGGATTTGTACAAAGGTATACGTTTTTGTAAATCCCGAACGAAGTAGGAGGCTAGGTTGTTTGTAATTGTTAGAAGATCTTCGGAGTTTTGTATATTGTAAAGAGAACAAAGCGTACTAGACCATTGTGAAGATCTATCGAAGTCGAGTTTGAAGAGCCACTTCATTATCAATGCTTGATTTTGTCTCTCAAGGTCGAGACACCCAAGACCTCCATGTAATTTGGGTAAACACACATTTTGCCAATTCATTAGACAATGTCCGCCATGGACTTTGTCCTCGCCTTTCCATAGAAAGGCTCTCATTAGGTCATTTAATTGTTTGGTCACCCCCTTCGGTAAGATCATTGATTGCATGTAAAAATTCGGAATAGCGCCCAATACCGATTTGATAAGAGTGCACCGGCCTCCTATCGTTAGAAAACGATTCTTCCAATTGTTTATTTTGCGTCTAACATTTTCAACAATCGGTTGGAATGAAAATTTAGAAGGTTTTTTTGTAAGAAAGTGGTAATCCTAGGTATGTAATCGGGAGTGTTTTTTTAGGGCACCGTACTAGCTAGCGCTTCAACATGCCCATGTAACCTCTCGGGTATGGCGATCGGCACAAAACCACTCTTAGTCCAATTTATTTCCAAACCCGATACTTGTGAGAAAAGAGAAATGGTGTGCATAATTACTTTTATGTTTTGTGGGTGTGCTTCAACGAAAAATAACGTGTCATCCGCGTATTGTAAAGTGGTAGGAGCAAACACAATTGGGCTAGTAAGTAAAGGGGTCAACCGTGCCATCATTTTTTGTAAGGCATCCACCACGATTGTAAATAGAAGCGGTGATAAAGGGTCACCTTGCCGTAGCCCCTTCTTGTGCTTGAAGTAAGGACCTCGAAGGCCATTAGAGTAAATAGACGAGCTTGACGAGTGTAAGATATGATATATCCATGTTATCCATCTCAACGGAAACCCTCGGGCCTTTAATATGTCTTTTAAAAAGATCCATGACACATTATCAAACGCCTTCTTGAAGTCGATTTTTAACATTAGGGTCGGGATGTTCGCTTTCTTGTAAAACCGTGTTGCAGGCTTTGGATAGGCGAGAAGAAACAACTTTCCTTAACAATTTGGAGTTTACGCTACGGATTAAGATCCGAGAAAAATTACACGAGCTAATTACATTCCAAGAGATTAAATGGCAACAAAGATCCTCGATAAATTGGTTAAAACTAGGCGACAATAACACGGCATATTTTCACGCTTTTGCCTCATCCCGGCGCCAAACTAATCTTATCGCTAAACTAGTCCATGAGGGAAGGGAAATTACAAACGATATGACGATTAATCAATTGTTCACGAGTTTCTTTAAAGAATCTCTCGGTTCTCCTTCAAATACGAGCACTATGATCAACGCGATCAATCTCTACGCCGAAAATAATATCGCCTTTAACTTGGACATACTCGCGGCACCGTTTATGGAACCCGAAATCGAGGCTTCGTTAGATTCTTTGAAGAAAGGAAAGAGTTGCGGTCCCGACGGTTTTCCTAGTGAGTTTTTTCAACAATTTTGGTCAATACTCAAAGATGATATTTTTCTTCTAATGTCATCATTTTATATTCACAACTTACCCCTTGACAAGATAAATAAGGCCTCTATTACACTATTACCAAAAAAAGAGAACTCCGAATTGATTAGCGATTACCGACCAATAAGTATCATTTCTTCCCCAATCAAATTAATTACAAAAAATTTAGCGATGTGTTTACAACCTTACATACCATTCCTCATACACAAGTGCCAATCGGCTTTTATTAAAGGGAGAACTATAACCGAGTTATTTATATCGTCGAGATAAATTTTAAATTTTTACAAGAAAGCCGATAACCCGTTATCACTGTCACATTACTTACATAACCTTCTTATCTTCACAAATAACATAAAACACCATTATCTCTTCCACACAAAACTTTAAATTATCATATTTCTCCCCTCACTAAAATCCAGTTGCCGTTATATTCTACTGTTCATAACCGTTTCTCTAAAAGCATCTTCTCCACTCTTTTTTCAAAAAAAAAAAAAAAAATCTTCTCCACTCTCTTCTCGCCAGATCTCTTCTTGTCTCACCCATGGCGAATTCCTCTCCTCCGTCCTCTCTCTCTCTCTCTCAACTAAAAGAAGTTTTGTAAATTTACGATTTTGAACAATGATCAATACTACAAAAATATCAATCATAATAAATTTACGATTTTGAACTAAAAGAAACATTATTTGATAAAATAATTATATTTTCTAATTATGTGTGGATAAAAAATATATATTAATATACATAAACTACCGAATTATTGTATCATATCATGTAAAATAAACTTATCCAAAGAGGAATAGTCGAATTGACAGATTGTTAACATATTCTATTTTATTCGACCGAATATGGTCGACTTGAAAAAACGTTTAATTCGAATTATAAGAATGTATTGCGTAATGGCCAATGGGCGTATCACGATATAGTCAAGTGAACAAATTAAATAAAAATCGGACCCTATTTGTACTAATGGACCCGCCTCCGCTAATCATACCCTCCTCCAATCTCCGTCCTCCTCTTTCTCTGTTCCCGTTTCGTTTAGGGATGTCAATGGGTTGGGTCATACACGTGCCCAGACGGGTACCATATCCGAGCGGGTCGGATAATATCCGGTTAAGCCTACATGCGAGTCGGGTATTACCCGATTAAAATATCATGTACGGGTACGGATAGGATATGGGTGAGATCGTACCCGACCCGTGAGTATACCCAATCCGAACCCTTTTTTAGTAACCCTAGTTATATTAATATTTAAATATTTGTTTACTATGTTTTTCTTTTTTTTAATGATTTTAACCTCTTTTTTTATTTGGTTAGTAAATAAAACTAAACTAAAAAGATCCTAGATTTATTTTAATTTATTTTTGTTTTTTATTGATATTTCATGTTTCTACCAATTTAAGTTTTATTATACAATTATTGTTATTTCACGGTACATAATTTTGCTTAAAAAAATTTTGTTGTGTATTTTTTTATTTGTGATATTATTATGTTACGTGATTTATTTTAAGTTGAAAAAAATATATTTTTGATTAGTATGTTTTAATATATTTTTATATGTTTAGGTATGGATAATATTTTTTGTATAATTTGGAAACTCGCTGGTACTAAATGGACGGATAAAATTACTCATTTAATTAACGATCGGATACGGGTATTATTTATTAATAAGGATAAGGATAAGGACATGGGTGAATGTATAACCCCCCAAACCCGACCCATTGACGTCCTAGCTTCGTTTCAGCCCTTGAACTCGTCGAGTAAAACGAGAAGGACGAAACCCCTAGGTCCCTGACTCCCTAGCCCGTCGTCTTTGTCCACACGGCGTCATCCAGTTCCATCCAGTCGCTGATTTTGTTTGGCTCGCCTCGCACTCTATTTGGTCACTGTGTGGGCGAGGTGTATCGCATCTCATCTGAAGATCCGACCCGTTCACTAATTTTGCCTTTTGAAATAAAACCCTTCAAAACCCTCTCCTATTTTTCTCTCCTTGCCTCGCCGTCGGTCGATTTCATGGAATACGTAAATCCCCTCACCGGCCTCCGTATAGATGGTCGCCGCCCCAATGAAGTACGCCTCTCTCTCTCTCTCTCTCTCTCTCTCTCTCTCTCTCTCTCTCTCTGGGGTTATTTGGGTAATAATATGATGTTTGGATAGGTGAGAATAGAGAAATTATGATGATAATTAGATATTTAATTGAAGGAAACAGGATTAATCGAGAGAATTGGCTAGGTAAAGAAATTTTAGTTGGTCCCTCAAAGCATGTTGGTTAATAAAAACCTAACTGTATACGATTATTAGAATGCCTAATGAGAAACTTTCTTTTGATTTGGATTGTAGATGCGGCATCTGAAAGGAGAAACTGGAGTGATCTCTAAGGCTGATGGGTATGTTATGATCCCTAAACTAAAAAAAATTCTCTCGCATTATTATCATTTTCTTTTCTTTTTCTAATTTGAGTGCAGATCAGCTCTTTTTGAAATGGGAAACACACGAGTCATTGCTGCTGTGTATGGTCCGAGAGAGGTCAGATTTATTTACTAATTCTCTCTATTCATTTAAAAACTCGAGAAAATTATTTACAAAAATGACTCGCTGAATCATTTTTTCATTTCAGGTACAAAATAGAAGCCAGCAACTAAGCAACGAGGCATTGGTAACGTATCATTTTAGTTTAGTTTCGATTTCGTTGCATGAATATTTGTAAATTTAATTAGGGGATGTATACAGGTTCGGTGCGAGTATAGCATGGCAAACTTCAGTACCGGCGATAGGGCAAGAAAACCCAAGGGCGACAGGTTTATTTCCTTTTTATGTTTTTATTATACACATTTTAGTAGATTATATTTTGTAATATTTGTTTTGCAGGAGATCTACTGAAATATCCCTAGTCATTCGCGAAACCATGGAAGCTTGCATTTTGACAAACTTAATGCCACGCTCCCAAGTTTGTTATCTCCAATACTTTTTTAACATATTTAATATTCTCAAACTTGTTTTTGTTACATTCTTTTGTTCTTCGTCTTTTTTTGCAGATTGATATATTCGTACAAGTCCTTCAAGCTGATGGCGGTATGTTCACATCTATGTTTACCATTATCTATCATAAAAATTGTTATTTCCGTTATCAATTATTTGGTTTATTTATTTTATATTAGGTACGAGATCAGCGTGCATTAATGCAGCAACATTGGCGCTCGCTGATGCTGGGATACCAATGCGTGACATCGTCACCTCTTGCAGTGCTGGATATCTTTGTTCCTCTCCTTTGCTCGGTACGATTTTAATCTCATCTTTGCAAAATATTATTTATTAATGACGGAGCTTGCTATTTTTTTCGAGGCAGATTTAAATTATGCCGAAGATAGTGCCGGTGGACCGGATGTCACGGTGGGGATTCTAGCAAAAATGGATAAAATTACTCTTCTTCAGGTTTGTACCTTTTTTTATTAAGCCTGAACAAAATACTAACTCTTTTTATTTTAACACGTTCATGTTTTATTTTGTATTTAAACGGTAGATGGATGCAAAATTACCACCGGAAACATTTGAGGAAGTAATGCAGCTGGCAGTGGAAGGATGCAAAGCAATTGCTCAGTACATTCGACAAGTAATTCTGCATTATTATATTTGTCTCGCATGGAAAAATATGTACATTTATTTTTTACGAAATAATCAAATTATCTCTTCGTCTTTGTGTCAGATTTTGTTAGAGAACACCAAACAGCTCGAGTCTCGCCGCGGTTAGATAAGGTACCGCTTGAATGCCCCCCTTATTTTACATTATTTGAGGTCTTTGTAGAAAGCGTCTTCCTTTACTTAAATTAGGAATTTCGAGAGTGTAAATTGCCCTTGACATATAACAATATTTCCAAGTTATAAACTTGAAGCAAAAGGAGATCAAAGTAAAAGAAGTTGAAAATAAAATGGTGAACAATTATAATGGTAAAATACTAAATAATTTCATCTAAAATCTTCAAGATTACCAATTTGCATAGGTACAATAAAAAGAAGGTTCTGTAATTATAAAAAAATAAAAAATTATGATACAGAACTAGACGTGAACCAAACGTTGTTGTGATGAAACATCATCATGCCGTGTTCTGTAATCATCAAGATTGTAGTTGTGAATTATTTTTTCACATTTTTTTTGTTCCTCGACTGCAGATTTACAAGATCAAGGTCAACGCATGGTTTGCTGTTGAACGGACCAAAAATTACTCACAATATTTTGTTTCATTGCATCCATGGATTCATCTGGTATTAGTCTGATTCCTAAGTGGCTCCTGAGAATAGAATAGTGTAGCTCTTTGTTATGATTTAAGATGTACTCCAATTTTGAAACCAGTCCAATTTGAACTGGATTAATATTTTTATTTTCTTTTTTGCTGGTTTTGAAGTTATTGGGTTAGACATGGGTTTGGATTTTGAATAATCCGAAATTATGAGTTAACTTGTGGGTTTTAAGTTTGAATTAATATTAAATTAAATCGGATCATCATAATTAATGTTTTAGTCGGACCAAAACAAGTTTAATTAAAAAAGCTATCAATTTTGAATTAAATTCAGACCTGTTCACTGCCTCCTTTGCATTATTAAAAGGGGGAATTGCATGTATATCCCTACTTAACACTTCAATAACAAATTTATCCTTCTAAAAATACTTATATCATATTTATCCTTCTTAAATACAACTTATATCTAATTTATCCAATCAAAACATATAAATATCAAACATATCCAAATTGTCAAGCTCCTGTTAAAGTTAACCGTGATTTTAAATATAAATTTTATTGAAATTAACATATTCTAATTTAATGACCAAATTACCCCTTCTCAAATTATACCCTCTCTCTAACCCTTCCATCCCTTGACATCCCTTGACGTTCTTTCTCTCTCAGTCGTAACTCAGCAAAAACAACATGAACTCGAGCAGTCGAGCTCGACAGAGAAGAAGCGTTCTATCGATCCCGTCGAGCAAAGGAGAAATCTCGCTTCCCTCCATCACGCGTCTCAGTCTCCACCTCATACGCCTGCACGTGTCTTTCTCTTCGCATAGCATGGTGTCCACCTTTCTTTTTGTTCATTAGTTCAAAGTATGGCGATTTATGAGATAAAATTCGAGGTCGTCGACAAAAATGGAAGAGCAATACAAGGTTATAAGGGATAATATAATTGAATCGCTCAACATTTTAGGTAATTTACTGATTAAGCGTCTAGTATATTGATGTTGATTTTTTTATTGCACAAGTATTTTTGGTTTGCCTAATTTTATGATTTATTCCTGAAACAAAAGTATTGAATCTTCTCCTTGCTTTCGTCAAAGATAATTCAGCTTACTTATTCCTGAGTTTGGCTGAGTTGTTTTTCATCGAGGATTTATTTGTGTTTAATAATTTAATGTATGAATTCAATACTTAATTGGATTGATTTGGGAGTTATATGCTGATTTGAGATTATTATTGCTAATTAAGTTTGACTTGTGTTAATTTATATTTATTTTTTAACTGGCATGTTAATGTAAAATGTGCAGATAGACAATGAATTGGCTTCGAGAATCTATTGGAAAACTCTAATTTTGTATGACAATTTGTACACTTCCTCCTATGCAAATGTGAAAAACAATTGTCATATGAAGTCTCCTTTTAGTAGAGATTAGATTTAGCATTTCAAATTAGGGTTGGCGAGCAAGATCTTGGATTTGAATTTAGGACTTCAAAGTGATATGTAATCCATGTTGAAATTGTTAGGGTTGGCGAGCAAGATCTTGGATTTGAATTTAGGGCTTCAAAGTGATATGTAATCCATGTTGAAATTGTTCTTGTATTAATTGATGTTCAAATTTGATTGTAATTGAAATGAAGTGTCAAATTGTATATGTTTCATTTACAGTTATTAGTGTGTAAATTGAAGATGTTGAAATTTTTGCATGGAAGTGGTAAATAAGCTCTTTGCAATATTAATATAAACTTTGTCAAATTTCCAAGCAATTTAAAAGATGAATTTATTTTTAAAAATATCTATAAAATTAATTTCAGTACAATTATGATGCATTTGTAAGGAAAAAAGAAAATGCTAAATTGTTGCCGATAAAAACAAAACATCAATGGGTAGTATCAAGCTTCCGGACCCGAGAAAACACTATACACCCAAAAAAACAAAATTATTTCATGTTGGAATAAATCAAACTATTAACATAAAAAAATGAAAAACAAGTGATGCAAATTTCGATCATTCTTCTCGACATTTTACAAACAACATCATTTGAAAGAAAATTGAAAGTGACAGGAGGTTTTCTTCGCTCTTGACTGGATTCCGAGCCTTGCAATCCTTCCTTCACAACCCATTGGTAATTTTGGCCAAGACTTCTCGATATTCATACTCGAATTTAGAGAGCCTTGAACTCTTGCTTATTATCCTAATTTCTTGGAGAATACAAAGCTCAAACTTAAGGGGCTTTCTTGGAGAATAATCAAAACAGACACAATAGTGTTCAATACGACGGAGAAAAGAGAAATCAAAACCAAATGAATCGAACATAAATCAAAACATGCTTTCTTAAAGAGGAATCAAACCTGGTGAGGAAATAAAAGACGGCTAAGAAAGAGAGATGAAAGATCACTGCATTTTGCGGCTGAGATTGACGGATAAAGATGAAATCGACAAGGCCGAGAGCTGCTTGCCAACATCGAGAGGGAGGGAGAATAATCAACAGAGGGAGATCGACATGAGAGCGCGCAAAAGAGAGAGAAGAGAGTTATCTTTGAGGGTAGAATAGTAAATCCATCTTCTTTTCTATTAAGTTTAACACAGAGTTAATTTTGTCCTAATTTGATACTTCATGTATTTCGGGAGGATATATATGATATTACTATTTAATGAAGGATAAATATGTTATTTAGCGGTTTAGCAGGGACATAAAAATAATGGCGCCACCAAAACTCATCCAAAACATTTTTTGATGACGTGGACAAGGTTAATTATTGATTAGTATTTTTAATTGAACGAATTAACGGATTAATTAATCGTTGTTTAATTGGATTGACATGTCAATTAAGGCTGTTTAATTGTTGATTAACATTTTTGATTGAATGAATTAACAGATTAGTTGATCGTTGTTTAATTGGATTGACATGTCAATTAACATGTATTAATATAATATATTAAATTGAATTGACATGTTAATTAATCTTTAATTTTAATTAAAATACTAATCATCAAGAATGTTGGAGCGAGACGAGGGACACATTATATTTTTCCTTTCGAATTTTATAGCTTATTTCCCCCAAATTATTTTTGTCATGAGAAAGGCAATGCCCTACTAACAATTTATATCTTATTTCCCCAAATTTTAATTAAAAGATTGGGTTTGCTCGTGTATTTCTAAGTTCACGTCGATAAATACAAGATATCACTCTGAGTCATGGCCACAAAAGCAGGAGCAAATCTGCAAAAAAAAGTTGCAACTTGAAACTTGAAACTCATTTTTCAAAAAAAAAGAAACTTGAAACTCAGAAACAAAATTTCACTAAAATTTGTTAATTAATAAAAATACCTTGCTATTTAGGTTGCCTCCAAATATATTGTTTGCAATTTTCACACTTTGAGAGCTTAAATTGTTAAACAAGCCATGGAAATAGTCCTGCTCATCGGATTCGGATTGCTTGCCAGGTCTAAAGTTTTCCCGTTAAGCAACAATATTAATTTATTGTTTAGTTATGATTTGAACAAGAAAAATCATTTAATTTATGTTTAAAATTAGGGAATCACTTCATGTTTATCTTTTGTTTTCATTGGTTTATCCTCCAATATCTGTGTTTGGCAAGTGATGTGAAGTAAATTGATTTTTTTTAAGAGTTCGTCTATTTGATCTCAGTATTGTTTCTTTAGTGAAAAGAGTTCATGTGAAACATTATTTATGCATTCAAATCCTTAGGAAACCAATCACATTCACATCATTCATCCTATTTGTATGAACCATTGAAAATGCATTTCGTGTAGTAAATTGATTTATGCATTCAAATCATCAAGTTCGTGCAAAAACTGTGTGTAGTAAATTGATTTATGCATTCAAATCATCAAGTTCGTGCGAAAACTACCAACCATGATTTATTACATTTCTCATAATCGATGGTACCATCATACACAACACCAATTACTAATTTACATTTGCAAGAAAATAATTTTGAGAGATATAAGGACAGTATTGGAAGTAAAAAAAATGTCTCTTTTTTATTTCATTAATTTTTTTAAAAAATGTCTTTTAGTTTTTTTTTTTTACAAAAACAGTCTATGTTCGTATTTTAGCGTCTATGTTCTCACGGTATTTTAGCTAAAATACAATGAGAACATAGGCGACTTTTAAAAAAAAACTAAAAAGCATTTTTTTTAAAAAGAATGAAATAAAAAAAAAAACACGTTTTATTAGGTCTAGGTGGTCTTTTGATTAAAGTATGATGCTCAACTAATTTCATGATATTCTACAAGGAAATTTTAACAAACTACTTCATGCACAATTATAGCAAGATACATTTGCAATCTATCTGACCTCAGCTAATCACAAATATAAACCCTAAGGAGGCCTTGTGCATATAAAGTCATCAGACCTGCGTACCGCTCTCAACAAAAGAATTTCGCCAACACATAACTTAGCCAATCTCATAATATTATGCAAAAAATCAAATAGCGAACATACAACAATAGAAAAATTCATTACCAAACTACACGCAACTAAATATCCAAAATTTCAAACTACTGCAAAAAAAACGATAAATAAAATTACCAACCAAAACTAGACGTGTCGCAGCACGGCTCTTTTTAATTAAACCCAAAGTTTAGTCTTTTTAACCTTCTTTTCAGGGGCTTCCACAATCTCACCTTTACCTCTCTTATTCTTCATCTTCTCTTTGTCCTCTTTTACATTTTGCACCTCCGAGTTATCCTTTTTGCCTTTCTTATCCACTTTTACATTTTGCACCTCCAATTTATCCGTTTTCCCTTTCTTGTTCACTTTTACATTTTGCACCTCCAATTTATCCGTTTTCCCCGCTTTTACATTTTGTCCTTCCAATTTATCCACTTTCCCTTTCTTATCCGCTTTTACATTTTGCCCCTCCAACTTATCCGTTTTCGCTTTCTTATCCTCTTTCACATTTTGCCCGTCCAATTTGTCCTTCTTCCCTTTGTTACCATTCTTTGCTTTCGCGTCCTCTCCCTCATTTTCTTCCTTTTTCTTCTTCTTAATCTTGTTCTCCTCTTCGCCGTCTTTTGCTCGTGTCTTTCTCTTCTCTGTTTTCTCGTTCTCTCCTTCATCCCCTTCTTCATCAGCAAACTCTTCTCCGATCAAGCCAACGCCATCATCCATATATCTAACACCACCTTTCTTCTTCTTCTTCCCCTTGCCCTTTTTCTCACTACTTTTCTCGCTCTTCTCTTCCACAGCATTCTCATCTCCAGTTAAAACCTCACCAGCATCCAAATTCTCTTTCTCGCCACCAATCTCGATCTTCAGACCAATTTCAGGTAAAGCCTGATAAATGGGCAAGGCCAATGAATCGACTGCTTTGACATGCAAAGATCTCACATTTGCCCATTTCTTAGGCACGTTCTCTACCGCTTCGTCAATCACTTGCATCATGTTGTCCACTATATCATTTACCTCCATGCACAACCTCCCAACCCTAATTCCAATACAGGTACCAGACCTGATATACATGAAAGTCGAATTAAGGACCCTTTTGATCTGTTCGGGCCAACCCGGCCTTGAAAAATTCACTGACAAAGGATTCTTCTTTTTCTCGTAAAAAGCTTTTCCGAGAAATTTAGGCAACATGGTAATTATCCTTTTATCAGCAAGAAACAGATCATGGGAACCGCAAAGCTTCCGCCTTGATTCATACGGGCGATAATCAGTACGAAGAGTGGAGATCCCAATCGAATCAGAAATGGGGATGTTAAGTTCCTTTGCCTTTTCGAGGAAAGATGAAGGGGAAGGGGAATTGGGGGCAAGGTCGTCTATTAGGAGACACACGGAAGGTACCATGGTTGGGTCGGAGATGGGAAAGAGAGAATGAGGGATGGGAAGTAGATAGGGGTTTACTCTAGTGTTGGTGGGGATGCGACGGAGAGAGAGTTGAAGGATGATGAATTCGTCACGTTCGTCAAGGAGGAGCTGGGGTTTGGAGGTAGCGCTGCGGCCACGCATCCATTTGATGAGTGCCTCGACGGCGGTGGCGGCCGACTCGCGGGTAATTGGAGAGGACGACATCGTTCGGAGGAGGCGGGATGGAGGAATAAGCTCGGCGGCTAGGGTTTAGTATAGAGCGAAAGTGTGGGCTCTAAAACCCTAGGGTTTGTTCGGAAGCAAATAAGTAAAGGGATGAAAGGGTAGTAAGTTTTAGATAATGGCTTCGATACCTCTCAAGTCTTAACAGTTCTCTTTTAAGAAATTTGATTGATTTAAAAAAATTGATTGATTTAGTTTGGGCCTTTCTTCTCGAGAAGAGAAGGATATTATTTATTTTTTTTGAATTTTTTTGAAGTGCACTTCCACATCACGTCGAAATTAAATTTATTATCAATAAGCGTATACACAATCTTTCGACATGTCCAATCCGGACCGACCCGATTCTTTTTTTTTCGGATTTCGAATATGTTGAGTCGGTCCGGATTGAGATTTTGAAAAATCCAAAAATATGAATCGGATCATGTATTTAAAATTAAAAATCGATATTAATCCAATCCGACTCACTCAATTTTCAAATTCCAATTTATTATTATTCCTTTTCAATATTATATGATATTTTATATGACTAGCGTGTTTGTCATTTAACCAAACTTTCTAAAATTAAATTATAAATTTTCTTAATTTAAAAGTTAAAGCATACATGACATTTTTCTGACAAAAATTGAATATTCTTCTTTTGTTATTTTTGTGATGTTTAAGAGTACATTTTGTATTTTGTATATTTTCAATTATTTAATAGTAAAGTTAAGGTTTGTATTTGTTATATTTTGATTTATTTAATAGGGAGTTTTTTAGAATATCCCAAAAAGATAGGGGTTTTTTTGAAAATTTCCCTAATATTAATATATCATCACATTGGTGGCCTAGCGCAGCCGGTTGTTACTCGCTACTCAATCCCACATCCATATGGCCGATCCCAATTTGTGATCGAGAAATTATTTTTTTCAATTTATTTAGAGTGGATTCTTTATTCTTCATCTATCTTCGAGAAACCAATTTTCGCCGGATTTTGAACCAACGATTTATGTGAAGTTTGGGAGGACGTTTAATCGCTTGAGCTAACAAACTTTGGCGAAATAGGAGATCGTAATATTTTTTTTTCCAAGTCCGAGATTAGAAATATATTTATAATTATAATTTTTATCTCAATTAGTTCACATGCGACTGTTTGGTTTGTTGGTCGACTACATGACCCCTTTGGAAGAGGACTCGAGCCGCTCTCTCTTTCAAAATTTTTGCCTACGTATGTTTTTTTCTTTTCATTTTTTATTATAGTAAATTTCTAAAATTAAGCAAAAAATCCATGTTGCGTCTTGAATCAAATTATTGTTCATTAAAATATTGCAGACATCATTATATTTTAAAGATGAATATGAAGGATGCTAATTTTTTTTAAAACCCTTCATATTTTTTTTTGCGATGATGTACACAATAACAACATAAAATAAATATATGTTAAGAGTACATACTCTGCACGATTTTCACCATTATAAAATATAAAAGTTTTGTCAATGTAATTTATATTTTCACGTGTATATCTTAATATATTGATGTAACTAGAAGTATCTTCTTTGATGTCATCTTCTCGGATGAAGACTATAATAAAATCATCTATGCATACGAAAATAGGATACCATAAATATATACAATTGGACACATATGTATATCTTTAAATATTTGTAACTTGAAAATTCTAAACAAATCACGTACATACGATAAAATTATAATTATAACGAGAGTAAGTTTATTTGGTAGAAATATTACTTATTTTTCTAATTTAAAAATACATTTGTTTAAGGGAGTTTCTATCATACACTCATTTCCTTATCATACACCCATTTTCAAGGGTATTTGGAGTAATTATCCATTTATGAATATTTAAGGTAAGATATCAAATATATTTATCAATTAATGTTTAACTAAATTGGAATTTTTTGTTGTTCATTTAAACCAAAATTTCCATAAAAAATAATTTTTATGATACACCATTTTTACAAATATAATTAATTACTAAAATACCCAAAATACCCTTGTAAAAGGGTGTATGATAGAACTCCCCTTTGTTTAATTTTCATTGTTAGTATTAGTTAGGACTGGCGAAAAGAACTTCCAAATCGACGTTCGTTCAAACTCGAAGATCGTTCGAAAAAATCTCATTCGTAAACTGGCACGAACGAACTGGGTCGGTTCGAATTAAGTCAAATTGGAACAATTATACATATATAATTATAAATCCAAAAAAACACTGTAATATTTCTTTTGTGGTCTCGGTTATATTGGATGCAATTTTATAATGTAACTTAGTCCATGGGCTTTCCATAAAAGAAATCATCTTCCGAAGCCGTACGAATGTCATTTCTAATTATATTTTTTAAAAAATGTTTCGCAAAATTTATGACAATACTTTTACACTTCAAATATAACGAATTTTTTTTTTCTCAACAAATTATTTCAGACATCTATTTATATGTTAGACAAAAATATACTGATTTTATTTTGAATTTTTACAACGCAACTTCTCGTATTTTTATCCATGTCCAAACATCACAAATTTTCTATTTGGAGACCTAAGACAAACCCACTTTTTATCCACTAAATGACCAAAGAAAAATGTTGGGACCTATCCTCAAAGTCTCCTTCGAAAGACTTGATGATGTGATTATAATTTAACAATTTAAGAATTAGCATCTTAATTCATGATTTAAAATTATAATTCAGTGTTAAATTATAAATCAGAATGATCAAATCATAAATTAAGATGTCAAATCATGTATAAATGAGTTAATGGGCTCGTGGCCCAGTGGTTGGGTTTGAGGCACAAGAAACCACATGATGTTAGAGGTTGTGGGTTCGAGTCTTATTGACATCAATGAATGAAGAACTACCGAACCTTTTTTCCATTTACTCGTTTTTTTATGTATAAATATGTTAAATTTAATATTTAAAAACATGTTACGTCATCATGAAGCCCAGGGGAAAGTTTTAGGGATGCACATCACTACTCATAACTAAACCAAGGTAATTGGATCAAAATATCGGTCATGTGTGCACGGATCCACACGTAACCTTTGAATAGACTCGTTTGTCCGAACCATGGTCTTCAGAGTAAATCCTATATAAAATGCGGGTGCATGAACCAAACACATTCAAAGAAAACTAAACATCACGGACCTCACGGTGCCGACCCGGCGTTTTAAGACCTTTTGACCATCTTGATAAATCCGCCTTCTTCTTCGTGGCGACTGGATAGAGTGCTACACTGCTGCTCCTCCATTATTCTATCCCCAAATTATGGGTATCCCAATTCCCATCGCTTCGGTACAGCGTCAAATCTTCATCGTTCGCTGCATCCAACGGTTGAAATAGAATAGATGCAGTGTAGTGTACACAAGTCATTTATTCACTTGTATTGTAGTTGTAGTTCAATTGCTTGAAGCCACCAAGCTACTCTGAGCTCCACTAATACCGCAGCTCCTATTTATCTTCCCATTCTGCCCATGCTCTGTACCGGTATATATATAATCTGCCAGTGCCAGATTCATCGCCGCTTTAGAAGTTAGCGATCCTCTGCAATACCGCCGACTCTCTGTCTTCTTTTGGTTTCTCCAGTCCTGTCGGTAATACAGTTTTTTCCTCGAATTTGGCATGTGCATTTTAGTTGTTGTTTAATTCGGTTATTTTGTTGTTTGATTTGGGTTCTAGGCAAATCAGGAGGGGCTTTGAGAAATTGGGTGCTTATATGGTGAAGAAACTCCAGCATTTTATTATGTAGCGAGTACTTTTATTGCCCCACTTTAAATTGCATTTTGGTTCTGTGTTACATCTTGCTTTTGCTTATTTTGGAAATTCACATGTTCAAATGAGTTTTATTTTGAGTAGATTTCTAGGAGAGTTTAGGTGCTTTTGAAGCGGTAATGGAGGACTGTTTTTGTCGGGTCTTGAATATAGCTTCAGATTTAGGTCAATATTTCATCCAATTTATTGGTAATGACATATATCTTCTCAAATTTGTTGCATTGTTTTTCTTTCTTGCTTCGTTTTTGCCTATTTTAAGTTATAGTATGACTATGCCCTTTCATGGTACGGTACCACGATGTTGATCAGTCCAATAAGGTAATAACCCTTATTTTTGCAATTAAATCTCAAAGCAAACAAATTTTGCTTCCACCTATCCTTAATTACGTAATTAAGCCTCAATTTAACCCAGTTTATCCTCAAATTGACCCTCCATTGCGAAAGAAAGAACAACAATGGTTAGATTGGTAATTCATGTTATTTTTTATTATTTTTTTTTTAGAGGATGCATTTGGATTTTATTATTTCGAATGCGACCCCTATGATTACGAAGCTTCATTTTTTTTCTCTGATGATGAGGTTTTGATTTCTCATCATAATGTAAATGAATGCCCTCTATTTGATGGGTTATGGAGCGCAATATCATTCATTATAAAGGGGTATGTTTTTTTATGAGATGAGATATCTATATTAATATAATTCAGTGTGTCAAAAAATAAAACAAAAACCAAAATATATCGATTCAGGTTTTCGCTTCCGCTTGATGGATTGAATTTGGGCTGTAAATTAATAACCTGTTCTTTCAAATGTTACACTCGCTATCTCATCAGGACTCTAATAAAACTACAAGGGTAAGTTTTGTAATTATGCACGCTTCAATTAGGATTTAATTTTTAAATCAAAATTAAGACTTACATTTCTTTAGGTTGATACATCGCTTAAGGACAACATTGAAAGGATCTTCTGACGATATTGGATGGTTACAAAAAACCAACGGGTTGCCACCCGTGGTGGACGGTACGAATCTGTTCCACGAGCTACTTAACGATGTCAGGTAAACCCTAGAAATTTTAGGGTTTATCTTTAGCATTCAACTCGTCAAATAATATCTGAATTAGTTTATTTATTCATCTTTTTTTTCAGAAATGGTGTGCATCAATTGCCAAATACACTCGTTTATCTTTTTATTCCTGGTGAGAATCATCTCTCTCCCTCTCTCTCTCTCTAGTTATTCTCTCTCTCTCTCTCTCTCTCTCTTATTTAATTTACATGACAGGCCTTTTTAGCAACCATAGCCCATTATATTTCGTGAGTACAAAAAGGATATTCTCCAAAATGGGTCTCACATGTCACATTGCAAAAATACACAGCGAGGCCTCGGTGGAGAAAAATGCATGGGAACTAAAAGAATACATAGAGGAGTTGTATTGGGGATCTGGTAAAAAAAGAATAATGCTTTTAGGACATAGTAAAGGCGGTATCGACGCAGCTGCAGCCCTTTCGATGTACTGGTACGACTTGAAAGATAAAGTAGCCGGCTTAGCACTGGTACAGAGTCCTTATGGCGGTACGCCCATCGCTTCTGATATTGTCCGACAAGGTCAAATTGCAGATAAGGAGGCGAGAAGAGTTATGGAATTTATCATCTGTAAATTAATCAAGGTTTTTACACTTGTTAATAATATTTGCCTCTTCATTTAATTTTTAATTTTTAATATTTTTTTGAAAGGGTGACATTAGAGCATTGGAAGATCTTACGTATGAAAAACGAAAGGACTTCATTTCGAAGCATCGCCTTATGGCCGAAGAATTACCGATTATATCTTTTCACACCGAGGCCAGCTCAGCGCCCAGCGTACTCGCTACAATGTCTCATATCGCTCATTATGAGCTCCCGTGGCTCCCTTTACCACACTTCCTAGCTGAACTAGACGAGTCTTATATGGCTCGGAAGGTTCCGGTGGTCATACCTCTTTCCGCTGCAATGGCCATTAGTGCTCTCCACTTGCGGTTTGTTATTTATCACGCCATTGTATTGTTTCTCTATTATTGTATTTTGGTATAATAAAGTTTAAATATTTTTTGTAGGTTGAGGTATGGTGAAAAAAGCGATGGTTTGGTTACGAGACGGGATGCGGAAGTTCCGGGGTCGGTAGTCGTGAGGTTAGAGAGGAAATTGGATCATGCGTGGATGGTTTATTCTTCCATGAAGGAGGAAGCTATCGAGCCCGATGCGACTCAGATGTGCGAGGCTCTTCTTACCATGCTTCTTCACATTGGAAAAAAAATTCGTTAGGTCTTCAATGTGTGTTTGATTGTATGTTTTTTTTGTCTTTTCAATTTTCATCATATTGTCATCTCTTTCAAACATTTGAATTTGTAATGATATCTACTCCAATTTTTTTAATTATAGATGCATTATGTAATGTAATTTTAGGCAAAGTGCAAATTAAAAAAGAAAAGAAGAACAAAATGGTGATTTGATTCTTAATTATATGCTATTTTTTTCAAACTAATTGTATATGCATAATTGATGTGTTAATCCAATAAATTTTTTCAGATTTCCTAGGTACAACTTAATTAATTAATATTGCTTCTGTACTGAAATGAAGCAAAATCAAAGTCCTGATATTTGTTTAGACAAGCTTGAATAGTTTAGTTATCTTCCAAGTATGGACAATCTCGGCCCCTGATCCGATACTTATCGCAATGGAAATGCAGAAGCCAAGGACCTTTAGAAGTTGCAATAAGATCCATTTTCGTTGACCCCGTTCAATTTTGTTTTGAGCAATGTGCATGGATATTGGGAAATAGACTGTCAGAGGGAAAAAGGTCATCGCGCCGAGCATGCCCAAAATGGAGTTGAAGAACGGGATTGCCATGGCAATCGAGGTCGTTATGATGACTATGGGCGACCGCAGAGTGAACCTCATAGGGATGAATTTCAGTGTTCCCCACTCGGACGCGGTGTATGGGATTTTGTATGTGTAAACTAGGTTCACAAAGTCGGACTCGGGCCATAGTTTGACGATTAGTCTCTCCAAATTGGCAAATACTGGTTGAGCACACATCTGCACCAACAATTAGAGAATTAAGAATAAAAGTTTTGATAATGGTAGATAACCAAGAGATTACTTGATAAGCGCCGAAAAGATGGATGACGATGCAAATATTGCCGATGTCCACTAGCCAGAAAGGCTCGAAGAACCCAAATCCAGTCAGAATGTTACCAGGCACATCATTTCCAAATGCCGCAAAACCCAAGCTTCCGATTGAGAGATACAATATGGTCGTCATGCTCACCCCTAATATCGTCGCCTTCTTCATTGTTTTATTCTCTGATGGTGGCGCTTTCAATGTATCCTATATAAATATATGGGTCATAATAATGCACACAAAATATATTAAAAAAAATAGACGGACGATATACCTGCGTCTCAATAAGAATTTCAGCAAAAGCATATGCGAAAGACATGTTGCCTAAAGCCTGCAACGAAAGGAAGGCTTTTTTAGTCGGAGGCAAGCCGGGAACACCGGTTATCCCGCCTCTTAGGTATCCGTGCGAGACGACTTTGGCAAATGAAAGCCCGAAACTGACAAACGAGTACGTGCATGACATCGCAGCGGCTACACATTGGAACCATCTCATATTCTCCAAGCTTGGGATTTGAGACGCGAGAAGCTGGGCAAAACCGAATACTATTGCTAGAAGCGGTCCTAGCCCTTCACATTCTGCCTCGTGCCCTTTATTATGAAAGCAGTTTGAGCGGCTTATAGCGCTGTAAAATGAAAATATATACAATGTTAAATAAATGGAATAATTAAGATCAATTAGAAGATCATTTATATATACTAATTACTCACTTCATGCTTATGGCCGACGTGACCGTGTAGCTCACCATACCGCCCCACAAGCTCGCAGTTTGTGCAAAAGCACACAACTTAACCTCCATGGGACCTAACATTTAAATTTAAACAACTATTAATTAAACCAGTTTATTCATGAAATATCGTTTGCGAATTCCATACTGAGGTATGATTTGACTGCATCGATATAACTCCGGTTCCTCGATCCTGTGACGGGATCGGGTGCTCGGTAGCAATCAGCGAGCATTCCGGCAGTGTAGTAACTGATTGATGCGAATACGCATAGAGCAATGGGCCCACCGATCCAGCCCAATACTGACATGCACCATGGGAGTGCTAGAACACTACATCCAATCATTGCTGTTATCAGATATGCTCCAGCAGTCCATAGTGTGCCTAGATACAAATATATATAATTAATTGATTGCAAAATCATTTAAGATACATACATAGTATTGAATTGATTAGACCAAACTATGCATTTATTTTATATAAAAAACCTGTGCAACATTTTATAAAATATATATTTAATCATGCTTGATTAAGCTTAATTTTGAGATGGAGGGTTCAAACTTCAGGTGGAAGAATGGAAGATGTGTTTCAGTTATAGTTGGATAAAGACTCGTATCAAAAGTTTGGTGTGTGAAGATCTTGATTCGACCAAACTGTACATATAAACTTATAAATTACATGAATTACACAAAGGGTTTCCACATTGCAATGATTCTTTCAATTATTCAACTGACTGAGATCTAATTTTAAACCCATTAGAAAATGATGAAAAACATTCATGAACTTTATGGACACGACGAAATTTGACTTGATTCTTTCAATTTCGCGAAATCAACAACTGCAATGATATAGATAATTAACAATAGAAAGAATAATTTATCGGTCTTCTAAATTAAAGCATAGTGTACCCGATTTCTCGGAGTCACCTGCAAAGAAAATGACATACTGACCAAGATAAGTAAATACGTAATTTGTAGTGCATTTGATCTTTTACATATCCACAATTCCACATATTAGGTATAATTTATAAATGAAAGTGATGTATATGTTAAACCATACGCATTTCTATATGATATTTGAAAAATAATGAGATTTCTAAGAAAATAATCAATATTAATTGTGTTGTGTACATAAAATCTAGATAATGTAACATAGAACACGATCGATCGATCGAATGCAATACAGAATAATTATTAAATTATTAATACCTCTGCGCTGATACTCTCCTGACTCGATATCTTCGGCATCCACTTCTGGCCTCGTCATCTTATCAGAATGCTTGAGGGGACTTGGGGGAATTAACCAATGAGAGTTTATGTGGGATCGAATGAGAACTGGAATTGAATTGAGTAAATTGGTTGACAAAGCTTATCGAATTCGAGAATCAAGAATCGAGAATTAATGTCAATTTAGAAAATATTGTAAGGGTTTGGAAGCTGGCCTATTTATACATGCATGGTGGTAGAAGAGGACGTTTTGTCTGTTAACTTTAGGAAATAACAAAATATCACTTAACACCCCTTCTAAAATTTAAAATATTAGGTATACCCCTTTCAGAAAATTGTGAATGTATATCATATATAATGTTGTAGATATATTTATGATATAAAAAATATATTAAGATCAATCTTTCTAAATCTGAGTTCAGTTTTTTCAACCGAGTTACTTATTTTGGAAATGAAGTTTTTTTTATTGAGTTGTCATTTAACGTTAGATTTTTTCCCTGAATTAAATGCTTTATTTTTAGATGTAAGTTCTTCAATATCATATCAACAATATTAGGCACCCCGCTTAATTACCCCGCAATATCCCCCGCAATTGTTAATTAGGAAATTAAATGTTTTTATTACATGCCTAATTAGTACATGTGGGGTATATGCGTGTTTACTTTGCGTGGTGCGTAGTATAATTCATATCATATTGTCCGGCTATAATGGACTCCTTTGTTTTTGATAATTAGTTGGCTCATGTGGAAAAATTAAGAATAACTAATTAACCGGAACATTTGAATTCGAAATATTACAAGACGAATAACTGTAAATAAACTCAAATTTAGTTTAATTGAAATTTTGGAATCTACTAAATACCATGTACACACTGTCTGCTTAATTTTCAAACCGATACAATTTAATTGACAAATTTATTTTGAGTGAAAAAAATAAATGTATCTATATATATGATCAAGAAAATGGTTAAGAACTCCTTATTCTTGTATAAAATGTTTTTCATTTTGTACCATAAATATATTCTTTTCTCATGATATATAATTTCCTTTTAGTTTTTGTACCCATATATACCCTTTTTTTTTTTTCTTTTTTGAAAAAAATATATACTCTTTGAGAAATTATATACGAGGTTTAAATAAATGATATAAAAGGAACATATACGAGGTAAAAAAGTATTTTATGGGAATAAATTAGTATATACAAGTTAAGATATATATGGGAAAGTTTTATATAAAAAAATAAAGGGTGGCTCTATTGTAAAAGCTAATATGACTTAATTAAGAACGATTTTAAATTTTTTTCATCAAATGACCATTATGTTCATATAAATGATGATTGATATTTATTACATGTATCAATTAGTACAATTATCTTCCATAAATGTATAATGGAATTGAAAAATGTAATAATGACATGTCTTAATAATAATAATAATAATAATAATAAGAAGACAATTTTTACATATACGAAGACTAAATATTATTTTTTAGATGAAGATTTAAAATCATGGACATCATTAAGATAAAAAAAAAGGGTATGTGTGAATAGTTTGACGTATTTATATTTTTATATTTATTATATTTGATTTTTCATAATATTAAAGAAAAATATTTTTGCATGATCGAGGGAAGATAATAACACTAATATATGAGTGTAATAAATAACAACCAAAATAAATAAGGGTATAAAGATCATTTGTTAGCAAAAAAATTAAATTGTTCTTATTTAGGTCATGTTAGTTCTTGCAATAACACTATCCAAAATAAAATGAATATATAAGGCTCATAGAATAGGCATACATAGTTAAACAAACGTAGAATGTGTTTGGATCGCAGTTATGTGTGATCATCATGGTAATGACATTTCTTGTGTTACTAATGTGAATCGCATTTCCATATCATTGTAAATATTATTGATTAGTTTGAAAACTTAGATTCATAGGAATGTAAATATTTTCTTAATTTATTTATTTATGAAATTATCATATCATTGTTATTGGTTTAAAAACTTAGATTCCTTGAAATGTATTATTTTTTTAATTTATTCATTTATGAAATGATCGTTATATTCTCGTGATTTATGAAATCAATTATATGTTTTAGCTAACTACACTATTCAATATATTGTTTATATCTTTTTAGTTCCAATTCGCACAATTTTAAATTTTATTTAAAATCATTTATACTTATTTTGTAAATTAAATTTAATTGTAATTTAATAATAAATAGGATGATATTATTATATTATATTTAATTGATATATTATTTCTCTTAAATAAATATAATGGCTATTTCAATTACTAATATAATTATCTAATTACATTCAATTAACAAATGGAAAAAAAAAATTCAAATACTAAATACTATAATAAATGAGATTAATTCAGTAAATTATTTGAGAATGTAAACTTACTATGTAAACTCAAAACATATAAATGTCATCATTCTCATGATAATTCAATTTTGCATATAGAGACATGAGTATAAGCTATTATAAATTTATGGGTGGGCAAATGGTTTGATTTATTTGGGAACTGAACCGAACCAGTCGAATTCGGTTTAATCGGTTCGGTTTTTCGATTCATTCGGTTCGGTTCGGTTCAAAAATTGATATTATTCGGTTTATTCGGTTCGGTTTTGGTATTTTTAAAACCGATTAAACCGAACCGACCGAATTAGTATGATTTTTCATGTTTTTATTATGTATATTTAAAAAAATATATATTTCATATTGTAAAATTATAAATAATAAAAAAATATTTTATATGATTTGTTTTTATATTTTTTTTTTGCAAAATAAAATTTGAATTTTATCATTATAAAGCTTCTTATTCGGTTCAACCGAACAAACCGAATAAGAAATTCGGTTTAATGGGTTCGGTTTTAAATCAGTTCAAATTTTATTTGGTTCGGTTCGGTCTGAATCTAATTCGGTTCGGTTTGATTCGGTTCGATTCAACCGAATACCCACCCCTATTTATGTATACAACTATGACATGAGAATATTTAGGCAAATCGAAAATTCACCCGATAGAACGGCCACGGTAGCGGCGGGACGAAGCAATAAGATCGATGAAGATTGCGAATTAGGAACCACATTTCATAGATGACATACAAGTTGAAGTAGTTGTATCCACTCTTGTACATATTGTTTATTAAAGTAATTAATACAATCCCTTAAGATTATTAGTTGGTATTGGTGACATTGGTAGGAATTTTTTTAAATAAACCAACACAAACAATTTTGTAAATTATTACTTATTTATCCGATATCAATTCATTAATACGAAAGCAATATTTTTAATAATTTTTAATGAAATATTCACAAATAAAACATCGTCTCAAATAAATTCAATACTAATCAGATAAAGCATCCAATAAGACTGATACAAAATTACGAAGCTATTAGTAGCTAATGATAACAAAACAAACAAAAATAAAGCAAAATTTAAAATTCAATAACCTGGAGAATACAAAAAAAAAGTTGGAACTTGTTCTTTCTTTAAAACTGAGTTAAATACTCGATTTCAATTTCTATTGACAATTAACCAGAAATAACCATCGTGATATACGAAACAAAAATCCAAAAAAAAAAAGATAAAAGCTAAACCATATACTTCATTGTAAATTGCAATAGAGAAAAGGAAATGTACACCTATATTCAATTATTCACCGAATGATCGACAAATCGATCCATATAAACCGTTCATATCGATCTAAACTTGATCCTCTGCGTGCTGAAATCTCGCACTGGGTTTATACGTGGTGCGTGGATTTTGAACTATAACAAGTACAGGATCCATTGATGTACTGAAATTCTTAGAACTGGTTCTCTGCAATTAAAAAATTAATAAAACATTTAATTTTTATCTAAAAAGTTATTGTCTTGAAATTTCAGTTATTTGATTTAACTGAATGGTGACTTTGGCTTAAACAGGGTGCTTTTCGGAATATCAGAAAAAGAAAGGGCTTACTTGTAAAAAGTATATACAGTGATTTTGAAGTAAAGAAAATAGAGAAAGTAGTTGAACTTACTACACCAACATGCCATTCTTGAGATATTAGCTCTTTGAACTCTGCTGCATCCACTTCCTGAAAATATTTTATATTTTATCATACATATCACATATACCCCTTCAAAATGTGAAATATCATGGATACCCCATCAAAACATATGAAATATCAACAATACCCCTTTTATTGTGGGTACACATGAAATTATGCCAAACATGAAAAATAAAAGCAAGCATATATACCACACTATAAACTGGAGGTACAGAAATTTCCCAGCTGGACTTTGAAACCGGCATGACTGAGAAATGCACTAATGCTTCTGGTATTCTAAAATTCCATCTGAAATAATTAAAAATGTTTAATATTTTCCAAAATATATAAATATTGCTCATATTCTAATGAAAGTATACATCATGAACATACCCAATGTACAAAAAGATACAAAATTGCACCCATTCTCGTACCAACAATCGAAACCAATAATTATCTGGCGTGTCGTCAGTATTTATATTAATCTGCATCCATAAAAAAAAGTTAATTTTTAGCATTTAAATTAGAAAATTAATAAAATTGTATTATCTTACCAGAATGTATACGACAGCGACAATCTGCATTGTCCCTTGGAATCTCCTATTTAACCACAAAATTAATCTATTAAACATTATATATGTAAATATTTATTTTTATTAAGTTAAGAGAGCTTACTTGAACATGGTGTATTTTGTGTTCAGAGCGCCATGCATGGAGTGAAAATCTTCATCCTCTATGAAGTTCAGTTGCTCGCGAAGAACCATTAAATTATCAGCAATGCGGCGAAATATCACATAAAAGGACACCAAGTAACTCGCGAGTAGAAATACCTAATTAACGTTGCAAAGATAAATAATTAATTAATTAATTACTAAAAAGAGCAAATAGATGGAATGCGAAACGTACGGTGAAATAGGGAAGGGCGGCCTTGTAGCCGATGAGAGTCAAGTAGAGGAGCGATCCCAAAGCGGCGGTGGTTCTGCGCTCGCGGAGAGAAATTCGCTGGCACGTGATGCAGTAACCGTGAGAGATGAGCATGAACGACACGAACGAGGCCGTTTGGAATAGAATCCCCGTCACGTAAACCCCGAATGACATCCATAGCGAACACACCTCCAAATTTATGCACGAATACCTGCCACGTAACCGAATTGACCTTACGAACTGAATTTCGTTCAGAATTGTAAATTAATTTGATTTCGAATAAGATTTTTACCAAAAAGAAAATGAAAGAGCCAGTTGCAAGGTTTTGATCAGGGGAACTAGGGAAAGCATCCACTGCAAATTATTAGCCTGCCAAATAAAGTTGACGGTTTTAAATCAATTTCCAAAAGAAACGTTGTAGTTATTTCAAATTTTGAAAGTAACGCCTAATCATTCAAAATCAATCATAGCCATGACATGACTAACAAATTGTGTAAAAGTGACTTTTTAGACTACAGAAAGCTGCATCGTCGTCACTCTCAAGAGTTAAATTGGACCATTGTTTTCAATTGTTAAAGACTCAACCAAGATAATTTGTAAAGAAACACAAATTTTGAATTCGAAGAGCAAGAAATTGATTGAAAATAAACCTGGAAATGGCGATTTCTCCATGTATTGAATCCCCAAGAAAAACCAGAGACGGCCCAAATAGCAAGAAACGCCAAGTAAACTGAGGGAAGTGGCCGGTACGAATCTTCCAACCCAAATTGATCCGACGATGAAGAAGAAGAGGAAGAGGAATTCAAATTCAAATTCATATTTCTTGTACAAAAAAAAACTGAAGTTAATCGAGAGAAAATAGAGACTAAATAGGCGGGACTTCCGCTTCCACTCCGTAAACTCTGTTATTTTCTTCTCCAGTTCATCCGCCCACTGGACTGTCCTTAGGAGGAGATAAAAGAAATGGAGGGATCCGGTTGAGTGGAGAAAGGAGATAGAGTGGGAGGGACAATGCGCTTTTTTCTCACCAGAACCGTTAAAGGAGTAGGAGTGGTTAGGTTTGTTTGGTAAAATCATCAAATGAATGCTACGCCATTTCACATTTGTGACTGTGGAAATTACTTTTTTGCCCTCATACACTTTGCTTGTAGATTTTATTCTAGTATGCATGAACAAGACATTGAGAATGTGTGAATAAGTAAATAAAAACTTCAATTGCATTTGTAGTTTTTTCTGTTGAAAGAATAAAATATTAACAGATTATTAGGAAAATGATTAATTTAAAACTAAACTTCAATAATGTAGAAAATGTAATAGTATAGTTTGGTTATATTATATGTCCAAAAAGTTTTCTCAAAAAAATAGTAATAATGTACTTTAAAATCATCATGAACTAATAATGTCCCAATAAATAACAATCGTCACAAACGAGAATAAAATGTTGATTGGAGGAGGTGGTAGAACTAGTGAAACTTGATAGGCCATTCCGAAAAGAAGAAATAAAAAATGCTATAAGCCAAATAAAAAAGAGAAAAGCCACAGGACCGGACGGACTACCGGCCGAATACTCAAAGAAATTTTGGGACACGTTGAAAATGGACTTTCAACAAATTCTCGAACACTTCCAAAAAAACAAACTTGATCTTTGGAGAATAAATCAAGCAAATATTACTCTAGTACCCAAATTACAAGAGGCCACCAAAATAGAAGAGTTCCGTCCAATTAGTGTCATCAATACGCCCATCAAACTAATAACGAAAATACTAGCCGCAAGATTAGGACCAATAATGGGAAAACTAGTCCACAAAAATCAATCGGCTTTCATAAAAGGAAGATCCTCAACGGACTCATTTCTCGTAGCACGAGAATTATTGAATTACTACAAAAAAAAAACAAAATCCCGACCGTGGTGATGAAAATAGATATAAAAAAAACCTTCGACAATGTATCGTGGGAATTCATGATAAAGTTATTGGAAGCCAAAGGGTTCCCGAATAAGTGGAACATTTGGATAAAAAACTTGCTAATCTCTTCATCATCGGCAATAAAATTAAACGCACAAGTCTCACCATATTTTTTCCACCAAAAAAGACTAAGACAAGGAGACCCATTATCTCCTCTACTATTTGATTTGGCAATAAACCTTCTTCAAGATATTATAGAAAAAATAAAGCCAATGTTACAAGCTTCCTCAAGAATAAAAACGCAATTACTACAATACGCGGATGATACATTGATAATGGTTGAGGCGGATCCAAAAAATCTCAAGATAATAGCAAAAGCGTTGGAACTATTCACCGAAATAACGGGACTAGAAATAAATTGGAATAAGACAAGTTTTTCAATGATTAACATCCCGGACCATCTATCTCAAACGATTTCCGACATAGTAAAATGTCAAAAGAAAGACCTTCCCTTCAAGTATCTTGGACTCCCTTTAACCTCCAAAAAAACGAGAAAAGTGTTATTCCTTCCGTTAATAAAAAAAATACAAGACAAAGTGGCTTCATGAAAGGGGAAGATGCTCTCAATGGGGGACGCCTAACATTGGCACAAACGACTCTTGCCTCAATCCCAACCCATCACATGCAAGTAACGCAAATATCAAAAGGGACTAATAAAGAAATAGAAAAGACAATTTGAGGGTTTCTTTGGAAAGGAGCGGGAAAATGCAACCCGGGTAATTGCTTGGTTAATTGGGACACAGTAACACTACCAAAAAAGAACGGAGGGCTAGGGCTCCCCAACATGAAAATAAAAAACGACACACTATTAATGAAATGTCTATGAAAAATAGATAAAGAAAAAGAAAGTACATGGGCTACAACTCTTAAAGAATTATATAGAATAAACCAAGCAATAGATATAAAAGAAATACCAATTTCCAAAAGTTCCATGTTCTTAAAGGAACTAGTCAAATATCTACCCACCTACACGGCCGCGGTAGAAATTAACCAAGAAAATGACGAGGCGAGATTCAAGTGGGATAAAAAAGGAACATACACATCAAAGGCAATGTACACATTCCTAAGAGATCCCGGAATGAGAGTCGAATGGAGTGAATATTTATGGAAGATGAAAATACCTCCAAAAATAAAGACCTTCTTATGGCTTGCAATATTGAAAGGATTGAACACGGCGGATATACTACAAAAAAAAAGGTTGGCCAAACCAACATTTATGTCACCTATGCAACGCACATGATGAAACCGCCGAACACATCATAACCGAATGCGCTTACACAAAAGAAGTTTGGAGGGTGGTAGAAACACAAATGAGTATTCAACCAACTTTCGTTGCGTCGCGAGACTAAAAAACAATATGGACTACCAACCGAAAATCTAGAAACAAAGACAAAAAGAAGGAATGGGATATGATTTGGGCGGCAATTGCTTGGACAACATGGTGTAGGATTACGCACACGTTTATCAAAGTGTGCAGCGGAATTATTCTCGCATGCGTAACCTAATTCTACCGGGATCACGCCCGAAAATCAACGAAAAAGGAAGAGTTGGAGATAATTACCTCGTACAAGTTAGTACGTGTCGATTACTTCTCCAAATCCGTGAACCTTCTCCAAGGAATGCTCGTGCAGTCCCTCTACTCGTGTCCACCTCGATTTCGACCGATCGGAAATCGCCAACGCCGTTCTAGTCGACGTTACGATTGAATCTCTCAAATCCTTTGCTCAATTCTCCCTCTCAATTTAGCCCAGATCTAATCTGAAATTTCTGTCGAAGAAGAGAGAGAAAAGACGGCTCAAAAACCTTAGAAAAAACTTAGGTCAAAAACGAAATCAGAATTCTATATATATATAAGAATTCAGTCCGTTCGAACGCACCTAAATGGTTCGTTCGAACGAACCCAGTTCGTTCGAACGCACTTCAGTAGTTCATTCGAACGAACCCAGATCTGACTGTCACGAATAAGTCCGTTCGAACGCACTTATATAGTTCGTTCGAACGAACCTAATTCTGACTGCAGAATTGCCTATTTATATAAATTCTTCCAAGTTAATTCTTAAGCCATATTTTCTTTCAAACTCCCTCTTGGATTAAGACTTAATCAATTTGGCCATATGTCCAACATATGTCGTAAGATCTAATCTCACGTGATTCCATTTTGTTTGTCCAACAAACGTATTGGTGAGCATTATCTTGAGAATCCGATATGTTACGAAATCTTGGTGTGACCTTGTAGGTTCGTCTAAGACTGGCAGTGGATATGGCAGCAATCCACAAGGTATTGCGAGCACTAGACTGCCGTTAATACCTACCCAGAATTAGCACGAAAAAGGCGGAGAACAACTTTATGAACATGCAGTACATCTTCATACCTAGCTCAGATAAGTGTTACTAGTCCTCTTGTTCGCGATATCTTCCGATCAAAAGGGTCACGGTGAAGCGTAAGACTTCAAGTCATCCCCTTTTCTTTTTGATCATATACACTATTTCTCGATAAGAATTAGATTGATAATAACAATGCGAACTCTACTGAGTTCCATCGAGCTTGGCCAAGCATTTCATCAATCTCAATGCAATCGAGGGGCCCGAGAGATATCTCCCTCTATCCTTTTTCAAGGTTAGAAAGGAACAATTCCTATCTTGCAATCTCACATCCTTTGCCTATGCTAAAAACAATACCCAATAGTAATCTCTGCTACACAGTTACGCGTAGGGTTAATTATATCAAAGCATTGTCTTTTCACCTACTAGGTATCCGTGAGATCACTCAAGTATGAAGAACTAAAACGCACTATCTGGATATGAGTTCATCTCCAATGACTCTAACCATGTTACAAACTCATATAGTGGTCAGTCCAATATACGACGCCGCGTATATCCATATTCTAGAATCGACACTACCGTTCCAGATCAGTAAAACCTGATCATCTCATCTACGAATATGCCAGTGTATGCAAAAGTCTCCATTCTGTGAATGGACTACCTGGTTCAAACCTATGAACAACTTTATACACGAGGGACGTTTTAGAATTATATTCATTCCGTTTAGCGGTTTTACTATCATTTAATTGACGAATCAATATGCCAAACTATGGACATGCAACATATTATTCTCAATTGACTCGATGCACTAAACTAGAATAAAATTCAAGGTCTATCCGATTATTATAATCGAATAACCTTTCACACACTTTCTTGTTATTTAAAAATTTTGAAATATGAAGGTTTAGGTCATATAATGAATAATAATATAAATATCTGTCTCATAAACAAATACAATCTCAATAACACGCCTAGGGCATAATAAATATTCTCCCACTTGCACTAGGCAAATCGAATCCCCTTATGCAATAAGAAACATAAATAAAACACCCAATCTAACACTACGATAGATATCCCAATCATATCGCCCTAGCATGTTGCTCATGCTTGGCACGTGATAGTGGCTTCGTAAATGGATCGGCCACGTTATCATCAGTAGGTATCTTCATTATTTTCACGTCACCTCTATTCGTAATCTCACGAATCAAGTGGTAACGCCGGAGTGCATGCTTGGACCTGTGATGCGCTCGCGGTTCCTTGGATTGTGCTATTGCTCCGTTATTATCACAATACACATCCATGGGACTCGAGATGCTTGGCATAACTCCAAGTTCCATCACGAACAGTCGTAGCCAGACAGCCTCCTTTGCGGCTTCCGAAGCCGCGATGTATTCCGCTTCAGTTGTAGAATCAGCCACCGTCTTCTGTTTGGAGCTTTTCCAAACAACAGCTCCTCCATTGAGCGTGAAGACGTAACCAATTTGAGATTGGAAATCGTCCGGGCAAGTTTGGAAACTAGCATCTGTATATCCTTGGATAACCAGATCACTTTCCGCACCACCATAGACAAGAAACATATCTTTAGTATTCCTGAGATACTTAAGAATGCTCTTGACTGCGGACCAGTGAACTTCCCCGGGATCAGACTGATAGCGGGAAGTCACACTCAACGCATATGCAACATCTGGTCTAGTACATATCATGGCATACATGATCGATCATATAGCCGAAGCGTATGGGATCCGACTCATTCGCTCACGTTCAGCGTACGTTGAAGGACACTGAGCCTTAGTGAGAGCGATGCCATGTGACATTGGCAGAAATCCTTTCTTGGATTGCTCCATGTGAAACCTAGTTATCACTTTGTCAATATATGTACTTTGACTTAGTCCGAGAAGTCTCCTCGATCTATCTCTATAGATCTTTACGCCTAAAATATAGGCGGCTTCTCCTAAGTCCTTCATTGCGAATTGACTACCCAAATATGCCTTAACCTGGTTAAGCATTGGGATGTCATTTCCAATGAGTAAGATGTCGTCCACGTACAAGATAAGGAATACGACCGAACTCCCACTGAATTTCTTGTATACACAAGGTTCCTCGATATTTTGAATGAAATCATACTTTGCGATGACCTCATCGAATCGTATGTTCCACGCACGAGATGCTTGTTTTAATCCATAAATGGATTTCACAAGCTTGCACACTTTATTTGTATTCTTTGGATCGACAAAACCATCGGGTTGTGTCATATACACATCCTCGGTACGGTTCCCGTTAAGGAAAGCGGTTTTGACATCCATCTGCCATATCTCATAATCGTGATATGCAGCTATTGCTAGAAGAATGCTAATACTTTTAAACATGGCTACTGGAGAAAACGTTTCATCATAGTCTATGCCATGAATTTGCTTGAAACATTTCGCCACCAGTCTTGCTTTAAAATTGTGTACATTACCATCCATGTCGGTTTTCTTCTTGAAAACCCATTTGCACCCAACGGTCTTAGCACCATTAGGTAGATCAATAAGATTCCAAACCTTATTATCATACATGGACTGGATCTCGGTTTTCATGGCTTCTTGCCATTTCGAGGAATCCAGGCTAGACATAGCACCTTTGTAGGAGGTTGGCTCATCATCTAGAGTCAACTCATCATCGTCATTACTAATGAGAAATCCATATCTCTCAGGTTCTTGACGATTCCTACCAGATCTACGTACAACTTGTGTACTAGATTCTGGTTCACCATCCAATGGTAACTCAGAATCTTGTTCCAAATCAACTTGTTCATTTTGTGGTTCTCGAATTTCTTCGAGATCAATTTTACTCTCACTGGCTTGACGATCTAGGAATTTCTTCTCTAAGAAGTGTCCTCGTCGAGCCACGATAACCTTGTTTTCACCAGGCAAGTAAAACTAGTATCCTTTTGTTTCTTGAGGATACCCCACAAATAAACACTTGTCTGATCTTGGTTCGAGTTTTTCCGTCAATAATATTTTGACGTATGCCTCGCAACCCCAAATCTTAAGATAAGACAATGATGGCACCATGCCATGCCATAATTCATATGGTGTCTTTTCAACCGATTTGGACGGAACTCTATTCAGTATATGAGCGGCCGTTTGAAGCGCGAAACCCCAAAATGACTTTGGCAAATCCGTTCGACTCATCATCGAGCGAACCATGTCTAACAAGGTCCGATTCCTACTCTCGGACACTCCATTCCATTAGGGTGTACCGGGTGGAGTCCATTGTGATACTATACCACAATCTCGAAGATAGTCGTCAAACTCATAGCTCAAATATTCGCCACCTCGATCCGATCGAATGGCTTTTACTTTCTTGCCCAGTTGAAGTTCTACTTCGTGTTGAAACTCTTTGAATTTCTCAAAAGTTTCACTTTTATGACGCATTAAGTATAGATAACCATATCTACTATAATCGTCAGTAAAAATCACAAAATAGCGATACCCATTTCTAGCCTCGACACTCATCGGTCCACATACATCGGAATGTATGAGGGCCAACACATCTTTCGATCTTTCTCCTTTCTTGGAGAAAGGTGTCTTTGTCATCTTACCCATCAAACAAGATTCGCAATTTTCTATTGACTCTAAGTCAAAAGAATCTAGCACTCCATCCTTTTGGAGTCTAGCAATGCGTTTCTCGTTTATGTGTCTGAGACGACAATGGCATGAGTATGTTTCATTAGTTTGAGTAGTATTTATGTTATAAATGGACTGATTCTTGTTGTTATTTTCTAAATCCAAGACATATAGACCATTCTCAACTAGAACATTACTAAAGAAAATGTCATTCTTGCGAATAAAACAATCATTAGTACCAATAACTAATTCATATCCATCCGCAATAAGTCTCGAAACAGAAATAATACTCCTACTCAAAGTAGGTACATAACAACAATTATCCAAAACTAAAATAAGTCCATTTGGCAAAGTTAAATCATACGTCCCTTCGGCTAATGCTGCTACTCGAGCTCCATTCCCGACGCGTAAATCAACTTCGCCTCGAATCAATGATCTTCTACTTCTTAGGCCCTGCATATTATTACAAATATGAGTCCCACATCCAGTGTCTAACACCAATGATGATGAAGTAAAGAAATAAGAATCGATAACAGAAATACTTGATGCCGGTGTGTCCAAGGAAGCGGTCTTTTGCTTGCTCTCCCTCAGGAAGATCTCCCAATCACGCTTCCAATGCCCCTCCTTGAGGCAGTGGAAACACTTCTTGTCGAACCCAGTTCGTTCGAACGCACTTCAGTAGTTCGTTCGAACGAACCCAGATCTGACTGTCACGAATAAGTCCGTTCGAACGCACTTATATAGTTCGTTCGAACGCACTTATATAGTTCGTTCGAACGCACTTATATAGTTCGTTCGAACGCACCTAATTCTGACTGCAGAATTACCTATTTATATAAATTCTTCCAAGTTAATTCTTAAGCTATATTTTCTTTCACATGGAAGGAAAGAAACGCACGGATATTTCGAAACAAGAACAACACGGCGATGAACACCGCCAACAAAGCAATGGAGGAGCTAGAGCTATGGAGGACAATTCACACCCCAAATTAAAATGGAAAAGGGTGCGGCAACCCGCCAGTGTACAACTCGTATACCACATGCTCTTATATGATAATTCCACAAAAACATAAATACCACACAACTCGAAAACAACGACACACGCACATATATACATGCATCACCATAACATATACAAACGAACACAAAGAAACCTAGCGGAAGCTTATAAACACATATGCGACTTAAACAAACACAAAACTAAATAAGTCACAGCAACAAAAGGCTCACTGGCCAGAAACGGAAAAAAACTAATATACACAATATGAACGAAACCGTCGCACTCACACTCTAGACACCCCTGTCCCGGATAATCTGTCCACCGTACCTAGACTCAAAACATTCAAATAAAACGGTTAGTCACGAAAGTGACTAAGTGAGTGAGTTTTGAGCCTAGCTTATTAAGATTAACCTTACACATGGCTAGCCAAAACCTCGCTCGAAAATAATCAAATCATAAATCATATATGTATATAAATATTTCTCAAATACTTGCCCCGGATTTTTTCGAAATCAAAATCAATTACCTTCATATCTAATCATATACATACTACTAATGATTTTACCCGGGGTGAGGGCGCAAATAACTCTCGACTGAAGTGCCAACCCGCGCTGATAGCAAGTCGCACACGGGCTGGAACAAATTCAAAAGCTCGGGAAGCGCGAATTCCCTAAAATTGAGCTGACGACGGGATATCCATGCGCCATAGCCAGACCCCTCATGGGACTGGACTTTGCACTACATCAAGATTGCTACGCAATTCCCTCCAAAGAGCGTCACGGGGTCACGCGACACTACACCTAATAACAAACTAAAACATACCGGAGGAGCCGTGTAATGTTCACATATGACCCTCTTTCAAAACCGTAAGCCCGGCTTACGTTTTATCAAACTCAAATTCTACATACATATATATGATCAAATCTACATAATATACATTTTTTTGAGGTAACATGGTTTTTAAAACAAAATACGATTTTTAAAGCGAGAACCCTAGACTATCATGTAAGGTCTAGAAACGCTCGTAATTGGATTCTTAATAAGAGAAAAGTGAGAGTAGCACTCACCTAATGGAAAGAAACTCGACAAACAAGAGATAAATCGAAACGGCTCACAAGATGGACTGAAAATTGAGAAACTCGAAACTTGGATGGAATTCTCCTTTTGATCTTGCTAACTCGCACAACTCAACCTCCTGAAGATTATGGCACTTTTCGTTTTGCGAAATCTTCTATTTTCCTTGATTTCTCCTCTTTTTCTCTCTTCTTTTCTTAGGGTTTCATGAATGTTCAAGAGCCATGAATGAAAGAAAGTAAGGCTTATCCCCTGGTCTACCAAATATATAGTGGATGATGAGGTGGATAGGAACATTTCATACATACCCCTCTATTTTGACATAATTGCCAACCATCCAATTTACACCTATTTGAGGTTTATTTTGCAAACTCCCTATTTTGGATTATTAATGGTTTGCTCCTTTTGCAAATAAGACCCTATAATATATTTATTTAAATAACCCAAAATATGAAATTACGGTTATACCCTTTTGACAACTTTGACGCATAAGGAGTCGGTTTTGATCGTGGGAAGGTTATATTTAACATGGGTCTTATATTCTGAGAATTTAGGAATAATAATCTACAAATATCAAAACCCTATTTTTGATATTTATTACATGATTCCCCCCAGAAAGAAAGTTTAGTCCCTAAACTTGATATATAACCTTCATACGGAAAGAGACTTGGGTACTTCCTTCGTATTTCCTCCTCGCTCTCCCACGTTGCTTCGCGTTCGGTATGGTGACTCCATTGGACCTTCACGTATCTAACGATTTTAGTACGCAATATTTGTTCCCGAGAAGCAAGTATACGAATGGGGATCTCTTCATAGGTCAGGTCAGGTTCAAACCGAAGTTGGGAGAAAATATTTACGGACGGTGCGTTTGTCTCAGTAAATCATGATTTTTATAAATTTTAGAGCAAAAAAAACATGTGTGTCGTGTATGTCTAAAACACTTTATCTGTTCGAACCGTATAAAATTGTAAATTATAATGTATATTCAAATCAGGTCATCCAATTGGAAATGTCTGTTTCTTACAAAATTATTTAACCTCCTCAATTTTATTTAATTCATAATCTACAAAATCTGTCTATATTTGTAATGTTTGAGTTACTACAAATTGATCATTCAATTAATTACAAATAATTATTCGTATTTCGAATTTGTATTATGTACTTGTATATTGTACTTGCATTTGTATTCATATTTCGTCTATACATTTGTATTTGTATTTTTGTATTTTTGTATATGTATTTCGTAGTTTATATTGAGGTTAGTATTGGTATTTCATATTTGTGTTCCGTATATGTATTTGGTATTCTTATTTGTATTTGCATTCCATATGTGTTTTTGTATTTTTTTTAATTTGTATTTTGTATTTCGTAGTTCATATTGAAATTGGTATTGATGTTGGTATTTGTTTTCGTTTATGTTATGTATTTGTACTGATATTTCGTATTGGCAAATGCATTTCATATTTTTATTCCGTATTTGTATTTTATATTCGTATTTGTATTCACGTTTCATTTATGTTCGTATTTGTATCAATCACATATTACACGCTTCATAGTTTTTTGTCTCGGTTTTTGCGGACGCCGAAAGAAGTCTGTACTCTTCTGCTATCAGCTAGTCTGACTATCTCCATCATATAAGATATTAAACATGTGTGAATGAAAATTGGGTAAAGTGTTTGTTTATTTGTATATGAGATCGATTTTCGGAATTGTTCAATGGGTTCATATCTCCATGTATAAGGGAACAAACATTTTGATTTACTCCAAAATCTTAGCAATTCATGGTTTATTTCTTTCCGATCATTGATTCCAAATGCATACATTAATCGTCATGATGATTACAATAATGATTTTTGAATGGTGACGACAATAATGATAATGATCATGATATGTTATTGTTAATGGTGATGATGATGATATGTTTTATTTTATTTCAGATTTTCCGTTTAGTCATTTATGTTCTTATATGTTTTTAATTTTAATGAAAAAATCATCATTGATCTAAGCGATAAAAATAAGTGAATGAGAAATTATAAAATAGCGAATAAAGTAGATAAGAGAAGAATGTGTGAATAAGCAAATAAAAACTTGAAATGTGTAAATTTGTAACTTTTTTTTGGTTAAAAGAATAAAAAATGTATAGATTATTAGAAATATGATTAATTTAAAATTAAACTACAATAATGTAAAAATGTAATTGTGCAGTTTAGTTATATTATATGCTCATACAGTTTTCTCAACTTTGATATATAATATTGTGTTCATACTTTTGTACATACAAATATAATTGTATGTATCGAAATAAATATTTAACAAATTAGTTAAATGATCTATTATAAATTTATAATAAGGGATTTGCTATTGGAAAGCCACTAACCAGTTGATATTTTGACAATGTTATGGGTAACGTTACTAAAAAGTTATTCATAAAGATATATAGTATTTAAATAAGGTATATCAGTATATGCTATTAAGTAAAGATATACGGTTGTAAAAATCGATATAGATATAATAATATTCAAAAAATGTATAATTTGCTATTAAAATAAAATATATATACGAGACATTTCATAAAGATATATTTCTATTTAAAAAATATAATGATAAGGTAAAAATGCATATTGTTATTTGAAAAGATATATCACACATTTAAAAAAAATTAGGCCAAAAAAGTATCGCGATTAAAAATATATATCATGTATTTAAAAGATGTCTGGCATCTAAAAAATATATTTCGGAAGATATAAATTAAAACAAGTGTTGTGTTTCAAAATAATATATCACGCATCTAAAAATAAATAGCACATAACTAAAAAAAAGATATATTAAGCATCTATAAAAATATAATAATGTATAACAATAACATGTACTATATTTGACAAAATTATATTTCAATTAAAAAGGTTATAATTAAAGAAAATAAACAACAGAAAGAATATCATTTCTCTTGTAATATAAGCTACAACCTTAACTCAAGAAAATCATACTGCTTAAAACAAGCGGAATAAAATTGGATGCGCCAAAATTGTAAAAATTGGTAAAAATCAATATAAATCAACCAGGCTTTTGTGTACTCGCCACGAAAGTATCAATTCCTCCTAACTCGACAATCAATCACATATTACACGCGTCACAGTTTTTTGTCTCGGTTTTTGCGGACGCCGAAAGAAGTCTGTACTCTTCTGCTATCAGCTAGTCTGACTATCTCCACCATATAAGATATTAAACATGTGTGAATGAAAATTGGGTAAAGTGTTTGTTTATTTGTATATGAGATCGATTTTCGGAATTGTTCAATGGGTTCATATCTCCATGTATAAGGGAACAAACATTTTGATTTACTCCAAAATCTTAGCAATTCATGGTTTATTCAAAAATTATGAGGCAAAACATAACTTAAGATAAGTTTATTCGTTATGGGTCTTCGAAAATATTTTCGTAGAACGAAAATTTAAGCCTTCAAAAAGGGAACTACCCACATACTATTGTCATGACTACACATTCATTACACATGCGAGTTCCAAACTCATTTTAAACTTGCATTAACATTTTGAATTTAATATTTTGATGAATAAGATATTGTATTCACATTATAAAATTGATTTAATTTAATTTAATTTAATCGCATCTTATAGTTCATTATTTTGCTGTCAATCATGTTATTTAATTTAATCACATTTTATAGTTCATTATTTTGTTGTCAATCATGTTGCGATAACGTATTAATTACTCAATTTTGATTCTCATACTTCATCTTTTGTATTGTACCATGAATATATTGTTTCTTACCTAAAAGGCTCACAATCTCATGATATCTTTTAAGTTGCAGAGTTACTAATTCATGACCAGGCCCAATCATTTATTTTGTGAAGCCTGCGGTAAATTAATTTATTTTTCTAAAAATTGTACTTTCTAATGAATAATAAAGAGAATAAATGAATACTTATTACATCCGTGGACATATCTATCACGAAGTCAAGGTTTCATAAATTTATTTGATGTTTAGCTCTGATTTTTCAATGCTAGTTTTAAGAGAAATAATAGGGTGCATTTTCTTCAAATCATCATGACAATCAAAATCATAATCATAATAATAGAAATATTTTCAACCATACGTCGTCAAATTTTAGCTAAATTAATTTAATATGATCTCTGGGGGCATCTAGGAACTGAATGATTTGATCTGATATTTAATTTAACCAGATTTAGTTTCATAGTTTTAGTTTTGATTGAATTAAAAACGAAAATAAATTTATCTCAGTAATATTCAACATTTAATTAAACTAATTGTGCCACGATTTTTAATTCAAAAAAGTTGATATAAAATTTGGCTCAATTAAATATGAACATAAATCTAACAAACAAGACTAATTGAATTAACAAAAGAAAAATAAAAAGAAAAACATGAATGAATTATAAGTTATCAATTATTCCAAAAATTTAGAAAGAAAAACAAAATTAGGCATTCCATTCTACGATGTCCATATCATGGCATCTGTCATGCCTATAGAGTATAGACAGGACTATCATGTTCATGATATAGGACATATATTTAGCCTCACCACATTCTCAATGAAAATTTGGATGAATCATCAAGATTAATCCATCTCCTAATTAAATGACCAAAATATTAATTCAGATTCTAATTAAGTGATCATAATTAAATGATTATAATTAGTGGTCTAATTAACTGATGACCATAATTAAAAAGGTACAGTTGAAGGAGAAAATTGATGTCATTGAGACTTTAACCGAAGATGAGAAATCAAAAATGATATATCTACCGAATTGAATCACAGATTTAATCCCGATTGTATTATTAAGGAAATAATGGTGTGGGGCCCAGGTTGTATTATTTCCACAAATAATATTTCGGTAACCATTCGGTGATTTACTTTTGTAGATGTATCATTTTTTATGAGAAATATAATTTCCCTTTTGACTATTGTGTTATTACTAACTCTGTAATATCTATTATCCATTTGGACTAATAACTTATATATTGTAAAATATAGTGTAGATGATAGGGTAACCAATAATGCTCAACACATCCTTCTAAAGTCCTCCAACAAATCTGATGAGGTCATATTTATAGGCATATTATAGCTCTCATTTCGGCTCTTAGTTAATGATATCATTTCTGTTGATATCAAATTATTATTATTATTTTGAGGGAGAATCATAAACCACCAATCGTTCGTTATTGTAAATTTTTATTTTTATAAAATGTCAATGAGATTTGATTTCATAATTTTTTCAAAATATAATTTTATTGTGTTAAACATTCAACCAATTAAAATATGAGGTATACAAATATTATTAATTTTAATTTTATTATAATTGGTGAATCCGTGCAAAGGATGAATTGATACTCTTTGAAGATTATTGTTATTTTGTGAGCAATTGTGCAATGGAACAATCTGAGATGAATTGATTAGACTATTTAACTGAATCAATTCAACCAAACATTAATTTAAGTACTAATCAATCCAATTAACACTCCTCAATTGACATATTCATAACTTTTTTTCATATTTGTTAAGCGACATATATAAAACCACCATAAGGCCCATTGCTTTTTTTTCTACTACAATTTTATTTACACAAATTTATTATTTTATCTCACCTCTTTTAATAATTTAATCAGTCATTCATAATAATTACAAAATAAATTTCTCGTTATCATTTTATCAATTAATATTCCATATCAAACACAAACACTACTCAAAAGTCAAAAGTATGTTAAATTATGAATTGTACTACCAATTCAAACTCACAAAGCAAACAAACTTTTCTATATTTACACTTTATTTGTGCAATGAAATGATCTTTTGGACTTTGGAGTTTGGAGATAAATTGTCATCGTTATTTTCACTTGCTCTTCCAATCTATGAGAAAACCAAGATTTAGTAACACTAGGAGAATACTCGCGCTACGCGACGAGCATGTAAATTATTTTTTCATTGTAATACAATTCTATATTTGTATGATAATATTAATAATATCATCTTAAAATAAAATTATTTGAATTCATTTATCTATGATTATTCATATGTTTTACAATTATTTTACATTATAATAACAAAAAAATCCAGTTTTTTAATCAAATAATAATATTTATATTAATGTCATTATATAAGAATATATAAGAATAAGATATAATACAATTTTACGAAAAACGTAACAACAAATATTATATCATTGTTCACAATATTCCATACAACATCAAATATTAAAATAATGAATCATACAACATATGTAGTAACATATTATTAATTATATAGTAGTAATAATTTTTATTGATTCAAAATGCAATGAAAAATATAAATTAATATAAAAATTAATAGTGAAAGTAATTTAATAAATAATATCAAAATTTAATTTATAATAAACACAAATACAATTATTTTATATCATATGACTTTTTTTTATTCTACATTTTGTAAAAGAGCAATACAATTTGATAGGTGTTTATAACTTTAAAAAGTTATTTAGATGGATAAACTTTTTTTAATTCTATTATTTTTTCAAAAAAAATTGTTTGCTTAAAAACAAAAATATAATCTACTTAATATTATATGAGATTTTTATTGTTATATTTTTTTTAAAAATAAATAATAATACTTAAAAATTCTATTATGCAAATAAAATTCTTAAAAATATATTATGTAAATAAGTATTTTTTTTTTTTGCATTGTATTTTCTTACATAATATCTTTATAAATTGAAATTTTGAGAAAGGTATGTATGAACTATGCTAATATGGATGTCAAAATAAAGAGAAAAATAAAATGAATATATTTGATGGGTTTATAAAATTAAATTTCCAAAATAATACTAATATATGTTGTATTTTTTATAATATTACATATTAAATTATTATCATTTCATATATAAAATTTGCATATTCCATTGCATTCACATTTGATCATATAATCTTGTTTGATTAAAAACACAAATATAATCTACGTAGTATTATATGAGATTCTTATTGTTATAAAATTTTTAAAAATAAATAATAATACTTAAAATTCTATTATGCAAATAAAATTCTTAAAAATATATTATGTAAATATGTATTTTTTTGCTTTGTATTTTCTTACATAGTATCTTTACAAATTGAAATTATAAAAAACAGTATGTATGAATTATGCTAATATGGATGTCAAAATAAAGAGAAAAATAAAATGAATATATTTTATGGGTTTATAAAATTAAATTTCCTAAATAATACTAATATATGTTGCATTTTTTGTAATATTACATATTAAAATATTAGCATTTCATATATAATGTTTTCATATTACATTGCATTCATATTTGATCATGTAATCTTGTTTGATTAAAAACACAAATATAATTTACGTAATCTTATATGAGATTCTTATTGTTATAATTTTTGTAAAAATAAATAATAATACTTAAAAATTCTATTATGCAAATAAAATTCTTAAAAATATATTATATAAATATGTATTTTTTTGCATTGTATTTTCTTACATAGTATCTTTACAAATTGAAATTATGAAAAATGTATGTATGAACTATGCTAATATGAATGTCAAAATAAAGAGAAAAATAAAATGAATATATTTTATGGGTTTATAAAATTAAATTTCCAAAATAATACTAATATATGTTGCATTTTTTATAATATCACATATTAAATTATTAGCATTTCATATATAATGTTTTCATATTCCATTGCATTCACTTTTAATTATCATGTAATCTTATGTGAAATGTTAAAAAATTGATTAAACTTGGTCTAATATGATTCTAACCAATAATAATATGCCACACCATTAATGTAGGATGATGTGATTTTCTAAGAATGCTTAAAACATGGTGTAAAATAATCACACATAAATGACTACACAAAATATGATCTTCAAAAAATTAATGATTGAGATTAAACCACATCACTACATGTAATGGTTCAAATTAATACTTAAAAATAATAATACAAATTGCATGACTTAAATAATCAAATATAATATTAATGGATATGATGAATCCACGTCACACAATATAATGGTTAATAATCAAGATAAACATGATGATGTGGTTTCATGAGAAAGTTCAAATATAGGTGCAAAATAAGAGATGTATAAATTGATGTACAACAAATCTACTATGTGTCTCATTCAAATTTGCTATGTAAGGAACTGACACAATCACCTTGAAATCCATCTGAAATTAATAAATATTTCTAAACTTGCACAAATATTGAGCCCTAATTAAACCTATACTGACAATAAATACTAATAAATACGTAGGAAACAAAAAAGCCAAATATCTTAAAGGAGAAAAAATTTTACACTTCAATAGAATGCAATCCAAACCGTCGATACATTTTGGTGTGCATTCTAAATGCATGATTTCTTAAAAAGCTACAAACGTTGAAATTGTGCTTCAAGAGGTGTTCAAAGAAGTTGCCGTTTTAAAACAAAAAGTTAACCACAATAGAATAATTTATTTTTATAAGAGTTTACTGTCATAACAAGCAAGCGTAAAGTTAGTAAACGCTGATTGATCAATAGCTCTCTTACGTATCTCTACTTAAAAACGAAATAATCAAGAAACTATTTTGAATCGCAAACTCATACTGGAATACAAATATTATGTACCTCAACCTTTTTGTTCGCTCATACAGGTATCATTCTAGACAAACCCTGATTGATAGCTCTCTTGCCATGAATCATAGTTTATTAATAAATTAATAATTGGGAGTTAGTTACATAGCGTTATGTGGTAAAGTGCATGTTTAAAAAAAGACGCGGACAAAATATTAGCGAGCAGTCGTTTTTTTTCGAGCAGTGTCTAATATTCGGACAGCGTCCAATATACCTTCCGCCTTCATATTTAGATAGTTATTTTATATTTTTAAACTCCATATTTTTAACTTTCAAATTCATATTTATATTTTTTTACAATAAAAAATGTATAAATAAGAACGAAATTGTATCCATAATATAGAAAAAAAATTAAATATTTAGGTAGTTATTTTTATATATTTCATCTTCGTATTTATACATTTTTACAATGAAAAATAAATAAATAACAATAAATCATTTTCATAGTATAGAAAAAGATACAAATAATAGTAGAAAATATAAATAACAACATATTTTAATCTCAAGTATAGAAAAATATAGTAAAAGTGTATAAATAACACAATTTTTAATCCATAGTATATAAAAAGGATAAAATAATAGAAAATTGTATAAATTAAATAATAATAATAATAAGAACAGTATAAATAACAATATATATTTTATCAATATAGTATAGAAAAAATATAAAATAATATAAAAAAGTATAAGAGAGGATAGGGTTAAATATGAAAATTTTCGAACAGTGGACAACGCGGTCAGTGGACGTTCGTTTCAGTGAAGTGCAAAAAAACAATTATCTTAATAATTTTATAAGAGTATTAGGTTAATTGTGTCTAAACGAAGTTTATATAGAAAACAAGTATTGCAATTGAGATGATATTCAGCAAGATTAAAACTTAAAAGAAATGGTGATTTATTTCCTATTTAAACATCGCATTAAGCGAGTAATTGAAAAAATTCTCAAATTACTTTTTCGATTTTTTATATGATTAATGTACCTAGGCTAGAATCACCAAAAGTTGATCCATGGTCTGATGGTGAAAAGTTGCTTTCATAGATGAGGATTATAGTTTCGATGAGTCAATAAATAACGCAAAATAATAAATAATAATAATAATAATAATAATAAATCACATTTAAAACACAACATCACAATCAACAAATTAACAGTGTTGTAATCAGTGGTGATATGCACCACACAACATAAAACACCTAAGCAACCCGAAGGTCATTTTACTTCCAAACTTTTCTTTGATATGCATTCATTATCCCGGGGCCAAGTAATTCAGAAAGAAGCAGCTCGTCAATGCCGATCGAGCTTAGGTTCCGAAAAATAAAAGGGCCTCGTTATAAATTTTTTCTCTTTCATAAATAAAGTATAAAAGAAATATTTGTAGCACTTCGTGTCTTTTTTGTTATAGTCTTTCAAGCTAAAAAAATACTAAATATATTATAAAATCACATAAAAACTAAATAGAGAACTTTTTTTTTTTGCCTTTCCAAAGTACTAAGTAAGTACAATTCATTTATAACATTAATTATTCAAAATAAATAGTAACGTGATTTAACATTATACAATGTATATTAAGGTAACAAACTATTATTAGTAATTAAAATTTTATAATTAAATTTTAATTATAAGAATTCATAAAAATTAGAAATATTTTTAGGAGCTCTTCGCAAATTAGGTCTCGAGTCCTTGTATACGTAGGGCCGTGGATGAATTATCCACTTAATCATATTAATTATTTTCCAATATGGGATATACGGGTTGATTGGGAGATTTGTAGTGCGGAGTGTGTAGAATTATTGATGTTGTAATGTATCAATAAAAAGAATAACGGAAATTACACGTATATCATATACTCGACACCATTACTTTTACAAAATTTAGAATTTATAATTATTTTTATAACTCAATGCTTGGATTTCAAGAAACAAAATATTAAGAAGACCAAAATTACCCAAATAATATTATAAAATATTTTTTCTTTAAATATGCACAACATGTTTTCACAACATGATAGAAACATGATGTATTGTTGGACTTGTATTTTCTTGATGCGGTGTAGTATGATGTGTAGGATATTGGGTGATTATTAATTAATATGTAGAGTATTGGTAAATGTCGGAGGTGAATAGCAGTCCCTGTTAAAGCTGTCAACGAGGTCTTAATCCGAGCTGACTGTAGTAATTACAATACATATTACATTTGACATGTCATGTGCGCCCCACTCCATTCCATCCCGAGGTACCCATTTCAACTGCGCCCCCTGCCCTCCTCTCCTCTCCTCTCCTCTCACCTCCTCTGCTATACCAATATTTGCTGTCTACTTTATTTCTCTCTCTCTCTCTCTCTCTCTCTCTCCCCTCTTTGTAATTAAATATTTGTTTCTTTTGCCTCTATTATTATCTCGATTGGAGAAAAGAAGTGCGGAGGCGATACGACAAAGGAATTGACTCGGAGACCGTGGCAGCGACGATCTCGATCCAGGTATGTCTTTCTCTTGCTGTTTAATGTATTCTTCTTTGATTAGTCGTACGTACAGAATTTTTGTTTTTCCTGTTCTTTTGCTTTGAAATGTTCAATTTTACTTGCTTTTTGTGTTGTTTTTCAAATGGCTGTGATTTTGCGTTTTAGCTGTGTTTTGTTAATTGTAGTGTCGTTTAAGGGACTTAGATCCCTTTCTGGAGATTCTAATTGAAGTTTATTTACCTCGAAAATTCAATAGATCAGTGTTCCATTTTGCTTTTTTTTTTTTTGGTTTTTTCGTAAAAAATTTGTTGCTTAAACATCAGATCTAATTTTGTATACCTTGCTTCTTTTGCAGTGTTTAAAATTTTATGTAACAAAACTGAACTGACTGTGATGCCCTCTGTGGGTTTCCTATCAAGCGAAGAGAATTGCAATTGCAAGTGTTGAAATAGAGTTCAAATTTGAAATAATTGGATTCATCAGAAGTTCAATTTTCTCCCCAATCATACTTCTTATGGGTTGAATTGGCTTCCTGATGTCAAACAACTCCCAATTTGGTCCGAATTTTGAATTTAATGAACAATTGATTGGCTATTGAACCATACAAGGAAATGAGATCCTCTAGAAGAAGCACTGCTTCGATACAAAGAGACGGGTCAGTAAATCCATTCCAAGAATCTGCGGATAATTCTCCTTCCCCCAAATTATATTATTCAAAGACCTTTTTAACCTTGAGAAGTCTGCTAAATAGTTTCCCAGTCTCTCTAGATCTCTTGCCAATTAGACGAGCAAGGTCTGGTTCGACTGGTAATTTAGCACAAAGAAACCAACGATCAAAAGGGTTTAAATGGAAAAGAACCTTGTTTAATATAATTATATGTTTTATTTTGGGGGCTTTAGTTGGATTCACCCCTTTTTTTTCAGTTCACATGCCAGAACTCAATGTCTTCAGCCCCGAAAATCAAAAAGAGAACAAAACCAAAGAAATTTTGGATGTAAATCCTCAAATCACGACGCCAGAAAACTTGGTTGAACCCGAAATAGTAGAAAAGGAAGAACCGAGATTAAATTTCTTAGAAGAGGTCCAAGAATACGAATTGGATAAAAATAAAATCGAAGAAAAAGATTTGAAAAAACTTTTAATTGTCGTTACAACCACACACTCGAGACCGTTTCAAGCGTATTATTTAAACAGACTCGCGCATACGTTGAGTGTGGTGCCGAAACCGCTTTTATGGATCGTGGTGGATCGGTACTACCAGTCCATGGAAACCGCACGGATTTTGATGGCGACTGGTTTGATGTACCGCCATTTCGCTTGTATGATGAATGTGACTAATATGAGAAAAATGATTAATTGTCAGAGAAATATCGCTATTTATCATATTAAAAAACACCATATAAACGGGATCGTTTATTTCGCTGACGATGATGGGATTTATTCGACTGAACTTTTCGACGAGATGCGGAAAATCAAGTAATCTTCATTTTTTTAATTTCTTCCAACATAATTTTAAAAATCTTCATTACTTTTTTCCCGTTTTATTTCAGACGGTTTGGGACGTGGCCAGTGGCAACATTTTACGACTTGAACAAGAGAATCCTTCTAGAAGGGCCTTTGTGTAACGGGAAAAAAGTAATGGGTTGGCATGCAAACCAAGTTTCGAAGGCGGTACGTAGATTTCCTATCAGCCTTTCTGGTCTCGCGTTTAATAGTACCATTATTTGGGATTCGAAGAAATGGAGACGCCACCCCAAATCCATTATTTTTCATAGTACCGGCAAGGGTACTGCCCAAGTAAGTTATCCCTTTTTTAGGTTATAATTTATTAAATTTTTTTAGAGTTGAAATGATTTGATGAAATGTTTGGGTTGAATTGCAGGATTCGAAATTTGTAGAGTTGTTGATAGAGGATGAGAGACAAATGGAAGGAATGGGGGATAATTGTACGAAAATCATGGTCTGGCGGATCGGGTTGGAAGCTCCGAAACTCCACTACCCGATAGGCTGGTCTCTTCAGAATAACCTAGAAGCTATTGTACCTGTCATATAGTTCCTCTCTACCTGATTCCTAATTGTAAGTTTTATTTTTTATTTTTTATTTTAATTATTTACCCCAATAATGATTCCTAGCAATTAATGCTTGATTTTTTTTAAAATATTTTATTTTGTTGTGTAGGTTTGAATGAAACTACCTACATCCTCCCAACTAAGCTCTGTTATATTCTTTATTGTGTATTTATATCATTTTTGTCATTTTTTACCTGCAAGACCTTTCATGTTGTAAAATATTTTCGAGTTCTTGTTGTTCAATTCTTTGTTCATTTAACCAATGTAGAAATTTCTCTCTTGTATACAATTTTCTTGGATTTGGGAGCCACGTGTTAAATATGTGGTTTACTGGTCTATTGATTACCATTCATCCCATAAATATTGGTCCCTATCCACATAATGGTTATTATTTATGCAATTCTTACATATTTTCTTAGAATTAATAACTGGCAAAAAAAATTCATACATGCAAAATGAGTGAGTCTAGATAAAAATTTCAAGTCTCATTTTTTTTTCATTTTTCTAATTTCTACCTATAACAATTTCACTCGTCATCGAGATCTGTGAAATCTTCTATGACTGTATTTCGCACATTTGCGCTCTGTGCCAATCGCAACTCATCCAAATCAACACGGAGAAGCGGGTCGCAAACCACTCTAGGCCCTTTCAATACTTTTGGACACCCTACAAATATACAATACGATATTAACAAAAAAATAAAATAAAAGACAAAATATAAAAAAAAAAATGAAGAAATTCAAATTACCGGCCATTGGACAGCGAGGCGGGTTTTTTGTTCGTATGTAATGCATTATCGGTTCCTTCTCATATATGTGCTTGCAATCCATACTACACGAAAATAAAAATATATTAGAAAATATCGAACCTAATAGATTAATTTGATCTTAAAATATGTAACGCACCAACGGACAGGATTAGTCAGGTCGAGAACTGGCTTGCCGGTTAAAGGACACGTAACGTTAAGAATATTTAATTGAGTACTCGTCATCACTATATCTTCTTGTTCTTCTCCTGGCATCGGCTCGCCAGCATGACTCACATTCTGCATTTATTAATTTATTTTTAAATAGATAATTAAATAATAAATATAAATAATTTCGAAGAGGGAGAAGGCGTACATACCCAAATAGCTTCCTTGAATTGGCGATAAAGAGGATTACTTTGAGGATCTGACGACGACGACGCTTTCATTTTGGCCACCTCATCCTCTAGAACCTTCCGGAAATTTGTCGGCTAGAAGAGGAATTGATATTGATTAAAAATTTGCAAAATTGGAAGTATGAACGAAAATTAAAACCTGATTTGACGGCTGGTAATTGGTGCTCATAGTTTCAATAGCTTCGGAGAATAATGCACAATCGTCATATGTGCCGAGTAGCTCTAATACCGTCTCATCCAATTTCTTTACCTACAAATTGTAATGTTATTTTCTGCAAAATGCCCTAAATGAAGGGTTGATATGAAAAGAAATTGTACCTTATTTGAGTTGCCTTCTCTCTCAAGATCCACTCCGATGGATTTGAATATACCCAATGTTTTTCTTATTTCCTTAGATGAAAAATATTTCAAAAATAATAATAATAAGAGAAAAAGGGCATAAATTATGAGATTGGAAGGGGGGAATTGTAAAATTGCATCGAAAATGAGAAAGATGGAAATTAGGGTTTTGTGAAACGTACGGAAATGAGAGATTGGTTCTCCGATGAAATGTTGGAGGCGGCTGTGGCGATCCTTCCCGAGTTGTTGTTCGTCCGTGAGGTGGCGGCTGCCATCTTCTTTTCTTTTCTTTTCTTTTAACTGGATTAACAATAAAACTACAATAAACCCAAACCCTTGAATTTTTCAGTTTTCATTTTCAAACAACTTAAAATCACTGCACACAAATCACAAAGGCGGGGAGGAACGACTCGAGGGCTGGTTTAGCGGGTGCGGGTTGATTAGGTCTTAACGGGCGGGGTTGAAGAATATTTATGAATTTTGGGCCAATTTAACTATCTATATGGATTAATACTTTTTTTTTTTAAGGAAAATGGCCATGGGCTTCTCTATGGGTTATAACTTATCCTAACAAATACTTGTATAATACCAATTTATCAATTTATGATGATTATATCGTTTTTAAAATAAAATTATATCGTAACATAATATTTTTATAACTCGTCTAAGAATAACGAACGAGGTGAGGGTCATCGAGAACTTCTGACGAATAAATATTTTTTAACATAAATTAATTAAAAAACAACAGCAAGAGACTATATTGTTATATACTTATTGTTTAATATTTTATTTATTATATAATGAAATACTAACAATATATAAAAAATCAAGCATTTTGAAATATATTGACATAAAAGTATATATTTATCTGCTAGTTTCAATTTTCACTTTTATATATTTTTAAATTCTTGTGAGATCTTTTTAATATTTTATACTAATTAATATGATAACTATAAAGTAATTTATTACTAGGAGAATACTCGCGTTCTCGCTACGTGACGAGCATGTTAATTATGTTTTTCATTGTAATATAGTACGTATTTGTATGACAATATTGATAATATCATTTCATAAAAAAATTATTTGAACTCTTTTATCTATGATCACGTATATGTTTTACGATAACAAAAATATTATTTTTCAATCAAATAATAACACTTATATTAGTGTCATTGTATAATAATCAATGATTTAAATTACGGCGCAATTGCGCCGCAATAACGCAAATTGCAATAAATATTTCAAAAACGCAATGCCGCAATATCGCGCAATATTTGTCATCATATATAAATTATAGTCCAAGCGCAATGGACCGCTATATCGTAATTTAAAACATTGATAATAATATATGAGGTATAGCACAATTTTACGAAAGTGACATAACAACAAATATTATATCATCGTTGTTCACAATATTTCACAAAATATCAAAAATACAAATTATGAATCATACGATACATGTAATAACACATCAATAATTATATAGTAATAAATTTTTATTGATTCAAAATGCGATGAAAAATTAAACTTAATAATAAAAATAATTTAATAAAAAATATAAAAAAAGTTTAACATAAACATAAATATAAATTATTTTATATCATATGATTTTTTTAAGATTATATTTTTAAAAATAAAAACACTATTTGAAAGGTGTTTATAAGTTTAAGAAGTTATTTAGATGGATAAACTATTTTTTATTTCTATTAATTTTTTAATATTAAATTTGTTTGATTAAAAATACAAATATAATCAACTTAGTATTGTATGGGTTTCTTATATCTATAATTTTTTTAAAAATAAATGATCATACTTAAAATTTTAGTAGGTAAACAAAATACTTAAAATTGTATTATGTAAACATGGATTCTTTTACATTGTATTTTCTTACATAATATTTTTACAAATTCAAATTATGAAAAATGATATGTATAAACTATGTTAATATGGATGTCAAAATAAAGAGAAAATTAAAACGAATATATTTGATGGATTTCTAAAAATAATACTAATATATATTGTATGTTTTATAATATTGCATATTAAGTTATTAATATTTCTTCTTCAATTATATTCACATTTGATCATGTAATTTATATGAGGTAATAAACAATTAAATGGATTTAGTCGAACATGAACGTAGCCAATAATAATAGTCCACGTCATTAATGTATGATGATATGAATTTATAAAAATGCTTAAAACATAGTATAAAATAATGGATACTTACATGATTATAAAGAAAATATGATTATAAAAAATCAATGATTAATCATTAGTCTAAATTTTGTCATATATCATAATTCAATGGTTGAAATTAATGTGATGTTGTGGCACAACGCACAATGAAATTGCACAAAATTAGATCTAAAATAAAAGTGTGGGTAAATTAGTTATTATGTTAATATATATATTAATCATATGTTTTAATGATGTGTAAATTGATTGTAAATTATTATATTAGATTTTATTTCCGAGCATTTAATAAATACATTAACTTATACATAATTACCATAATAGTAAACTAATTCAATATTAAATATATATTTATTATTAAAAAAATATTTTTTTATATATTATTTTTGATTTAAAGTTCAATCAAGTCTTTAAAATTTTAATTTAATCAATCAAATATTTTATTTTTTTAATTTGTTGCAAAATAAAATTTCATGTGCGTCTTAATTTGTAAAGCATTAGAAACTCGATTGAATCTTCAGGGTAAGTTCCAAAATAAAATTTTGACTTAATATTTTTACCCATTGTATGAATGGTGTTATTTTATGAGGGGAACTTTTCAAAAAAAATAACTTTTTCGATATTGTAAAAAAAATCCTATCTTTTCGAAAACTCCAAAAAAATTTATCTACCAAAATTTTATTTTCAAATACATCCTATAGGGATTAAAACTAACCATGGACGGTATTATTTTTTTTTTTTACCAAAATATCCTTCTATTTACATATGTCGTAACTAAAATAATTGTTATTTTTTATTAATTTTAAAAAAGTCCTAAATTTTTTTAGCCTATAATATTTTTTTTTTTTAAAAAACTAGTATATGTTATATTTGTATAATTTTAATGTTTCATTATATATATTTTGAGTTTTATATTTTTTCCAAAAAAATGAACATAAAATAATAATAAGATGAACAACAATATTAAAAAAAAAACTTACAAATATTTAAAAAATAAAATATCATTAAAAAAATACATAAACGGATAATGAAAATAAAAAAAATAGATGTTTAACATATATTTTTCTATTAATATAGTTTCATGGTGTTTATTTATTGTTGTTTATATTATTATCTGATGTTAGTTTTTCATGAATAATAAATTAAATATTAAAATTATATAAACACAATTTGTAATAATTTTATTTTTTTAAAATCACTACATCTTAAAAAATATTTATGATTTTTCTTAAAATTAATAAAAAATAGCAAATTTTTTTTTTTTAATTACTATATGAAAATAAAAAGATATTTTGATAAAAAAAAAATAATAATATCGTACATGTTTAGTTTTAACTTTTATAGGGATATTTGAAAATAAAAATTTGATAAAGAGAATTTTTGGAATTTCCCATAAAATAGAGTTTTATTTTACTATGTCCATAAAAATTATCACAAAAATTAGTGTTTTTTTTTGTTTTGAAAATTTCCCTTATTATTATTGTATTAAATATATACAATGAACCCCCGTAACCAGGCGCCTGTCCTAATTAATATTTTTTGCTTTTTTGCAGTCCAGAGAAATAAATACGTTTCATCTCCCCCAAAATATCTCATTATTATTCATCATCTCCTTAAACCTTTCCCCCAAGAAAAGAAATAGGAACGGAAATGGCACCGATCGCAGTTGGAGCTTCGATCCCAGATGGGAGCCTTGCGTGGTTCGACGAGGCTGACCAGCTTCAGAAGGTCTCCATCCATGACCTTGCCAAGGGCAAAAAGGTCATTCTCTTCGGTGTTCCCGGTGCTTTCACCCCTACTTGCAGGTATTGTCTTTATTTGCTACTTTTGTTATTTTCTGTCATCAATTTCGATTTGAAGATTGAGATATTGGTATATATTTTTTAATTTACCTTGTAATTATACTTTCGTCATTCAATTTATAATACTAAAAAGGGGTAAAAGCAGTACATAGCACAAAACTTTTCTGTATACAGGTAATTAACATATTTTTTGCTCCGAGAATATTAATAATTTAGTATACCGTATCAGCGAGTACGTATACCTCATGCCATTATTGCTTGTGTTTTGGGGCTTAAAATACTGAATCTAAGAGGTCCAACTCAATTTTTGTGTAATTACATCATGAGAGAGATAGAAATTGAAGATATGTGCTTTCACAATTCTAGGTTTTTAGCATCTAAAATTATTGTTGAGAGATTTAAATCGCCTTACTGTGTTTAATCTGATGATACATCCTCGGAAGGCAAAAAAATCGAAAATTCAAAACAACTTCTTTTCAAAGGGGCTCTGTCATATCCATGGCTTTTCGGCATTAATTTGCATTGTTGGTGGCCCAAAAAAAATGGAATTCTTATTCTAATCATGACATCATGATAAATTACTAATTTCATGTTGCTCTATTATGTTTAACCTAAATCACCTAATCAATTAATATATTTTATAATTAGGTTGATATAATATTTTATGTGTATATCCGCAGCATGCAGCACGTGCCTGGCTTCATTCAATCTTCAGAGGACCTAAAGGCCAAGGGCGTTGACGAAATCCTCCTAATTAGTGGTATAATAATATTAATTCTTAATTTTCATTAAATATCTTTCGCTGATCCTGTTCATATTGCGGTATCCTCCTTTAAGATACTTTTGTCAATCTTTTTTAAAGATTATTTTTTTTTTTTTGACTGGGTCAACTTTCTTTTGTAGTGAACGACCCGTTCGTGATGAAGGCATGGGCAAAGACATACCCAGACAACAAGCACGTGAAGTTCCTCGCTGACGGGTCCGGCACATACACCCACGCACTTGGTCTGGAGCTAGATCTCGCCGAGAAAGGCCTAGGAATTCGTTCCAGACGATTTGCTCTCTTGGTCGATGACCTCACCGTCAAGGTCGCTAACGTGGAGGAGGGCGGCGCCTTCACCATTTCCGGTGCTGACGAAATCCTTAAAGCTCTTTAGAGGATTTGTTATTGTCTGCCCTCTTGTTTGTTGTGGTTTCTTTAGTGTTGTGTTGAATAAAAGTTCTTCTGTGTGAACGCAAGCTGGACGATTGGAACTAAAGTTTTTTTTTTTTTTGGATTGTTGTGCTTTTGTTCATTTTGTTGGTTATATTTTTTGTTCATCTTTTAAATATAAAAGTTGCATTATTGCATTTGGGATATTAGTATACTAGTAGGTGATTACTGATTGGGTTGGTAGTTGTTGCATATTATACCGAGCATCTCATTTCAATTAATTATATTTTAATTATTTGCTTCCTATAATCTTCTTCCAAGTTTAGAAAATAACAAAGAACTGATCGATAAATCAAAATACCATTAACTTGTGAATTACTCAATTGCTTAATATCAAATTCCAGAAAATAATGCATTCTACATTAAACAAATTATCTAATAAATTAAAAACAAATCCTAAAATATCACTGTAATTACAAGATGTATGCAACTCAATTATTAATAGCGATATTTCTCTTACCCGGCTCAAAATCCATAATTCTTCCTCTAAAGCTAAGCAGGCCTCGTGTGCAATACAAAGCAAGTCTTCTATCACCAAACCCGCAATACTCAACATTTACACAGGAAAACCCATTCAGAAGAAAACAAAACAACAAAAATCAAATTTCCCCACGATAGCCACCAGATCCAAAGTAATCCCTCCTCGAACCAGCAATAGCCATGGTGCTCTGATGCTCCAACTTGGGGCAATCCTTAATCCTATGCCCCAAACCGCCACAATACGCGCATCCCTTGACCCCGCTCGCATTCGTAATCGCCTCCTCTTCCTCTTCCATCGGATCGATTAACTCCGCCAAAACCGGCGGAATCCTCTGCTTCGCCTCTTGCAACAAGTGCTTCAAATCCAACAACGTCGTCTCGCTTTGGTTCTTGTTTATGAAAGTCGTCGCTATGCCGGTTTTTCCACAGCGACCCGTACGCCCGATTCTGTGCACGTAATTCTCGATCTCGGCAGGCATGTCGTAGTTTATGACGTGTTGTATGTCCGGAAAATCCAAACCCTTCGACGCCACGTCAGTCGCGACCAAAACATCTTTCTTCATTGACTTGAAAGATGAAATCGCATATTCTCTCTCCTCCTGATCCTTCCCGCCGTGAATCGCAACTGCTTCGACTCCTTTCAGAAGCAAGTATTCGTGGATATCGTCCACATCAGCTTTATTCTCGCAGAAAATTAATACGGGTGGCGGGGTTTTCTGGAGACATTCCAAGAGGTAGACAATCTTGGCTTCTTGTTTTACGTACTCGACTTCTTGGATAACGTCGAGATTGGCTGCACCGGCTCGGCCCACGTTAACGGTTACGGGTTTTACTAACGCTGATTTGGCGAAGTTTTGGATCTTTTTGGGCATGGTTGCCGAGAAAAGCAGCGTTTGTCTCTGCGCTTTGAAATGGTCGAATACTTCACGAATGTCGTCTTCGAACCCTAGATCGACTAATCTGTCAGCTTCGTCCAACGTTAAGTACCTGTGTCAAAAGCAAAAACAAAATATATCAATATTACCTTAAAACAAAAAAATTGGACAAATACGTAAATATAATAAAATACGATATAAAATACATAAATAAATACCTGCAATTGTCGAGATTCATCCTTTTCTTGGCGAGCAAGTCCTTCAACCGGCCAGGCGTAGCCACGACAATATGCACCCCTTTCTTGACGATATCAAGTTGGGTCCTCATATCGACCCCACCAATACACAAAACGGGTCTTATTTCAGGATACCCACATTCCCTCAGCGGTTCCAAAAACATCTCGATCACCTCGAACGTCTGTCTAGCCAACTCTCTAGACGGGCAAACAATCAAACCGAACGGACCCTCACCAGGTACAATCGGCATCATCATTTCTTCCTGTATCGCCGCCATGATAAGCGGCAACACGAAAACCAACGTCTTTCCCGAACCGGTAAACGCAATTCCGATCATGTCTCTGCCGGAGAGAATAACCGGCAATCCCTGAACCTGAATCGGAGTCGGTTGCACTATACCGCGTTCTTTCAGCTTTTTGAGTACCGGTTCGGGAAATCTCATGTCTTTGAAACTTTTAATTGGTGGCGGTATGTCGTCTCCTTCTACTAAGATATGCCATTGTTTCCTTACGTTGTCGTGATGGGATCTGGGCATGCGGCGAATGTGAAGAGGCGGTTTCCAACCGGTTTTTATTGGGTCCGTGTAGGTTATGCCCTTGGCCAGCTCGCGTACGGACATGAGGGTTTTGCGATCTGATAAATGCTCGATCATTTCTCTCTCTTGCAGAACTAATTGCTCGGTCTCGGTAATTTCTGGGGCGGCGAGTTTGAGTTGGGTGGATGTGACGAGCAAGGAGGGTTTGGCAGAGGGTGGAGGGGGGAGGTTGTTGTGATCGATGGATGCGTTTGGGTTAGGATCGTCGTTGGGGTCTGTGTTTGGGTCGGAGGTGGGAGGAGGAGGAGGTTGGAAGCGGCGATGGAGGAGCTGTTGAGCTTCCATGGCTCGACGTTTGGCGACAGGTATGTATTCGACGTAATCATCGTCTTCGAGTGTATTGTTCGTGTCTGAGGCTGGGGCAAGGCGAGATTGGGGTTTCGGAGGGAGAGACGAGCTTGCCATCGAATGAGGTGTGGATAAAAAAAGGGAGGAGATCTCAATAACAATTGGCTTCGATATTCTGCAAACAAATTTAATAAAGAACACAACTAATTTTTTTGAATAAATCCTAAAATGAACAGGAAACTGCACGGAATAGACCAAAATCAGATGAGAATATCACAACCAAATGAATAAAAAATCATCAAACTCACAGTTCGAGTAGGGAAGCTAAGTGGCGGAAACTACAGGAGAGCACGAAGAGAGAAGTTGCGAAGAGCAAAAGAATCGACTAGTCGGCCACGGGAGGGCACTTGCAAGATGCGGAGAGAACGAGGTGAGAGATTTCGGCCAAGGACGACGAATCCAGGAGGGCAGAGGCAAAGTGGCTGGACGACGAGGACGAGGGCCGTGCGGGTCTAGGGTTTGCGGTTGACGGGTGGACTCGAGGTTTCTCTCTTTTCGCGTTGAGGAGCAAGTTTTAGGACGGGGGCATGTAAACCCTCAATACGAAGGCATTTGGGGACTGAAGGAAAGGAAAGGAGAGGAAATTGTAAGGATAAAAAAGTTATTTTATTTGGTTTGGAGGGAAGAGGGACTAGGGAGGGACTATGTTACGCGGATATTCCAAAAACGCCGAAGTATCCTGAGGATACGGGTATCCGATACGGATACGGGTGCGATACGGCTGCGATACGTATCGGATACGCCACGTGGAGTATCCGAATTTTTTAATATTATTTTTTTTCGGATACGGCGGGGATACGGCCGGATACGGCAGGATACGGCTGGGATACGTTTAGGATACGGCTGAGATACTCCATTTAAGATACTTCGGCCCAATATATGTTTTGGCCCATAATATTTTTAAATAATTTGTATATGATACTTTTATGATACTTCTAGGATACTTCTAAAACTAGTTTTAGGATACTTCTAAAATAATTTAAGATAATTTTATGATACTTGTATTGTTATGTTGATTTTTTTTATTGTCATGATATTTAATTTAAAAATATTATTTATTTATTTATTATATATAATATAAATATATTAAAATAATAACTATATAGCCGTATCCGTATCCGTGATTTTTCAAAAATTACCGTATCGCCGTATCCGTATCGTATCGGATACGATACCCGTACCCGTATCCGTGCAACATTGGGGAGGGAGAGTTAAATGTAAAAAATATAATTATATGTATTATATTATTTTTATTTTGAAAATAATTCATATGAATATAGTCAATTAATTTTAAAAAATTATGATAATTTCAAATTTTAAAATATAATACATTTTAAATATAAAAAAAAGTTTAAAATATGATATTTTTGAAAATATTTAATTCTTTTCTAAACAAATTTTTCTATCATTTTCATTACTAGAATTGATATGTCAATTTTTCTTATTTTCTTTTTCTTTTTCTTTCTCTGTCCTCATGAAAATATTTTATCTTCATTTTCCTTCTCCTCTTCTACTCTCACACAGATCAAAGCCAAAATCATCATCATTTGTATCCTCCGTGTTATCGTAAAATATATGATTTAGTAAAATTTTCAAAATCTCGAGATATTTCCAATCAAATCTGAATATTTTCAAAAATTTGAAAATCAGGTACATGTTCGGGTAAATTGATATTTTAAATTTTGAAAGAGCATTTCTGCACGTGATCATTTATTACAAAAAAATTCAAAAAATAATCCACTTTTGTAAAATATTCCAAAAATAATCCGGAAATGGTTTTGAAAAACCCGGTACCATCAGTTGGTTTAGTTAAATTAATTAGTTTATTTTATTAATAATCAGTTTAATTAGTGAAGCACGGAATTTGAGGAGTGTTACCGGGTTTATAAATGAATTGTATCAACTTTCGAAATCAGTTAACCATGGATCTACCCAAACATTACCACGACATTTTTATCTATTAATTAACGTAATAACTAATACATATAAAGTAATTAATAAATAATGAATACATCATGAATATTAATTTGAATTAATAAATATAAAATAATACCAACTAATGATTAATCATGTATTTCTAAAATTATAATGCCAATTAAATTCGTTAATTTCAATACATAAAATGTGTTGGGGGGAAATCTTGGGGAAAGTTAATACTTCTAACTTTTGTAAGGCCGATGGGACGAACCTGAAAATAAAGTGCAATTTTATGTCGCACCAAGATTTCACACAAAATTATCTATATTCTAACCAACAAGCTTAATTAATTTTCTAATTAAATAAATACATAATTAAAAATTAGTTTACATTAATTCAAATTCATGAATTCAAATTGATGTTAATTTTATATTAATTAATTCTTAACTATATGACATGAGGAATTTATCGCGTTAATTAAATATGTCAATTAACATATTGAAAATATAATGATAAAATTTGGAGACATCAAGTAGTTTAAATAATTGAATTTTCTCACCGAGTTTATAAATCCCGTTTTTTTTCTAAAATTTTGTGCAACTCAAATCAGAGTATTTAATCTAATTAAGTCACCGGGTTTTTAAAACCATCTGGTACCGAGTTTTCAAAATCAGTTTTAAGTTAGTTTTGAAATATTTTTGGAAACCGGATTATTTTTCAAATATTTTTTTCATACAAGATTACATGCATAAATGCTTTAATTAGCTCACCGACCATCTATCACGTTAATTATATATTTTAATTAGCTATTAACTGAAATGTGTTCGTTTTTGGACGTCATCTTTCCACCAAAGCCGTGAGAAGTTGCCATGAATTCTCGTTGACCGCACGTTGCATAATCGGGTAAAATCTTGATCGTCTTAATCGTAACACTACTCTCGGATCCGAAATTTGCCATTTCCTCCGTTTTGTGGATTTTTTGTTAGAATCTAATAGAGTCTCTATATGAACGAACTCTTTCGGACCGATGATTATGTTGCGGGTAACACTACTCTCGGATAATTTTGTTAGAATCTTGATCGTCTTAATCGTAACACTACTCTCGGATAATTTTTTGTTAGAATCTAATAGACTCTCTGACAATTAATCGGGTAAAAATGCTCTACCTGAAATTATTCATAAAAGAAATTATGCACTTCAATTTCTTTTTGACATTTATTTATTTATTTTGGCAGCTAGTTTTAATGTTTATTCATTTTTTTACCAATGAAATTAAATTTCAATTATGTAAATGTGATATTTTTTAATTGTATTATTACATAGTATTTCACTAGTTCAAACTTCATAGATATTATGTTGATGGACTGGATTGATTTAAAATTAGTCCAACATGGGTTCAAATTTTGAAAATTAGGGTTTGGGTTAATTTTATTTGGCCACTTTTATATCATTTTGAATACCAATCTGTACTTTTTAAAATATTAGTGTTATTTTTTTTATTCATTACATGTATATTTGTCAAAAAAAAAAATAAACTTTTCTGAATGTTATATATTTTTTAAACTAAAACTATAAATATTAATATTTGTAGATATATTGGTAATGTTACTCACGGAAGTCATGGTGTATCGCTATGGGCCCGTATGCACGGGTAAATACGGTAATGCACCTGTGCGGGCTTGTCTGCAAGGAAATACCGTTCGCCCCTATACCCAATCCCCATCGAGAAAAGAAGTGAAAGAGTGATAATAGGTCCGTCCGTTGACACACATTCGAGAATAAGAACGCCTCCAGAAGCTCAGATCTACATCCTAACATCTCCCCCACTCATCAGTCATCACTCTCGAGAAACAACCCTAGCTTAGCTTCGGGTCATCAGATCGCCGCCATGGCGACACGACGAGTCCTCTCCTCCCTTCTCCGATCGGCGTCACGCCGCCGATCTGCCTCTTCTCACCCCTCTCCTTTCCCTCGTAACTCTAATCCGATCCATCGCCCTTCCCCGACTGGGTTCCTCCTCAACCGCGCCGTCCAGTTCGCGACCTCCGCTGCCGCTGCCTCCCCGGTTAGTCAATCCGGTTCTTCGACTGGCCTTAGCGGGAAAATCACGGATGAATTCACTGGAGAAGGTTCGATCGGTCAGGTGTGTCAAGTGATTGGTGCCGTCGTCGATGTCAGATTTGACGATGGATTGCCTCCGATCTTGACTGCTCTGGAGGTGCTGGACAACTCGATTAGGCTTGTTCTGGAGGTGGCTCAGCATCTGGGAGAGAATATGGTCCGTACCATTGCTATGGACGGAACTGAAGGGCTTGTCAGGGGTCAGAAGGTTTTGAACACTGGATCTCCTATTACTGTAAGTGGTTCTTTAAGATTGATTATTTGCTAAAAATTGATTTGTATGGTTTATAGAAGGGCTTCTCACATATGGATAGGTGATCCAAACAATTGACCTGCTAATTAGTATTGAGTTTTCTCATATTCGAAATGTTTATGCCTCTGTAGGTTCCTGTTGGAAGGGCGACCCTTGGACGTATTATGAATGTCATCGGAGAACCAATTGACCATAAGGGTGATATCAGTGAGTGCTTAATTACATTTAACTCGACTTAACTATTGCATTTACAACAGTGACCACTTTTTTTCTTTGTTGTTATGACTTATTTTATTAATCTTTCTCCTATTGATAAATGTATTATTTGTTGCAACAGGTACGAGTCACTTCCTTCCCATTCATCGCGAAGCCCCGGCTTTTGTTGAGCAAGCAACTGAACAGCAGATTCTCGTTACTGGAATCAAGGTCAATTTTCTTTTTCTCCATTATTTTTACCACTTAAAAAAAATAGTCATATATATAAATGACATTATCGAGTAACATCAATTTTTTTTTGTAGGTTGTGGATCTACTTGCACCATATCAAAGGGGAGGGAAAATTGGTCTCTTTGGTGGTGCTGGTGTAGGTAAAACCGTGCTTATCATGGAACTGATCAACAATGTTGCCAAAGCTCATGGTTAGTTTTAGACTAATAATATGATGATCGAATGCATCTCATTTTCGGTTTCTTATTTTTTATCCATTTATCGTATTTACCATGTCTTATTTTCCTTAAAGGTGGTTTCTCTGTCTTTGCTGGTGTCGGAGAAAGGACTCGTGAGGGCAATGACTTGTACAGAGAAATGATTGAAAGTGGTGTCATCAAGCTAGGCGAAAAACAGGTATATCTTAACCTTTATTTTTTTTATCTGTACATACAAATAATGCTGACCTACATTTGGGTCGTGTTACAGGCAGAAAGCAAGTGTGCCCTTGTGTACGGGCAGATGAACGAGCCGCCCGGTGCCCGTGCCCGTGTCGGTCTAACCGGTCTTACCGTCGCAGAGCATTTCCGTGATGCCGAGGGCCAAGACGTGCTTCTCTTTATTGACAACATTTTCCGCTTCACTCAGGTTTCCACAATTCACCCACCTCAACACTTCCATTAAAAAAATTTCTTGTTTTAAAACAATTCTGTTATTTTAATAATATTAGGCGAACTCGGAGGTGTCAGCATTGCTAGGTCGTATCCCATCTGCGGTGGGTTACCAGCCAACTCTAGCCACTGATCTCGGAGGTTTACAAGAGCGTATCACCACAACCAAAAAAGGATCGATCACCTCCGTCCAAGCTATCTACGTGCCTGCTGATGACTTGACCGATCCTGCTCCTGCTACTACCTTCGCCCATCTCGACGCCACCACCGTCCTTTCCCGTCAGGTATATCAACTTCTCCATTTAGATTGAAATCATTGATTATAAATAAACCTTACCTTTCTTCTGTTTGGACAGATTTCCGAGCTGGGTATTTACCCTGCCGTGGACCCGTTGGACTCGACGTCTAGAATGTTGTCGCCGCACGTACTAGGACTGGATCACTACAACACGGCTCGTGGTGTCCAGAAGGTTCTTCAAAACTACAAGAATCTTCAGGATATCATTGCTATTCTTGGTATGGACGAGCTGAGTGAGGACGATAAGTTGACTGTGGCACGTGCTCGTAAGATCCAGCGTTTCCTCAGCCAGCCTTTCCATGTTGCTGAGGTCTTCACCGGTGCACCTGGCAAATATGTCGAGCTTAAGGAAAGCGTCGCCAGCTTCCAGGTCAGTATAATCCAACAATTTTATTTTATTTTCGTTCTAGTTGTGGATATTAATTAATTGATTAATGTTTTAGGGAGTATTGGATGGCAAGTACGATGACCTCCCAGAGCAGTCGTTTTACATGGTTGGTGGCATCGAAGAAGTCATTGCCAAGGCGGAGAAGATTGCCAAGGAGTCTGCTAATTAATTTCGACGTGAAAAATAATGATGAACAAACTTTTTCTTTTGTTTTTTTGTTTGAACGACTGCAATGATGCAGGGCACTGAACCTGCATAGGAAATTTCCGATTGTTAGGAAGATGATGGTTGCTTTTCTTTCTCCGTTCCGGCACTTTGTTTACAGAAGCAGAGACACATCTGCTCGAGATTTTTTTTCTTTTGATGATTTTCAAATAAATAATACTTTTTCAATGTCAGAATTGTTTGAAAGACTTTTCTTTTTATTTCTTCGAAAGTTCTCAGAAGTTATGCATTGGAATTCATCCTAATAATACATGCTATTTCCCAATAACCAAGTCATGTGATAGTTGAAGCATATACGCAATTTATACTATGTTAATGGAAAAAACTTGAATTAATAGAGGGATTAAAATAGTTGAAGCATATATGCAATTTACCCTAAAAATAGTTACTACAAAACGAGTTGTTGAAATAAAAACATTTTGATGAAATTAAAATAGTCGTTGAAATTAAAATTAGCGGCAATATTATTTTAATCTTAGTTTTAATTTTCATTAATTTATTGTTAATTTGACAAGAAAAACTATTCAGTAGCTATTTTTATTAATAGCTATTTAACATTAAAATTAAATACTAGAATAATATTAATTTTCTATGATAAAATATATAATAAATAAAAGATTAAAATTATGTATATGACATATAGTTTTTTAAATTAGTATAGGTTAAAAAATATTTATAGTGATTTTAAATTAATAAAATAATACAAAAATATGTTTATTAAATTTAAAGATGAAAAATAGAGGGATATTTTGGTCCAAAAAATTTGTAATACCATGAAATACCCCTATAAGGGGGTAATTGAAAAGAACTTTGTATGTAGGGGTTTTTGGAGTTTCTCAAAAATTAGGGTTTTTTTTGTAAATTCCAAAAAAGTTAGGGGGTTATTTGTAAATTTCCCTTAAATTTAGAATGAAATTTGTTTGAAATTCCCAGAAATAAAAACCTTTGGGATTGGGGAATGGGGATAGAGACTACTGATAAATGGAGTCCATATGGAACTAAGGACGAGTTAAAAGCTGAAGATTTACTTTTTACTCGTGAATACAATTGAGTTAAGAAAATATTACAAATAAATGACTATGATTAAACAAAAAAATTATCTCATTGTTCAAGAAATATTTTAGTAGCTACTTTTTACTTGGACTAGTTTGGGCTTGCAAATTTGCAATCCGGCCGTTACTATTATGCATTAAATTGTCATGTTCTTCTCCTCTCCATTGAAAACAAAAAAAGGATGAATCCATTGGTTTCTACATCGTTTGCCACGTTATCCAGATCTTCAGTTTTAACGGTGTAGATTTGCTAGAAGATTACAGGATCGCATCATTGGATATTTAAAGAAATTTTTGAATGGAGGATATTTGAACTTTCATCTAACGTTCGAAATCTTTTGTTTTATCCTTATAATTCAAACATTCGAACTAGAACTCTAGAAGCCTCTCTCTCTCTTTCTCTCTCTCTCTCTCTCTACTTGAGTCTACGATAACGGATAGTGAAAATTGATTTTTGTGAATCGGAGCAATTTATTGAAAACTTTTAGATCTGCAGCTAAGCAAGGAGATCTCCATTTCTCCCATCTTCTTCAGCACTTTTGCGTCTAAATTTTGCAAGGTATTGATCTTCTTCATTTTATCTGTATTGAAGTGTCTTGTTTCAATATGAGATTTCGTGAGCTAATAGACGAATCTCCCTGATTTCGTCAATGAATTTGGCCTAAGCACAAAATAGAGCTTTGTTTTTTTCTGACTCATGGTTGCTGGTTAGATTTTGTGACAAAATAGTCAATATTTTTAGTAAAATTAAGATCTTTATCAGACCTTGTTGATTTTATTAGTTTGTGTTTTATTCTAGAATTTGTTAATTTCATTAGGAACTATTTGAGCTTTTTCTTCTTCTCGAAGTCAGATCTGTTGATGAGATAATTAGATCATATTTTTAACAAGGCTCATCAGTCAGGGTTCAAATAATTTTGTTTTTCAATCAATTGATTTTCGATTTCTACCAATTGAACAAACAAAGTAAAAAATCGAATATATTATACACAAATTAGGGCTTGTTGTCTTTCTGATATGCATTTACGTATCGAATTAGGTGAAATTACCTTAATTGAGTCAAATTTCCACCTTTCTGATATGCATTCTTCTAATAAACTTGAAAAAATGGTTATACTTACTGAAGTAATAGTACTCCCTTTCTTTTGCAGGACAAAATACATCTTCTATTAATGTCAAATCTCCAGAGTCTTCAATTTCCCCAGAAGGGGACAACATGCGAATCTCTTCTACATGAGCTTCAGGTACACATTCTAGAGCATTACGAATAATTTGTTGTTTGTACAACATAGTCTAAATGTATAACGTTATAATACAACATTTCAGGTGATATGGGATGAAATAGGCGAATCCGATCCTGAAAAGGACAGGATGCTTCTAGAACTAGAAAGGGACTGCTTGGAAGTTTACAGGAAGAAGGTTGACATGTCGAACCGCCGCAGGGCCCAGCTCAGGCAAGCCATTGCCGATTCCGAGGCTGAGCTCGCTGCTATCTGCTCTTCTATGGGCGAGCGTCCTGTACACATGCGCCAGGTCAGCTCTTTCTATTTCAATTAAAACATAACAATAGATAATTCTTTATTAAATTTTAACAATTTCGAGTTTTTGACAGTCGAATCAAAGCGTGGGAGGACTAAGGGAGGAGCTGAAGGCGATAGTGCCAGAGCTAGAGGAGATGAAGAAAAGGAAGGCTGAAAGATGGAGCCAATTTCTAGAAATTATCGAGGAGATTAAAAAAATCTCGGAAGAAATTGGGCAATCTGAGTTCATCCCTTCTAATATCGCCCTAAACCAATCTGATCTTTCTTTGAGAAAATTCGAAGAGTTGACCAAGCAACTACAAACTCTTCAAAAGGAAAAGGTTCGAGCTTTTACCCAAACTCTCCATTGAATGTAATGTGGCATTAAATTAATTTGAATTGTGATTATTCGTTACTCAGAGCGATAGGTTGAAGAAGGTATTTGACCAATTGAAGAACTTGAGTATGCTATGCGAGGTGCTTGGTTTAGATTATAAAGAGACTATTTCAGAAGTTCACCCAAATTTAAACGAAGACGAAGGATCTAAATGCATATGTGACGACACCATTGCAAAACTCGAATGCGCCATCGAGAGGTTACGCGACGTTAAGATCCAACGAATGAAAAAGGTAACTTTATCACCACCTAAAATTTGAAAATATATTTTTATAATTATCTTCTTTCCGCAGCTTCAAGAACTTGCGACTACTTTGATTGAGCTATGGAATTTAATGGATACCCCTGTCGAAGAGCAACAACTCTTTCAAAGCGTTACATGCAAAATAGCAGCATCTGAACACGAGATTACCGAGCCGAATACTCTTTCTTTGGATTTCATCAGCTATGTAAGTCTCATTTGAATTATCATAAATTTGTTTATCAGTATTAAAAACAATGTTATATTAGGTGGAGGAGGAAGTAGTGAGGCTCGAGCAATTCAAAATCAGCAAGATGAAAGAATTGGTTTTAAAAAAGAAAACTGAATTGGAGGAGCATCGCCGCAAGGCCCACCTGACTGACGATTCCGACTCTGAATTCCCCTTGGAAGCTATTGAAGCCGGTAATTTCAATGTTTAATTTGTCTTCCTTTTTTTTGGTTGAACTAAATTTTTGTGTGGTTTTGTAGGGGCTATTGATCCGGGTTTAGTATTGGAGCAAATTGAATCGCAGATTGCGGTGGTCAAAGAGGAAGCGTTTACTCGTAAGGATATTTTAGAGAGAGTCGAGAAATGGATGACTGCGTGTGAAGAGGAAGCTTGGCTCGAGGAGTATAACAAGGTACTATCTTTCAGCAAAATTAATCTTCGATTTATCAATTAAGGCTGAATTTAATTTATCCTTATTTTTGCCTTAATTGTATTAGGATGAGAACCGGTACAATGCTGGAAGGGGAGCTCATCTCACTCTTAAGCGTGCCGAAAAAGCTCGTAACTTGGTTAATAAAATTCCAGGTCAATTACAATTTCTATCAAACTCAAGCTATCCTCTCTCTCTCTATCTCTCTAAATTGACCTAATTCTAAATTTTCTCACACATTTTGTTATTTCTTTTATTTACCAGCAATGGTGGACAATTTAGCCTCCAAAATAAATGCATGGGAGAACGAAATGAATCAACCGTTCACATATGACAGCGTAAGTTTTCTTACCCTTTTAATCTCATTTCCTCTTTTTTTCCTCTGACACCACCTTTTCATATTTATCTTCATATACTAACAGGTCAATCTATTATCCATGCTGGAAAACTATCACATACTCCGCCAAGAGAAAGAACAAGAACGCAAGCGACAAAGGGTAAATAAACTTAATTCTTACAATTTCCATTTTTTACAGAATTAACAAATAATACAACGATCACAGGATCAAAAGAAGCTCCAAGGGCAACTAATTGCCGAGCAAGAGGCATTGTACGGTTCAAAGCCCAGCCCTTCCAAAACCCCTGGACCGAAGAAAGGGGGCCCTAAAGCATCGTCCAATGCTGCCGCAAATAGAAGGCTCTCACTTGGTGGGGCTCCAAAAACAGATCTTTCAACCCGTCCTCTTCGTGCTGCTAAGAAAGCCGACGAAATGGGCACTTCCTTATCTCCCGGTTCGTCTCCTTTATTCCCCTAAATTCTCTCTCTCTGTTCTCTCGCTGATAAACCGTTTGTATTTTCAGGGTGTAGAGGACTGGATATAGCAGGAAGTAATAACGCAGTAAAGAAGTTAGCTTTCAACGCTGCAGTGCGCGAGCCCGAAATTGTGAGGAAGCCGTTGTCGCAAGTTACGATGATTGGAAATCATGCAATAGTGCCGCCATCGACGCCGATTTATGTACCGAATAACGAAATGGACGAAGAAAACAGAGCGCCGAAAATAACACCTACGGTACAAATGGCTAAAACTCCTCTTGCGGTAGCGGCAGCGATGCAAATGGCGAATACGCCTGTTTCGGTAGCCCTTGTTTACGATTCGGAGATCGTTAATGTGTGCGAAGAGATTGAGTATTCCTTCGAAGAGAAGCGACTTGCGGTTTATCTTAGTAGATAAGCGGACATTCAGTCGGCTTTTAGTTGTCGGGCCTAGGCTGTATTACCTTATTGTTACCTTTTCTATTAATGTTCTTAGAAGTACAAATATGCTTTGTAGCTGAATGAAGTTAATATGTTCTCTGTATGCTTTATAGCTTTGAATCGCCATTATTCTGCTTTTCCTAAATTTCGTTATTCTGCGTTTTTCGGGAGCTGGAATTCAACTTGGACAATGTTTTTGACAAAGTTTTATTGAGAATTAGGAAATATGTTAAATATCAAAGTTGAGGATCTTTTTAAGTAGCATAATTTGGATGTTTTGTTTGTAATTTGAAGTTTTTAGTTTAGCTCTCAAATTCATCAAGAAAAATACTATTAAATTTGTAAATGTGATGATTTTAAAATAAAACATAAAAACACTTTTTAGTTGGCGAAAAATGACCAAATCCAGAATTTTGTACTTTTGATTTTATGGATTACAATTTGGCCCTAGTTAACACTACGAAACTCACTTTTATCATTTTCGTTAGGGCTTTGTCGAAAATAACTTTTCGCAGAGTTATCTGGCGAAAATGCTAGATCTGTAAATTGGAAGAGTTCAGTACTAGTTTTGCAAATTGAACTTTTTCGGATGTTCTATGTAAAAAAAACTTACAAAGTCGATTTCATGTGTATATAATGAACAAGGTAATGACAAATTCAAATATTATTACACACAAATTACAACAAAATGACTATGAAGGTTTTATGACGTTCCAAAAAAAAAAATTACGAAGATGCGAATCACATTGAAGTTGCGTGACAGGCATTTTCTTCATTCTTGTTGAAAATGGAATTCTCATTTTGTACAAACGAGAAATGTATGAGCCATCTTTTAAATACAGTAATTTGTCATTACTCCTATCAAAGAGTTAACTTTATTATTTCAATGGTGATAATATTAGCTTAATTACTTAATAATGTGTCGCGTTCATCAAATTTCAATATAAATGGGACGATGGAGGAAATTGACATAAGATAACCTAACGTGAGTATCGAGAGTTCGGAAAAGTGTGGAGATGTAAGAGTTCGTCGCATATAATATGAGATAAGGAAATTTATCAAGCTATCGAACATGTCGACACTGTCGAAAAGTTTGTCATTGTTAATTCGTACATGGGTATTGAGAGTCAGGAAAAAGTATGGAGAGCGAAGAGACCATCATCTATATGTTGCATATGAAGTTTCGTCAAATGATGATGGAATTTTATGGATTATATGCGTAGTTGCTTAAATTATTGGTGATTACTAAGATGAAAGAAACGAGGCCTGGCTGATGGAGAATTATATCATATGATCATACGATGACGTTATTAGTTGGTTAATAATGAACCGTAAATTAATTTAGTCACATTGTTCTTAATTTAGTAATCTGTTTATTATTCTTAATTACAAGAAAAATATTTTCTAAATTTGGATGATACGCCAGAATAGAATAGATCTGAGTTATTATATTCGGAGTCCTTCGATAATTAGTTTCTCTACTGTTTTGTTTTTGAGAATTTTTGTTTGGTTGAGATATGTTCTCTTAATTTCAGTAAGTTTTAAAATGTCCATTTCAATTTTAATTTAATTATAGACTGGATAATTTTTTGTGTATTGTGCCGAACTGAATGAAGTACAACTTAAAAAAAACAATTCTTCAAAACAAAAAACAAAAATAATGAGTACAGTACGATTTACAAACAAAATTTACATAAAACATACAATTAATATTCTTCCTCATTCGTCATTCCCATCTAAATTGGATCTAAGACAATAAAAAAAACAATTCTTCAAAACTAATACAATACAATATGATTTACAAATAAAATCTGCATAAAACATATAATCAATATTTTCCCTCATTCTCATCTAAATTAGCTCCGTCGCCTCCTCCTCCATTCTTCTCTCTCTACAAAAAAAATACAAAAACATTAAAAAAAACTTTACAATATAATCAATTCACAGAAACACGAAAACAATCATCGCACATACCAGATTCATAATGACATTATCAACATAGAGGCCTTCTTGACTTCAACCAAACATTGCGTCATTCGAGGACCAATCTCCTGAAGTCGCGAACTTATTGGATGCTTTGTTAACTCGGTCTACATCAGCCGTCAGATTCACCATCATCGCCGCCTCCTCATCTCCTTCACGCTCCTATCCATATCCCGTCCTATATTAAACCAATAAAATAAAAAAATTGTCATGAAAAATAAATATACTTCAAAATCGTGTTAAAATGAATTAGATAAATACAATATGTGAGGATATCATTACGGTTGCATGACAGAGGCATTTCCTTCGTTCATTGTTGAAAATGGAATTCTCATTTTGTACAAAGAGGAAATGTATGAAGCATCTTTTAAATTTTGCGGTTCCTAGTTACTCCCGTCAAATACCTTTTATCATTTTTATGATGATAATTAATATTTGCTTAATTACTTAATGATGTTTTGTGTTGATCGAATTTCAATTTAAATGAGACGATGGAGGAAATTAACACAAGAAAACCTAATCTGGGTATCGAGAATTAGGAAAAATGTGCAGATGGAAGAGGCCATTACATATAGCGCGACATAAGAAAATGAACATGACGGTAAACAAACCGAAGAAAATTGATGAGCCGGCGAATATACGTAAAATTACCGAAAAGTTTGTTCTGCCAAAGTTAATTCGAAAACCGAACATGCGAACCGGGAATCAAGGAAAAGTATGGAGTGGAAAACTATATTTTGCATATGAAATTTTCTCAAATGAAGATGAAACTAAAAGGACGATTGCGCGCAAAGAGTGAAGATGATGTTTAAATTATTTGGCAATGATTAAGACGACGTGTTTTATTTCTAAAAGAATGTCTTATAAATTTAGTTGAGACACAAAAATAGATAGAAGTTATTATATTCGGAGTGTTTCGCTAATTAGTTTCTCAATTGTTTTGTTTTAATTGAAACTTTTTATTTGGTTGAGATATTTCTACTTAATTTTCGTAAGTTCTAATATTTTTGTTCCATTTTTTATTTTATTTATAGACTAAATAAACTTTCGGATATTGTGCCAAACTTAATCAAGTAAAAGCTAAAAATATTACCAATTCCAAATAGTTTAATTAGGTCCAGATAATAAATAAACAAAAACACTTCTTCAAAACTAAAAACAAAAATCATGGATACAATATTATGATTCAACAACCAAAATTTGCATAAAACATGCAATTACTATTCTCCCTCAATTCTCTCTACAAAATAAAAATAAACACAAGAAATATTAAAAAAAACTTGACATGTATGACCGGCGTTTTCTTCATTCTTGTTGAAAATGGTATTGTCATTTTGTACAAAGGATAAATGTATGAGCCAACTTTTAAATACTGCGATTTCTGGTTACTCCTATCAAAAAAATATTCTTATAATTTCTATGATGATAATTAATATCAGCTTAGTTACTTAATAATGTGTCATATTTATCAAATTTAAGTTTAAATGAGACGATGGAGGAAATTGACATAAGATGACTTAACATGGGTATCGAGAGTTAGGAATAATGTCGACCTAGTTAATTTGTACATAGGTAGAGAACTCTTTCTTGGTTGAAATGATTCGACTTAATTTCCATACATTCTGAAATTTTCATTCAAAATTTAATTATAATAGATGTTTATAGGGGAGTTTTAAAACAGACTTATTTTTTATGATAAATCATTTTTCAAAAAAATATTTTAAATATTTGTTGATCAATAATTTTTTTTGTAAGATTCAAGTGTATATTTATCATTTAATATTATTCAAAATAAAAATTATGTATAATTAATTGATAAATATCTAATATAAATATTTTTTGAAAAAAAAAAATCTACTATAAAACTCTCCATCTTTAAATTATTTTGTGATGACTAAGCCAACATGTTTTTAAATGATTGTCAAATGATGATGATGAAACTTTATGTCTGATTGTATAATATTCTAAATTCTAAATTTAAGCATGTTTATTATTATTATTATTATTATTATTATTATTATTCCTAAAAAAATGTTTTCTAAATTTAGTCCATACACAAGAATAATTATAGGTTATTGTATCCGGAGTGTTTTGCTAGTTAGTTTCTCAATTATTTTGTTGTAATTGAGAATTTTATTTGGTTGAGATATTTCTACTTAATCTTCGTAAGTTCTATAATATTTTCATTCCAATTTTAATTTTATCTATAGACTAAATAAACTTGTATTGTGCCGAACTAATTAAGTAAAAGTAAAAATATTACCACTTCTAAATAGTTTAATTAGATCTAGACAATAAATAAACCAAAATACTTCTTCAAAACTAAAAACAAGAATCATGAATACAATAGTATGGTTCAACCACCAAAATTAGCATAAAACATACAATTACTATTCTCCCTCATTTCCATCTAAATTAACTCCGTCACCTCCTCCGTCATGTACTCTCTCTACAAAATAAAAAACACAAAAAGTATTAAAATTAAAAAAAACTTGACATGTATGATGTATGACCGGCATTTTCTTCATTCTTGTTGGAAATGGAATTCTCATTTTGTACAAAGCAAAAATGTATGAGCCATCTTTTAAATATGGCGATTTCTGATTACTCCTATCAAAGAGTTTTTTTTTATCATTTCTATGATGTTAATTAATTTTAGCTTAGTTACTTAATAATGGGTCATATTCATCAAATTCTAAATTTAAATGAGACGATGGAGGAAATTGACTTAAGATAACCTAACGGAAGTATTGAGAGCTAGGAAAAGTGTAGAGATGGAAGACTTCATCACATATAATATGAGATAAGGAAATTGACAAGACGGTGAATAAATTTGACACCGTTGAAAAGTTTGTCATCGTTAGTTTGTACATGAGTAAATACTGCATATGAAGTTTTGTCAAATGATGATGGAACTTTATGGATGATTACGCGGGTAATTGCAAAGTCCGTAGTTGTTTAATTTGTTTGGTTAATGATTACGGCGGAGGATATGGGGCGTGGCTGAGTAAGAGAGCAGGATACCGTTTGACGAGGATAAAATGGCAGTTATAAGCATGATATGGATAATGAGCTGTGAATTAAGTTATATCTCACATATAGCTCAATTTTTTGAGTTGAGGTTTATGTTTTCGTGAAACATTAACTTTGGTTATTGTGTAATATGGTTATTAAAGCAGTTAGTGCTTTAATCAACTCTAATAATGACTGTAGTATTTCAATTTAATGAAATATAAAAAATAGAACGAGACTTCTCGAACTCTTTCTATTTTTTCTCAACATATATATATATATATATATATATATATATATATATATATATATATATATATATATATATATATATATTTAACATCTCTTTATTCCCTCTATGGGTTATTAAGAAACTCAATTCTATAACTAGAGCATTCCCTCTATGGAAAAGTGACCAGAAATGTCTTGGAAGACATTGTCTTATCAATTAGAATAAAGTCACCCTACCAAAAGAAAATGGAGGACTTGGAATAGCAAATTTAAAACTTCAAAATGAAGCTCTTTTGATGAAATGAATACATAAATTTAATCATGACCACTCATCCCTCTGGTCTGAAACTATAGTAGAGTTATATAACACTACGAATATATTCCATACATCAAGCTCTCAACAACGATTGTCTTCTTTCTTTATCAAAGACTTGGCTAAATTAGTGTCATTATATAATACATTCAACTCTCTCCAATCTGAAGATTCCAACGACCAGATTCAACCATTCAAGGCCAAAAATATATATTCTTTCTTCATAAACCCCATGAGTTATCTGTCCATGGAACACTCTGCTATTTAAGGCTAAAGCTCCTCTCAAAGTTCGTTTCTTTGGCTGGTTAGCCATCCAATCACGCATATTAACGAGTGATAAATTGCAACAAAGAGGATGGCCGAATGATCAGGTTTGCCCCCTATGCAAATCAGAAGAAGAGACATCCAAACACCTACTCTATGATTGCACTTTTTCCAAAGAAATATGGGGCAAGGTCATCTCTCGAATACAAGATCCAGCTCCACAGGTTTCGGTCCCGTCGGAATTCTGGTCCGATCCTCACACCACAAAACTGTGGCAAACAGCCTGGCTTGCAGTCATATGAAATATCTGGAAGTCCCGAAATGATGCCATCTTCAACGACAAATCCTAATCGCCTAATCGGATCTTCAACCTAATTCTACAAAACACAAAGGCTTGGAATAAATTCTCCTAGTAGTACTTTAGGATATAACTAATATTTTAGCTACGGTTTAGTCAATTAGATTACTCCTAGTTTGTATGGTATGGTCCAAATAGATAAACAATAAGTCTATCGGCCTTCCATCCCTTTGTAAAATGCAGTTCTTTTGATATAATATAATTCGAGGTCTCGACACATTGTCGACCCTCCTTAAAAAAAAAACATCTCTTTATTCTTATATTTGTAAGAAAAATGTTTGTAAAGTTTAGTTGATACACAAGAAAATAGATATACGTTATTATATTCCGTGTCCTTCACTAATTTGTTTCTCAAATGTTTCTAAAACGTGTGTATTGTGCCGAATTGATTGAAGTAAAAGTTACTAATATTAGTACTAAAAAGTTTAATCAATTGTAGATAATAAAAAAAACCAAAATAATTCATCAAAACTAAAAACAAAAATCATGGATACACTATGCTTCAATAACCAAAATTCGCATAAAACATACAATTACTATTCGCCCTCGTTCCCATCCAAATTAGCTCCGTCACCTCCTCCCTCGTACTCTCTCTCTCTCTCTCTCTCTCTCTCTCTCTCTCTCTCTCTCTCTCTCTCTCATCAAAAACACAAAAAATATTATAAAAAACAATTTTACAATAAATAATAATCGCATATACCGAATTCATTGAAAATGACACTGCCAGCACAAAGGCCTTCTTCGACTTTAACCAAACGCAGAGTCATTTGCGGACCAATCTCCCGAAGCTTGACCGCACTCTTATTCGACGCCTTGTTCACTCGATCCACTTCGGTCGTCATATTCCCCATTGCCGCCTCCTCGTCACCTTCCCTTTCCGATCCGTACCCCGCCCTATCGAACCAATAAAATAAACAGTACGCAAGTAAATAAATAAAATGAGAAGAAGGATTACATGAAATTACTCGGTGAGGAAATCACTGACGTGCTGAAGATTTCCCAAATCGGGTACTTGATGGCTTTGCACGATTTTTCTAATTCTACGCGAAACTCCAACTGATTGTAATCTAATTGAGTAATGCCTAAACTCGATTATTTTTTCTTCAGGGTTGCAATTTAACGACACGGTCCTATGACAACACGCGAGTTTCGCCTATAAATAATAATAATAAATTAAAAAAATGCCCAGGTACCAAACTGTAATAAAATATTGAAAAAAGTACACTTTTGCCCCCCAAAGTGTTCCCAAAAGTGCACTTTACCCCCCAAACAAAAATCTGCACCCTTTTGTCACCTAATGTTTCAAAAATTGTGCAAGTTGCCCCCTCCGTCCATTTGGTGTTAAATTCTCGGTTAAATGGTGAGGTGGCATGCTGATTAGGACACAACTCATGCTGACATGGCATTTTACCCTAACCCGATCCATTTGAAATATTACCCGACCCGCTAACCCTTTTCTCTCAAAACAATCATCTCTCTCTCTCTCTCTCTCTCTCTCTCTCTCTCTCTCTCTCTCTCTCTCTCTCTCTCTCTCTCTCTCTCTCTCTCTCTCTCTCTCTCCCTCTCTCTCTCTCTCTGTCCGTTCTTCTCAGCGTGAAGCTCTCGCCAAGGTCAAGCTCTCGCCAGGGTCTCCGTGGACGACGCCAAGCTCCACTCATATCTCTCTCGCGCTCTCGCTCTCTGGACTCTCTCGTGAGGTTAGCTCCACTCTCTTTCACTCTCTCTGTCTCTCTCTCTCTCTTTTTTTCTCTCTCTCTCTCTCTCTCTCTCTTTCTCTCTCTCTCTCTCTCTCTCTCTCTCTCTCTCTCTCTCTCTCTCTCTCTCTCTCTCTCTCTCTCTCTCTCTCTCTCTCTCTCTCTCTCTCTCTCTCTCTCTCTCTCTCTCTCTCTCTCGCAGCTTTCCCAATTAGGGTTAATGACATTCGAATTAGGGTTAATTTCATTAAATTAGGATTAATTTCAGTCCAATTAAGGTTAATGGCATTCGAATTAGGGTTATTTTCAGTAAATTAAGGTTATTTTCAGTAAATTAGGGTTAATTTCAGCCCAAAAACAGTAAAATAGGTTTCATTTCAGCCAAAAAAAACAGCAAATTAGGGTTAATGTGAGCAATTTTCAGCAAATAGGTTTAAAATAGAGTTAATTTCAGCTTATTTCAGAAATTTAGGGGTTGGGTCGGGTGGTGCTGGGTGGTCTAGTGCGTGGGTCGTGGGGGTGGGGGTGGGGGGTCTCGGGGGCATGGTGGGCAGGGTCAGGGGGGTGAGGGGCGTGGGGGGAGGGGGGTTGGATCAGGGGCGTGGGGCGTGGGGGGGAGGGGGGTTGGGTCAGGGGCGTGGGGGGAGGGGGGTTGGATCAGGGGCGTGGGGCGTGGGGCGTGGGGCGTGGGGCGTGGGGCGTGGGGGGGAGGGGGGTTGGGTCAGGGGCGTGGGGGGAGGGGGTTGGGTCAGGGGCGTGGGGGGAGGGGGGTTGGATCAGGGGCGTGGGGGGGAGGGGGGTTGGGTCAAGGAATTTACGAGAATTCGTTTTTTTAGGGTTAATTAATCTGAAATCAGGGTTCAATTAATTTTGTGTTCAATTAAATCTGAAATCAGGTTTTAATAAATCTGTTTTTTTTATGAGAATTCGTTTTTTTTCGCAATTCAGTATTGACTGGCGCATCTGGTGGCGAATCTGGTGGCAAATTCGTGAATTCGATTCGGTGAACTGGAGAGCGGTACAAGTTCCTACTTTACGCGCCCAGCCTATGTGATCGGTTAATGTACTCATATCGAATTTTATGAGTTTTGTGGACTATTATGTAATATTTTGTAATTTAGAGGAATCTATAATTAATGTTTATGAATTTAAATGTTGTGGATATTTTTGTAATTTAGAGCAATCTATAATTAATGTTGTATTTTGTACAAACGGTATTGACATTATATGAATTGGTACGCAAATAAAAACATGATGAACTTTTGTCGGCACCAATGTGTAACTGGTACCAAATACCAGAACCATTTATACATTCCCATTTCAGTTTTATAAACAAGTTCTCATACATTTTCGATACCAATACACCTCGGTACAAATACAATCACATTTTAATACACACATACAAGCTTTTATAACACAATTTTATTGAACTCTAATCAAAACCCTAAAAACAATCATATTCACATTCACATTCAATCGCAAAAATATCATACCCCAAATACATCCATATTCTTCTTTATTCAATCTTGTCGACGTTTGAATTGGAGCTACTAAAAACCTACAATACCCTCATTTTTGTCTTTTGCACAAAACACCCTAAGCTTTCTCAAAGAAGTCCCGAGCTCGATGAAAGGAATTCGATTTCGAAAGATTTGAGACCACCTTGATAAGCCCTTCTTTGGCCATAACCTAAATAGAATATTAAAATAATTAGTACAATTAAACCTAATTAACCTAAACAGAAAAATAGAATAAAATTAACCCTAATTTGTGACTGAAATTGACACAATTAACCCTAATTGACTCAATTTCAGATAAATTGAACCCTAATTAACCCAAATTAACCCTAATTAACCCTAATTGGCTTTAATCAGTCCAATTGAGTCCAATTTGGGGCTGATTTGGCTTTGATCAGTCCAATTCAGTCCAATTTGGGGCCGATTCGACTTTGATCAGTCCAATTCAGTCCAATTTGGGGCTGATTCGGCTTTGATCAGTCCAATTGAGTCCAATTTGGGCCTGATTAGGCTGTAATCATTCAAACCGAGTCTAATTTAGGGATTTAGGGTTTCGACAGATAAAACGAAGAACGAAGAAACCGATAGAACGGAACTAACTTGCTTTAGAAGTGCTGAAGGAGAAGAAGGCGGCGACCAGGTCACTTCTGGCGAGGAGGAGATCTGGCGAGGATTTGCTGGCCGACGGCGAAGGAACGAACGAGATCGGGCGAGGTGATGCGGCTGTTGATGCAGATCTGGCGAAGCGATGCGAAGGAGATCCGGCGAGAACCCTAAATCGCACAAACCATAACTGTTGAAGCCATCGCGAGGGAGAGAGGGAGATAAAGAGATCGGGAAAGAAAGAGAGAGAGAGGCTGTTGGGTTGGGTTATTTGGGTTAGCGGGTCGGGTTACTCCTTGTTGGATCGGGTTAGGGTAAATTGTCATGTCATCACCCACGTGTCAGTCCATGTCATCACTTAACTTGCCAAATCATCAGTTAACAGAATTTTGACAAAAAAATAAACGGAGGTGGCAAGTTGAACAATTTTTGAAACATTGGGGGGCAAAAAGGTGCAGATTTTTGTTTGGGGGGTAAAGTGCATTTTTGGGAACACTTTGGGGGACAAAAGTGTAATTTTTTCTAAAATATTTTGTACGTGATACTTTGAGTATTTATGTCTATGACAGGCAGGGCATATCCAAACGATTTGGTTAGCCCAAGTTACCACCGGCCCGGAAATTTGCCCCAAGTTGTTGCCCTTCTTATCAATGATTTACTGAATAAACATCCTTTACAAAACAAAAACAAAAACAAAAACAAAAACAAATTTTATTAGTATCTGAAATAGACTAAGGGGCCGTTTGGCAAGCGGAATTAGTAGAGTGGAATCGGATTATAAGATGGAGGTATAAAAAGTTCTGGAATTTGTAATTCCACAGTCTGTTTGGATGTCCGAATTAGAAAATGCTGGAAAATATAATTCTTTGTTTGGTTGTTAAGAATTTTTTGGAATTATGATATAATAATAATGAAAATGGTTAGAAATAATTATGAGTGTGAATTAAATAAACAAATCAAATAATTATAATTCAATACATATTATGTTATTCTCAAGAGTAAAGTACATGAACAAATAAATAAATAAACTGTCGATATACATTATACAAATTTAATTAGAAAGAGAAGTAAGATATACATTATACAAATTTAATATAGTTGTGAAGTATACAACACATCTTTCACATCCTAAATTTTTGGCATAAATTAAAGAATAATTGTCTATTCATACGAGCATGTCCACGCATGCAATATCGGATTCGTAGATAATTCTCTGTAAATATCGGTTTCGCTCGGAAATCCTGGTTGGTGACAAAACTCTCATAATTTTTTTTCCGATGACGAATAATCAAGAAACCAAAGTTATTATGACCGCAACGCATTCATCTTGAGTATGATTTTCCATTCAATAACGAGCTACAAATAAACAAAAAATAAAACATGAGATTCACATAAACTAAGGGACTCAATAAACTCATAGAAGCTTACTGATTGAATAATTGAATACCAAAATAATTAAAGTCAAAAGTAAACTTAGGGTATTGAATAATTGAATGATTGAGTAATTGAAAGGATTGAGAAGTCACATTACTGAATGTGAGTAATTGAAGTCGCCACTATAAAATTTAAGTCACAGTATTGAGTAATTGAGTATTGAATGATTGAATAAACTCTCTGAGAATAAAATAATTATTGGTTAATTGGTTAATTCCTTAATTGCACAAATAATTATTAGTTAATTGCTTAATTGCACAAACACTCGTTGAATATATACACACACACACAATTATTTAAGTAGACATTTCATCGAACACGTCGTGGACACAGAAATTTAACAAGGTTTGAGAACAAAATAACGAAAAAATCTAATAATCGTAATCCTTTAATCTATTTGATACTTTAATATATATATATATATATATATATATATATATATATATATATATATATATATACACACACACAAAGTTATTCTATTAGACATTTCATCGAACACGTTGTGAACACAAAAATATAACAACGATTGAGAACCAAATATCGAAAAAGTTTAACGATCATTTAATCTTGGTAGCTATAATTTCAAGCTAAGAAAAATAAAGTATAACGATTGAGAAACAAAAAGAAGATTTAACAAAAATCCAATGGTATTTCTCAACAAATAGAAGAAGAAATTCCTTACAAGAGAGGGACAGTGAGAGAGAGAGTTTCAAGCTCCAACTTTTTTCATACTTGTAGTTTCAAACGCTGAGAGAGAGAGAGAGAGAGAGAGAGAGAGAGAGAGAGAGAGAGAGAGAGAGAGAGAGGCGAAATAGCAACAAAAAGGCTTACGAGAGAAGAGGCTTTTTTTGGCGCTTAAAAGTTTGCCCGCATCTTGGCGCTCCAGCTTTTACTGGAGTGAAAGTTTGCCGCATTTATGTGTAGGCAAAAATTCCGGTAAAACAAAATTCCACTTATTTATTGCCATCCAAACAAAGAATTATGATTTCCCTCAATTTATAATCCAATTCCCATCAAAATTCTTGCACTCCAAACAGCCCCTAAGTGTCACTTCCAAAAATCATACTAGTGTAAAATTATTAACAAAAACAAAATTCGCAAAAGTAGAAGAAAAAAACTATTTCTACCTATCAACAAACTCAGAAAGCAAAGTCTGAGAAGTAAAACCTAACTTTCAAGCATCTGAAAACAAGGAATTTGGATTATAAATATTGTTATCATCTTATTTTTTATAGCTTCGCTTCACTTCATTGTTTTTCTTCAGATCACTGAGTTTGAGAGATCCATTTTTCATGAAATTCCTAGAAACAGTTCAAAAAGATTAATTAACGATTCATCCCCTTCCTTCTATTCGATCTCTTCCTCTCCATAAAATTTATTTTTACATAATATAAGTTTAAGTATTTTTTTAGTCAATGGGCCCATAGCCTAGTTGGTTGAGTGTGATGCACAAAAATTCATATATTGTGAGAGGTTGTGGGTTCGATCCCCATTGACATCGATGGATGGAGGACTTATGAGCCTTCTCCATTTATTATCTAAAAAAAAAAAATTTAAGTATTTTATATACATAATAGAATTTTAAGTATTAATATTTTTTTTTAAGTATAACTATAGTAATCTCATGTAATATTAAGTTGATTATATTTGTGTTTTTAATCAAATAAATTTAATATTAGAATTTAAATAAATAGTTTAACCATCTAAATAACTTCTTAAACTTACAAACATCCATCAAATAGTATTGTTATTTTCAAAAATTTAAAATTAAAAAAAAAACATCATATGGTATAAAATAATTTGTATTTTTGTTTATTCGAAATTAAAATTTTGAAATTATTTATTAAATTACTTTAGCTACTAAGTTTGGTATTATATATAATTTTTTATTGCATTTTGAATCAATAAAAAACATATTAGTGCTTTATAATTAATGATGTGTTACTACATATATCGTATGATTCATTATTTTTATATTTGATATTGTATGAAGTATTGTGAACAATGATATAATGTGTTGTTATGTTTTTCGTAAAATTGTATTATTTCTCGTATATTATTGTACAATGATATTAATATCAGTGTTATTATTTGATTTTTAAAAAAAGAAGAAATTTCATATGTATCCTTCCAAATACACTAAATATCATATTTGTCCTCCCAAAAATACTAATATCATATTTATCCTTACATAAATCAGATTCTAACAAATTTATCCATCCGTGAAGTTTTAAGTTAAAACTGATACTATTAATGTAAAATTACCATTATACCCTCTTTCTTCCCCATCGGCCATCCCTTGTTCTTTTCCTCTCCGTAGGTAACCCAAACAGTAAAGCAAGATTAGCATTCCTATTCAAAATCCAAAATCCCCATCTCCCCTCTATAAATAGTAAAATATTTGACAAAAGATCTCAACTTTATTAATTCTTGTATCAAGCCTTGACTACTACTTTTTGTTTAATTTTGTATACCTAAATCTCAACACAGTTAGAATTGATTATTTTTTAGAAGACAATTTTCTTTTGATGAATTGTTAAAAGATTTATTAATCTCATTTTAAATCAAGTTAGTATTTTTTTCCATGACCAATACTCAACAATTTATTTTTTGAATAAAAACAACCAACAATGTATTGCCATACTTTGTAATTTTCTTAGCAATCTGTTTTTGAAGGAAATTTTCTTGGCTATCTCAAAATTAAGAACAACTATCTTACAAATGGAGAGAGGTTTAAGGGGGTAATTAGGGAAAAACAGGGACTTAGTGAATAGAGTGATGGATTATGCTCGGGGACCAAGTTGTGATGTGTAGTAGAGTATTTATTAAGCACACAATAAACCTGATGAAAATTAATTTGTGTAATATTTTCATACAAAAATGTAATTTTGGAAGACTTTGGAGAACGCGAAGAGAGGAAGACATGGGCTTCTAGCTTTTTCTATGTTCGTCCGCAAGACAGAGAATGATAACTGAGAGTAGGGGCAACTTTGTCCTATAAAAATATACTTTATTAACTAATAATAAATTTTAGGAAAATATTTGTACGTAGACACGATTAATTTGGTAATATCCAAAATAGACATAAAAATTTGGAAATTTGCAAAATAACATTCTCGACTTGAAAAGTCAAGAGGTTTGAAACTTCTCGACATTTCAAATGTTGAGTAATTTTAAGCTCTAGTTAATACTGATTTTCTTAATGACTCTGTTAATGGAAACTCATAATACATTGAAAAAATGCTCAACTTTTCAAACGTTGAGCGGTTTTTCTCAATTTTTGAAATGTCCACAATTCTGAAAATGGTAATACAAAAAGACAAATTTACAAATAACCTCCTAACTTTTGAGAAACTCCAAAAATCCTCTTACATACAAGATTTTCTTTTCAATTACCTCCCTAAAGGAGTATTTCATGATATTGCAATTTTTTTGGACCAAAATACCCCTCTATTTTTTCATCTTTAAATTTGATAAACATATTTTTGTATTATTTTATTAATTTAAAATCACTATAGATATTTTTTAACATATACTAATTTTAAAAAATTATATGTCATACACATAATTTTAATCTTTATTTGTTATATATTTTATCATAGAAAATTAAAATTAAATAAAAATATGATATAAAAAATATTCCTGAAAATATCTTGTACAAATTAATATTATTCTAGTATTTAATTTTAATGTTAAATAGTTGTTAATAAAAATGGTTACTAAATAGTATTTCTTACCAAATTAGCAATGCATAAGTGAACATCAAAACTAACATTAAAAATAATATTGTCGTTAGTTCTAATTTCAACAGCTAATTTTATTTCAGCAGTTAGTTCTGTAGTAATTATTTTTAACAGCTAATTTTAAAATTATGTATATGACATATAGTTTTTTAAAATTAGTATATGTTAAAAAATATTTATAGAGATTTTAAACTAATAAAACAATACAAAAAATATGTTTATTAAATTTAAAGATGAAAAACAGAGGGGTATTTTGGTCCAAAAAAATTGCAATATCATAAAATATCTCTTTAGGGGGGGTAATTGAAAAGAAAACCTTGTATGTAGGAGTTTTTTGGAGTTTCTCAAAAGTTATGGTTTAGAAAAGTTAGGGGGTTATTTGTAAATTTTCCATACAAAAAATGTCTCTTTCAACTCAATTATCGATATTTGAAAAGTTGAGAGAAACTGCTCGACATTTGAAAAGTTGAACACTTTTTTCAATGTATTATGAGTTTCCATTAACATAATCATTAAGAAAAACAGTATTAACTAGAGCTTAAAATTGCTCAACATTTGAAACGTCGAGAAGCTTTAAATCTCTAAGTCGAGAGTGTTATTTTGCGAATTTCCAAATTTTGGTGTCTATTTTGGATATTAACAAACTAATTTGGTCTACATACAAAAAATTTCCTAAATTTTAGGATGGAATCGTCATTAATCTAATAAATTTAACGTTTTAGTTAACATGAGGGTATATATGTTACAATAAATGTTTTAGATGGATATAATTGCTACGGTTTTAACTTTGAGAGGATAAATATGCTATTATCATTTTTTGAAGGATAAATTTGATATTTAGAATCTTTGAAAAGATATATATGAAATTTTTCATTAAAAAAATGAGATTTTTTGTTATCATAATATAAAATAATTACAAAACAAATACATAATTATAAATAAATGAGTCTATGTAATTTTATTTTGAGTTAATATTATTAATATTATTATACAAATATATAAATTTTATTACAGTAAAAAATATAATTAACATGCTCGCTTCTCCTAGTATACTTCATAATCGTGTCAAGACGAATTGATAAATACAATATGTAACGATATCGTTATGGTTGCATGACATATGCATTTCCTTCATTCATTAATCATTGCTGAAAATGGAATTCTCATTTTTGTACAGAGGAGAAATGCATGAACCATTGTTTAAATATTGTGATTCCTAATTACTCCTGTCAAAAGACCTTTTATCATTTCTATGATGATAATTAATATTTGCTTCCTTACTTATTGATGTCTCAATTGTTTTTTTTTTGAGGAGAAAGGCAAGCGCGATACGCGCTCGATCCGATCAATTTTTCATTAAAACAAGATATAAGTTCAAACTATACACAAATGTAAAAGATAAAAGATACACGTAATCAACAATTTAATCTCCACTTGGCTATTAAATCTTCAATACAAGTCGCCAAGAGAGCATGCATCCGTCCTTTATGTTGGAAAATTCGATTGTTTCGCTCTCGCCAAATGGACCAAATCGTGGCGAGCCATTTTATATCCCATGCACATTTTTCCAAACTCGTTTTCGATCTTCTAAAATCCCACCAAAAGGATGTTAGCGTTGTTGCTCCTATGGACACACGCGGTTCGATTAATCTCCATATTTCGCTAGTAAAGGGACATCGCAAGAAGAGATGGTCGGCCGATTCGTAGGCGCTCGAACAAAGGACACATGTTGGATTGTGTGGCCAACCCCTCTTAGCTAGGTTTTCGCATGTTAGAGTCCTATCATTTAGCACTAACCACCCTAGTATTTTAACTTTTAGTGGGGCCCTTATCTTGAATATTACCGGCGTCCATACACACTCTACTCCCGGGTGAATGATGTGTGCATATACTTTGGACGATATGTATCGAGGGGGAGCATTGGTTGCCAAGGGCGGTTGAGTGAATAGACCCTTGATTGCTACATAAAGCGGTAATAGTTTTTGGAGGTCCTTGATGAAGTAGGATTGTACGGTATTGGGAATGTTTATTATTTCTTCGGTGGAACGAACATTATAAAGAGTTTGTAATGTGGTGGGCCATTGCGCTTCTTTGTCGTGGTCTATTTTGAATAGCCATTTCATTAATAATGATTGATTTTGTTGCTCAAGGTTAATCATGCCCAACCCTCCGTGCTTCTTTGGTAAGCAAATCTTGTCCCAATTGATGAGACATTGGCCTCCCAAAATTTTGTCTCCGCCTTTCCAAAAGAAAGCCCTCATAAGTTTGTTAAGTTCGTCTAGAGTGCCTTGTGGTAATAACATCGTTTGCATGTGAAAACTTGGCAAAGCTCCCAATACCGATTTGACTAACGTGTTACGACCACCCAAGGTTAGAAATTTATTCTTCCAATTATTAATCTTTGCACGCAATTTCGTAATGATTGGTTGAAACACTAGTTTGGTCGGTTTTTTATAAGAGAGAGGCAACCCTAAATACTTTATCGGCAACGCGACCTTGTTACAACGAACTAAGGTGGAAATATGCCCGTGAATTTCATTTGGAATGGCAATCGGGACAAATCCACTCTTGTCCCAATTAATTTGTAAACCCGACATTTTCGAGAAAAGTGTTATCGTATGCATGATAACTCGTATATTTTGGGGGTGTGCTTCCACGAAAAATAATGTGTCATCGGCATATTGTAAGGTTGTTGGTGCAAATACGATGGGGTTAGTTAGTAGTGGACGAATTTTATTCATCATTAGTTGTAAAGCATCAACAACCAAGGTAAACAACAATGGCGACAACGGGTCACCTTGACGAAGGCCGCGTTTATGTTTAAAGTAAGGGCCTCGGAGCCCATTTAGCTGAACGGATGAGCTCGACGAGGAAAGGATATTCTTAATCCATTCAATCCAAATCGAAGGAAATTTTCTAGCCACAAGAATTTGCTCAAGGAAAGTCCACGACACATTGTCAAACGCCTTTTTAAAATCAATTTTGAGCATTAACATTGGAATCTTAGCTTTGTGGTAATAATTTAGTATCTCCCTCGATGTAATAAATAATTCGTTAATTGTGCGCCCTTTAATGAAGGCGGTTTGACAACGATGGATTAGTAACGGCATGTAGGGTTGTAATCGCATTGCTAAAATTTTGGTTAATAACTTGATCGGAGATGTGATAATGGTTATAGGTCTAAAATCTTCTAATCTTAAGGAGTCATTTTTCTTCGGGAGTAATTGGATAGTAGCTTTGTTAATTTTGTCTAACGTTATATTGTTATGATAGAAGAGTTGTATGATTTGTAAGAGATCTTCCTTTAAGATTGTCCAATATTTTTGAAAGAACTCGGAGGGAAATCCGTCTGGACCACAACTCTTGCCTTTTTTTAATGAATTTAAAGCCACCTTCACCTCGGCTTCTAAGAAAGAAGCACCAAGTATGTCGAGATTAATTAGTGTGTTGCCACTTCCCGACTCATTATTGTATAGATATGAGACATTCATGGTTACCCTTGAGGAAGAGGGTGTACCGAGTGAGTCCTTAAAGAAAGAGGTGAATGCATTGTTAATATCTTGGTCATTTATTAGTTCCCTCTCGTTAACCAATAATTTGGAAATTTGGTTATTGTTTCTTCGATTAGAAGCAAAAGCGTGAAAATACGCGGTGTTGTTATCTCCAAGTTTTAGCCAATTGATCGACGTTCTTTGTTGCCACCCAATTTCTTTCAAGTTAATTAAGTCGTAAAGTTTTTCTCGGAGCTTGATCCTAAGTTCAAACTCGCAAGTGTTAAGGATTCTCGACTCTTCCCATTTGTCAAGGGTATGTAAGACTTCCTTACAATTATTAATCACCACATTTTGGTTACGAAATTTCAACTCGGCCCAACCTCTTAATTCTTTTTTTGTATTAGTTAGTTTGAGTATAAAGTTATCTACGACATCGTTAGTGAGATGTTCTACTTCCAACCATCCTTTTTGAATTACGGAGTCAATATCGGCACAACGAAGCCAATAACGCTCGAATTTAAAAAATCGCGGTTTTCTAGAGTGAGGTCGTATGCAAAATTTGAGTGGAGTGTGATCGGAGGTTGTGCTAGGGAGATCATCAAGGGTAACGGAATTATAATTTGTTATGAAACATTGGGTTACTAATATCCTATCAAGCTTTGATAAAGTTGGAATTTGTCTACGACTAGACCATGTGAATTTCCTATTTCGTAAAACTATTTCGACAAGAGAGTTATCTTCTATGAAATTGTTAAATGCCAACATTGAAGCCGCGGAGTGTCCATCTCCCGTGGAGTCACCTACCTCTCTTATTAGGTTAAAATCGCCAAGAATTATTGTGGGTGTGTTAGTTTGCATGATGGATGATAGTTCGTTGAGAAAGACAATTTTGTCGGCCTCTCCAACCGCGGGACCATATGCATTACAAATCCGGAAGACGGACTCATTGTTTCTCTTGAAAGAACAAGTAAGGGTATAAGTACCTACTAGAAGATCCGTAAGGTCAAGTTTTTCGGACCATGCCGTCATTAATCCTCCCTTGGAACCATTTGCATTAAGAAAACGTGCATTACGAAATTTAGATGAGCAAACTTTCCTAGTGCTAAAATGATTAGCATTAGCCCATTTAGTCTCTTGAAAACAAATTACATCACAACAAGAATCACGTACTTGGTCCTTAATTATGTTACATTTATCATTTGACCCTAGGCCTCTAACATTCCAACACAAAATACGTAAGTTTGTAATCGACATTTTAACAATAAAACAACTTTCTTTTAATGAAGTCCCTACACTACCAAAAAATTGGAGATTAAAACATTGAAAAATTCATCAACATCCCCTCGACTTAGTGTAATTTCGTCTCTGTGGCTACACCATCTCCTCCCGACTCATCGGGAAGATCCTCGAATGACCCAAAAGCGGCTTGTAATTTGTTAGAATTAATCGTAATAGCATTTGCACAAGAGGACGTAATAGATGAGATAGGATTATGGGAAATTACTTGACTTTCTTCATTTTTGTCTGTATTAATTTGACATAGCTCTTCTATTTTTTGACATGTGTTTTTATCTAATTCTTGGGGTTCATGCCAATCATCTTGTAATGCTTTTATTATATTCGATTGTTTGATGGATTTTTTAATTGATTTAGACAAGCCTTTTCCTCGTTCTTTTTTTGATGGTTTAGTAAGTGGACGACCATCGGCCCCTTTAGTTAATGTTTTAACACGACTCGATTTCTTTGGTTGAAAAATAGCTTTCTTCACCACATTCTCGCGTAGGAAGAAAGTGCCTTTAGACGGAAGTTTAATTTTTGATAAGTTAGGAGTACCTTCATAATCGCGGAGTAATTGTTCTCCATAAACCTCCATTAGCTCATCATCTCCAAATTCTGATGCGAAATTGGCAAGCACGTCGTCTCCATCAACCTCCACGAGTTCATCAGTGCCTTCCGTCGTGATTGGCTGCTCGTTCTTGCCCGATCCGAAATTGGCTGACCCGATATCACTTGCCCAGATAGCACCAATCAGATCCGACCCGATAAGCTTTGACCCGATTACCGCGGACCCGACTCCGTCTCCGCTCCCCTCTACACTCCTCGGCTCATCGATCATCCACGCCCGATTGGCGGCATCTTCGGTTGCCACTTTGTTAAGCAAATCAATGTGTTTTGTTAATGGAGCCTCCTCTTCTTCTATTATCGTTGGTAAGGGTATTGTATTGCTAATGGGGGATGGCAACAATTGCAAGTTCTGAATGGAGCTTAATTTTCGGACCTTCAATTGTTATATTCATCGAATTCCAATTTAAATGAGACGATGGAGGAAATTAACATAAGATAACCTAATATGGATATCGAGAGTTAGGAAAGATGTGGAGATGGAAGACCCCATCACATATCACATATAATGTGACATAAGAAAATCAACGAGACAGACCATCTCCTATATTTTGCATGGGAAATTTTATCAAGTGATGAACAAATTAAATGAACGATGGCGCTGGTAAAAATGAAGATATGATAGATGTTTATAGAGAAATTTTATGATAGACTTATTTTCTTATGATTGTTATTTTTTCAAAAAGCATTTTGAATATTTGTCAACTAATAAAAAAAATTATAAGATTTAAGTGTATATTTATCATATAATATTATGCAAAATAAAAATTATGTATAATTAATAAATAAATATCTAAAATATACGTAAATACTTTTTGAAAAAAAAATTATCATAAAAAAACGAGTTTACCATAAAACTCTCCATGTTTAAGCTATTTGGTGATGACATGTTTTTAAATGATTGCCAAATGATGATGATGGAACTTTATGTCTGATTGTATAATATTCTAAATTCTAAATTTAGTCATGTTTATTATTATTATTATTTCTAATAGAATGTTTTCTAAATTTAGTCGATGCACAAGAATAAATATAGGTTACTATATTCGGAGTGCTTCGCTAATTAGTTTCTCAATTGTTTTGTTTTAATTGAGAATATTTATTTGGTTGAGATATTTCTAATTAATTTTCGTTAGTTCTATAATATTTTCATTCCAATTTTAATTGTATTTATAGACTAAATAAACTTTCGGGTATTGTGCCAAACAAAAATGGAAGCTTAGATCGGCATGCAATTGGTTGAAATTGGATGACCAAAATACATCATATTTCCAGGCTATAGCCTCTACCAAAAACAGGGAAATTATATACCCAAAATTACTATAGAGGACCGAGAAATCACCTCCCAACATGATATTCTAAAAGTATTCACGGACTACTACAAAGATATTGTAGGTACTCAACAAGTCCGTTCAATACAATACAATATGTCGAATGTTTACCCCACATCACTGGTCTCACATGAGTCTCTAGCTGTACCCTTCACGGAAAAGGAAATAAAAAAACTCAATAATGAATATCTCTAAAGGCAAAACATCAGGTCAAGACGGACTCCCAATAGAATTCTTCCAGCAAAATTGGGAAAGTAATCAAACAGGACGTATTGGATCTTATCCAACAGTTTCAAAACCATACCCTTGACCTTAGACCCATTAATAGGCCCCAGATTACGCTCATACCAAAAACAAAAGGGCCCATCATGTACGGGAATTTAGACCCATCAGTATCATCACGTCCATCGCCAAAATTATATCAAAATCCCTAGCAGAACGACTCCAACCATTACTCCCGATTCTTATCAATAAAAAACAATCAGCTTTCATCAAACAAAGATCGATCATAGAGACTTTCCTAGTAGCCAGGGAACTACTGTCAAACTTTCACAAAAGAAAAATCCCAGCTATTATGATCAAGCTAGACTTCACAAAAGCCTTCGATAACATTTCATGGGATTATCTAAAACAAATACTTATCGTAAGAGGGTTCCCAGATAGATGGATTCTTTGGATCATGGCGATCTTAAACTCCTCTTCCTCGACAATTAAACTTAACGGACATGAAGGACCTCTTTTTTTTCACCCCTACTTTTTTTTCACAAAAAAAGACTTAGACAGGGGGACCCACTTTCACCCCTACTTTTTAATCTAGTGGTGGACACCCTACAACCAATTATCTCAAACATCAACCTCCTCATGGAGACATCAATTTTTAGAGCACCGACAGCCCTACAATATGCTGATGACACTCTCATCTTTATGGAAGAATCCCCGAGGAATATGAAAATATTATCTCTGGCTCTCAAACTATTCTCTTCCATTTCGGGCCTTCAAATAAATTGGTCCAAATCAAGCTTTGTGCCCATTGCAGTACCAGACCATCACCATGAATTGATTGGAAACATCTTGGGTTGCGACAAAAAATCACTACCCATACAATACCTGGGTCTACCACTCTCAATTAAGAAACCAACTAAAATCACGTTCCAGCCGCTCCTGGATAAAGTGCAAGATAGATTGTCAATTTGGAAAGGTAAATTATTATCACTTGGGGGAAGATTAACCTTAGTACAATCCGTGCTAACGGCACTCCCGTTACATTACATGCAAGCTATGTCGCTTCCCAAATGGTTGATCCAAAAAATCGACAAAGCGGCTAGGAACTTATTGTGGAGAGGGAAACAATCATGCTTAGGTGGCCACTATCTGATCAGTTGGAATAGAGTCACGCTCCCAAAGATAAATGGAGGCCTTGGAGTGATAAATCTATCCATCCATAATAACTCCCTCCTCTTAAAATGGTTATGGAAACTCCTAGCCGAGCCGGAGGGACTACGGGCACAATCGATAACTTCAATTTATAATATGGAAACACCACAAGATTTGATAAGTATACCCAACAAATACTCTTCATACTTCATAAAGGATCTTATCAAGTTGCTCCCTTTTTTTAAAATCTCCGCCTTCAAGGATAACGACATATGGAAATGGAAATGGAACTCCAACGGAACATTCTCATCGGCATCCGCATATCGTATTAGGGCAAACCCCGGAATAATAGTTCGTTGGAACGACGAATTGTGGAAAGCAAAGATCCCACAAAAAGTTAAATTCTTCGCATGGCTATTGTTCAACCAACGACTCATGACGGCGGACAACCTAATCAAAAAAGGATGGCCGTGCCAAATGACCTGCTCCAATTGTTCTAATGGTTCGGTCGAAAACACGAACCACCTTTTCATGGAATGCTCTTTCGCCAAAGCCATTTGGTACAAATTATCGACTGTTATGGGTAGACCAATTAGAATGGATACCGATGTTACATCCATGTGGATTGCCAATAAAAATAGATTCCAAGATCGAGATAGAGCAATCTGGGATAAAACGTTCACGGCATGTGTCTGGAATATATGGAAAAGAAGGAACAAAATGATTTTCACGAAGAAAAGTCTACGAATCGCAAACACATTCACGCTAGCGATGCAGGAGGCCGAGAGGTGGAACATCCTAGGATAAGCTTTTTATTGTACGGTTCACAAGGTTTGTATTTTGTCGCTATAGATTGCTAGGAGTTAGTCTTACAGAACCGTGATAAACATATGTAAATATTCTTTTTATATTAATTAAAAATCCGAGAAGCAACTCAGTTGCTCATTAAAAAAAAAAGTAAAAATAATACCACTTCTAAATAGTTTAATTAGATGTACATAATAAATAAACCGAAATACTTCGACAAAACTAAAAACAAAAATCATGGATATAACATGACTCATCTCAAACAAAATTTGCATGTGTATCGAGAGTTAGGAAAAGTGCGGAGAAGGAGGAAATTGACGTACGATAACGTAGCATGTGTATCGAGAGTTAGGAAAAGTGCGGAGATGGAGGAAATTGACGTACGATAACGTAGCATGTGTATCGAGAGTTAGGAAAGGTGCGGAGATGGAGGAAATTGACGTACGACATAGTCGAGCAGTTCGTCATAGTTAATTTGTACTCGGACTTTCATCATATGTTGCATTCAAAGTTTTGTCCATTTATAATTGTATAGTGAAACTATATGGATGATTAAGTTAGTAATTGTGAATCGCCTAGTTTGTTAATAATGAGTTCAATCATGGTGCACAATTTAGTCTCTCTTTATTATTAATAATTGTAAGAAAAATGGTTTTTCTAATTTAGCTAATACACAAGAAAATAGATCTAAGTTATTGTTATAAGGAAAAAGTCTGATTTTGCCCCCCAACAAATACCAAAATGTTCAAGTTGCCCCCTCACTTTTTTTTTTTGCACGTTTTTGCCCCCTAAACTTGTTATTTTTGTTCGTTTTGCCCCCTCCGTCAAATAAATGATGCCCCCCAGTTAAATGACCGTTAAGTAATGATATTTTATACATATTATAACCCGACCCGAGAACACAGTGAACCCGACCCGTCACTTACAACCCGACCCGAAATATAACCCCTCTTTTCTCTCTCACTCCAGTGTCTCTCTCTCTCGCTGTGTCTCTCGCGCCTCTCTCTCTCTCTCTCTCTCTCTCTCTCTCTCTCTCTCGCGAATTTGTCTCTCTCTCGCCTCTCTGTCGCACCTCCCTGCTCCAGCTCCAGCCGTCGCCTCTCTCCGTTCAAATTTCCCCCAACAAATACCAAAAATTATTAACCTTTGCGAGGGGAGGAGGAAGGGAATCGAGGAAAATAAAGAGCCCGATAGATGGGTCCAACCAAAGAGAGAGGTAAGGGAGAGAATTTGTTTGGTTCTTTCAGTTTCGACCTTCAATTTCTCTGTTGTTTCTTTGGATGATTTTTTAATCCTTGACATATGCATTTGATTTTTTTTTATATACAAATTTGTTTGGTTTTTTGTCCACCTCGATTCGTCTTGTTTATTTCAATACAATTTCGAAACGTTTGAGTGGTTGATTTTCTCAAATTCGATTGTTTTCTCAGGTAGTTGTGAATCCTGGGGATCCAGTTCTTCAGCCAGATGGAGCTGCTCTATCAGCTTTTCAATATTTTGAAAACGTGAGAAATTTTCTTGTTGCCATTCAAGATTTAGGCTTGCCAACTTTCGAGGCCTCTGATTTAGAACAGGTCAATTTCTCGTCAAAATACTTCCAAGTTCAAATTTATTTTCTTTGCAAAATTTTGAACTTTTTTGTGCAATTTAGGGAGGAAAAGGAGGGAGAGTAGTGAATTGTGTTATTGCAATGAAATCGTTTGGAGAATGGAAGAAAATGGGAGGAATTGGGTCTTTCAAATATGGAGGAATAGTTAAACCTTCGAATAATCTAAGCAAATCTTTTTTGAGAAAGAATTCAGAGCAATTTTCAAATTCTTTGTCAAGGAGTTTATTGATGAACGAGTTTGAAATTTCAAGCATAGAGACCCGATGAAGTTCCAGTGGTAAAATTATTCATCTTTTTATCACGAGAGAGAGAGTCGCGAGAGAGTTGGGGAAGTAGGAATGGAGACCACAAGAGAGAGAGAGTCGCGAGAGAGAGGGAGGAAGAGCGCTGTGTGAGAGAGAGAGAGCGCTCTGTGAGAGAGGGGGGATAAGTTAATAAACGGGTCGGGTTTTAGTGATGGGCCGGGTTAAAACATTTCGGGTCGGGTAGAAAATAGGTATAAAATAACATGGTTTAACAGCTCTTTAACTGGGGGGCACCATTTATTTGACGGAGGGGGCAAATCGAACAAAAATAACAAGTTTAGGAGGTAAAAACGTGCAAAAAACAAGTGAGGGAGCAACTTGAACATTTTCGGTATTTGTTGGGGGGCAAAATCAGACTTTTTCCTTGTTATAACTAGGAGATTACCCGCGTTTCGCGGCGGTTTTGTTTCATTTGTTTACCATACACGTAATATATACACATAATATATAGTTATGATTTTTCAGAATAAAATATAAGACTTTATTAAAATAAATATCATATTGATTAATGAAGTTTGATGATGACAAAATTATTATACTATTTTTGAATATGACACATTGCAAAATATTTATTTAGTATTTTAATGCAATACATACAAAAAAAAATGTCACTATAACATAATAAAACAACATGCGTGGACATAAACAAAAATCAAAACCATATGATATTTTAAATTTTCATATCTAAAATTAAAAATAATAATATTATAAAAGTTTAAAAAAATTATTTCTGTCTGATAAATTTTAAGTTTCATGTTTATTATTGAAAAATATTATATAAGTCAAAGAAATTATTTGTGTTTAGTAAATAAATATCTTTCATTATTTTTTTTTAAAGATTAACATGAAACTGTTTTAAGTACAAATACAAATATAACATAATTGTTTTAAAAATAATAATAATAATTAGGATGTGCAAAAAAAAATTCTATTATATTTTTAAAATAATAATAATAAGGATTACAAGTCATTAATATAATTATATTTATTTTTATATTTTTTTACATAATTGTTTTCATAATTTTAAGTTAGGGAAAAATATTGAATATATGATAATAACACTTGGAAGTTTCATGCTAGGCGGGTTGGTAGGGCAGGTTAGCCAAGGGGCGCGCAGCGGGGTTGTCCCAGCTTTTGTAATTACTGCAGGTTTCGCCTGCTTTTTTTTAGTAGGTGAACTCCAGCTTTGCAAGTTTTGGGGTCATTCAATGATGTAAGGGCCCCGGGTCCCAAACATGCGAGTTCTTGCTTTTTCTTGACTTTCCGGCAGCCCTAGCACTATATATTATGCAACTGGGGTGTTAGGACACACGTTCCACTGCAGCTATACACCACGAAGACGACGAAAAAGGTCAATTCCATAGCTTGAGTCGGGAACGGGGACAAAGATACATCAACTCCTCGGAAAAGTAGTACTCCTGAAGTGGTGCCAGGGGTGACATCGAGTCATGGGAAAAGTCCATAGTAGTGGCAAGGGGAAGCAACGAGTCATAGGCAATAGTACCTCTCGTGGGATGGGGAAGGGAAAGGACAAGACAAAGAAAGCAGGGAAGGTGGTGGATTCTTCTAAAGGCTCAGCTTCTTTGGTGTCCTACGATACAAATGATGAAAGGGATCGCCTCACCTCCCATTGCTGACTCTCCGGAGAAAGTTGACGCGAGGGCAAATTCTGGCAAGCAATAAGAATCAGCGGATACTTTAGGCGGGATCATTTTCAAGTGAACCACGACGACGTGATTCAGGGGAGTCCTTTTCGGCACCACGAAGGTCAGATGATTCTGGGGTGGAGGATGGCAGTCATCATTACTCTTGAACGTCGAGCCATATCAATTGGTGAGCAAGGTTCAGCCTATCTCTGAAATCTGAGAGCTTCAATTGCTTCTTTTCTCGATTTGGTGGAAGGGCTAGTCCTTCTTTGCTTCAAAGCTTGGTTTGACAAGTCCCAATGAATGGACCGAAGTTGCAGATTTGATGAGTTCGGGGGCATATAGCTGACTTAGTAGTATGTGCAATTTTTAATAATAATTAGGATGTGCAAAAAAAAATTCTATTATATTTTTAAAATAATAATAATAATAATAAGGATTACAAGTCATTAATATAATTATATTTGTTTTATATATTTTTTACATAATTGTTTAAATTTTAAGTTAGGGAAAAATATTGAATATATGATAATAACACACTTAGTAGTATGTGCAATTTTTTTCAATTATAGTTTTAAAAAAAAAAATTAGTTTTACAAGTCATTAATGTAATTATATTTTTTTTTTACATAATTGTTTTCATAATTTTAAGTTAGAGAAAAATATTAAATATATGATAATATGGATCTCAAAATAAAGATAAAATTCCAGCGAATATATTTCTTAATTTTTTTAAATTATATTATGAAAATACTAACAATATTTGATGTATGTTTTATTATATTATATATCAATTTATTAATTTATTAATGTTAGATATTTAAACTCTTCACATTTTATTTGTATTCACAATTAATCATGTATCATATTGTGAAAAAAATTCAAAATCAAATGCAACTGGTCCAACATGAACCTAACAAATAATATTTTGACACGTCATCAGTGTAAGGTGATGTGGCCATCTAAAATTGCTTAAAACTATGTGTGAAATAAGGGACATATAAATATCTACAAATAAAACATAACCACACAAAATCAAAGGTTAATCTATGGTTCATATGTTGCCACATATCATAATCTAATGGTTGAAATAATTGTGATGATGTGGCATGAGTTGTGATGATGTGACATGAGGAAATTGCCTAAAAATGAATCCAAAATAAGGGGGTTGGTAAATTCCTAGTCCTTCACTAATTAGTTTCTCAATTGTTTTGTTTTAATTGAGAAATCTTATTTGATTGAAATAAATAGTTCAACTTAATTACGTACATTCTGGAATTTTCACTCCAAATTTAATTATAATTATAGACTAAATAAACTTTGGGGTATTATGCCGAACTGAACGAAGTAAAAACTACTAAAATCACTACTATTTAAAAGTTTAATCAATTATAGATAATAAAAAAACCAAAATAATTCTTCAAAACTAAACCCAAAAAATAATGGATACACTATGCTTCAATAACCAAAATTCGCATAAAACATACAATTACTATTCTCCCTCGTTCCCATCCAAATTCGCTTCGTCACCTCCTCCCTCATATTCTCTCTCTACAAAATCAAAAACACAAAAAATATTATAATTTTTTTTTTACAATAAATAATAATCGCACATACCGAATTCATTGAAAATGACGTTGCCAGCACAGAGGCCTTCTTCGACTTTAACCAAACGCAGAGTCATTCGCGGACCAATCTCTTGAAGCTTGACCGCACTCTTATTCGACGCCTTGTTCACTCGATCCACATCGGTCGTCAGATTCACCATCGCCGCCTCCTCGTCAACTTCGCTTTCCGATCCATATCCCGCCCTATCGAACCGATAAAATAATTATTACACAAATAAATAAATAAATAAATAAATAAAATGAGAGGAAGGTAAATGAAATTACTTGGTGAGGAAATCACTGACGTCCTGAAGATTTCTCAAATCGGGTACTTGATGGCTTTGCACGATTTTTCTAATTCTGCGTGAAACTCCAACTGGTTGTAATCTAATTGAGTAATGCCTAAACTCGATTAATTTTTCCTCAGGGTTGTAATTTAATAAAACAATCCTGTGACAAGACGCGAGTTTCACCTATATAAAAAGAGAAAATAAATTTTAAAAATGTTCAGGGACGAAACTGTAATAAAATATTTTGTACGTGATACTAACAGTATTTATGTCTATGGCAGGAAATATATTCTGAAACATTATAGTCGCGAGCTTCAAATGCTGTGCTCCTCCACCGAATCCAGATAGAACAATCTAAATTAAATACCTTGATATCAGATATGAAAATATTTGTATTCCATAATTATAGAAAGTAGAGGGGCGTATTTGAAAAACTTACGAGGGGGGAATTCTTGAAGAGCTCGGGAGTGGACCTGTATCTAGGCTGAGACTTGGCGATATCCGAAGCTAAGGAATATTCCTTTATTTGAAACGTCAAAGTGGGGCCTTGAGGAGTTCTTGCGACTCTTAAATGGGGTATGCTTTTGGGGTTCGATAGCATTAGAAAGTGAGTCACTCCCATTGGTCCAGCCACGTTTAGAAAATCCTTCATAGTGTTCCTTTTCTTCTCCTGTACGTGGAGGAGTTTGTCAATTTTGATGGAAATGAGATGTATCTAGGGGTGTTTTTGCGAAATGAAGAGTAATGAGGACTAAATTGTGAAATTTGCGAAATTTGACCTTTAGTTTCAGAGCTGTGTAAGGAAGCATGAGTTTGCGAAGATCTTGTTCGAGTTGCTTGAGCGGACCAGGAAGCTTTCCCCTTGCAAAGACGAAACTCTTCGGGATTTTAGAACCGGTGATTTGATCCACGTTCGGCTGGTTCTTAATCTTCGTCGGTGTCCTCGTCATCTGTTTCTGCCTCTGCCTCTGAAAATTTGAAACAAAAAAATCGTAAAAATAAGAAAATTAAGAAACGAAGATTGAATTGGTGAGGGGTTTTGATTGAGAGAAACTTTACTTCGCGCCAACGAGCCATTGCAGTCGATCGAGAGAACGAGCGAGCTAGCGAGACCGAGAGCGAGAGAGAGGGGGGGAGGAATAAGGTTTCTAGGGTTTTAGGTTTTTCAAGGGTTCTTAAGATTGATGATTTTGCAAAGACACCCTTGAAAATAATTTGCAAGATAAAGCCCCTCAGTATCGGATCGGGTAAGGAACTTAATCGGGTATGGTATAGGCCCAAATTATATCATTATTGGGCTTGGTAGGCTAAATGCTTTATAAACCCAAATAACTCAATTTTTATTCAAAATAATCATATGATGATTGATGAGATCAAATTTGCCTTGCATATGCTGATATGCATTATGTTCAGGACACGTGTCGATAAAACAGCAAGTTGTACATTTTTTGCTACAAAAGTGATAGGATGTGGTCACATATTGACTCGCTTATAACCATGTGAGAAATACAGCAGCGAGGCCGCCGGTTTTCGAATGATTTTTTGTAGTATCTGTCAGTGAAGCCTGATGTGTGCATTAGTTAATTATTTATAGAAAAATGCTTCGTATACCGAAGTTAATTACAGAAGTTCTACTAAATAAATTTTAATGAAAAGAAATTTTTATGGACCCATTCAAATTTTACCTTAAAAGTAATTTCAATAATACTTCGTGATTAAATTATGTGAACTAGCACTCTTGATTATCTATTAGATATAGCGTATCATAATTAATAGGGAAATTTTCAAAAAATCCCCTATCTTTTTTGGATATTCTAAAAAACCCCCTATCTTTTTGGAAACTCCAAAAAACCCCCTCTACCTAATTTTTATTTTCAAATACCCCCCTATAGGGGTTAAAACTAACCAAGGATGGTGTTAAAAAATTTTTTTGACCAAAATACCCTTCTATTTTCATATGTATATTTTTTGTTATTTTTTCATGAATTTTATTAGTTTTAAAAAAAATTCATAAATAATTTTTAACATATAATGATTTCACAAAAATAAAATTATTAAATGTTGTGTTTGTATAATTTTAATATTTCATTTATTATTCATGAAAAACTAACATCAGATAATAATAAAATAAACAACTTGAAAATATACTGAAAGAAAAATATTTCTTTAAACATCTATTTTAATTTTATTTTCGTTCTTCTTTTATGTATGCTTTTAATAGATTCATGATATTTTATTTTTTAAATATTTGCAAGGTGTTCTTTTAATATTGTTGTTCATCTTATTATTATTTTATGTTATTTTTTCAATAAAAAATTATGAAAGTCAAATATATGTAATGTATGAAATATTAAAATTATATATATATAACATATGACAATTATTTTTTAAAAATTATTATAAGCAAAAAAAAAATTAGGACTTTTTTAAAATTAATACAAATAACAAAAACATTATTTTAATTACTAAATATGTAAAATGAAGGGTATTTTGGTCATAAAAAAATATTTAACACCATCCATAGTTAATTTTAACCCCATAGGGGGGTATTTGAAAATAAAAGTTTGGTAGAGGGGTTTTTTTGGAGTTTCCAAAAAGATAGGGGGTTTTTTAGAATATCCAAAAAAGATAGGGGTTTTTTTGAAAATTTCCCTAATTAATATATATTAAAACTTAAAAGGGCAAAATATTTTTTTAGTTTAAATTAATATGTTTATGTAATTGAATAAATAATGTAATAATGGATTAACTAGTTTAATATTTCAACCGGAGAAATATGAAATTAGATGATTTGAATAGTGAAATAGTGAAATTTCACTTTCAATATATTTTCATTTGATATGTGATCTTCAAACAAAATAAATTGAAGGAATATGTTAGATTTTAATATTTGACGTGGATAAAAAAAAAAGACAAATACAAAAGACATTCAACATTTCATCCGAGTTTGTACATTTATTTTATACACTCAAAATACTCTATTCTCATGATTTTTCAAAAAAAAAAACAACTCATAAATTGAAATATATACGATACTGAAGATTCTTGTTTTCTCAAAAATCTCTTAAAATAATTTCTAAAATAAATAAATACTAATTTTTTGAGATTTTTCCTAAAAAGGTTTTGGGAATTTAAGTATAATACATTCCAATCAGTCCCGGCTCATCTTTGAGATCAAAATGAATTTAGCATAGGTCCCCCCCGAAATTAATATGCCTCAATTTTTTTGTATATAGCATAGAAGGCCTGTCCAATATCAACATTGAAGAAGGAAAAAATTACAAAAAATAGTTGTGGCGTGTATGATTTGTTTTTGTGCACGGACAAAGCGAAAGATTTAAGTTGTGCGGCTATTTCTCTGGCTCAGGCAAAATGAAGAAGGGAAAAATTCCATTAATCAAATTTTACGGTTACACTTGTGTTTATCTGTATGTAAAGTTGGTTTTCGAAATAAATCTTCCAATCGCAGTGACGGTTTTGGGTTTGAAAAATCTAAAAAATCAAGGTAAAGGGAAAAACTAAAGGTTTGATTAAATTTTCAAGTTATTTTGAATGTTTATTGAATTCTCGGTGGCCGACACGCGACACTGTTTCACTTTATTAAATTTGATTTCAAGTTTCTAAGTTTGCAACTTGCAATTCTCTATAATTTTGCAGATAAGTCCTCCGATTTACTAATAATATTTTTCTCAACGATTACAAATAATCCCTCCAAAGTTTCTAAATTGAATATAAAAGTTTGATTCTTCTATTTTTTCGTATATTGATTAATTATGTTGTCACATGAGAAATTTGTAATTTTGTGTTTTTATTTGATATTTCGATAATTGTAATTATTATAATCATGTCGCCTATATTTTTTAATGTATGGAATTAAAAGTTGTAAAGATGGTATTGTCGAGTGAAGTGAACAAACCAATCGAAATACTCAATTGTTTAGATTTAGAAGCTAGAAAATTGTGTTACACAAATTCTTGGATTTCTTATATAATTCTTTTAACCATTCCGGTTACGGTTGCATAAAGAGAAAAAAGTTTCTCAAAATTAAAACTTATAAAAAATTATAAATGTGAAATGGATTAACAATTCTATCAATGGAAAAATGATTTTGTCGAAGGTATAGATTATTCAAATTTAATTGATGTATCCGTCTCTAACAGTTAAAAAATAATGATATTTATGCGATGATTGTAAGTTATGTAATATTTTGGATTTTGCTATATTTCGTACTTGAGGATGTGTAGTGATTAAATTAATATGATATTAATATTTAATTTATCTCCTTAATTTTTCTGTCAGAGGCCTCCCAAAACGTCGGAGCGATGCCGATTCCAATAATGAAACATAGTAAATTGAAGGACGAATATATTTCTTTCTATTCCATTTTTCTATAATTAAAATTATTTCAGTGTTATCTCTCTAATTCTTCCGTTCTATCATTATTTCATCTCTTTCCAATATAGCTCAATATTTCTTTTTCTTCATTATTTTCTCCTATCAAAATTTTAGTGTAACAAATATAAATATTAGAAAATATTGCATAAAATATTTATACCATATTTGACATTAAATTTGAAAAATTATATATACAAAAGAAAAGATTAAAGACTCTAGTATAAAATTCACAATGTTTGAAGGTCACAAAAAATCAAATAACACTTGGCCCAAGCAGGTTGCATTTAGCACGTGTCAAGCAGTGAATCTGATGTCGTCGCAAGAATTCCAACACCAAAACCGCCTTTGCTTCTATGTGCGTTAATATACCATAACGTCATCACCCTCGTAGGACTATTCCGTTAAAAATATATCACATTCAGTCATTCACAGCCCAGCATCGCCACCACTCGCCGTTTACCATCCCATTAAATACTTTTGCCTACACCCGGTGTTCATATGTATATAGTCTGTAACTGATGAGAAAATATGATTATGCGCTCATTATAATCTCGGTATTAATATTAGTGAAACACCTAGAACATATTAAATATGTAACCTTTTGTCACGCACAAGGCACGTGAGTTGGGGGGATTCCTGCTTAGTTCTTTATTCGCTGCTATTTATTTGTGCCTCCTACGCTTCCTTCTTCACAGATTAACCTTTACCAATTTACTAAAGAAAGCAAAGAGAAAGAGAGGGAAAAAATGGCCGAGAGTAATAGCAATAGCTTGAGCACGATCGAATCGATGAGGAAATGGGTCGTGGATCACAAATTGCGTGCTGTCGGTAAGCAATTGCTACAAATTTATCTTGATTTAAATTTGATTTTTTCAAGGATTCTGATTGAATTTGGGTTCCGTTTTGTTAATTTCGGAACAGGGAGTCTATGGCTGACTGGAATTGGATCTTCAATTGCGTATAATTGGTCGCAGCCTAACATGAAGCCCAGCGTGAAGATAATTCATGCCAGGTCTGAATTATAAGTCCATAACCCTCTAATAAATCAATAATTTCAAATCAACATCTAATTTCTTGCGCAGAATTGCGCATTAATTTGTTGAAATCGTTATAATATTTCCAATTAACGCCTATTTTTTGTGTTTTTGGTCAACTTAAATAGGTTGCATGCTCAGGCTCTGACTTTGGCTGCCTTGGCCGGAGCTGCAATGGTAGAATACTACGATCATCACCACGGGGAAGGCTCGTCGGTGAAACGATATTCGAACCAGTTCTTCTCTTCTGATGCCCCACCCGCAAAGACTAAATAATATGATTTAGAAATTTTGAGAATTTTTTATGGTTTTTTTTCTTCTTGTATTAAGAGGAGAAGAAGATTCTTTCTTCTTTTGTTTGTCGTGATTTTAGTATTATTGATTCGTGAATGAGAACTTGGCATAGTCAATTCCCATTGTTACTGGACTCTTTAAACAAACAATCTAATTTGTTTTCATTAAACAAGTATTTGTCGATAGTTAGCAATTCAATTACATTTTTCGATTCTCTAAGAAAAATGAAACTTTGCAAGAAAAATCATCTTATCTGTTACATTTTTCGAGACAAGTATTTGTAAAGTTTGTCAATAGTTTTTTCGAGACAAGTATTATGTCGTGAAAAGTTGTGGGTTCAATTTTCATTGATATTAATGGATGGAGGATCATCGAGTATTCTTTATTTATTATCAATAATAAAAAAAAATTATAAAGTTTTCGAGTCGCATCGGGATTCAGGTGCTTGTAGCGAAGAGAGATTTGGGCGAGCGCGCACTCGCTCGGTGATTTGATTAATAGTAGTGAAGAAGGGATTTTCTAGTTTAAACGAGCAATGCATAATAGATGTTATTATTCGGTAAATCTTAGGGGCGTATGGGTAGGGGTGTCAACGGTTCGGATAGTGATCATGCCAGATCCATATCCATATTTTTTTTCGGATACGGATACGGATACGAATTACCCGGATCCGGATACAGTTCGGATAATAAACGGATACGGATACGGTTCGGATATTGTCGGATACGGATATGGTTTTTTTCGGATATTAAAACGGATACTATGTTATCATAACATAACTTATTTTTTAGCTATATATATATATAATTTGTGACCTGAACGATATATATGATTATATTTAAACGTAATTTTACTATTGTGATTTTAAATCACTCACAAATCATTAATTTATATATGATTTTTCAACAAATATCAAATATAATACATAAAAATAATATATAATATACGTATCCGAATCTGGTTCCGGATACTCGAATCCGGTTCCGAGTATCCGGATCCTAAAAATATCCGGTTCCGGAACACGGATCCGGTCGCCGCACCAAAATCGAATATCGAATCCGGTTTCGGATTCTAAAATTAGCAACCAGATCCATATCCGGATCCACTCGGATCCAGATATTTTTTTCGAATCCGGATATTTCTTCGGATACGGTTCGGGCAATATCCACACCATTGACATCCCTACGTATGGGGGTCGGGTTGGCCGTTTTTGTCAACGATAGGTAAACAGCGGAAGAAACAAGATTAGCTCGATCATCACATTTACTATCGAGAGTGAAAAAACTTAGATGCATGTTATGAAATCACCGGCATATGCATTGTCGACTATCTCGTAAAAAAGAATATTTTTTTATACGAAAAGAAACCACTTTTAACTGTTGTGTATGTTTTAATTCTCTAACATGTCGAATGAATTTTGGCAATCTGGAAACCGAGCCGCTCTGACCGAACCATAAAGAAAGGAAAATTCTCGCACAGAGTAATTGGTAAATTCTGTGAATTTAAAATGTGATTTGGGAGATCAAGATCGCGACGTCTCTGAAGAAATCGAAAAATGAAAAGAAGAGCAAGGCATAGAGATTGGCCAAAACATTCACATAAGTACGCTGACCAGTGGCGGATCTTGCCCCAAATCAATTGGGGGGGGGGGGGGGGTAGTACATAATTTTCCAGTTCTATCGTAAAATACACTGGTATAATCACATATATATACTACCGCTCAAAAATCTAGGGGAGGCAGTCCCTTAATAGATCCGCCACTGACACTGACAACAAGGCTGCATCAAATCTCCTTTCGATCCAATAAGTTGCTTCCGTTCTCCTCTGATGTGTTGTACCATGTCGTGCAAATTCACCGCAACATGCCTTTAATATTAATAATTAAAAATCTAATTAATGTATAATTAACAATTAACATGTATCGCATAATTAAGTCATCATGTATGTTAATAATTTCGATATTAATTGCATATTATGTATTAATTTATATCAATTAAATTGTTCATTACCTTATACCACCAGGTCCACCACACCTTTATAATGGTCGTGGATATATTTATGGTCACTTTTAAAATTTTAAATTAATACGATGCTTTTGTTTAAATGTAGATGTCATTGTTGGGACTCCAGGGATATAAATTTTAGGCAGAGATCTTAAATCAGTTTGATTACTTCATTTCGATTATTTTTTCGAATCGTAGAAGATACCACATTTGTCCCGAACTCTAGTTACACATGCAGATATTTTGAGATGCTCCGCAAAATTAAAAAAAATCGCGGTTGAAAATGGCGAGTGTTAGCTTGAGTACGTTAATCGGGGCATAAATATTAAGTTCAACTACGAACCGTTACGCTCATTTGCGATATATTGAGTGATCAATATGTAAGACGTGATAAACGGATCAAATCAGGAATTGCTATTAGACAACAATTACCAATAATCGCACGATGACATTTAATTTGAACCGGCGCAGAGGATTACGGGTATGATACTATCACAAAATAGGGGAGATGCAGATTGACACTATGTGTATAATAGTAAATAGGTATGATACTGTCACTATATTTTGCCGTGGGAAAGAACGACGCAAAAAAATAATTCATTTGAATGGAATACTAACCAATTTTATCAATACTGGATAAATCTAAAATTTTAAGGATGAACTATGCCGAATACTCGTGCTTCGTGCCGAAAGGACGAGAAACGATCAATCCTCACAAAATGTGAATACCATGATGGAGCTCTGAGCCTCTTGAGGTATTATAGTATCTTGGAATCGAGCCAATAGATCCACAACCTGGACGTCAAGGTGAACATACAATGGTAAAAAACAGGATACGGTTGTAACGGCCTTTACATACAATTGGGTGGATTCGTCATTTTTTCGCAGTTTACACGGGAAAGATGTAATCGAGTTTTCAGAGATCAATAAGTTGGTTATCTACATATTTTTTTTTTTTAAGAAAATGGCCAGTTATTATGGGCCTTATATGGGCTTGTATAATTTTCTCCTTAAATAGCCCAATGTTACATGTATAAATAAGTTTTTGCCCAAAAAGCCCAATATATGAGTATTAGTTAATGAAATTACTATTTCCAATACTAACTAGTTTCAAGAATTACTAATTTCAAGTTAGCATGATTCTCACAAATTCAATGGTTTATATATTTAACTATAAATTACATAGAGGTATTTTGTATAGTTTGTATTATTCAATTGTAAATTTGTAACCGGTGATATAAAATGTAATTTGTATATATAAGGCCACCGACAAAATATGCAAAGTAATGAAAATGAAATTTGCATAGTTGTCAGTTGAACACTCACATGTAAAGCAATGTTTTATGTTCCCTCAACAAAACCACATATTAATGCTATGGATACCATCATTTTGCATCCTAAGATTCAAAATATCATAATATAATGCATATACTTAATCAGTCCATAATTAAAAAAAAAATCCACTATGTTCAATATTTGGTAAATAAATTTAGGATATTTACCAACCATAGTTGGCAAAATCTCGATTCAAGTCTTAGAATCTTATTTTGGTAGAATCATGATAGAATTTCGATTCAATACGGAGAATCTGGTAAAATCTTGTATATTTACGATTTTACAATTCCACTATCATAAGTCATGACTCACAAAATATTTAATTTCAATAACGATTATGATCCCATATCTAATTAAGTAGCTTGGAATAAAAATTTGACATATTGCAATATAAGGAACTATTGCAAGAATAAATAACTTACTTTTTTCACAGATCTTTTTTATTTTATGTTTACTTAACTTATTTTTGTGTATGTTATTTGTTTTATTTTATTTTAATTTATTAATTCGGATTTGAATTTAGTATAATATAATACTATTTTGATTGGTTGTGATTAACATTTGAATAGCTACACACAATTCATTTTTTGTTGCCTATTTATAATGTATTGTTTATGATTATACTAATTAAAATGAAAAAAATATATTCTATCAATTAAGTTATATTTTTTATTTAAAAAATCGTGTTCGTTAGATTAATTTTCTAGTTAATATTCATTTGACATAGAATCTTACGATTCAAAATACGATTTTACGATTGAATTCGATTATACCCCTAAACGATTCAAGATAGAACCCCGGTTCTGACAACCTTATTACCAACAATAAGCCTCAAAAAATCTTAATTCAAGTACTAACATAATATACAAGGTACAATAATATATGTGGACATAGCAACTTATTAAATATATGTTTGTTGGTTGGGGTTCCAATGACCTAGACTCTAGGAAACCCAAAAAACTTCCAAATATATAATTTCGAAGTTTCTGAAACCTCATGTGGACCTTACCATTTAGTTACCAAACTCCCCTTTTCTAAATTGGTACGATTCCATGCACATCACATATGTATCCTCTCCTCTTCATCGGTTGTGAATAGAGAAATCCCTATTTTATAAAATAAAATAAAATAAAATTGTGAGAAGATTGGTTGATTAGCAAGCACACATGTGCTTTATTAAGTGACGGTGGTGAGAAATCCACGTTCCCTCTAATTATCACAGACATAGAGAGAGAGAGTGATTGAAAATTAGGTGGACAATTAGCCAATTAGGTGATCATACAAAGTGGACCAAATTGCAAACCATGACTTGTTTGTATTAGTACACTTGTGGGTCTCCAAAGACTAGACTAATTCAGACGTGACACGAGTTTCTTTCTTATTTGTTCATGAAATTTTAAGTTCTTCCTGCAAATACAAATGTAATAAAGTGTTATTTACATTTGAGATATTTCATTTGTTTCTTCTAATCCACATAAATTGGACGAAACAGGGGAGTAAAATCAGGAAAAAACCGAGTACTGATTAGTCAAAGAAGAAGACACATTACCAAATTTGATTCGGACATTGGTAAATTGCACCAAGATCCCTCATTTTTTTAAGTCTCAATAATTGTGTAGGTACTTTGTAGTAGATAAATAATAAATAATAAATAATAATCTCGCATTACTTGTGAATTGTGGTTATGTAGCGGAATTAAAGTTTGAAAAAACAAATGAGAGTTAGAAAATGACTTGCAATTATTTTTTGTTTGTTACACAATCACCAGCTCATACCAACCCTACAAGGCTAATAATCAGTTAGTTTTCTTTGGTGGTCGTTCTTATAGTATGTAATTGTATATATCTTGTACATAATTAACCCTGAGATAAAATTAACTGTGAGGGTAAAAATAACTCTATTTAAAATTAACGAGTAATTCTACAAAGCAGGATACCGCAACATAATTGACATCAAGATGCTGAGTTAACAGAGACACATATGAAATTTCATCCTACACCATATTAAAAAATACGAGCCCAACAAAACAACATGATTCTTTCATGTTGTATATATTTACTCGAAATGAACCTTGCGATAAATCTTTTATCCGGAGAGAAACACATACAAATACATAAATTTTGGAATTTTATTATTACAAATACAATATAACATACTGGAAACTTAACTCCAAGTAGATAAATAACTAGACCCTGTATTATGCCAACTTTAAAATTAGATATTGATATCTCATGTGACGTTAATTTTATTTCTTTTCTTTTTGCTTTGTAATTATGTAAGAGACTTCTATAGTACATTATTTTTCATAGATATTTTGAGTATTTAAGCTAAGATCTCAAACGTATTTATCAATTAATATTGACTATATGAAATAATTTTTTTTCATTTAATAAAAAATCTCTCCAAAATATAAATTGTATGATACATTCTTTTAAAAATATAATTATTCATTAAATACTCAAAATATATTTTTAAAAAAATATTGTATTATGAAATACTCGAACAGTATAAATAAAAATCAAATTTTAATATGTTCGAACCGTATCTCCTAAATTTACATGATTACATTAATGAATTGGTACATTATTAGCATACGCGTATGTATCATGTGTGGCTCTTTGCTGGCTTGCCCTAACGAGTACAAAAATGATTGACTTTGACAATATTATATATATACACACCAACCGTGTAGATGCCGTTAAATTTTGTTTGATTCACACATGGCCGACGTGTTTCCAACATTTTCATACTCAAAATTATTTTATAAGTTAAAAAAAAAACGAGTAAATGAAAAAGACTCAGCGGTCCTCCATTCATTGGTATCAATAAGATTCGAACCCACAATATTTCACAACATATAATTTTTTGTGTCTCACATCCAATCACTACGCCACGAGTACATTGACATTTTATAGGTTTATAAGTATATATATAAACAACTCATAAATTTTCATTTTTCATATGTTTTCATAAGATTTAAGGGGAAAATTTTCATTTTTCATATGTTTTGTATATAAACAACTAACAATTTTCATTTTTCAAACTGGTAGTAATAATAAATTTATGAGAAATTTATATGCAAAATTGAAAAACTACTTTTGTATATTTTATTTGTTATTTTATTTTTTTGAAGGAAATCTCATTCACAAATCGTGGATATATTTAGTTTCGTTTTTTATAAATAATATCGACGAGACTCGAACTCGAGATCTATGATATATTTTATTTGTTAATTTTCAAATTATCGAACTCGCGATAAATTATGTCTTAGTTGAAAATGACTCGTTACGAGTTTTATAGCACTTGTGATGTGCAATATATTTATTTTGTATAATTAGTTAGTTTTTTTAGTTAAAAGGTATATTTTTTCATCTATATTTGATTATGAATAAAATGGCAAGACTACGTGGACTGAGCATATCCTAACATTTACGAAGAAAACCATTTTCAAGGCACATTGCAACTTCTCATTTATTTATTTTTTATGTTATTAATCTATCATGTAATGTAATGACATATTTTTTTATGAATGCGGTAAATGTTTTAATTAGTCATCGATTAGTTTTGAGAATTTGAGAATATCTATTCAATTGTTCAAGTCGATCAACCGATGATATTGGACCGTTATTTTTTCAAATTTAGATCGTTTGTGCCCGATTTTTTCTCAAAATTAGTTAATACCTGACTTTGGTGATATATATAATAGTTATTCCGTTACGAGGAGGCGATGGTAAATTTGATTTAATTAGTCAATTGAGGTAAACATGATATTTGATGATGTTGATATTATATTAGGAGTATTGTATTAACGGTGATCATGATTTAAAAAATAATCTATTTTTTCTTAGAATTTGATTGAATATTTATATAATTTGTGTAATCTTCTTTGTTATTTTTTTATATTTATGTTTTATCTGAATTTTGGTAATTGTTTTTCATTTTGTTACATAAGATTTGGTGTTTGATTAATGGTGTCAGACTATAAAGTTTCGTATTTTGATAATTTTGATTTACTAAAATCATGTTATTCTAGATTTTAGTGATGTTTTTTTTTTAATTAGCAATAAGTCAATTATTGATTGATAATTATTATTATATAGGAAAAGTTTTAAAGATTTGAACAATCAAAATGTTCTGACGAATTTACGATTAGTCTCCGATTAATTATCAAGTCACCCGTCGCTATATTTTCCGATTTCGACTTTTTGACATTTACAATACTATTTTTTATTGCTTTAAATGTACTTGAAAATATTTTTTAACATTAATATACATTGATTGGAATTCTAGTATTAAACTAAATCTCCTCACTAAATTTTATGGAATCCAAAACAATATATATTTTCTTTTCACCCAAACATACTATATGCATACTAATTAACGTGAGTAATAACCAAAATGATTAACATATAAATTATATTAATCAATATGTATTAATTACTTTGTATATTAATTATACACACATGTTAATTTATTCTACTATGTAGGCTAATATTTAACATGTATCTACTAATTTAACTCCCATTTCACGACTACCCTGACCTATTCATACAAGACAGAGGCCGAATACTATGTCCTCACGATTCATGATTTTTATTTTTAATGTTATTTCTTGACCTTATGCTGTTAATGATTAATGATTAATTAATAACTCAATTAATAATAAATTTATATGTAAAATGAATTAGTGATTAATTAACATGTATTTTTATTTGGTACGTTGAAATTAATGATTAATTCGTTTTTGTGTGTTAATTGAGTTGCTAATTATCCTCACTAATTTTTCTTCGAATACACACGTAAAACGGAAAAGAAGAGTTGCGAAGGCAAAATAAAATTTCCCTTCTCACAGTTGTGATGTATAAACAAAACAATTTTCTACCTTTGAATAAAAATATACACTTTATAAAAAGAATATTGGTATATTATATTACAAGGTGTCCTGAGGGTCATAACTGTCAAATGGACCCCATTTGGACAACCTAGTCCCAGTTCTAAATTCATTCAAGTTCTTTCATGCATGCATGATCATGCATTCAAACATATACACTCTGAAATTTCTTGAATATAGTAAGTAACTACATATTCAAAGAATCAAATCTGTATAGATAGAGGGTTATTATAAAGGGAAATTTTCAAAAAAAACCCTATCTTTCATGGATATTCTAAAAAAACCCCTATATTTTTGGAAACTCCAAAAAACCCCTTCTACCAAACTTTTATTTTCAAATATCCCCCGATGGGGTTAAAATTAACCATGAATGGTGTTAAAAAAAAATTATGACCAAAATACCATTCTTTATACATATCTAATAATTAAAAGAATATTTTTGTTATTTGTATAATTATAAAAAAGTCCTAATTTTTTTTAGCTTATAATAATTTAAAAAAAATAATTATCATATATTATATTTATATAATTTTAATATTTTATACATTATATATATCTGACTTTTATATTTTTTCCTGAAAAACACATTAAATAATACTAAGTTGAACAACAATATTAAAAGAACACCTTACAAATATTTAAAAATTAAAATATCATTGAACTATTAAAAAAAATACATAAAGGAAGAATGAAAATAAATAAATAAAATAGATGTTTAAAGAAATATTTTTCTATCAATATATTTTCAAGGTGTTTATTTTATTATTATCTGATGTTAATTTTTTATGAATAATAAATGAAATATTAAAATTATACAAACACAACATTTAATGATTTTATTTTAGTGAAATCACTACATGTTACAAATTATTTATGAATTTTCTTAAAATTAATAAAATTAATCAAAAATAACAAAAATATACATATGAAAATAGAAGGACATTTTGGTCAATTTTTTTTAAAACATCATTCATGGTTAGTTTTAATCCATATAGGGGGTATTTGAAAATAAAAGTTTGGTAGAGAGGGTTTTTTGGAGTTTCCAAAAAGATAGGGTTTTTTTTAGAATATCCAAAAAAGATAGGATTTTTTTTGAAAATTTCCCTATTATAAAATTGTAGTTTCTTGAAATTAATATAATTCCAGATAATCTGATATTGTCTTGTATTGATATTCAAGTCTAACCTTCAGGGAAGGTGGTGAGGTCATATCTATATATTTTAGGTTTCTACTCGCCAGGCTAATCAACATTATTATTATTATTGTTATTGTTACTATTATTATTACATTTAATTATTTGATATGGTAGGCTTCACCGCTTCAGATCTAATTTTGGAATGTGTTAGAGGTAATTACTAATTTACTAATTTATGATTCAAATTAGTGAATCATTTTTTTTTTGTAATTATATTTTTACTATATATATACTATTAATTTATTGAAAAAAATTAGTAATGGAATATTGTGATTTAATTGGTTGTTTATTGGCTGGCATTATTTGCCACGGCCTTAATTTGGTGCTGATATTTGTGATCATACAATATTTTAAAATTATATCTGTATACTGCGTAAAAATAGATATAATTCATATGTTTTGGGAGGGTTTGGTTGGATTTTTGAAATTAGAATGTTTTGACATAATTTGTTATGAATTTAATTTTTACGTTAGAGATAATAAGTAATGAAATACTCGATTTCCTAAAACATGGTTGGTGGGAATATGATTATCACCGAAATTGATGAACTTTTTGTTTATTTCCATGAGGAGATAATACATTTTTTTTTTCTTCAAAAATTAATGATCAAATTTTATATAAATTAATTCATTTTTGAATTGTTAAAGTATGCCATGAATAAATAAGTGTATCGATCAAATACGATAATAGAAAATGATATGAAATTATATGTCTCGACATGAAATTTTCTGACATGTTTTATGTCCAAGCATTCTCCAAATCACGACCAAACAAGAAAAATTATATTTTGATCCCCGCTACCTCCCCCTAACACTTCAATTATTTATTTAGAAAATGATTTTACATTCTGGAGAAAATACACTCCGATACGTCATAATCAATCACAATGCACCGTTTATTATTTTCAATATTAACAACGCATGGGTCCAACATCTCACGCAATACAAAATGTCGCGGTCAGATTTTTGGCCGAGCAACCATCTTTTAAGGGAATCTCCCGATATTTTAAGGTAATTGATTTATACCTTTCGTTTTCATATTTATATTTTTTTTACAATGAACTCTTAATTAAACATAGAACTATTTATATCTTTTTACTGTTCATAATATAATTATCTTAAGAAAAAATATACAACCCGTGCTCGGCTAGCGAGATGTCTTTGGGACATTTGTCCAACCTCGCGCGAAATCGTGCTTCAAAATGAATACGGTCCGGGTTGGGTTGATCGTATATATATTTTTTATACTATGAATTAAAGATGAATAAATATTTATATTTTTTTATTATTTATGTTAAGAGATTCGTAAATATTTATTATTTATACTTTAGTATTTGTCTTTTGTTTTTTTAGTTAATAAACTTTTTTTTTTTTTTTTTTTAAAAAGGTAAATTAACGGTCCCTCCACGTAAGTAGAGTAGAATAGTGAATGTCAACCTAACGGGCACAGATTAACACAAATCAATAATCGTGGTATAGCATACCGTTCTTCTTCGTCTTTCTCCTCCTCCTTAATATAGACCTTTCTCGCCCCACCATTTTTCTCACACTGGCCACAAAGCTCTCGGACCGACAATTTTGACTTTAACATCCACGTTTTAGTTCTTTCCTTTTTGCTAATTTCTTCTAATTATCGCCATTTTCGTTGTGTTTTCGACATGGGTTCCGAGCTAACCTTCCGAGGTCTCAATTCTCAACCACAGGGGATCCCTAATTATTCCCCGAAGCCGCAGAAACGCCTTCCATGGCTGGCTCGCCCTATCAGATACCTTCTTTCGGAGCAAAGGCTTGTTTTTGTTCTCGTTGGTATGTTCCTCACCACCTTGGTATTTATCCTCGCACCCAAATCGGGCGTGTCTGAAATGGGTCTAACCGATCCTTTATCACACGATGTAATGACCGATCTCACGACCGGCGGATCTTCGTTCGACATGGTGCATCGCTCTGTATATGAACGGAGTTTTGTTGGCGGTAAGGTCCCTTTGGGCTTGAAGAGAAAGGGATTGCGAATTGTGGTCACCGGCGGAGCTGGTTTCGTCGGAAGCCATTTGGTCGATCGCTTGATCGAGAGAGGAGATTCTGTAATCGTGGTCGACAATTTCTTCACCGGAAATAAGGATAACGTCATGCATCATTTCGGAAACCCAAATTTCGAGATGATCAGGCACGATGTGGTCGAACCGATCTTGCTCGAGGTCGATCAGATCTACCATCTTGCATGCCCAGCCTCTCCTGTCCACTACAAATTCAACCCCGTCAAGACAATCATATCCTTTTTCCAATCAATTTCCTAGCATTTTTTCATGATATTTTTTCTCTTAAAATTCAAATTATTTCCAAATTAAAATCCCAAAATAGAGATCTAATACAGATCTTTTCAAAACTTTTAAACGATTTCTAATCAAACATGCACAATTTTGGTTAATTTTATAATACCAATTTGGGAAATTTTTTGGGGACTTAACTCGAACAGTTGGCGTGTGTGCGTACAAGACAAATGTTGTAGGTACACTGAACATGCTTGGATTAGCGAAACGGGTCGGCGCAAGGTTCCTCCTAACAAGCACCAGCGAGGTATACGGTGACCCGTTACAGCATCCTCAAGTCGAGACCTACTGGGGCAACGTCAATCCCATCGGTACGTCTTTTAGTCCTCTTTTCATAATTACAATACTTTGTTGGGTTTCCCTGCAAATTGGCTACAGCTAGGTGGTGTTTTGTAATTATTTTTTCCGAATGGGTATTAGTGAAAAAGGAATGAGTATTAGTGAAAAAGTGGCGAAAATAATTTATTTATTGGTCCGAGAAATGCGCTAGATTTGTCTGTTTGTGATCCGCATAGAAATTGACAAAAGTAAGAAATAGTCCGCATAAAATATGAGAAGTAGCGTGACCGCATAAATATTTCTATGCAGGCGTGAGGAGTTGTTATGATGAGGGTAAGCGTACAGCGGAGACTTTGACCATGGATTACCACCGTGGTGCCCAATTAGAGGTAAATTTAATATTAATTTAATTAATTTTTTTTGATAATAAATGGAGAAGGCTGATATGTCCTCCATCCATTGATGTCAATGTGGATCGAACCCACAACCTCTCACAACACATGGATTTTTGTGCATCACACTCAACCAACTAGGCTATGAGTCCATTGACTTAATTTAATTAATTAAGATGTTAATTGATCTCAGCAATTAATGTTTCGTTAATTAAATATATAATTGATTATAGGTGAGAATTGCGAGGATTTTCAACACTTATGGGCCGCGTATGTGTATCGACGATGGTCGTGTCGTCAGCAATTTCGTCGCACAGGTGAATACTTTTACGATATATTTTTCTTCGATTTTCATAATAAATAAATTAAATTTACATATACAAAATTTCTGAATGAACAGGCTTTGAGGAAGGAGCCTATGACCGTGTACGGAGATGGAAAACAGACTAGGAGCTTCCAATACGTCTCCGATTTGGTAAATTTTTCACAAACTTTCTGATTTTTTACTATTTGTTTCTTTTCAAAAACTTAAAATTGGAATGGACAAGCTACCAAATCAATATTTGTTCGTTTGGTCTTATTTTATTTTCGCTCAAATATTAAATTTGATGTTATTTAATGCTTCTTTTGAGCCAACCTTAGTAGATATACCAATTGCTCTCATAGGTTGGTAGTCATTAAAACCAATTATTTGAACGAGCGTTATAATATTAATGATTTGTATTTTTTTTTTAGGTGGAGGGTTTGATGAGGTTAATGGAGGGGGAGCACGTGGGACCGTTCAACTTGGGGAACCCAGGCGAGTTCACGATGCTCGAGTTGGCCAAAGTGGTTCAAGACACGATCGACCCGAACGCGAAAATCGAGTTCAGGCCCAACACCGAAGACGACCCGCACAAGCGCAAGCCAGATATTACTCGTGCCAAGGAAATGTTGGGTTGGGAGCCCAAGATCGCGCTTCGACAAGGTCTTCCGCTCATGGTTTCGGATTTCAGAACCAGGATTTTTGGCGACCATAATGCGGAGAAGAAAACCGGGAAAAGCAATACCGGTTCTTCTTAATTTGTTAGATACGGGAGGAGCGTGAAAATGGGAGAAGCGCTCCGTTGTTGTAGCTAGCTACTAATTGATTACGGGGATTATATACGAGAGGGTAGCAGCTAGTTATTTGGTTTGGTTTTGTGTTAGTATAATTAATTTTGTTTTTTTATTTTTTTTATTTTAAGTTTCGTGGGGATTGTTGGTGTGGTTACGCGATAAATCCGGCACTTTGTTATTCTTTACACTTGTTGTCTCATAATATTATTTTTTAATGGAATCGATTTCTTTTAGTTTAATCTTATTTTGTATTGTTACATTTTATTTAAGATTTTTCAAACAAAAATGAATTTTCACTCTTAATAAAGCTAATTAATACAGATTGGATATTTTGGAGGGGAATGGAGAATCTGAGATGTTGCGGAGAAGGTTAATAATAAAGTTAAAATTTGATTTTGTGGGGGAAAACAAATCTCAACAAATTGGATTTATATAAATTAATTAACTACAATTTAAGTAATGGGAGATCACTAAAATAAAATTTGATATTCTGTTGCTATATCAATTTATATAGCTACTCTTTCTTCGCATATAACAGCTCACAATTTTTCAACTAAAATATCAAATTTGTGTACTTCCATCGTGACTACTATATTCATATTTGTCCTTCCAAAAACAAAACATCGTATCTATCTAATATATAATGCAAGGGGATTTGCTGCCTCCTGGTGCAGCCACGTCATCAGGGGTCTATTTGTTTACATTTTGGTCCTTTTTTATTTATAAATTGGTCCTTTTTTCGAAAAAAAAATTACATTTTGGTCCTTTTTTTTACATTTTGGTCCTTTATATTTGCATTTTGGCCCTTCGAAGTTTTGAAATTTACATTTTAGTCCAGGGGCCTCAAATTGGTCCTATTTTTTAAAAAAAATTATATTTTGGTCCTTTTTTCACATTTTGGTCCTTTATATTTGCATTTTGGTCCTTCGAAGTTTTAAAATTTAAATTTTGGTCCTTTATTATTTTTCTTGCCTGGTGCAGCCACGTCACCAGGGGCCTATTTGTAAAAAAAAATATTTTTTTATATTTTGGTCTTTTTTGACTTACAAATTGGTCCTTTTTTCGAAAAAAATTACATTTTGGTCCTTTTTTTTTCATTTTGGCCCTTCGAAGTTTTGAAATTTATATTTTGGTCCTTTTTATTTACAAATTAGTCCTTTTTCGAAAAAAATTACATTTTGGTCCTTTTTTTTACATTTTGGTCCTTTATATTTGCATTATGGTCCTTCGAAGTTTTGAAATTTATATTTTAGTCCAGGGGCCTCAAATTGGTCCTATTTTTAAAAAAAAATTATATTTTGGTCCTTTTTTCACATTTTGGTCCTTTATATTTGCATTTTGGTCCTTCGAAGTTTTAAAATTTACATTTTGGTCCTTTATTATTTTTCTTGCCTGGTACAGCCACGTCACCAGGGGCCTATTTGTAAAAAAAAATATTTTTTTTACATTTTGGTCCTTTTTATTTACAAATTGGTACTTTTATCGAAAAAAAATTACATTTTGGTCCTTTTTTTTTACATTATGGTCCTTTATATTTGCATTTTGGCCCTTCGAAGTTTTGAAATTTACATTTTAGTCCAAGGGCCTCAAATTGGTCCTATTTTTAAAAAAAAATTATATTTTGGTCCTTTTTTCACATTTTGGTCCTTTATATTTGCATTTTGGTCCTTCGAAGTTTTAAAATTTACATTTTGGTCCTTTATTATTTTTCTTGAAAAACTAAAATAAAATTATAATAAGTTGAACAATATTAATAAAAGAACATCTTGCAAATATTTAAAAATAAAATATCACAAAACTATTAAAAAATATACATAAAAAGAAAACTAAAATAAAAAATAGATGTTTAAATAGATATTTTCTATGAATATATTTGCAAGATGTTTATTTATTATCATTTAATGTTAGTTTTTTTATGAATAAAGAATGTAATATTAAAATTATATAAACAAAATATGTAATAATTTAAATTTTTTTAAATCACACGTGTTAAGAAGTGTTTATGAATTTTCTTAAAATTAATAAAAAATAACAAAAATAAGTTTTAATTATTACATATGAGATTTTGAGGGTATTTTGGGAAAAAAAAAATTAATATCATCCATAAGGAGTATTTTAAAATAAAAGTTTGGTAAAGAGTTTTTTTTTTTGGAATTTACGAAAAGACAGGGAATTTTTTATAATATCCAAAAAAAATTAGGGGGTTAAAAATATACCAAATCATGGATGTGCGAATAATCATGACATAATTTAAATTAAAGGTTCGAACGAAACGGTTAGCGATGACATCGTCAAACTTTGTTGTTGGCTGACCACACAAAGGACGAAAAATATTTGTGCTAAATATGTTGCGAAATTAAGGATTTGTGAAATTAAAAACACTCTTTTTTTCAGCAATGTTTTCTGAACTATTATGTTCTTAATAAATTTCATGACGACTCATTCGTTCTTTTTCCTTATTTTACTTATGAAGTATAAAATATAGATAATTTTTTTAGCAATAACCGTTTGAATTATTCAAGAAATCCGGCTCTTAAAATATTCAAACGATTTTTGCTACAAAATTTCACTCGCACACAACACACTAAATTACACATATAATAATGATTACAAAAAGAAAGTCACATACACAAAATGAACAACAATTTTTTTCAACTACATTACTTATAAACCCGAACAGCCCCGCGCAATTCCGCGGGGGTAATGCTAGTATTACCCTAATGTTAGAGTCATGCATTCTTTGCATGAAAATTAACGATCGATATCATATATATTTGCTAAATTAAAGGGCAAATATGATAAATAAGATTTTTGAAAGGGCAAAAATGATATTCTTATTTTTGGAAGGGTAAATCTGACATTTTCAATTATTCAAAGGGCAAATATGTTAAATCTTATTTATGGAATGGTAAATCTGATATATTCAATATTTAGAAGGGCAAATATGTAAATTCCCTTATAATTATTATATTATTTGATTATACAACTTATTTTAGTCGACACACGAGTATTATATGCTGATAAGATCTTACAGGGGTTTAAATGCAAATTGTTAGTTGTACATCACTGAGGTTCAATGAAAGGGAATGTTAAATACAAAACTTGGTACAGCAAAAAAACGACAAAAAAAAACAAAAAGGGATAATTTTATAGGTATCGAACAATGGTACAGAACAAAAAAATTAGGCAGAGAATTTGACACCTTCATCATCCGCAGAAGTTCCCTTGAAAATTACGCATTTTCCCTTAGACTCGAGTAATTTGAGTGCTCGCATTAAAACTCCCCTATCAATTCCAGCAAGATCTGAAAATATTTCAAAATATTAGAAGAAAAAATGGGTTGAAGTTATAAATTCAAATATTATAAATAGGGTACATATTTTAATTTCGTACCAGTTCCTCGCGTTTCAATTCCGGAGCGAATATCTTCAACCGTCATTACACCATCTTCAAACCCATTTTCTCTCACCTATTTTTTTTTAATGTATCCATTAATATTTATTAAAAAAAAAAGAAAAAATGCACGACTACGAGCCCTACTTAAATTTCATGAAAATAAAATATCCAAGAACGCCCTTAATTTTTCTGCATAATTAGATTCTATATTTTAGCCTATATTGTATAAACAAGCAAAATGATTCAATCGACTTTTTATGTACTAGAAATGAGAATCTACAAAATCTTGAAGTTTTAATGAAATATTCAAAGTTAATGGGGTCTTTACAAATTTCCCTAAAGTTTGCATGTCGAATTAATACGTACAAATCTGAGAATATATTCGGCCCAATCTTGTATTCTTAGCCAAAGAATTAGACATTTCTTGTGCCCTTTATCCATCCACTCTGCTCTCCCTTCAAAAATCATTAAAATTTAGAAAATTTAATTTCAAACGGTATCATTTTAGAAATTTGAAATTAATTTAGAGTATCATTTACCGTCATTAACCAAAGCCGAGAGAAATACAGCCTTAGCTTCATGAGTTAGAGATCCTACAACAATTTCAATTTGTCAAAAAGGACAACTGAGAACGAAATAAATCGACAAAATCAGAGCTGAATTACTGGGCAATTGCAACTAACTATCGAATTCAGGATTTAAATGTTCAAAAAGCTTACTTTCAATGATAGTATTAGAGAAAAGGGGGAAATCTTCTTCTAGAGAAATTACAAAAATCTTTTGATTTCTACAGAAATCGAGAATCAAATCCTTCCAGAGCTGTACTTGCTTCTCTTGTGTCTCCCTTACTGGTTGTAATCTGAAATCAGATAGCTCATCAATAATAACTTTATAAGAATCACTAATAAAATTCACGTTAAACTTGAGAATTGTTCAGGAAACAAACCCATATTTACTAAAAGATCTATCACTACATAACAAAAATCTACTGAATAAAATGGCAATAATTGACTAATTACGTGAAATACGGCGGATAATTGAAGAACGGAGGCAGCTTGAATTCACCCAATTTCTGCATCTTTTACTAAAAAAAAAAAAAATGGGATCGATCAGAGAGTAGAAGAAGATGAAGAAGAAGAGAGAACTAAAGTTTGGGCCTTTTCAGTGATTATGACCGATTATATATAATGGGCTTCTTATGTTATCAGCCCAAACAACAGCCCATAGTTTATTGGGCCTAAATACATAAGAAATAATTTATACTGTGGCGCTAGGGCATACAACTCTGCATCGATATATATAAATACTCAAGTCTCTAAAGCCCTAACCCTAGCCGCCATTGTGCCTCCAACCAGACGATTTCGTTCGAAGACCAAGCAGAGAACTCGCGATGGCTAAGGGTATAGTGAAAACGGCGGCGGCCGGCAAGGGAGGAATCAAGAAGAAGGGATCTACTTCCTTCACCATCGACTGTGCCAAGCCTGTCGAGGATAAGATCATGGACATCGCATCTCTCGAGAAGTTTCTTCAAGAAAGGATCAAGGTCGCCGGTGGTAAGGCTGGTGCTCTCGGTGATGTTGTCACTGTTTCTCGTGAGAAGAACAAGATTACCGTCTCCTCCGAAGGCCCCTTCTCTAAGAGGTTTGTTCCTTCTCTCTCGGATCTTTTTGCAATTGTATACTAGCTCTGTTAAACCACACATATTAGATCTAGAACTTTCTTCTTCAATTCCTTGGTAGTATTTCAGGTTCTTCCTGATGTAATACATTTCGAAAGCTTATTTCTTTCATAATCCAGAACTTCAAAAATATGCTCAAATGTTCGAATTAATTTCCTGTTAATTGATTGCTTATTTTATACAATGATACATTGATTGAACTTTCGTATGTGATTGTATATTCAAACTCGTTTTTTAATTCGTCGGCTTGGTTTATTTTATCTTAATATTAAATTTGTGTATGATTTGATAGGTATTTGAAGTACTTGACGAAGAAGTACCTTAAGAAGCACAATGTGCGTGATTGGCTCCGTGTGATTGCGTCGAACAAGGATAGGAGTGTTTATGAGCTGCGATACTTCAACATTGCAGAGAATGAGGGAGAGGAGGAAGATTAAGTCTTTTTGTTTTTTGTTATATCCTTCTTTTTTGTCTGTGTGAACTTAGTTTTTAAGTAATCGAACCTGTGTTTTTTTCAGATTAGTTCTGAGTTTGTGTTGAATTTTGATACTTGGATATTATTGGTGTTTAGTGATTTTCTGGCGGTACACTTCTGCGGTAATGTCTTGTATTGTCTTATCTTGAGTTAATTAGGGATGCAATATATTCCTGGACAATTTTAAGAAGAAATTTTTTTGGTGAATTTTTAAGTTGAAAATCAAATTTAATGTTGTAGTTTTGAAGTTGTAAAATGTAATAATCATCGAAAAATTTAATTTTGGTGGATTTTATTTTATTCTGCAATCGTTGAAGTATCGAATTATCAGATGAAACTAGTTAATATTATAGAATCATTTTTTTCATTTAATCCCCACTTCACAACTCCAATTCATCCAATTATTCACCTATTATATGTATGAATTGTAATGTTTTCGCATTTACTAACGGAGTATCAAATATGTCTATAATTTTATTCAGCTATTATGATATTAAAATTAAAACACAAGTAATTTTTTTATTATATTATATTATGTATAATAAAAAATTGTCATATACTAGCTATAACCCCGCGCAATTGCGCGGGGCACGTTGATTTGTTTTTTTTTATGATTTGTGTTTTTTTTGTATTTATTTTTCGGCAGCATTGTATTGGCCAGTGATTCGATTTGTGTGGTGTTGTGGAATTTTCAAACTAAGAAGGACCGAAATGTAATTTTTCAAACTGAAAAGAACCAAAATGTAAATTAAAAAAGGACCAAAATGTGAATTAATTTTTTTTTTCGAATTAAAATGTGCAAATAAAAGAGTATCAAGATGTAAATATGAAGTACCAAAATGTAATATTTTAAACTTGAAAGGACCAAAACAAAAATAAAAAGGACCAAAATATAGTTTTTTCAACTAAAAAGGACCAAAATGTAATAAAAAAAGGACCAATATGTAAATTAAAAAATTTCTTACAAAGAGGCCCCTGGACCAAAATGTATTTTTTTAAACTTGGAGGACCAAAATGTAAATAAAAAAGGACCAACGTGTAATTTTTCGAAATAAAAAGGACCAAAATGTAAATAAAAAAGGACCGAAATGTAAATTAATTTTTTTTTTACAAAAAGGCCCCTGGTGACGTGGCTCAACCAGGAGCCAGGGAAAAGTATAGAATTATACTAACTAGCTATAACCCCGCGCAATTGCGCGGGGCACGTTGATTTGTTTTCTTTTGTGATTTGTGTTTTTTCTGTATTTATTTTTCGGCAGCGTTGTATTGGCCAGTGATTCGATTTGTGTGGTGTTGTGGATTTTTCAAACTGAGAAGGATCGAAATGTAGTTTTTCAAACTGAAAAGGACCAAAATGTGAATTAAATTTTTTTTTTCGAATTAAAATGTGTAAATAAAAGAGGATCAAGATGTAAATATGAAGTATCAAAATGTAATATTTTAAACTTGAACGGACCAAAACAAAAATAAAAAGGACCAAAATATATTTTTTCAACTAAAAAGGACCAAAATGTAATGAAAAAAGGACCAATATGTAAATTAATTTTTTTTTTACAAAGAGGCCCCTGGACCAAAATGTATTTTTTTTAACTTGGAGGACCAAAATGTAAAAAAAGGACCAATATGTAAATATTTTTTACAAAGTGGCCCCTGGACCAAAATGTATTTTTTTAACTTGGAGGACCGAAATGTAAAAAAAAGGACCAAAATATAATTTTTCGAAATAAAAATGACCAAAATATAAAGAAAAAAGGACCAAAATGTAAATTATTTTTTTTTTTTTACAAAAAGGCCCCTGGTGACGTGGCTCAACCAGGAGCCAGGGAAAAGTATAGAATTATACTAATTATAATTATAATTATAATTATAATTACTTGGAGGACCGAAATGTAAAAAAAAAGACCAAAATGTAAAGAAAAAGGACCAAAATGTAAATTAAAAATTTTTTTTACAAAAAGGCCCCTGGTGACGTGGCTCAACCAGGAGCCAGGGAAAAGTATAGAATTATACTAATTATAATTAGTTGGAGTGTTAACTATTTTACTTATATAAATGAAACAATATTTATACTTGTGAGTTTTTAGTCTTTAAATCCGCATCAAAATTATTGTTTTGTATCAATGGAGACATTTTTCTATTTTGAAAATTTGTATGGTACGCAAATTAATGACGAAACGCTAATCTTAATACAAATATAATGGTTACAAATTTGAAAGTACAAAAATAATTTATTTGTACAAGTAAAATAATACTACTCGTATTAGTTGTATACATATGCTAGAATTCTTGGGAATTATCGTATATGTATTTTATTCGACTTGACACGCAATACGACTCTCAACCGTATCATATACCTCGTCATGCTTTAATTGCACGAATTGGTTCAACAAGGTGTTTTCGGAGCATCGAAAAATCATGACAATACATTAATATAATGACCTGCCCATTCCATTTGTGATTCAAATAGACAAATACATTTCCAATAAGTACCATGATTTCGGGGAAAAAATTCTTGCTCATTGTTTTTGCAAAATATTGTCAACAAATTCGATAATTTACGTATGAGATATTGGAGGAAATTGAGAAGAAAAATTAACTCATCTTTAAATGTAAAGTAATGAGTTCTTTTTTATGAAAGGAATCGCGGGTTCTAATTAGAGAGAACTGGACTTGTTTGTGTTGTTGAGGATTTTTTTGCGAGTGACATACTAAAACACCACAATATCCTTTGACGGCCACGGAAATATCCTGAGAAATATAAATAATTTTTGGTAGAGTTTCACTAAATCTATAAGGCGATACGCTATCAAAATCTCGACTATATTTGAGATGGGTTAAGGAGATGGACTACGAAATATAATTCAGCTAGTTCGGATACTTTTTCGCAAATGATTGTCCCAGAAATGACTAATAATATATTATCTTCCATTTCATACCCTCGAAACTGTGAAAGACGTAAAAAAAAATATGTATTCCAAAGCAATACTTCAATTAAACTAACGATGCAAAAAAAATATTTTCCAATTAAACTAATAATATATTATTTCCTATAAATATATAATTTATTAAAACAATACAATGTAATTGTCTAATTTGATTTTAATAATTGAAATTCTAAACTAGAATTACAGTAAAGCAATTCCATTCAAAACCAAGCTAGATTAGCCTCCTAATTATGTTTAAAAAATGCAAAATAAAGAAAAATATATTTCAAATTTCCCTTGAATTATTAAGACAAGGCTCAACTGTTAAATAAAATTATAAATACATGCAACCTAACAAGGACACATCTTTATGAATGCAACATATCAAAATTGGATTTAGGGGATCTGGTAGCGAGGTTGGTGGATTGTTAGGTGAATTGTATCTATTAAAAATCAAAACTTCCAAGTCTTCCTCTTTCCGATTTTTCTTTATTTTGCTATTTTTTGTGTTTGGTTCCATCTCCTTTTTTGTTCTTGAAGGGAGATGTCCAGCTTTTCCTTGTATTTGAGGGAAACTTCTATTTTGAAAATTTTAGTGTATGTGATCATTTTAATAGGAAAGAGATATTTATATAAAAAGAATAACTAAAAAATTGTACGAGTCGAATGTAATTTTTTTATTTATTTTGAAATTTATGTTTTTCGTATTGAGCACAAATTTTAATGCGTGGAAATTTGAAAGTTTATGCTTAACATGAAAAACGCAATCAAAACAAATAAAATAATTTAAAAGTTACTAGCAAAAGTAACATCCGACTCGTACACAATTTTGAGTTATTATAGAGAATAAGTAAAAAGGTTGTACGAATTGAATGTGTTTTTTACTTGTAATTTTAATCCTTAGATTTGTTTTCAAATGTGTGGATAATGGTATATATATTATTCATATGTAGTTGATATATTTGTTTTAACAAAAATGTTGAAAGAACAAGTTTCATGTTATATTAATTAGTTATTGTAATGTCGTGTGATTTTTGTGAATTCAATTTCATTTGAAACGATACCATTTTGATGTATGATTTTTAGAGAAATGTTATATTTGCCATTGATATTCAAATATACATATATTCAGTTAAATAGTGAAAATTTTGGGAATTCTATCATAATTTTTTTTCTTCTTATAATACATTCATTTTCAAGAATATTTTGAATAATAATCAATTAATGAATATTTAAGATAATTTTGAAAATATATTTATCAATGAATCATAGGCAAAATAGGAAATGTATATTGTTCATTAAAAAAAATATTCACAAAAATTAAATTTTATGATAAACACTTATAAATACCCAAAATATCTTTTTAAAAAAGTGTATGATATAAGTCTCCTTAAATTTTTTTTATCATTGAATGAGGTATATATTTTGTTTGGACTATCGTTATAAATTGGTGTCTTCCAGACATAAAAATATAATCGTTGACATATCGACGCAACATAAATAAAAAAATATTAAATATACTCTATGACTTGTAGTGAAATTTTATTTGTATCCGATACATGACGGAAAATAGGATTATAGTTTTCTAGTTTAATTTTGTAACTCATGTGAATTTTGATAAATAAAATATTTTGAATACACAACGGCAGAAATACTTAATACTTAACAGTATCCAATATTCATGAAAGATATATATTTTTTTTTGAGTGAATTTGGAGAGGGTTCTTCCAAAGCTTTTGTATAAATAAATATTCACAATTGAAGGAAGATATTTAAATTTTTTTTTTCACTGGATGTCTACTGTGCTTTGAAAACTGGAGAAGATCTCTAGTTCGTCATCCTTTCCTCAAACACCAGCAGTGCTCACTCAGACTAGAATTAACCTGATAAAACACACCATCTCCATTCTCCACCAACCAAACCCATAAATCCTCAATCCTCCTCCTCTCGCCGCCTCTGCCGCTCTCCCACCATGGATTCCGACGAACGGAACCTCGCTCTTCCTGTCCAAGAAGAAGAGGAAGACCAAGAAGTACAACCCCAATCAGAATTTCTACCCTTCTCTCTCCCCTTTGCAGTTCTTTCCCTCTCTCTCCCCACTGCTCTCTCCACCACCATTCCTTCTAAAACCCATGCAGCAAAAACCCGTTTTTCCAAACTCCCTGTCAGACTTCCAGTCTCCTTAACCCTCTCTCCGTCGACCTCCAAAAGAGCCACCGTGAAGATAGACAAATCCTCCTCAAACGTGCCTCTCCAATCACTCTCTCCATTCATCTCCATCCCTCCGGCGAACCCACCATTCGGTTTCGCCGGCAGGCGATGCACGGTGGTCTGGCTCCGTGCAGACCTCCGTATTCACGATAACGAAGCTCTTGCTACAGCTTCCTCGGAGTCTCTTTCCGTTCTCCCTGTGTATCTACTAGATCCAAGAGATTTCGGCCGGTCTCCTTCTTCAGGCTTCGACAGAACTGGCCCATTTCGAGCTCAGTTCCTGCTAGATTCAGTAAAGGATCTGAGGACCTCCTTAAGGAAACGCGGGTCGGATCTGATCATTCGAATCGGGCGACCCGAAACCGTATTGCCGGAGCTGGCCAAAGCAGTTGGTGCCGATGGAGTTTTTGCTCACCACGAGGTAATTTCATATCTAAAGATTCAAACTTGAAATCTAATAATTAACACAACATTGCCTCGCCTACCAGGTTTCGCGTGACGAGGTTAAAACGGAGGAGAGAGTGCAAAAAGCTTTGGAAAAACAAGGGATCGAAATTAAGTACTTTTGGGGGAGTACATTATACCACATGGATGATTTGCCATTTGAATTGGACCAAATGCCAACTAATTACGGTGGGTTCAGAGAGAAGGTGAGTGGAGTCACGGTGAGAAAAGTCGTCGACGCGCCGGACCAGTTTAAAGGCCTGCCAACTAGAGGTAGTGTCGAGCCTGGTGAAATCCCGACTTTGGCTGAACTTGGTGTCAGTGCACTGCCAGCTGGCCCTGAGGTTTGCAAAACACCCCTAAAAATATACTTGGCCCCCCAAACTCATCCCAACCCCCTTGATGAGGTGGCAAAGTGGGTTGATTAACACTCTAATTAAGGGTTACACGTCAATTCATTTTAATATGTTGATATTGGTACATGTTAATTGACATGTAAATTAACCCGTTAATTCACTCAATTAAGAGTACTAATCAATTCAACTAAACACACTTTGCCACCTCAACAATGGTGTTTGAGTGAGTTATAGGGGCTGCATATATAACCCCAATTATTATTGAGTTTATTTTTGTAATAGATAGATAGTTTATTTTTGTACTAATTCATAACATTAGTAAATTTAAGCTTTCTTACTTTTCATTTTATAGGATGGAAAGAAGGCTTTGAATTCGTCTCTGGTGGGAGGAGAAATGGAGGCGATAGAGAGGCTCAAGAAATTTGCGTCAGAATGTGGGGCCCACTTGAATAATAACAAAACGAATAATAATAAGACGGGTCGTGATAATATTTATGGCGCCAATTTTTCGTGCAAGATTTCTCCGTGGCTCGCTACTGGTTGCCTCTCTCCTCGCTTCATGTTTGAGGAGCTCAAGAAAAACTCGACTAGGTATTATGATCAATTTCAAATACTCTACCATATTTTTTAAATATTGTTTGAAAAACATGTAAATTATTCAAAATTATACGAAAAAATTATTTATTTTGTAGAATTATACCTGGGGGGAAGAATGGTGAATCTGATAATGGGATGAACGGGCTTATGTTTGAATTGCTATGGAGAGATTTCTTCAGGTAATTAAATGTACATTATTTTGGAATATACATTTAATTATTTATCATTGAACTTTTTATCTTTCTTTTTTTATGAAATATTTCAGGTTTATAACAAAGAAATATAGCTCGGTGAAAAAGAGTATCGAAGAAGCAGCACCGGTCACGGCTTGCACTGGTGCTCTCGCATAAATGTTTCCGCATCAAAATTAAATTTTGCGGATATTCAACGGATGAATATTGAGGAAATAAAATTTATGAGTTATCGTGCGATATTTTGTTTTGTAGTGTTATGAATAAATGAGACTTTTGGTTGGGACAATTTTTGACGTTTTTGATTAATTTTGTTGTAATGTAGACCCAAACTCGTGTTTGTTGTAATTTTGTTTCTACCCCTTTCGAATTATTAAAATTTGTCGAAGCATTAATGCCTCTTGAATAATTAATTATTTTCTTTTGCATATCCAAGTATTTTCAAAACTTTTAAGGTTTATGAATGTTATGATACTTTTGCTGAAATACTAAAATATTATGATCTTTGGGTTATAAATTATAATACCGACTTCAATGTATAGCATATTTAATTCATTTTTTTTTTTTGAAATAGTAACAAAATTCGTTATGTAAATTAAAAAAATATTTTGTTAATTAAGAATTAATGAGGTTCTACATTAATTTTGTTTGGGCCGGGTTGGACTTTAATAAAGATCAATACTAGTATAGCCCAATCACAATAATCTCCTCTCCAACTATATGTAAATGGAGATCTCCTTTTATTGTATATTAGCATACTGAAAGTAAAGGAGATCTCCATTTATTACTAAAAAGAGAGGATAAAATCTCTAAACTCTCTAAACCCTAGAAGCTTTCGAGCTCTCTCCATTCGACAATGGCGCGTACAGAGGAGAAGATGAAGTTGAAGGTAAACAAAAGCCTAGACAAGCGCAAGAGCTACAAAATGGAGAAGAAAGACAAAGGAAATAAGAAGAACAAAGTGAAGGGTTCGAGAGACGGCGTTCAGAAGGGACGCCGCGGCGGCGGACCCCGTCTTCCGGACTCTCTTAAGAAGGAGCTAGATCTTCTAAACCCTGCTGCTAATTCCGGTACGGATTCGGATTCCGATGATGTGGCGGATTTGTATGAATTCGAGGAGGAGATTCCTCAAGAGGAATTGAGAAAGAACAGACGATATGATGAGGTCGAGAATTTCGAGTATGAATTGCCTGACGATTTCAAGGTTTGTGAATGAAACTTCTCTTTCTTCCTTCCTTCATCAAATTGACGATTCAAATTCTCTTTTAGCAAAAGTTCATGTTTTTGTAGGACGAAGAGGTGCCATCGGATGAAGGAGAAGACGAGGAGATCCCATCTGATGAATCGGACGTTGAAGATGAATCCTCAGATAAACATCTCAGGATGCTTTCTGAAATCACCGGCATGCCTAAAGAAGCTTTTGACGGTAATTTTTCCAAATTTATCTCAGTTATTTTCATCTAATTTTTGGGACTAATTTTTCGTTACAAACAGATGATAAGAAAAAGGAGAAGGATTTATTGTTACAAAATGCTGACGTCAGCGGCCAGACCGTCTCGGTTCACGACTTGTTAGCTCAGCTTCAAGGCAAAACTGGTTACAGTAAATTGAGAAAAAGAGTTGGACAATTAGAGAAAAAACCAATGACTATTCAACCCCCTTTACCAAAGAGCGAGCAAGACAAAATCCAACGCAATGTATTTATATTTCTTCTTTTTGCTTATTATTATTTTTGTACTTCGTTTTTTAATTTATTCATGATTTGATTTAATTTGATTTGTAGGTGTCGGATAAATTGGCGAGAAAAGAGATAACGAAATGGGAGAGCTTGGTGAAGAGAAACAGAGAGGCCCCAACTCTCTATTTCGAACAAAATTTGAATTTGGGGAATTCGACTGTGGGTTCCATTGCGAACGATTTTGTGCCTCGCACAGATTTTGAGTTGAAAATTGCTGAGCTGGCAAAAAATAAGGATGTCTTTGATGCTCACAAGGATGATGGTGCTAAATTACTCGAACTCAACAAGGTATTTAAAACCCCAAAAAAAAATTATATGAAAATTCATTGCTGATATTTCTTTTTGTACAGGTGTCAGGCCAGGAAGTGATGAAGCGTCAGAACCAACTGGCGAAAATGCGAAGTCTTTTATTTCGTCACGAATTGAAGGCAAAAAGGATAAAGAAAATCAAATCCAAAACATATCACAAGATATTGAAAAAGGACAGGAGAAAAACCGAGGTGTCTCAACTGGAGAGGATGGACCCTGAAGCCGCAAAAGAAAATGCCAGAAAACTCGAACTCAAACGTGCTGAGGTACACCACTTAAACCCTAAACCCTAATACAAATGCATATATTTATTATATTTTTTGTTTGAACAGGAACGATTGACACTGAAGCACAAGAACAGTACGAAGTGGGCGAAACGGATCTTAAAGCGTGGATTGGATGCACAGGATGATGCCACACGTGCAGCCTTTCAAGAGCAATTGGCCAAACACAACGAACTCAAAAGAAAGATGAACTCCATGAACGACGAGAGCGACAGTGATGATGACGTGGCGACTAGTAGCGACGAAGAAGAGGATTATGATAGTAATGACGAAATTTCTAAAGATAAGGCTTTGAGTATTTTGGATAAGGCTAAGAAAAGGACGAATGAAGTTTTGGAAAATGGTGATGATTTGTCCAAATCTGGTGTTTTCGCTTTGCCTTTTATGGTAAATTTTATTATGATATATTATTTTGAATATTCGGGTAATTTTGATATTTTTGGGTTTTTGTAGGAGCGTGGAATGAAGAAAAGACAAGAGGAGGCGTATAACGAGGCGCGTCAGGCTCTAGAAGATTATGACGAAACCCTAAAACAGCTACAAGACGAAAATGATGAAGAGGAAGGGGTTAAACAAAACCCTAAATCGACAATTGTTAGTGGAAAAAGAAGTTTCGGCCCTGTCAATAAGAATGCACCTCAAGAATACAAGAATACTAAAAGGAGGAAATTAGAGGGCGATGAAGATAGTGATGAAGAAGAGGAGAGAGAAGACTCCGACGAGGAAGCTCCGCAACAAGTTGCAGAGGAGAGAGAAAGTGCAAAGTCTGTTGACCTTGGCACTGCTCTTTTGGATGATGAGCAAGTCATGAACCAAAATTCCCTTTTTAAGGTATCAATATATTTTCAAAATGATTTTAGGAGTTCGTCTAGTTGGTAATTTGTTAATTTACTTTTGGTTATTCATATTTATTTTTTATCGCAGAATATTAATGAGATGAATAAAAATTCTGGACCAAAAGCAACTTATGAAGTTGCTATATTTGCTGGAAATTCATTCAAAAAGGTATTTTTATTATCATTAAAAAATGCTTATTTGTTGAACTTCCTAATAAACATAAATTCATTATTATAATCCTAGGTTAAAACTACCAAGGAAGAAGAAACCAAAAAAATTAAAAATACCAAGGTTAATTTCACCTCAAAACCCAACAAACAATCCAAGGTACGTTCATAAACAAATATCAATAAATTGAGGGCCTCTTCGCAAAATTACATTTTCATAATTTCAAAGGAAAAGGAAATTGACGAATACAACAACGAAACGGACTCGGACACAGAGATGGTAGAAGGCTTCCTAACCAGTTCCTTAACGGGTCGAGACCCGAATTACGCTCTCCCAACCCAATCCGAATTAATCCGTCAAGCATTCGCAGGGGACGACGTGGAAGACGAATTTGAGAAACTAAAATCGGAAATGGTTTCCGGGGAAAATCCAGAACCTGAAAAACCGGTTTTGCTCCCCGGTTGGGGCCAGTGGGCCCACGTGCAGAAGAAGAAAGGGTTGCCTCGTTGGATGGTCGAAGAACACGAGCTTGCGAAGAGTAAGAGAGCTGAGGAGTTGAAGAAGAGGAAGGATGCTAAGTTGAATCATGTTATTATTTCCGAAGCCCCCGATAAAAAGGTAGAAATTTGCAAAAATAACCTTGTGTGGATTATTTTTAATTTTTTTAATTTTTAGGCGGAGAAATTGATGGCGAGGAGATTGCCGTTTCCGTTTAAAAATAAAGAGGTTTATGAGCAGAGTATTAGAATGCCAATTGGGCCTGATTTTAATCCTCTCAGTGCTTCTAATGCGTTAATTCGTCCTGAGGTGAGTTAATTAATTTATTTTTTTGGGAAAAAACTGGTATTTAATTTTATTTGGGGGGATTTTCTTTTGTGTGATTTTAGGTTGTGAAGAAGCCTGGATTGATAATAAAACCGATTCAGTATGAAGAGGTGGATCCGCATGAGAAGATTGACGAACCAAAAAGGATTATTCAAGGCGCACAAACAAAATCGAACTCGAAATCGAAGGCGAAAGCAAATTCGAAGGGGAAATTAAAGAAAGGGGATAAGGTTAGTGGTAAACAAACCCAGAAGGTTAGTGGTAAATGAAGAAATGATTGAATTTTGTTGGTAATTGCAATTTTGAAATTTTGAGGAATAGAAACGACACATTGAATTATTGTACTATTTATTGTTCTGTTTTTTTGGCTGTTGTTTGTAGTTTTGTATGCCTTTGTGTGAAAGGGTCTGTAGCGATTTTGTTTTAAGTTGATTTTCTAGATGGAGGAATTTTTCAAGTAAAATAACTTGTAACTATTTTATCTAGTTTTATATTTATATTATTATTTCATGTTTATACCGAATTTAAAAATTATTTTGTGCCTATTTTTCTTCTCATTATTTCCTTTCCCGATGATTAACATGCGAAACATAAATGTACTTGGTAAATAGTTAAAACTACCTGTAAATGAGTTAATCAAGTCGAATTGCCATATCAAATGTTTCTTATATTTTCCAGAGCAAGAAAACCGTGTTGGAGGAGACGGGCATGTGCAGAGCTCGATGACGACGACAGCTTTGCACGTGCCCTGCTTCTCCAACGAGGATCATCTTGCTCTCCCCCCACCGAGATAAATGTCTTCCTTAGTTCAAGAGAGAGAGAGAGAGAGAGAGAGAGAGAGAGAGAGAGATTCATGTCTTGTTTTTATAGGAAAAAATAGTTACTGCTACACCTGATAAAACACTTGATATTATTTTGATTCTTTTAGTAATTTTCATAGGTGATAAATATTCTCTGTGGAAATAAAATATAGATGTGAGTGCTAAATAATTATAATGTCGACGAATCCATTATGTTAGAGAAGGTATATAAATCTTGTTGGTGAAACTTTATTAGATTGAACAGGTGATATGATAGGATATGAAATGAAGAATCACAGGGGCATTAATTAATTGGTCGGTCTGATCGTTTGAATTCGTTATCAGAAAGACATGGAAGGGGACCTCTCGAGGCAACCTTGCTGTTTCGTAAAGGGTGATATAATGGAAAAGGATGTATTGTCTCCAACCATGCATTATTGCATTTGTTTGTTGCAATTCTAGTGGCTCCTTGTATGAATAGTTGCGTAAGAGCCAAACAAATGGTGGCCCGGACTATGGGGACAGTCTTCCCTCTAGTCTCGTTCACTAGCTTCTGCTTCAATGGCTACTGATGATATTGGTTCAATCTCCTTATTCAAAATGGCAGTCTATCTCAATATGTTTGGTACGTGTGTTGTTGCGAGGAGAGGATGCATGATTGATGGGCCAAGACTTGTTGGTACAATGTTTTTTTTTCCTCTTATTACAATGGTTATGTGATGTGGCCCCTTGTAAATAAAGTCGGGGTTTCGGGTCCAAAACACAAAAGTAAGTGTTTTAATTTTTATAAAAGCATGCATTTGTGGAGAGTAATTTTTTTTCTTCTTCTTATTATAATATAAAAATATGAAACACGAGATATAGTTCAGCCAGTTCGATTAAATTGGTTTCCAAAACACTAAAAAGGAACCGAATAAATTGAACACTAATTTTTTTTAATCTAAACCGAACCAAATAAATCGAAAAATCAAATCGTTTAAATCGAATTCGACCGATTCGGTTCGATTTCGAATAAACCGAACCGCATGCAACCCGAGATTATAACCTCATATCATATACATATAAATCACAAAAGTAAGTGTTTTAATTTTTATAAAAGCATGCATTTGCGGATAGTAATTCCTTTTTTTAACAAAGGGGAATTGTTACCCCGCTGCCACATCATTTACGTAAAAGACCGTAGAAAATGTATAGTAAGTTAGTAACCAATACAGATCACAGTGATTAGTTGCAGAAACCCTAAACGCTAAACCCCTTTCGTCGTCTCCAGCTGAATCACTCGATCTACGTGTTTTGCTCGGACAATCCGATAGGTACCCTCTCCATCTCTCTCCCGTGCTTAATCTTTCCATAGTTTGTAAGGATCATGCTGATTTTCGGCTAAAGAGGCTGATCGATGTTGGAAAAATAGTATTGATTAGGGAACGAACGGGAGTCATAGATAATGAATCATGTTTGTAGTTTCTCTGCATTTCCCTTCAATTGTGATTGACAATTCTCCTTTTTATTTGATTTCTGTTGAATTGTTCCATTAAGATCAGAAATTATATGTGATTGGTTATCAATACAGAACTGTACTGTTTTCTATTGCCGAATCGTTATACAAGAGTAAATGCCAAACCAGTCTATGTTTGATTTAATCTTTTGCGATTTTGTCTTTCTCTGTTAGCAGTTTGAAAATGGTGATCCCTCCACCAGCGCGGCCCCCAAGAGTCATCAAGTTCTTGAAACCCTACTTACTCAAAATGAATTTCTCGAACAAGTTCGTCACTGCACAAGTTGTTCACACGCCTACAGCCACAGTTGCAGCCTCGGCAAGCTCTCAGGTATACTCTCCCTATCCAGTTATATATCTTTTATTGGAAAATTTGCAAAAATGCCCTTGCATTATGGAGATTTCGCAAAAAAAAACCTCCATGTTAACAAAGCGGAGGTTATTTCCACCAGCCATTAATTCTCGCTAAATGCCGACCCATCATTTTTTTCATCTGGTTATTTATGCCATTAATTCTCGCCTAAATGACGTTATAAGTTACTACATAATACTTTATTGGCGCAATTTCACGTGTACCCCTGTAAAACATCATAATTTCAAATATACCCCTCAATAATGTGAAATTTCACAAATACCTCTGCATATCCCTTCAAATAGCATGGATATGATACCCCTTCAAAACCCTTCAAATATCATGGTTAGCCCTATAAAATTCTTAAAATATCACATATGCCCCTATGATATCATTTAAAATCAGCAACGTCTTTCTCATTGGTAATATGTCAATTGCCTAATTAATTTTTTTTTTATGATAATGAATAAGTATAACTTTTGCCCTAAAATAATATTGAAAAACTTAAAAAATCAAATATTGTCAATTCTATCTCATAATTTCTTTCCAAAAATCATTGCTGAAATCAATACTATTCTCAAAACTTCAAGTAACTATTATATTGATATAAGGGTAAAACGAAAAAATTAACAAATTATTAACTGAAAGTTTAATTCAAGGATATCCATGATATTTGAAGGTTTTTATAGGGGTATTTATGAAATATCATGTTTTTGAGGGGTATACATGAAATTGTGATGTTTTGCGGGGATACACGTGAAAAACGTCATACCTTTTCGTATGTTGGCGGCAATTAAGGCCCGTGCTAAATAACAGTTTTTTTAATTTCTTAAAAATTGAGGGCTTTTGAAAATGTGCCACAATGCAGGTGTTTTTTTTGCAATTTTGGTTCGATACAGGGGCAATTTTGAAATTTTTGTTGGTTTCTTTTTTCTTGCAGGAGAAATTTCTGAGGCCGAACATGGAGAATACGCGTGACGTGGCGGCTGCGGCCAAAATCGGGAAAATATTAGGAGAGAGATTGCTCCTCAAAGGAATTCCTGCGGTTTCGGTTTTGTTGAAAAGAGAGCAGAAATATCACGGCAAAATCAAAGCGGTCATTGATTCTGTTCGAGACACCGGCGTCAAACTCCTTTAATCGATACTATTGTTTTTTTCCTCATTTGAAGATATTTTTATGGGACTTTTTGGGGACTTGAATAATAATAGCATCGAGTTCAGAATTTAGACTGATTATTGGATTATGGGAAATTTACAAATAACCCCCTAACTTTTCTTGAATTTACAAAAAAACCCCTAACTTTTGAGAAACTCCAAAAAAACCCCTACATACAAGGTTTTCTTTTCAATTACCCCCTAAAGAGGTATTTCGTGGTATTGCAATTTTTTTGGACCAAAATACCTCTATTTTTCATCTTTAAATTTAATAAACATATTTTTGTATTATTTTATTAATTTAAAATCACTATAAATATTTTTTAACATATACTAATTTTAAAGAACTATATGTCATATGCATAATTTTAATCTTTTATTTAATATATATTTTATCATAGAAAACTAAAATTAAATAAAAATATGATGTAAAAAATATTCTTGAAATTATCTTGACAAATTAATATTATTCTAGTATTTAATTTTAATGTTAAATAATTATTAATAAAAATAGTTACTGAATAATTTTTCTTGCCAAATTAACAATGAATGAATAAAAATTAAAACTAAGATTAAAATAATATTCTCTCTCTAATTTTAATTTCAACAATTATTTTAATTTCAGTATATTGTTTTGTAGTAACTATTTTTATTTTCGTAGCTAGTTTTTAGTAATTATTTTTATTAACAACTATTGATTTCATCAGCTAATTTGCTAATAGTTAATAAAAATAATTATACGAAACTAACTGCAATAATAAAATTAGCTGTTGAAATTATAACTAACGACAATATTATTTTAATGCTAGTTTTAATGTTCACTTATGCATTGCTAATTTGCTAAGAAATAAAATTTAGTAACTATTTTTAGTAACAACTATTTAACATTAAAATTAAATACTAGAATAAAATAATATTAATTTGCCAAGATATTTCCAGGAATATTTTTATATCATATTTTTTATTTAATTTTAATTTTCTATGATAATATATATAATAAATAAAAGATTAAAATTATGTATGTGCCATATAGTTTTTTAAAATTAGTATATGTTAAAAAATATTTATAGTGATTTTAAATTAATAAAATAATACAAAATATGTTATTAAATTTTAAGATGAAAAATAGAGGGGTATTTTGGTCCAAAAAAATTGCAATACCATGAAATATCTTTTTAGGGGGGTAATTGAAAAGAAAACCTTGTATGTAGTGGGTTTTTTGGAGTTTTTCAAAAGTTAGGGGTTTTTTGTAAATCCAAGAAAAATTAGGGGGTTATTTGTAAATTTCCCTTGGATTATTGAATTTTATAACTAAATGGATCTGGTAAAGGTCCTTATCCAAAATGGCCCCTTTGTAAATCCACTTATTACTCTCTATTTTTTTGAACAAGTGGATCTCAAAATATCTAATTAATTCTCCATTATACCCTTAATTACGTGGAAATTGGTGCTGATTTTTTTTATTGGAAAAAAATGCAACTTAGGTAAAGTGAAAATAGATGTCCAAATTATACAGCTCTTCCTCTTATCTTGTAATGAAACTTAAATATCACACTTTAGTATGATTGTCCACAAATACCCCCTTGATAGGAGCACTCAAGTATTAAACAAATATCTTCGATAGCTCCCTTTTATTTTTTGATATATTCCTGCTCATTTATAATTAATTGTGTCTTTTTCACTTACAGTAATGCGTCTTTATTTTGCATAAAAATATGTATTTTATTTTATAGCAATTTTAACGAACTTACAATGTTTACTTGTAAATATATATATAATTTTTTAATAGTCAAATAATTTATCTTCCGTTATGAAATTGTTTTTAACATGTCAAAGACTAAGATAAGAAGTAATCTCATCTGGTTATCCGAAATCAGATGTACATATTATTTTACTAGATTTTTTTGTTCCAAACATAATACTTATTTTATTTTCTAGAACTCTTATCTACTTGCTAATTCTATTGCTCGACCAAGTTCTATTTTCAAGTCAAAGAAAACATCAAAATCACATTTATTGTAGTTTTTGGATCCATTACAAATAATAAAAAGAAAATATCAACCAAAACATCATAAAGAAAAGAAAAAGAAAGACTGAAATATCAATAAAATTAAATATCATCAAAATGAATGAAAATTGAAATACCAACTAAATAATTTTATGCTCACATCCAATACATAACATATGAATATCCAAATATAATTGAGTTACAGCTAGAATTTCGTTAGCCAATTAAGGTACACAAATGTCTATTTTTTATTTTTAAATTCATATTCATAATTCATAATCATATTTAAAAGATAATATAATGAATAAATATAAATTTATCCAAATCTAGACCAGTTATTAATTACATTTTAACCAGTCAAAATAGACAAAAAAAACGTTATCTCCAATATGGAGACCCATAACATTTGTCACAGAAAATGAGAAAAGAAACAACAGATAAAGCCCCACAAGGCCACACCTAATTAAACAGGGGTAATTAAGTAATTATACACTAACTTCCGGATTCTCTTAAATTATTCAATTCATTTGAGAGGAGCATACCAGTCACGTGGCCTGCCATTCAAGCCGGCTCCTTCCCCTTCCACGTGTAACCCTCGCTCTTATCCACATCTGGTCCCCAATAACCTTTTCCCTGGTCCTGGTCTACGTACACCGATCCAATCAAATTACACAATGCACTAATATATGACGTGTCTTGTTATAATTGGGTTTATTGTAATTTTCCTTGGCCCCCTCGTTTTTTGCCATGTCATCTCTACTAATCTTGTGAACTAGTCGTACATATTCTTTGTAACTCTTTCTGTTTATCTATGTACAGTACATGACTTTTTAACTATATTATATGACGCTGCGTGGAAGGATACACTAATATGGTTACAGAGGAAGGATAATAACCTTTTTCTGCGGCTATAAAAGACGGCCCCCCGCCTGTTTTCATGTCTTCTCTCCTTTTCCAGATCTGCAGAGTATAATACAATCCAGTGCCTTTCCATACAAAACAAAGAAGAATGGGTCTTCTCGATAAGCTGTGGGATGATACGGTGGCCGGACCCAGACCTGACACCGGCCTCAGCCGCCTGCGTAAGCCGACGTCCTTGATCACTCCAAAACCTCTCACTATCAAAGGTATTGTGTTTTGAATTTATGATTTTTGTGCACGGATTGTTCAGATCTGATATGATCTGGATTGTATCAACTATGCGTTTGCTTTTACAGAGGAAGTGATGGATGGCGGGATCGGTGGAGTTGACGGTGAGGAAGTGCCGAGGGTTACCAGAAGCATCATGATTAAAAGACCTGCTGGCTGTCCTTCGCCTGGAGCTTACTCGCCGGCTGGTAACGGTACTCCGCCTCTTTCGCCGGCAGGATCTACCCCTCCGTTGTCTCCTTTTTACGGTGGGCTTCTTTAGCTTTTATCGTTTACTTTTTGGTTTGTTTTGTAGCGAAGGGTAATCTGGTCATTTCATTATGCAAGGGTAGGTTATAACATTAATTTAGGGAAATCATGTTTATGCAAGGGTATTTTAGTAACTTCCAAAGATAGATAAATTATTGGCCACCATATGGTTTTGTTTCCTCTCTCGAAACATCTCAATTGGACGATTCAAGACTTTTCAAAGTTTTGATTTTCTGTGGTTTAACAGGTATAGAAACCTGTATGCTACTCAGATGGTTATATATTTGCACATCATATTACGATTGAAATCAAAATGCAATTCTTAACGTTGTGATCTTATCATGCAGGAGGGGGACGATTTAGAAGAAAATCACTCTCCGATGCATACGAAAGAGCCCCAAATGGCCCAAAATCGAGCTCGTCTTTTGAGGTGTGATCTTATACGAACTACTTTTTCCCAAGGCAGTAAGTAGTATATGTGCAGAGAGAGAGAGCAAGAGAGGAGAGGGAGACTAGAAAGAGGAACGAGTATTATCTTTCAGCATGTATAATGTAAAAGAGGTTATGTAATGGTGTAATGTTATGAGTTATGTGCTTGGTAATGCTTGTTGATTATGGTTTATGTTTAGGGTTTAGTGTGAGCTTTTATTGGTGTTGTTTTGCACCTTATTTTCCTGCTTGAGTGGTTTGTCTTGGAGTTTGTAATAATTTCTATGTATACTAGAAAAATAGCCTGTTTTTCGCAGCGGGTTTTTTTGGATTCGGTTTTGGTCAGTTAAACGGAATCGAACTCGGCCAGTCCAACTGACGAAAATTGGCCTACTCGGATTAAAACAAAAAGATTTTCGATAAAAAAATGTTATAAAATAGAAACAAATATTTTGAAAATTGATACATGAAAACGAATTCACTAATACAAATTCTAATCGATACTAATAAATAATTGCATATATTTTATAGAGTTAATTTGTGGGGTATTTTACTATTTTTAAAGTATTCACAAAAAAATGAAGATTTTTCTCGAAGACCTAAAAAAAAAACAAATCAGTCAACAATGAAAGAACATGAAAATATAAAATATTGAGTAGCAATGTAATTATGTACCCATTCTAGAATTCTCGTTCAAGAGACTTGACAATGACTTTATATATTTATAATTAATATATAAATACTTAATTTAATATTTTTATTTATGATTTAATTATTTTAATTTATTAATTGAACAGCCAATTAAAATATCAAAACATGAATTAAAATATTAAAATCATATTCATATCATCAATTTTTTTGGAAAAAAGTTGGAGGCATGTCAAACATTTTTCTTTAGATTATAGAAAGTGGTTATTTTGCGGTTTTGATGATGTCATACAAAGTCATTGTGGGTATAAAACCTATGTTGCGCGGATACTTCAAACAACGAATCGTACCCGTATCGGATACGGATACGGTACCGATATGTATTCAATACGTCACGTGGCGCATAGGACTATTTTAGTATATAAATTTGGACCGATACGTTCCCGATACGGCACGATACGTTTCTGATACGGCGTATATGACTATTTTAGTATAAAATTTGATGGTATGTAATTTTTGAGTTAATTTTATTTCTCAGATTTGAATTATAATTTATTCATTTTATTTAATGAATTTAGGGATAATTTCTACTATATCCTTTTACAAGTTCACAATAACAAATTTATCCTTCAAAAAATATAAATATCAAATTTATCCCTGTAAAAATTGATTACTGATTAGTATCAAATTTATCCAAAATGAACTTTGCCAGTTAAGTTTAACATTTAAGTTGTGAAATGACCATCCTACCCTCACTTCATTACTCTCACAGAACTCTTTTCACTCCTCATCTGCACCTTCCCACAATCTCCTCGTCTTTAGCTCCCGTTTAAACTCCCATGACCATCTACACCTTTCCACGCTCTCTTCTCTCTCGATGGTAGACAGCACGAAAGATCACCCAAAACAGATAATCTTCTTTTCTCAAACCATGGTCTGAACTGAAAAGTGTTGCTCTATATTGAAGCTTGTCAAATAAACAAAATCTTCTTCTTTCACTATCCAATAATCGACCTGATAGTCGAAGGTATATCTTCTATTTGTAAATTTGGTTGACTAACGTAATTTGTAGTTATTTGGATTATATGAGATTCGGTTATGGCTTATTTTGATTAATGAAGGATCAATTGTATTCAATTGGGGTTACTTATGACTGAAATAGAGTTAATTATGACTTAATTAGTTCTAATTGACAATTAATTATACTGAACTAGTGTAAATAGTGACTAAGATTAGGATATATTAGGTCTTAACCAAAGTTACTTAAAGCTCTGTTATATTCAACTAGTATAAACTGGGGTTGAGCTGTGGTGAAATATGGTTTTAATATAGTCAATTGGAGATCGGTATGGACCAGCGCAGGCTCAATTTGCTCGATTTATGATCAATTATGATTTTAAATGATATTTGGGATGAAAATGAATTAGTATAGTAAACATGTAATTAATACAACTGACACTTAACATGATTTGACTTTTTAAGAGGTGAAAATTCAATGAAGTCCTCTGTTCTTACAAATATGCTCTAATTTTCTAGAATTTGTTTGGATGCTGATTTTATGGTGTGGTGGTAGATTGACAAATAGAAGGAGCAAATTCAAGATATAAGTTCTAAGCTTCTCTGTTGGGTGTCTCTTGCATATATGGCCCTTCATTTTAGAAAAATTCCATCGTTAAGTTTACTCTGTTATGGTTGAAGATGAGTAATGACACAGTCCACCAAAAGTTGCCCACGAATGCCACGTGTCAGTTGTCTATTGACTGCATCTTTTGCACAACTTTAATGCAGCCAATAGACAACTGACACGTGGCATTCGCGGGAAATTCGTGGGCAACTATTCTTGGGCTGTATCATTACTCGTTGAAGATTTGCAAAAAGTAAGGATAAAATAATATTTATTAGAATCACACAGTTTAGTCCTTGATCTTTGCTCTGAAAAAATAGTGACCTATTGAAAAGCATTGTTTCAAAATTTATTAGCAAAAAAAATATTATTTTTTTATATTTGTAAAAAATAACATTTTCGCTGAATGTTTGACAAAATTTTTTTATGTCGTGAGAGTTTGTTCATTCAAGTTGACAAAGAGTCTTTTCTATTTATTCTCGAAAAAAAATAACATTTTAGTCGTCAGTGAATAAAATGAAGTATATCTGCAAATATCATGATTTTGTTTGTTAAAAACACAATTAAGGAGAAATTAGTCGTTTAAAACCCTAATTACACATTTCCGCCCTACGACGGAGCAAAATAATGCTTCTAATACCGGTTTGAAAGAAAAGTATTTTCGCTCTACCGTCGGACGAAAATAAAAAAATGGAACTGATTCAGATACTGATTTGAAAAGAAAAAATATATAATTCTTCTCATTATGGGGGAGAAAATGCACGTATAAATTTATCTCTTGATAAAAATAACAATGCCCAAAAATCAAATGAAAAATTCTAATTTTTGGCCTCATTTAGAGTCGGGGTCGGCCTACTCCGAGTCAAGTTTTTGCTGAGTAAGTTGTCGGCGAGTCTCCGATGTTGTTAAATGATGTATGTATGATGTAATTTTGATAAATATAATTGTATTTTTACCTACTATTCGTGATGTATTATTTCATAAAAAAAAATTATATATATAACCGAGTTATCTAAATTTAAAATATCATGAATATCCTATTATTTTGTTTTAGGGAAATTATGTCCTGCCCTCCGGTTTCTCCCATAAAATCGTGATTCCATCATACTGACGTCACTATTTAAATGGAGGCATCGTTAAATAGAGGCGCCAATCAATTTTTCAGTCACGTCAATTGGAGGCGTCCAGTGAATAGTACTGACATGATCAGTAACTCGCACATGTCTTGTCTTTCTTCATCATCATGATGTTTTGCATAAAATGTCGTTTTCTTCGTGATGTTTTTGCATTAAATATCATATTTATTATGATGATTTGCATTAAATTGCTTTATAGAGCAAAAATTAGCAAATATACACAAATTAACATGCAAACAATTAACATGATATACAAATTAAGAAACTAATAATGAATTTATGGAAGATTTTAATTCATTTAAGGAATTAATATGTATGTACAAATTATAAGATATGGTTTTATTGAATTTAGATATAGCTTTTAACCATGTATATACAAATAATAACAACCATTTATATACATATTACTACCAAATTATAATAATTACTATGCATGCTAATCAATTTACCATGAATAAGTTAACTTACTAATTAACGGTTAAGAATTTCAAATAATATAAATTCTTACAAGACTTGAGTATACATTCAGTTAACATTTCATCAATTCATATTAAAACATATTAATCTTAATTAATACTTAAACACATAACTTCATGGGGCAATTTCTTGTATATCCGGGATATACAAGAACGGGTTTCCATTTAAAACGGGTTTCCAAATCGTTACGAAAAAAATAAGATACAAGGTTCAAGTTTTAATCAATTCAAATTCGATTAATCAAAACTCAACAAGAACGGAACACAAGTTCTTACAAGAACAAACAATTACATCAATAATATGTCATAATTCTCTCTCTTCTCTCTATTTATAATGCGACAAAACAATAAAGAAAAATACTAGCTACACCCGGTGCCCCAAGCACGTCGTGAACCGAGAGGTAATTTGCAAATAAATCCCCATATTATTCTTAATAACCCATATACCCTCGGGTCATGACACATCCCTCGACTCATTTAGGTATTTTCTTTCTATTTTACCCTTTAATTTTTAAATTCTGTTGAATTGTGTATAAAGAATTGATCTTTTAAGTTTAATATTGTTTAATCTAAGTTTGTGAAGCATTTTCCCATTTTTATGGATTTTAGTTTAATTTAATTTGAATTTTCCAAATTCACAAACCCTAATTCTGCCTTTTTCTGTTCTGATTTTGTGAATTGATTATTAATTTTTAGGTTAACTGTTGATCTTAGTGTAATTTCTGTAAATATAGTCTTAATTTCTAAGATCGATCTCCTTTTTACAGAATTCAATTTGGAATTGTTTTCGATTTAATATGAATTTCTAAATCTTGATCAAAAAGTCCAAAATACTTGATACTTCATTTGCACATGATCTATATAAACCAACTAATTAAAAAGTTACATGAATCTTGGTCCATCGTGGACCAAGTTCATTCATATTTTTTTATCTCAATTAAATATGAAATTTTTTCAAAAAACTCCTTAATTTTTTGAATATTGTAAAAAACCCTTAAATTTACATATGTACTAATCGAAAAAATTGTTATTTTTTATTAATTTTAAAAATGTTCTATTTTTTGTAGCATATAATAATTAAATTTTTTTATTATATATTATATTTAATATTTTTAATATGCCATAGATTATACATATTTGAATTTTATATTTTTCCCGAAACATTAACACAAAATAAGATTAAGAGGAACAACAATATTAAAAGAATACCTTGGAAATATTTAAATAATAAAAAATCATGAAACTATTAAAAAATAAAAAGAGAACGAATATAAAAAACTTGATGTTTAAATAGATATTCATCTATCAATATATTTTTAATGTGTTTATTTTATTATTATCTTATGTTAGTTTTGCATGAATAATAAATGAAATATTATAATTATATAAACACAATATGTAATAACTTCATTTCTTTAAATCACTACTGGGTATTCTTTAAGAAATATTTATGAATTTTATTAAAATTAATGAGAAATAACAAAAATAGTTTTTAATCACGAAATATAAAAAATGAAGGGTAGTTTGGTAAAATAAAAAATTAATATCGTCCATAGGGTGGTGTTTGGAAATAATTTTTTTGAAAAAGGTTATTTTTTGGAGTTTACAAGAAGCTCACTACATGTTAGGAAATGTTTATGAATTTTCTTAAAATTAATAAGAAATAACAAAATTATTTTGTTTAATCATTCAATATGAAAATTGAAGGGTACTTTGGTCAAAAACAATTTGAATATCGTTCATACTGGAAATAAAAGTTTTGTAGAGGTTTTTTTTTAGTTTTAGAAGAAGATAGGGAATTTTTTTTTTATAATATCATGAAAAGTGAGGAATTAAAAATACACCAAAACACAGATGTGTGAACAATCAGACCAAAATAACGTAGAATTCAATTACATATTAGGAACAAATAAATCATGACAAACTTGAATACTCTGCACAATTGTGCGGGAAAAAACCTAGTCATTACCTAACTTTAAATTTGTCAAATTTGTATGACAAGTGTTTCTCTATTTTTTATCATCCAATTTATTCACCGGTAACTGTTAATTATTCTAACATACATATAAATATTACTTAGTCTAAATTATATCACTTATAAAAAAAACTCATTTAAATGTATAAAACAGTAACTTGACCTTTTAATTGTCTTAATAATTTAATTATAGAAAATTGTCCAAATTAAATTATTTTCTCAAATAATAACTCAAAAATTTAATTATCCTAGTTATTCATTCTCAATTCTCAATTCTACTTATTTTGTTACAAACATTTATGTTTATTCAAATTTAATCACTCTACATATTTTTATTTATTCAATTTTTAATTCTCTAAAAAAAGTTGTTTGTCAAAATTAGACATCATTATTAATTGATTAAATTGGTTACTCAGCTTTTCAATCTCCTCGATGTAGTAGATAAATATTTGATTTCTTTAAATTAAATACAGACATTTTTTTTGCCACTCAAGAGATAAACATGCGGGAGTACTAGTATATATCTTTATAAACAAACATATTTTACAAATAACTATTTAATAGTGCAAATCAGTCTTTCAACCAATAATTGCACGCATATTATTAGTATATATTTTTTTTATCCAAATTATAACTTTTTTATAAAATTTTAATCACTTAACTGTCATGAAATTTATTATATTTCTAAATAAGATCAATTTTTCGTTATATTTAAAAATATTAGTGAGTGGACTATTTGTTTGAGTAATCTAATTATTAACTAAAAACTCCCATAAATATCTAATTATTTTAAATTTGCATAATCATTGAACAATTATAATATTTGCACCGGTAATTGAAACGCCCACAAATACAAAAAACCCCATTAATCATTGTATTTAATCATTTGTATTAATTATAATTGTATTTATAATTTTGTGTCATATGATTGTTTACAAATAAATATATAAATATATAAAAACTTCAATTTCAAAGGTAAAATTCACAATTTATGAAAGATATATATATATATATATATATATATATATATATATATATATATATATATATATATATATATATAGATAGTGATATTAATAAAATTAGGTACCATGCAATAATTAATTATATTCCATATTAGTATAGTTCGTACATATTTTTTTCTTAATTTGAATTTGTAAAAATATTACATAGGAAAATACAATGCAAAAATGAATATTTATATAATATAATTTTAAGCATTTTATTTGAATAATCAAATTTACCCACACCCATATTATGGATCCAACTTTGTAAAATATCCTCGTGCCACGTCATTACATTCATTTCTACAATTGATTATGATATGTGTGCAAAATTTAGAACAATGATTTTTTATAATCATATTTCTTTGTAACAATTTAAGTATAAATTATTTTACACCATGTTTTAAATATTCTTAGAACTTCAACATCATCGTACACTAATGACGTGCATTATTAATATTATTTAGGTTCATGTTGGACTAAATCTATTCAATTATTTATAATTTCCAATAAAGTTACATGATGAAATGTGAATTAAAGGAAACATGAAAAATGTATATATGAAATACAAATAACTTATGTAATATTACAAAATGTACAACATATTTTGTATTATATTTAGAAATTTAATTTTACAATTGATCAACTATATTTGTTTTAATTTTGTCTTTATTTTGACATTCACATTAGTATAGTTTAAACATATTGTTTTTTATAATTTGAATTTGTTAAAATATTATGTAAGAAAATACAATGCAAAAAATACATATTTATTTAATAAAACTTTAATTATTATTATTTATCTTTTAAAAATTATAACTATAAGAATCTCATATAATACTAATTGGTTGTATTTGTGTTATTAATCAAATAAATTCAATATGAAATTAAAATAAATAAATAAAAGAAACTAAAAAATAGTTATTCCGTCTAAATCACTTGTACAACTTATAAACATATAACAAATGGTCTTGTTAATTTTTAAAAATGTAAATTTGTAAAGCAAATCATATGATACAGAACAATTCATATTTAGGTTTAAAACATTATAACTATAAGAATTTCATAATAATACTTGATCGTATTTGTGTTTTTAATCAAATGAATTCAATATTAAATTTTTAACAATCAATATAAACTCAAAAATAGTTTATCCGTCTAAATAACTTTTAAAATTTATAAACACCTAATGAATAGAATAACATTGTTAATGATGAGTTATTACATATTTCGTACAATTAATTATTTTTATATTTGATATTGTATGAAATATTATGAACAACACTGATACAATATTTGTTGTTATATTTTTTTTTCTTAAAATTGTGTTGTATCTCATATATTACTATACAATGACACGTTAATATAATTGTTATTATTGGATTAAAAAAATTACATTGTTTGTTATCATAATGTAAATTAATTTTAAAGCATATATGTAATCATAGATAAACGAGTTCCAATGATTTTGTTATGAGATGATATTATCAATATTATCATACAAATAAATATTTTGTATTACAATAAAAACAATTATGAACATTGTTGCCACGTATCTTAATTGACATACCGTTTGAGTCATTCTTATCTTAAAATTTTTATCTTTTGACTCCTGATATGAATTTTCTAATTCGGCCCGTCATAAAAACTATAAATATATCACACACATCAAACACACATCTTAATCTACTCATTAATGTTTATATTTATTAATGAAATCTATCACTTATTATAAACATATAAATAACCATATTACAACTCATAAATATTTTACATAGAAGTTTAATTTTCAAATAATGTTCCAACAATGTGTCTTATAAAAATTGGAGTATTCAATTAAGTTAAGTGATTTGTTGTACAAATTATTCTGCAGTGTGGAGTATAAAATTCATGAAAACTTAGTACTTTTATCAGAATTTGCTAGGCATAACTAAGTTCTTTTTATATAGCTAACTCAATTGAAGTCATTTATTACATCAGACATTTAATAGTTTTATCTTTTTTTGTCTTATATAATATAAAAGCAAAGCCCACGGTATAAAATGCACATGGACATTGAATTGAATTGTGGACCATGATTATGGGGAAAGTTTACTTGAAATATGTCCAAACAAAAGTAAAAGTAAGTTATTTGGGTCACATGGTCGTGTCAATCTTTTGTATGGATATCTGTTGGCAAAAGTATTTTTTGTCGTGACTTCATATCCCCTCTATTATATCAAGGGTTGATATTATATATATATATATATATATATATATATATATATATATATATATATATGATTATGGGGAAAGTTTACTTGAAATATGTCCAAACAAAAGTAAAAGTAAGTTATTTGGGTCACATGGTCGTGTCAATCTTTTGTATGGATATCTGTTGGCAAAAGTATTTTTTGTCGTGACTTCATATCCCCTCTATTATATCAAGGGTTGATATTATATATATATATATATATATATATATATATATATATATATATATATATATATATATATATATATATATATATATATTCTCTGTGTTAAACCGGTATTTTAACCTCTATTCATATAACATGTACTCTTTTAACATCTATTCACGTGTTAACCTGACATTAATTCATTTATCACATATTATTATATTATATTAAATTAAATCCATTTATTCATTTACTATTTACTATTACTAATTTACTATAAAACATTACATTATTACTCATTAATACAACAGAAGGATAAAATGTTTCGTATCACCACTCATACGATAAGTCGATAACTGGCCCCATGAGATGAGAAATAGAGAGATTAGATTATTACATTAATTACTCTTTAAATGCCCTTAGCAATAATAGTGAAGGACTTCAATTGGGCCAGATTTGCATAGTTGTATGTGGGCCAGATTTGCGTAGTTGTATGTTAATTTGAGCAGATATTTCTTTTTACAGCTCTACTATAACAAATTGTATTTTTTTCATCAGATAAAATATATTTGTTTGAGTTGAATTTCTCAATTAAAACAGAACACCTTGGCCAGAGTGAAAAATGAACTGTTTTTGTTATTTTCTTTTAGATAATTGGGTTATATATGAAAAAAATTCTTTGAAATAATGCATCACGAATAGTAGGAAAAAATACAATTATATTTATGAAAATTACATCTACATACATCATTTAATAAAATCGGAGACTCGCCGAGTCCGACTCTTAATGAGGCGAAAATTAGAATTTTTCATTTGATTTTAGGGCATTGTTATTTTTATCTTAAAAGATTAAATTTATACATGCATTTTCACCCCCCTAATGAGAAAAAATTATATATTTTTTCTTTTCAAATTAGTATCTGAATCAGTACCATTTTTTTTTTATTTTCGCCCGACGGTGGAGCGAAAATTCTTTTCTTTTTCTTTTCTTTCAAACCGGTATTAGAAGCATTATTTTGCTCCGTCGTAGGGCGAAAATGTGTAATCAATGTTTTAAACGACTAATTTGTCCTTAATTGTGTTTTTAACAAACAAAATCATGATATTTGCAAAAATACTTCATCTTCCTCATTTTCTTCACTGCACGTCTAAAATGTTATTTTTCTTTTTCGAGAATAAATGAAAAAGACTCTTTGTCTTCTATCCATTGAAAACAATGGAATATGAATCTATAATTTTTCACAACATATAATTTTTTTTGTCAAACACTCAGCAAAAATGTTCCTTTTACAAATATAAAAAAATATTATTTTTTGCTAATAAAGTTGGAAACAAAGCTTTTCACTTGTTTACTATTTTTTTTCAGTACATATATGATAAGCAAAAAATACGTGTCCACTCTAAACTTGTGTAAGTTGATGCATTAGCAATTAATAATATGGTAAATCAAACAAATAAAATAAATAAATATAAAAAATTATATATTCTATGTGTTAAACCGGTATTTTAGCCTCTATTTATATAACATCTACGTCTCTTTTAACATCTATTCACGTGTTAACCTAACATTCATTCATTTATCACATATTATTAAATTATATTAAATTAAATCCATTTATTCATTTACTATTTACTCTTACTAATTTACTATAAAATATTACAATATTACTCATTAATACACAAAATGGATAAAATGTTTCGCATCACCACTCATACTATAAGTTGATAACTGGCCCCATGAGATGAGAAATAGAGATATTAGATTATTCCATTAAATACTCTTTAAATGCCCTTAGCAATAGTGAAGGACATCAATTGGGTCAGATTTGCTTAGTTGTACGTTAATTTGAGAAGATATTTCTTTTTACTGCTCTACTATAACAAATTGTATTTTTTTTTTCATCAGATAAAATATATTTGTTTTGAATTTCTCAATTAAAACATAACACCTTGGCCAGAGTGAAAAATGAACTGTTTTTGTGCTTTTCTTTTAAATGATAATTATTTGGCTCTCCTTTTTTTAGTTGAGACTTGAGAGACATACGGTGCATTAGAGAGACTTATAATTTTTGTTTAGTAAATGTTTATTGACTACCCTATATTTCAAAAACAATTTATCTGGTTAGTACCAATTATTATTCATTATTCATAAGTTACACATTAAATCTTAACTCATGTGGATTTCGTCCACGACTTATACATGAATCATCACACACACAAACACATAACACAAATGGACAGACATAAATGACGTATATCATTCATGTCTAAGGAGCAAATGTAAACCTCAGAGGGAAGAATGTAAACATGTATTGAACTAGGCTGGAGACGAGGGTTCCATTTGCCGGCAGTGCAGCGTTGCACTTGATCAAAGGTGTGGTCACGACCAAGCGACACCCTGACGTCAGCACGGACCCGTTCAGCGCGGTCTGATTCAGTAACAATAAAAAGAATCCATCGGTGTTTGCTGTCGTGTTGGCCACGGTACTGTTTCGTGCGCACTGCAACAGCACGGTGGCATCTACAATCAGTTATGATTGTGATATTATTAGTAACATATAATTTGAAAAAATCGATTGATATAAGACTACATATCGATTTTCCTTACTAGGGAATACGGGTGTATTGAAGATGTTGGTGACACTGGTGTTACTACACGGCACGATGCCGCTTACAATACTTTGTGCTCTGGTTCCGGCGACCATTAGAATTGCCGTGAGAAATAAAATAGTTTTCATGGCCATGTTTCGAAGTGCAAGTGTTTTTATTTCGGTTTCATTTTTGTTGCTTGAATTTGTTCTATTTATAGGCTAGTGAGGCTACTGAGTGAGTAATTCTTCCTTCCTATATATTTAATAGAATGAAAGGTAGGTGAGACTTGAGAGACGAACTGGTCTTTGCGAAAGGAGGAACTGTGTATGTACACGACTGTATATCTTTGCCATCTAGTATGTTTGAAAGGTTGACAAGTAAAAATTGGAGGAGGGCAAATTTCTTTTTTTTTTTTTTTTTTTTTTGAAAAGGAAGAACAGCAAGAAGGGAAGGGAAGGTTCTGATTTGGAAATGGAGCAAGACTGCAAGAGTCAAGACACCCTTCCACTTTGAAAAGGGGAACAAGGACGTTTTACTTCCAATGAAGACAGTAACAGTACTAGAGAAGAAAGGAATGATTCGAAGGGGAGTGGACGAGTGGTTGGAGCAAGGTGGCCGAGTTGATGAAGTTTTTAGCTTTAATTTGTTTCTTATTATAAATGATTTTCGAGTGGACATGGATCTTAAAAAAGATATTCTTTCGAACATTATTATTTGGATCATTTTCACCAACTGTCTGGCGAAAATGCTTGAACAACTAAATTTTGCAACCAACTAGGTTTACAAATTTCCCCTCCCATTAAATTTTGGATACAAAGATATGGTGAGGCCACATCATCAGTTACTGTTCACCCATACTGTTCGCTACTGTTCATCGTCGCTGCTGTTCACCGCGGTATTGTTCAACCGGATTACTGTTCATCATTTTTTTTTTTTTTTTTTTTTGGAATTTTATTTTATTCGACATATGTCTTGTGTTCTAAATAAAATATTTGAATTTTTCATCGTATTAATAAATATAATTGACATATGTCTTGTGTTCTAAATAAAATATTTGAATTTTTCATCGTATTAATAAATATAATTTGTATACTATAATTTTACTGTTAATAAAATACTATTCACACAAATACTTTTTGTTAGCCTGAGCTGGTATTATTTTTTTTTTTATGCTTATTATAACATTTATGAATAATACTTTTGTTTTTTTTTTTTTTTTTTTTTGGAATTTTATTTTATTCGACATATGTCTTGTGTTCTAAATAAAATATTTGAATTTTTCATCGTATTAATAAATATAATTGACATATGTCTTGTGTTCTAAATAAAATATTTGAATTTTTCATCGTATTAATAAATATAATTTGTATACTATAATTTTACTGTTAATAAAATACTATTCACACAAATACTTTTTGTTAGCCTGAGCTGGTATTATTTTTTTTTTTATGCTTATTATAACATTTATGAATAATACTTTTGTTTTTAAATTAACATTTATGCTTATTTTTTTAGGAAGAAAAAAGTTTGCATTTATTGCATAATACTTGTGAGACTATTTAATATCAGCCTTTTTTTTTTTTAAATTAACATTTATGAAGATTACTTTTGTTTTGCACTTGTAACGTTTTAGATAAAATTATTATTTTATGATCCTAAAATTTTTTGAAAAATCGCAGCGAAGCGCAAGAAATATTTATGTTTTCTTATCAAATAATATATCAAATAATATATCCCGCAGCGAAATAATATATCAAATAATATATAAAATTATTACTTTTGCTTATTATATTATTTCTTATCAAATAATATATCCCGCAGCGAAGCGCGGGCTATTTTCCTAGTCATTAAAGAAGTCCAACGAAGAAAAATGACGAAAACACTATTTTCGTCAGTTAGAGACATTAATTTTGGCATTTTTTTGTGCAAAATAGTATAAATTATTTTTCTGAAGGTGGTAAATTTCATTTTTTTGTATTTTTGCAAAATATTTAAAAATAAAATAAAAATTTGTATATGTTAGTCTTTTTAATGTGTTGGACTTCACTTTTGTATTTTTGCGAAATTTTTGAAACAAATAGGTTTACATGTTTTAGTGTCCAATTGTGAGGTTTTTTCGAGGGAAATGTGAAATTAAGTATTTTTCTCGTTTTAGACATCGATTTTGGCATCTTTTTGAAAAACATTATAAATTTATCTTGTCAAGGTTGTAACGATAACCGAAGTTAACAATAGTACAACAACACGTTGCACTAGCCAAGGATCACAACCGAAATATAGAAGAAAAAACGATTCAATGGAACTTGAATTTTATTATAGAAGAAAGAGAGAGATTACAAAATATTTTCTGGTGTTCAAATGACACAAACTATATCCCTATTTATAAACTACATGGTTCATGAACATGACTCCTCACTAGTGTCTATGATCCATGAATATGACTCTTCACTAGCGTGAACATAACCTTTCACATGTGTCCAGAACATTCATGAACATGACCTTTCACACATACATGCATAATAAACTTTATTAATATGAAATACTACTTTATAAATTAACAAAGGGGACTTCACTTTTTTGTTTTATTCGAAATTTTTGAAAAAATAGAAATTTGCTTGTGTCAGTCTTCACTTATGGAGTTTTAAAAAAAAACATGAAAACTGACAAATTTGCTCATTTTAGGAATGAATTTTGATTTTTTTTAAAAAATATTGTAAATTGATTTTTGTAATGTGTTAGACATCCCCTTTTTCAATTTTTCAAAAAAATAGAAATTTTGCTGGTGTTAGTCTCAATTACTGAGTTTTTTTAGGAAAACATGAAAAATGAAGTATTTCGTTCGTTTTAGATTTCAATTTTAGCATATTTCATAAACTATTGTAAATAGATTTTTCTTTTATTACGGAGTTTTTAGAAAAATAGTTATCAATTAAGGAGTTTTTTTTGCAGTAAAACATGAAAACTAAGTATTTTATCGTTCTAGTCATCAATTTTTTCATTTTCTAAAAAAAAATGATTTTTTTTGAAGGTGTAAGACTTAACTTTTTGCATTTTTGCAAAACTTTTGAAAAAATAGAAATTTGCACGTGTTAGTCTTCAAATACAGAGTTTTTTGAGGAAAATAACAAGATATAGTGTTTTGATCGTTTTAGAAATCAAATTTGGTATCTTTTTGAAAAATATTACAATTTATTTTTAGGGTGTTACACTTCACTTTTTGCTTGTTTTATACATCAATTTAGGTAATTTTTCGAAAAATATTATAAATTGATTTTTTGAAAGTGTGAGACTTCAATTTTTGTATTTTTGTTAATTTTTTGGAAAAAGTAGAAATTTTCGTATGTTATTCTTCAATTGCAATTTTTTTTTCAGGAAAACATGAAAATTAAGTATTTCGCTCGTTTTAGACATCAATTTTGGAAGTTTTTTAAATATTAAAAATTTATTTGTTTGAATGCGTTAGACTTCAATTTTTGCATTTTTGCAATTTTTTTTAAAAAATAAAAATTTGCATGTATTGGTTTTCCATTATGGAGTTTTTTTTAAGAAAAATGTGAAATTAAAATTTTGCTTTGTTTTAGACTTCAATTTTGGTCTTTTTTTGAAGAATATCATTTTTTTAATTTCGTTTTTGAATGAATTTTTCTTTAAAGAAAATAGAAATTGTATCCTAGATATTTCTTTAACCTTGTTCTTTATCAATGATTTTTTTGTTGAGTGCAATATTATCATTTTTTAATTTCATTAGCATTGTTATTTAGTTAAATATATATCAATTGACTTGCCCTAAAAATGTTTCAACAACAATTTATTTGGTTCAAGACCAGTTTTCTTTCATCATTCATAAGTTGCACAATAATTCTTTAACACATATGGATTTCTCGATAAAGTAGATGTCCTTGATTTATACAAGGATCATCACACACACACAAACACATAACACAAATTAATACAGATATAAAGATATATATCATTCGGTCTAAGCAGTAAATGTGAACTGCAGTGGGATCAATCCTAAGATGGATTGAACGAGGTTGGCCACCAGGTTTCCAGTTGCAGGCAGCGTAGCATTGCAGTTGATCAAAGGTGTGGTCACGACCAAGCGACACCCTGACGTCAGCACGGTTGTGTCAAGTGATATAAAAAAAAATCCATTGGCGTTTGTTGTCGTGTTGGCCACAGTGTTTGTTCCGCACCGCAACTGCACCCCCGCATCTGAAATCAGAGTGATATTATTAGCGACATAATTTGAAAAATGGATTTGGGAACAAGACTACTGCAGCATATACACTATTCATCATAAACTGATTTTTTTCTAAAAAAAAAAAATTGGAAGTGATTATATATTGATCTTCCTTACTAGGAAATATGGGTGCATTTAAGATGTTGGTGACACTGGTCATACTACACGGCACGGTGCCGCTTAGAGTAGTAATTTGAGCGCTGGTTCCGGCGACCATTACAATCGCAGTGAGAAAGAAAATAGTTGTCATGGCCATGCTTTAAAGTGCAATTATACTAGGTGTTTTTGTTTTGGTTTCATTTTTGTTGCTTGAATTGGTTCTATTTATAGGTTGGTGCAAGCTGGCCAAGTTGATGAATTCTTAACTTTAGTTTGTTCTTTATTATAAATGATTTTAGAGTGGATATGGATCTTAAAAAAGATATTCTTTCGAGCATTATTATATGGTGCATACATGGTCCCTGAGGGCCTGAAAGATAATCATTGTATAGACTGAGTGCTCGCTGCTTAGTGCCCACATTAGACTACAATTGCACTCAATTTTTTTTTTAATGATATAAAAGTACAACCTTAAATCATAAAAACATAAAAGGAAATTTGTTTATTGAATACTTTCAGAAATGTTCGACCTTAGCAAAAACAACATACTGATCCTATATAATACATCAAAAAGGAAAAAAATACACACAAAATAGAAATTAACTAACGAACAATTTTAAGCATTTCCTTGTCGATCAGCTTGATCTTTCGTCTTCCCTAACTCATGAACAGCCAAATGAAGCTCGGCTGCAGCAATGAGAAAATGAACGGCTTGGATCGGTTTCAAGATTCCAACAATCCCCTTGATTGAATCGAGTCTCAGTTTATCTGCTTTGGCAAGAACGTTTCTCATCCCTTCTTTCTTCCTCTCCATCCCCCCCTCCATTTCTCTTTCATCTTCCGACTCTGACATCAACAACATTTCCGTCGTTGCTAGAGCTTCGTGTGCATATGCCGCCTCTTCTGATATTTGCCTTTCTGATTTTATTGTCTCTCTGTGTAACCTAATTATCCATTGTTGGCAAGAGAAATATTTCAATTTCGAGCAACAAAATTTTTTAGTTTGGGGAATTTTACTTTGCGCTCAGATTTCGCATCCTCTATATCCTAATTAACATATTGAATTAACATGGTAATTAACAAGGGACCCAATATTAATAATTAATTAATACTAATTCAAAATTGTTCATTTGAATGTTAATTATGTGTGTTAATTAGGATAGTGATATAAAAGATTTGGTGGTGAAATCTAGGGCAGGGTTAATGGCCTATTTTAACCCTTGTTTTAAAAACCAGACCGGACGAACCAAAAAAACCGGAACTAGATAGAAAAACGGTTCGGTTTGATAATGAAGTCGGATATGTAAGTAAACCGTAAAAGAACCGCTGAACCGTCTGGTTTTATTGATAAAATCGGACCAAACCGGCCGGTTTTTCAAATTACTTTTCCCAGATCTGAAGCGATCCTTCTTCACCCTTGAACTTGCTTCGTTTTTCCTCTCTCCACGAATAGATTCTTCATTTCTTTCTTCTCTACAGATCCCAATCTTCTTTGTTTATTCATCCCTCCAATCCAATCGAGTAATTGACTATCCATTTGGACTACTCCTCGCTGAAGTGTTCTTCCTCGAATTTGGCACATGATTTTATCTTCTATTTTGTTGTTGTTTAGCTGATTCTCAATGGATGGAATTACTTCAACATGACATTAATATCTCGTAAGTTTTAATTTATTTCCGTTGATTAATTTATTAAGAAATGGTTGTTAATTTGATTAAGTTTGAACGATTGACGATTTTTAGGAGAATTTGTTGAAACTGGTGAAAAAAATGCAATCGAAATGCTAAAAAGAATTACGTTGTTGGCATTGAAAACTTGTTTGTCGGACCATTAACTAGAGCGAACTCAGGTCTTCCTTTCGATCTCATAATATTTTGTTATTTGGAAGAATTTCACGTGTACCCCATAAAACCTCGAAATATCACATATTACCTTATAAAACTTCAAACATTATTTTTAGTTAATTTTTGTGTTTTTTGTTTTTGTATAATATAGCAGTGGAAAGAAAATGGAGGTGACGTACTAGCACGAACAAGTGATTTAAATTTGTCAATAAAAATGAGAATGTTTCTTGTTTCTTGATTTTTTTTAAAATTTTAGTTTGTTGTGCAATTTGTAGAATATCATGGCCTGTATTGGGGACGTGATTATGTATTTTTTTACTATCTCCTATTACGGAATTTCCTCAGTTTATCTTGTAACTCTGTAATTTTTCATTGAATATATGATGATTTGATTTGATTTGGTATAAAATGCCTAGACAAAAAAATACAATTAACCTCTGTGTTGGAGTGATTTGACCTTTATGTACAAAAAAAATGCCTAGCCAATCTAAATTAACACACAAGAATATTTCAATCGTGTTTCAATTTTCAAACAATCTATATGAAACACATATTCAAAATTGTGAAACATCATTAGTCAATTTGGATATATTTTATTTCAAAATTGAAACTCTAATATCAAAATTATATCGTAGAGTATTTACAATTATATTGTTAGATATATTAGATATGATAATTTTATTAAAACATTCAAATCAGTGATTCAACCGATTGACCCACCGGTTCGACCAGTAAACCGATAACCCGAAATATTTACAATTACAAATTTACAATTACATATGTTAATTATGTGGGTTAAAAAACATTGGTTTTAACAGATAATTGAAGGAAAAGAAGTACTACAGATCTCCAATCATCCAATTTATACGCGGAACAAACAAAGTTTACCTATCGATATCATCGAGCTGAGTTGGGAAAAGATTTCCGAGATCCCTATCAGGTCCTCCATGCAATATCTCCTCGAGTCGTCTCTCCAGCTGAATACCAGATTTCGAGTACAAAACATGGAAAGCAGCAGTTGGCCGCCACCCGCCAGCCCACATGAAGATATTCTCAGTGGTCGAAGTCCAAGATGGAGAAAACATAGGATTAACATCACAGTGAGCCGATGCACTTTTTGTCTCATAGTAGTGCTCGTAATGTGAAGTCACGCAATTAACGAGTTCGGCTAAAGCGGACTCGTCAGGGGGATGATTTGCGGCGGCACGTAGACTCGAGAGATTACCGGATTGTTCAGAAAGAAAACTTTCGAAGAAGTCGGCAAATTTTTCTCTTTCAGGTTGCTCGCCGGGGGCGCGGGAGTTAAAAGCGTCGGTTTGAGTCGGGCCCGTCATGGTAAGTTGATGGGTGATTTGAGTACCGGAGAAGATGATTTGGGTTAAATCTTAAATGGGCTTTATATATTTCGGCTACTGTCGTATAGTTCCAAAGTTTGTTCAGATGTCTCATGATAGTCACATAAACGCTCAGGCGCACACGCACATCCACACGGCAACACACGTACACACAGAGATAATTTAATTTAATTTAATTAGATAGGAATACTTTTTGTTTTAACGTGATAAATTATGTCGGCAGACGGCAGGGAGCACCAAGGAGGAAATTTGAATGAATTTACATATGGAAGTTTAACAGGACAAACGTGCTCTTTTTAATAAAGTTATTATATTCTTGTAGAAGAGGAAACTAAGAATATAAAATGATTAATGTGATAATGGCTAGTTTATTGAGCTCGGAAAAAATTATTATTGCTTCACTTTATCACTCATTTATTTTTTGAGTCATATTGTCTCTTCGTTTTTTTTTTCTTTTCTATTATTCATTTTGTCCTCTTTATTAATTAATATGTGTTATTATAATTACATTCTAATAAATAGATGAATGATATGGCACAAATTGATCATGAAGTACTAAAATTCTTTAATTTTCTATTGGTGATAAATTATAAGATTATAAAATTATAAAATAAGATTGGAAAATGAAAATTCATGAGAATAAATTGTATTTATATTTTATATTAGTAGTTATTTGAAAAGTACTAAAAAAACTGGTTATAAAGATATTATCTCGGGTGTTAAAGAGGAGCACAAAAATATAAAATTATAAAATTGACTTCTATTCTATTGATGATATATTATAAAGTTATAAAACAAGATTGGAAAATCCAAGTTCATGGAGATAAGTTGTATTTTTATATAGGGTAATTATTTTGAAAATATTACAAAAAATAAATATAAAACAATTTTTTTTTAGTTTATGATACTAGTAATTATTTTGAGACTAAAAAATATACATTTTACAAACACAAAAATATGTGCAAATTTTGAAACTTCATCCATTATTATTGGAGAAAAACAATACAATTTTTTTTCTCTCAAATTGTATTGTCACGTCATCAGTTTTTTGCCACATCGTTCATCTCTTAACTTATATATGGGGCAAAATGAACAAAAGAATTTTTTTTTATCAAAATGACTCAAAAAATAATCCAGGGGCAAAGTGAATATTAACAATAATTATGAGACTAAAATCAGACTTTATGCAATAATGATTTCTTATTTAAGTTTCTTATTATTAAATCATCTTAACTTATTTATAGCACAAATATATGATCAATTTTCAGATTAACATTATATGTTCTCAAACAAAAATGATTATGTTTTTGTCATGTATTGAGAATTGAGATAGTTTAAAGAAAAATGTAGAATAACAATACATAAATAACACAAAATAATATCTTTATCAAATTAATCTCAATTATAAGATATATAATTTAAATTGTATAAACACACATACGAATCCATAGTTTGGTGGTTTCTTCTTTGTCTTGTATACAGTAGGTTAAGGATTCAATTATCTCTTACTCGTATTTTAATTTTTTTCTTAAGAGTTAATAATTCAACACCCGTTGTGATTTGGTTACTGGTTCGACCCTGAATGCATGTCTATTTCATGAATTTACTGTAAAAATCTTTTAAGATATAATAGCAAAATTACATTAAAAAAATTGGGGAATTTAAAAAAAAGCCTATAACTTTTCTCAATATTTTGAAAAAACTTCTAACATTTTGAATACTCCAAAATACCCTCTCAAAACAAAGATTATTTTTTTTTATATTCTCCTATATGAATTAAGTCTAACTATGTAGATTATTAAAAAAAATTGGGACCACAACAACCATCTATTTTGTAATATTCAGTTTTCCTACATCGATTTTGCCTTTTTTATTATTTAAAAGATTATAATATTTGTATAACTATACTAATTTGAAACAAAACACAAATATGAGACTACATGTAATATTTATATAATTTTAATATTTTGTTTGTTATATATATTTTTTAAAATATCAGCTCCTAAAAAATATCCAGGCAAAGATTTTTTTAGCAATATATATATATATATAGATGATGGCTAAGATACTTAATTAAGTATCATGAGTTTGATACTTAAAAACTTTTTGACTATTAGATTTGCTTTGAGATTTGTACATTTAATGATTATCATAAACTGATATGGTAATTATTAATGATGAATATATATAGTATTACAAAACACAAATCTTAAAGCAAATCTAATGGTCAAAAAGTCCTAAGTACCAAACCCATGATACTTAATTGAGTATCTTAGCCATCCTCTCTCTCTCTCTCTCTCTCTCTCTCTATCTATATATATATATATATATATATATATATATATATATATATATATGAGGGAGGCTAACATACTTAATTAAGTACAAAATATTTGTACTTTATTAATTAGGTTAGCCTCCCTAAATTTAATAATATTTTTTATTTTTAATATTGATTAATTATTAATTGTTACATCAATAGATATTAATTAAATATTTGAACAATGTTTAAGTTCAATGTAGTAGATTATGTTAAACTTGGTGTTCGAACATATACCTGATATATGACCTAATATATAATTCATATAATCACAATTTAACTTGTTATTAGTTATATTATTATTTTTGATGGTCGGATAAATCACATGTCAAATAATGTATGGATTTTTTAAATATACGAGCTGGCATATAATTATTCGAACTAATAGATAATTAACTTATTAGTAAATATTTATGGATCTTTTTTTTTAAATAATAAAAAAGCTAAAATTTTAATACATGAGTATTTTTGTCCAAAAAAAATTAACACGCAACAAAGTTAAGTTTAATCTGGGGAGTATTTGAAAAGAAACTTTGCTTCGAGGGGAGATTTTTTGGAGTATCTAGAAAATGAATATTTTTTAGAAAAAAAATATTAAGAAAATTTAGGTTTTTTAAGGATTTCGTTATAACTTTGTTTAGTGAAAATCTCGTAAAAAATATTGATTGTCGTGTATTAAATAGCTTTATTACAATAAATTACGCCAGTTTTGTGTATGTATTTTGACCGTTTATTGTCAAGATCCGTCATTGAGGTCCCGACTCATTTGGACTCGATACACATAACTCATATATAGTATAAATTAGTTTTAGTTCTTCTACTACTCATTGCTATAAATATCGCATATCGCTTACTAATCGATCGACGACAGATAAGCGATATGACCGATATGACAGATTTATATCGGACCATATAAGTGGTATACCGATTATGTACTTTTCAATATTAAATGTATATATTATGTTAAATAAATTTTAATAATATTTATTTATACTAATTTTTTTAAATTAATTCAAATTCTACATCATTAATAGTCAAAATTCAACGATACAAAATTAATTTCAAAATAACTTAAAAATACATTCAAAACTAAGACAATTTTTTTTATAAATAATACAATAAATTATAACAATGGACCGGCCAAATTAAATGTTGAAACAAATATACAAATTAATCGGTTCAAACCGATAAATATCGATCCATATAACGGTCGAACAATTACTTAATCGATTCATAACATATCATAACGGACATGTATCAATTGGCGATATAAACCAACATAGCGATCCATATCAGTGATATTTAGAATACTGTTTGTACTATGGTTCAAACTTCAAACTCCCGAAAAAATAAATATTCACATATAGACACTTTTGAATAAAAACGGTCATCAATATCAGAGGAGCAAAATATCAATTTCCTATAAAATAAATTTTAACCTTCAACTTCAAAATAAAGATATTATCTTTACCGATCTTAAATTTGAAAAGACGAAAATTTCAGTTTCTAGAACTTATATCATATTTGAATTTGAATTTGTTCTTTTGATCTCCACAAAAACTCACGATAACATACTGAACCTCAAAGCTATAAAATGTTAAATTTAACTGAAATATTAAATGAGAAATACACAAAAAAAACATTACTTCGCTGCGAAGAAACGGATCTCCTAAACCTTAATGACCCTGAACTTGTCATAATACTTTTGTTTGTAGTAACTTTGTAAACTGCAGGGCAGCGGAAAATCCAAACCGGGAACGAACTTGTGTGTCCATCACATGGCCCGGATGTAATGGGGTGCAATCACAGAAACCCTTCGAGCTCTTATCACGTGCAGTGCAGTACATAACAATTTTTTTCAGTCCAAAACCAGACTGATGATTGAAATATTTTTATATAGAGCTCATCAACTTCTCTCTCCAGGACGGAGAAAGATTTATCTGTTGCAAATTGGACCGGGCTTCTCGTGAAAAGGACATTGAAGAAGCCTGTGGGCCAATTAGATTGATAATTGGTAGGGGGCCATATTTATCGTCTCTATGATCTTTAATCATGGAAATTGGTTGGGATTTTGACAAATGTTATTGGTTGAAATCTAGTTAATGTTTTGATGCAGTGCCGCTTAATTGAGTTGGCTAAACACAAAAATAATGAATTGTTTGAGCATGGAAGACTCGAAACAAATAACATATCGGATATGCTGGGATGAGGTCCAGTCCAGCTCGTATCTAACAGCACATATTATTGCATAACTAAACGCAATTATTTTTGGCTTAACTGCGAATTAGTTTGGTACCACGACATATTTGAACTAAATTAATCTAATCACGACATATTTGCAAATATCATGATGTCAATAGATGTATGAGGTTCACGAAATTAGTCTATCACGAATATTATTTTCTAATATAATTTGTATAAATAGCATTTGCTCAGGTGTTTCTAAATTCGATTAATATAATCAGGACATATTCACAAATTTTAATATGTATGTAAAATAGGAAACAAAGACCAAATGTAAAATAAGAAAAAATGATCAAAATGTAAAAAAAAAAACCGAAATGTAAATAAAAAGGACCAAAATGTAGATTAAAACTAAAAAGGACCAACATATAAATAAAAAGGCCCGAAATATAAATTAAAATGTAAAAAAGGACTGAAATGTAAATAAAAAAGGACCAAAATGTTAATAAAAAGGACCAAAATATAAACTTAAATTAAAAAGGACCAAAATATAAATAAAAAGGACCAAAATGTAAATTCTAAAATGTAAATAAGAGGATCAAAATATAAATAAAAAGGACCAAAATGTAAATTTTTTAAACTAAAAAAGACCAAAATGTAAATATAAAGGACCGAAATGTAATTTTTTAAACTAAAAAGTACCAAAATGTAAATTAATTTTTTTTTTTACAAAAAAGCCCTTGATGACGTGGCATCATGTATGAGCTCCATTTCTTCCAACTTTATACACAAGCTAGCTTTCTCCCCATGCAATTGCGCGGAGGTCTTCAGTCTGTCATGATTTTATTTTTCTCAATACGTAATTAGATTCTACATTTTTTTTATCTGATTGTACACACATAAAAAAAAATCTATCTTTTGTAAATTTCAAAAAAACTGATCCTCTACCAAACTTTTATTTCCTAATACTCTTATGAATGATCTTAAAAACAAACGGACAAAAATACCCTTCTATTTTCAAATTTAATAATTAAAAATATATTTTTATTATTTTTTATTACTTTTAAGAAAATTCATAAACATTTTTAACATGCAGTGATTACAAAAAAAATATAATAATTACAAATTGAGTTTATATAATTTTAATATTTCATTTATTATGTTTGAAAAAATAACATCGGGTAATAATAAAATAAACAATAATAAATAAACATCTTGAAAATATATTGATAGAAAAATATCGGTTTAAACATCTGGTTTTGTTTTATTTTCATTCTCTTTTTATTTATTTCTTTAATAGTTTCATGATATTTTATTTTTCAAATATTTGGAATGTGTTTTTGTAATATTGTTGTTCATTTTATTATTATTTTATGTTAGTTTTTCAAAAAAATGCAAAGGTCAAAATGTTAAAATTATGTAAATAAAATATATAATAACTTTTTTAAAATTATTATATGGTACCAAAATTTAGGACTTTATTAACATTATTAAAAAATAACATGTACATATGTAAATTATTAAAATTTGATGACATGGAGCAACCAAATGAGAGAATTTTTCTTAACTTTATACATATACAAAATTATACTACCGAAATATAAATTAAAATGTAAAAAAGAATCAAAATGTTAATAAAAAGGACCAAAATATAAACTTAAATTGAAAAGGACCAAAATATAAATAAAAAGGACCAAAATATAAATTCAAAAATATAAAAAAGGACCGAAATGTAAATAAAAGAGGATCAAAATATAAATAAAAAGGACCAAAATATAAATTTTTAAAGTAAAAAGGACCAAAATATAAATAAAAAGGACCAAAATATAAATTTTTTAAACTAAAAAGGACCAAAATGTAAATTTAAAATTTTTTTTTTTACAAAAAAACCCCTGATGACGTGGCCTCATGTATGAGCTCCATTTCTTCCAACTTTATACATAAGTATAATTTGAGCATGGAAAACTCGAAACAAATAACATATCGGATATGCTGGGATGAGGTCCAGTCCAGCTCATATCTAACAGCACATATTATTGCATAACTAAACGCAATTATTTTTGGCTTAACTGCGAATTAGTTTGGTACCACAAACTTTTTCTTTCATCAAAAGTGTTATCAGAGATATATTGTTAACATACAAATACTTCCTTATACCAGTCTTTTTTTGTATAGATCAGTAGTCCTTTTTTCTGTATCATTATTTTTAATACAAAAATAAAACAAGAAAACAAAGCTTTATCTATCATCTTAACGTCAGAGCACCGGCAAGGTAAAATCTTCAAATAATAAATTTTTTACCATCTTGGTTTCAATATATAATTTTTTTTTTTTGATAATAAATGGAGAAGGCTCATGTCTCATCCATCCATTGTTGTCAATGGAGATCTATCGCAATCTCTCACAACATATGATTTTTTGTGTCTCACACTCAACCAACTAATCTACGAGCTCATTGACAATAACGTAACACAATTATTAATTTCCACTCATATTTGGAGAATATAATTGTGTTACATCATTGTTTATTTTAACCATACGATATATATCATGTGGAAAAATTTGAACCATTTATTAAACATTAATTTTTTATGATCATAATTTCTTGGTACCATTTATGTATCTATCATTTTAAAACAAAATTTAAACACTTTTAATAGACACCATTATCATTTTCTTGGTTCACATTTGATTAATCTAATTCAATTGTCTATATTAAAGCCAACTAGAGTTAGCCTAGTTGGTCACACCTCTTGGCTAGGGAGCGAGAGGTGTGGGGTTCGATTCCCGGCGGGAACACTGGATTATAGATTAAATGTTAAATGAGTGAATAGAGTGTGTGGCCTACGGGCTTGTAATAAAAAAAAAAAATAAAAAAAAAAGAGATTGTGTTTGGAAGGGGGACTTTGAGCCCTCTCCGAATTTACTCAAAAAAAAAAAAAAATTGTCTATATTAAAATTGTAAATATATAACTAGGATAATCCTCGAGCTACGCGGCAAATATGATAATAATATTTTTTTTTCATTTTAATAGAAGTACATATTTTTGTGTTGATAAGGATAACACTATATGAAAATAAATTATTTCATATTATTTTAATCTTATCATTTTATTAGAACTCATTTAAGTATAATAATTTATATGCGTTTTGTTATGATAGAAATATCTTATTTTTTGTATTAAATAATAATGCATACATTAGTGTATTTTATAATAAACATCCAAGATATAACATAATTTTACAAAAATACGTAACATCAAAAATTAAAATATTGCCAACTAGAGTTAGCCTAGTTGGTCACACCTCTTGGCTAGGGAGCGAGAGGTGTGGGATTCGATTCCCGGCGGGAACACTGAATTATAGATTAAATGTTAAATAAGTGAATAGATTGTGTGTGGCATACGGGTTTGTAATAATAAAAAAAAAAAAAGGAGATTGTGTTTGGAAGGGGGACTTTGAGCCCTCTCCGAATTTACTCAAAAAAAAAAAAAAAATTAAAATATTGTTGTTCACAATATTTTCGGCAATATCAAATGTAAAAATGATGAACTATACGACCTATGTATTCAAAACACATGACTAATTATAAAATACCAATAATTTGTTATTGATCCAAAAATAACGAAAATTGTACACAATGTCATAATTAACGTGGACAATAATAATAAAAATATTCAAATTTAATTGAGTTATTTATCATATGATCTTAAAATTTATATAAATAAAATATATTAAACTAAACTAAAATAATTAATATAATTAATTTCATAGCGTCCTAAAAACAATTCACGCAATGTTAAGTTTCAATGAACTTATCAAAATCCAAATTTTGTTTGGTTTAAAACTAAACACAAGATTTTGCAAACACAAGTGGAGTTTCAAAGACTTCCTATGAGGTAGTAAACACGGTTTTTGCATTCCTTTGAACCATTAGAAAACTCTTATTTTCTTGACTAAAAAATAACCATCAATCGCCCTCTTAATATCATTCATGAAACTAGATATGACTCGAAATACTCCTATAATCTGATTAAACATTTTGAGTAATTAGAAAATAATAATAATTAATTAAATAATTTAATATAGGTTCACTACTATTACAATCCAATTAAACATTTTTAGCCAAGTTGTTGGCCATTGTTAGTTATAATAGTCTTAGACTCTTAATAGACAAATAGGTTCCTCGGGCTGTTTAACAAATGGTTAATCGGGATACTATCTTGCTATCGTTGGACAGGCCCGGTCCTGTAAATTCGGAGGCCCGTGACGGATATTATCACAAGGATTTAAAAACAAAAAAGTCCTATTATGCAAGCATTCCTACATGAAAAAAAAAATCAAAATGTCGACGTCAGTAAGAAGAGTTATCTTAGAGAAATATTAAATAGTTTTTTCATTGATATGGGTATACGTGATAGTTTACGGTTTTGAAGGGATACGAATGAAATTCAGCCATGTTTATAAACCTGGCTAATTAAATTATTAGCACAGTTTGTATCCTCGCAACATCACAAATGGAATTTCTAATAGCCAAAAAAAATATGAGACATCAAATTTCTAGAAAATAAATCTCAATTGCATAAAAAAGTACTTAATTGAAACTTTATAACTCTAATCGCTAATTATAATTTTGCTATCGAATCCAAATTAACTATTGTACCAGTAAATTTCTGTTATTGATGAATTGGCAGCGACAAGAATTCTGGCGACTGGCAGCAGCAATTTTAAATCTGACCTGAAATTTCACAAAATAAAAGCCTTGATGGAATTGTTGACATTCATGAGAAAATTTGTTTCGAAAGAAATTAAACCAAAAATTAATTGACTTGAACCTGAATTGGATATGATGAGTGAAATTGAAGTTCAAATAGACGGGATATTGGGTTTGGGAGAAACTGGTGAGGCAGCAACAAGGTGAAAGAGGGGTAACGGATGGTCGTATGGTTCTGGAGAAACTAGCGAGGGTGAATTCAAAGCCGGAAAAGTCGAAAGTGAAGACTGCAAGACAAATTCGAAGTATGTGAAGACTAGAAGTTAATTCAAAGGTAAATTTGAAGCAGGAAATTGGCGAAATGCAAGCTGCAGCAGCGAAATGAGAATTGGAGTGGAGTGGCGAGGATCCGAGGTGAATTCGAACCCTAACAGCACTCCCCAGTCATCGCCCGGCATCATGTCGCAGTCGCAGTCGCCGTCGAGTGAGTTGCAGAGTCATGGTGTTGGTGTCGGGTACGGTTCACGGAGAGGCAACTAAAGCACTAAAGCTGAGTGGGTTGGGCGGTGTGATTTTTATTAATATCAATACTCGTACATCATGGACTTGGAAAAAAAAAGGAGGCTTTTTTTATTTGGGAGGCCTGTGACCTGGGCCAACTGGACCAAAACCCAGGTCCGGCCCTGTCGTTGAAGATATACATATGTGTATATTGGAAGAAATTCCGAGTGTACCGCCGTTCGGCACGGTGATGCGCACAAACGTGTACTAGGACGAGATTGGACTTATTTGTTAAATCTGATGATAATGCGCATAGACGTATTATACTAGGACGATATTGGACTTAATTTGTTAAATCTGATGGGAACATTACCAATTTAGGTGGAAAAATTCGTAATGCTCTTGAACAAAATTGAGAATAGAGTGAGGTTAGGTCTCACCTCGGGTAATTAGATAAAATACCAATTACCTAAATAACATAATTAGTTTACGATTGTTAAAAACATTTGAAGAGATAATGTCTACTGTTGGTACCGAATCGGACCGTCCGGTGATTATAACGAACCAGTAGGCTCCGTGGATTACAAATAATAAAATTGCACCTTTCCCGAGGGCTGTGCTTGAAAATATTCTGAACAGTTAGATTTTAACGATCCTGGTAGATCGTTAAAATCTAAAAAGCTTCGATTATAACTTATTATGAAATCATTTTTTGTTTTAAAATGTCTATTAAAACAAAAAAAAATGTAGTTAATTTGACTAGGAAAATTATAGTTTGCTGCATCCAAGCGTGATACCTAGCTAGATGGCAAGTCAATTATAGTTGATGGACGATCCTACAGAGTACAAAGGCATGCATGTATGCATCATCTGGCATGCGAGAAGAAAAAGCCATCCATATGCCATTCCTCATTGGTCGTATCTCAAAAAATCTATGGTAAGACAAACCCAAAAAATTTAGACCACAAGTACAGGTCGTAAACAACGGCATCAACTTGTTGCCCTTCGCCTATAAATTGAACTCAACTCATGCTACTAAGTACTACAATTACTTCAAAGCAACCGAAAAAGTATAAACCATGGCTACAAGAACTTATGCTCTTCTTGCTGTGGTGGTGGTGGTTATTGCCGTAGTTTTCGCAGCGGGTACTCAGGCTCAGCTTCTCGGTTTGGGCATGTTCAACATCAGTGGTACAGTGCCATGCAACGCTGGCAGTTTGATCAATGCCGCCACCTCTCCTGTGTTTCCCAGTAAGATTTTGCGATGTTACATTTTATAATAATAATAATAATTATTATTAACAAATCACCCTTAAAACAAACTGCTGATATTAATAACTCTTCAGATGCATTGGTTAACCTGGTCTGCAATGGAAAGGTTTTGTCGAGCACAACAACAAACAGCAACGGATTTTTTTCATTTACAATGAATCTAACATCCTCACTTCTTAACATCCTCGGGGGATGCAAAGTCGTCGTAAACACTCCGCTCGTGAATTGCAATATCGACCTGCCTTCAACTGGAAGCCTCGAGTCCGGATTGCTTGGCGGGCTTCTGAGCGGACTCCTCGGGGGAGTTATCAATCTTGTCCCTGCTCTCTTCCAGTTTATCCCTGGTATCTAGAAAGCAGGAAATTAAACTCTACAAGCCATAATAAAACAGAATCACTGATGTATATTATATTTCCGTACAATTATGTGATTTCTTAGTTTTGTTCTTGGTGAATTAAATACATATACGTGATTCCATGTCGTAATACGACGAACATGCTAAATATAGTGTATTTTCTTGTGAAATTAATGTTTGGGAATAATGGAAGTTAATTATGTACTTTGCCGTTGTTGTTTATTAAGTATGTCATGTTTGTTGTGCGGAAGAATGTTATACTTCATCTTGCTTATGATTATTTAGTGAGCTTTAATTAAACACTGGAAGGAACGTGATAAACAATTTCTTGTTACTTTTTAAACAATGTTGCCCTAACTTACATTTCAGAAAAGAAAAAAAGTAGCAACAATTGTTAAGTTACTCGAGCGCGTCCTTGCTCCGCTTCAGAACGAACAAATTACACACAATTTAAACGAACAATTACACATTAAATTAGAGTATTTAATTTCATATTTATACCATTATGTAAGAGGGGTTTGATATGATGTCCGCAAAACTCACTCCACCATCTTTGTTGCGAATTTCAAGGATAGTTAATTGATGATTAATGGAATGATTAGCAATCCAACTGACAAAAAAATAACATGTAAATATGAATTGACATGTATGTTTATTAATATTTTGGAATTGACAGTTAATTAATAACTTTTTGGTTAATCATCCGAAGTAATCAACATGGGAATTCATATCAGAGATGTTTAGATGAGTTTTGGAAACACGGTATAATTCCCGTTATATGAATCAGAAGACAATATTTTGTGAGATATAAATAGTTGAGATAAATAAAACCTTTGAATTTTCTTGGTCTTTTTTACTGTGTAGTTTCATTATTCTTCAATTTTCCTATGATGATAAATTAGGTTAGAAAATAAAATTATTCCTATTAGAAAAAGCCCTACTTTGCACAAAAAGAAGACTAAAATAATGTCATCCTTTATCATCCCTTCTTTTCACCATAGCCGTTGATGCCTTCCAAGACTTTTCTACAAAACATTAATCGGCCATTTCTCTCTAAGCTTATGTTCCTATGCACTCATTTTCATCAAGACTGTATCCAATAAATCTAAAAAATATTATACATACTATAATTGGTCCAAATCGAACTTTGTTCCAATCTCCATATCTCAAGAATTGGATGATGAGCTATCAACCATAATATCTTACCGAAAAAAATCTTATAATTTAGTGGAATATTCTATTCTCTCTCCCCACCCTCCTATTTCCTCGTCATTTCATGATAATGTCAAATCTCCTAATTAATATCCTAATTAATAAGGTGGATTAACGATTAATTCATGATTAATACAAAATTAATATGTAATTAAAGTTTCCTTCAATTAATAGTTAATTATAAATATTCAAAAATTAATAATTTTGGATTAATCGTTAATTGATAGAAATAATTAGTAAATTAATTGTGAATGGTGATGTCATCATGAAAGTGTGGGAGAAATAAGAAAACATAGTAGAAGGCCTCTAAATTAATTATGGTTCCCATTCTCTTGCTAAAAAACCGACCAAAGTAACCTTCCAACCCCGCTACTTAAAATGAAAAATAAACTCAATAGCTGGCAAGGCAAAAATACTGTCTCTTGGTGGTAGAATCACACTTATATACTTGGTTCTGTCAGCATTACCAACGTACTACATGAAAGTATTCCTCGGCCTGCCCAAATGATTCATTAATATTGGAATATCATCAATCATACGCGCTTTCTTTTGGAGTGGCTCTGACAAAAACACCGGCATAAAATACTTGGTAGTTGGAAAAAAGACTGTTTTCCGAAAAAAACATGGGAGGTTCGGTTTACTAGATATCGAGGCACAAAATATTACTCTCCTAATCAAATGATTTTTTAACGGGGACCAGGCACACAGGCCCGGTCCTGTTATTTTGGAGGCCTATGACGAATAACACCACATGATAAAGATGACACATATACACACAATACCAATAAGTCAACCACAAGTCCAACAAATTCGGATAATTACCCACTAATTCCGCAATCAAACATCTTTAAATTTTTATCTTAGACATTTTATCAAGCACCTTCGGTATAATTCGCATAAGTTTTTTTTCTCTATACATAAACCTCTCATAAAAATAGAGGCCTTGCATTGCACTACATCGTTAATATAGTCATAAAAATCAATTGATCAAAACAAAATTTCTCATAATCATGTTTACATTCGATCTTAAACATTTCATCGAACACCTTGACTACAACATATCAAAACATATTTCTCTATAAATAAATTTCTCATAAAATGAAGGCCTTTCACTATATCATTGTAATAGCATACGAAAACTCATTTTTGGAAATATAAATTCATCATAATTATGTTTGTATTTTTTGTGAGACATTTCATAAAACACCTTGAGAACAATATGTAATTTTTTTTTCTCAACACATAAGCATTCCAAAAAATGAAGGCCTCGTATTTTTTGAGGCCTGTGACACCCGTCAAATTGGCCAATGACGAGGACCGGCCCTGAAGGCACATGCCTCCCTTGACGCCACAACAATAACGTCAAAGAGTTAGAACTTAATGGACGTGATGTTAGTCGGTAAAGATTAGTGTTCCGGCATTGATTCAATTCTTCGCTCAACTGAAGGCACATGCCGCACTTTAAAGGCACACGTCAGTCCGTACAGATTAGTGTTTCGGCCGTGCAACTCTCAATCAATTGACCAAGTATTCTTTCAACTCTTCGATCAACTTTATTTTGGTAAACCTCGTGTTATGCAAAATGTTAATTATTTGTATTATTATGGCAGTGATGCACTTTCCCCAACTCTCCCCCACACCTCTTGATGTGACATCGTAACGCTTAACACCACTATGGTTTAACATCTGAATTATGATTTAACACCTTAATTTATAGTTTAACATCATAATGAAGATGTTAAACTACAAATTAAGGTGTTAAATCATAATTAAGATGTTAAATTTGAAGGTGTTAAGCCTTATGCCAACACATCAAGAGGTGTGGGGGAGGGTAAGTGGGGAGGTCCAACTTTTTCCTTATTATTTTGGAGGTGCATATTTGATATCAATTCTAATTATTTGGGACTACTCATAAGGGTTATTATTTGGGTCTACTCGTAAGGGTTACCCAAATACAATAACATTCTATCACTTGCATGTAAAAGTTTAGTAATATAAGGGCTGGTTTGCAAATACCATAATTCAAGGAGTTTCTTGCGGACTGTAGGAGCACTAGTAAAATACCCATGACTTCGCTGCGGATGTTTTTAATTATTTGAACACTTCTAACAACTTGATGTTTGTCAACATCACAATGACTTGCAAAATCTAAAGAAAGAAAAATTCACTTAAAAACATTTCACAATATGTACAAATTGAACATGATAATATTTACAATGCATTTTTTTTTATCGTAATGCCGTTTTTATATAAGGAAAATAAAAAATAAAAAATTAACTTGTATCATGATTAATCATGCACAAGAATAAATAGTACACTCTTGCAAAATTACTCTTCATAATGACCAAGTACACTAATAAAAAAAAAATTACACTTGCATGCATGCAATATTAATTAATTAGAAGAGTGGTGGACTTCAAAAATTAGGTTCAATTTAGTTAAGCGTGTATTTCACATCCTAATTATTTTTTAAAAAGTGACGTGGCACTCTAGTATTTCAGAAATTGGTTTGTAAAATATTGTAGGGGGATTAATTGTTGTTTGGACGGCGAGCTAAATGCAGCGTTAACAATAAAAAGGTAATGGTTATCTTTTGCAATTTTCAAATATTTAAGGATATTTTTGCATATGGTTAGTATATGCCAGGTTAATATATAAAAACCGTTTCTTTCTCTTTAAAAGATAACTTCAAAGGGATAATTTCTTATATATCTCTCTTGAGAATCATAATATCATATATGTCCCTTTAAAATTAAAAACGAAAACTTTATTTTCGTTTGGAAGATAGAAATAATATCATTTCGTTTCTTTAGGATACCCGACAAATAAACATTTATCAGACTTGGGTTCGAGCTTGTCCGACATTAATTTTCGAACATATGCTTCGCAACTCCAAATCTTAACAAAAGACAACTTCGGAACATTTCCAAACCACATCTCATATGACGTCTTTTGTACCGATTTAGAAGGTATGCGGTTCAATAAGAATGCCGCTGTCTCTAGGGCAAATCCCCAAAACGATTTTGGAAGGAAAGTTTGACTCATCATGGATCGAACCATGTCTAACAAGGTCCGATTCCTCCTCTCAGATACACCATTCCATTGTGGCGTTCCTGCCGGAGTCCATTGTGGAACTATTCCACAATATTTTAGATGGTCCTCAAACTCATAGCTCAAATATTCGCCTCCTCGATCTGATCGAATGGCTTTAATTTTCTTGCCTAGCTGATTTTCAACTTCGTTTTGAAACTCTTTGAAATTTTCAAAGGTCTCCGCTTTAGCACGCATTAAGTAGATATATCCATATCTACTATAATCGTCCGTAAACGTAACAAAGTATCGATAGCCTCCTCTTGCCTCGATGATCATCGGTCCACACACATGTGAATGTATGAGTTCCAATAAGTCGTTGGCCACTCTCCAACCTTGGAGAACGGTGCCCTTGTCATCTTGCCAAGCAAACAAGATTCACAATTCCCATATGAATCGAATTCAAATTACCATCTTTATGGAGTCTAGCATTCCATCTTTATGGAGTCTAGCAATGTGTTTTTCATTCACATTACCGAGACGACAATGCCAAAAGAAAGTCCGATTATCAACTTTAGGTTTAATCCTTTTCGCATTAACGTTATAGATAGACTCATTATTTTCGTGACCAAAATCCAACACATAAAGACCATTTTCTAATAGAACATTTCCATAGATAATAAAATTCTTACATATTGTAAATTCATTATTCCTAATAACAAATTCATAACCATCCTTGGCTAATTTCGACACACTTATTATGTTCTTACATAATGTCGGTACATAATAACAATTATTTAGTACTAATATAAGTCCACTCGGCAAAGTCAAATTAACTACTCCTACGGCAAACACATCAACTCTTGCTCCATTCCCGACTCGTAGATCAACTTCGCCTTTCTCCAACCTTCGACTATTTTGAAGAACCTGCATATTTCGACAAATATGAGTCCCACAACCGGTATCCAATACCCAATTAGTCATAGTTGAAAGATTAACTTCGATAACGTTAATACCTGACGGACCGGCTTCCGAAGCCGTATTGCCCTTCTTCACCTCATCGAGGTAAGCCTTGCAATTTCGCATCCAATGTCCAGTCTTGTGACAATGATAGCACGTCGCACCCTTGGATTTCTTCGTTCCCTTTTTATTCGGCTTAGAACGTTTCTTAGCCGAACTAACCTTGGACATTGATCTCTTACGATCCTTATTCTGAATCGTGAGAACATTCCCGGCAACTTTTGCATTGTTCTCCACGAATGTCTTCAACATCTCCGACTCATAATTCTTGAGCATTCCGTGAAGCTCAGGGATCGTCTTATTCATCGAATGCATGTGATAGTTAGTCACAAACAGAGAAAACATAGGAGGAAGTGCACATAATATCAAATCTTGTTGCATAGTCTTCGACAATTTCTCTCCTAGCTTCTCTAGACGGTCTATGAGAGCTTGCACTTTCAAAACGTGAGTGCTCACCGAAGACCCATAAGGCATCTTACAGTTCACCAACTCTTTGAGTGTACTGAACCGTTCAATACGCTCCGGCTCTTGGAACATTTCCTTGAGCACAACGTCTATTATGTGCGCATCCGAGTCCTCAAACTGCTTTTGAAGACTAGCGTCCATACATGCCAACATGAGGCACGTAACGTCATTTGATTCCTTCTTAAGTTTCTCAAACGCGGCCTTTTCATCGGCCGTAGCATCGGGGTTCGGTTCTACTAGTTCCGTATCCAATACGTGACTTTTACCTTCTTGCCTGAGAACTATTCTCAGGTTTCGGTGCCAATCCAAGTAGTTCCGACCCACTAGTTTATCCTTTTCTAATGTCGATCTAATCGACATGGTGTTGGTGTTACTAGAAGACATATTCTACAAATGAAATAAAAGATTGATTACTAACGTTGCGTACTTATCTTATAGGCTTATATGATGATTATATGATAGTGTTATTTTATCGAATCGATAACCCTCATACCGAAACGGGACTCCAAGTCCATAACACTCAAGATCCATATTTCGCAATCCTCCCATAAGTGACTATGGCCGACAAATGGGATCTCGCTTATTTAGGTAGGATTATTATCCAATCGTATCATATACGACTCTTGAACCTTTATAGAATTTCGGTGATGGATCGTATCATATACAATCCCAATTCCGTGTGTGCATTCTATCTATGCCCCAAACTGTAATCGGGTTAGCTTGGACGCTTAAGTCGCAACTATATCCAACGTATCGTTCAATTGAACTACTCACGTGCCCGACTATGGCTTGAACCCACGTGAGTCCCCAATTAACGCTTACCACCCGCATTAATACATACAATAATACGTGTCCGACTATGGCCCGAAACCACGCATTATGGCATACCAATCTCGATGGATGTGGACATGGAAGGCATTTCCATGACTTAAATATTATGAGGAATCATGACATTCATGTTTCTTAATTTCGTGACATAATCATATTATATCACTATCACAAGATTTCTTAATGTATATGATTTAATTAGGGAGAGTAATTATTCTAAATAAATACTAATCTTATATGCTAGTATGATTGATGCCGATCATATCGATATAAAGAACTCAAAATTCCGAGTTGTGTAGCCAAAGTTATCACGAAAACAAAATCAGCAAACAGAAACTAGTCCGTTGTAACGCACCATTGTCCGTTACAACGGAACCCCAGTTTCCTTCACTCCGTTACAACGGAACCCATGTCCGTTACAACGCTATTTATTTCGAAATTTGGCCAAAATTGTTAGGAATTCGAGCAACCTTATTGCACAGCGGAAGTTACCCGAACCTCTTAAGCCATGGATCTGTGTATCGCTAATTAGATACGAAGGAAGAGTTTCAAAAATTTCACCTCAGATTTAGTTCAAATCTGGTTGAAGGAAGCTTGCAGAGATCACGTTGGTGTGCTCGAACCGGCACCACCCTCTATCGGTTTCCACACGCGACTCGTCTAGACTGGATGTGAAGACCTCCAATGCTAGTCGGATTCTTCCTCCCTTCAGAAAATCTACTTGGCTTCTCTTTTCTTTCACAGAGAAAATCTGCCTCAAAGATTGAATCAATCTCTTTCATAAAGAGGTTTGGTGTGTATTAATAATCAAGTGGAAAACTCTTAGGATTCCAACCCCAAAAATATCTTCAATCAAATGAATGATATCCTGGGTATTAATACCATGCATCCATACATGCATATAGCATTAAATTAATGCTTTACACCTTCTGTTCGAACAGAATAATATCCTCGTTCGAACAGAATAATATTCTCGTTCGAACAGAATAATATCTATGTATTTGATTTTTTGTGTCCAGTCCAAACTTGTCTTTGTGTGTGACCCTATAGGTTTATTTAATGTTGGCAGCATATTAAATCTCTATTTAAATATGCAAATCATAATTGGCCTCTAGCAAGGCATTATGACTACCCAAATTAAATAAATGATTTGTGATCATAACCTATTTATCAAATAGACAAATTACTAGCTCTCTTGTTCATACGATATCTGTTGATCAAAGACATGGTCAAATGTCATCCTTTCTAAATCAACTTAACTCTTTTCCGATATAGAATTAGATTGAATGTTCAATTAGTATCAACAACACATGTTAATCTTATTGAGCGTGGCCACGCATTTCCTTCAGTCCTAATTCATCAGGGGGCCCTGAGAGATATCTCTTTCAATCATGAAAGGAACAACTTCCATCTTGGTTATTCACATCCTCCAACATGCTTCATGTAATACCCAATGATGATCTTGATTACCCGGTTAAAGATAACAAAGAAACATATCTAAGTATCACAATTCACAGGTGAGAAATCTAATGATAACCTCAGGTCAAAGAACTAAAATTCTATTTGTTTATGAGAATATATATAATGACAATAACCATGTATATTCTCATAAGTTGGTCAGTCCAATATGTAGTCTCTAATACATATCTATATTCCATATTTGACATCACTACATCTCTATGTATTCCATGTCCATGATCAGTAAAACATAATCATCTCATATGCGAATATACTGGTGTACATATATATTCTATTTTCTTAGACATGTATATCTCTATATACATCATATATATGACCAGGGACATTTAGAATCGTATTACGTTCATTGATACAATTTTACTATCATAATCACATATTATGATGATGTATAAACTAGTGATACAATTCAAGGCTTATTCACATATTCCTAAATATGTTAAATAACCAGTACACGTATTAAATAAAACTTTAATTCAATATTAAAATATTAGATCAACAAACATAAATAATAATAATCATTCGTTTACATACAAGCTAAACAGTTCAGCCTAGGGTATTATTTAGTTCAGCCCAGGACATTATTTCATTCAGCCTAGGGCATTATTTCCTTCAGTCTCCCACTTGCACTAGGGTGAACTGATAATAATAATACACACTCAACTCGCCTCTCTGAGGTAATCCAAACCAATAGCTCTAGCATGACGATCATGTTTCGCTATCGAGAGCGGCTTAGTAAACGGATCAGCTATATTATCATCAGTTGGAATTTTGCACACATTCACGTCTCCTCTCTCTATTATCTCTCGAATAAGATGAAAACGCCGAAGTATGTGTTTGGATCTATGGTGTGACCTTGGCTCCCTAGATTGCGCAATTGCTCCATTGTTATCACAAAAGAGAGTCACAGGGTCCAACACACTTTGAACTACACCTAGTTCTGCCACAAATTTCTTGATCCAAATAGCTTCCTTAGTTGCTTCTGAAGCTGCTATATACTCCGCTTCCGTTGTAGAATCTGCAACAGTTTCCTGTTTGGAACTTTTCCAAACAACTGCTCCTCCGTTCAAACAGAATACATAACCACTTTGCGATCTAAAATCATCAATGCAGGTTTGAAAACTAGCATCGGTATAACCCTTTATCACCAGCTCACTTTCCAAACCTCCATAGATTAAGAATACATATTTAGTCCTTCTCAAGTACTTAAGAATATTCTTTACTGCTATCCAGTGACTCTCACCTAGATCTGATTGGTATCTGCTTGTTACACTTAATGCATATGAGACATCTGGTCTAGTACATATCATCGCATACATAATAGATCCAATTGCCGAAGCATATGGTACTCTATTCATGCGTTCTCGTTCATCTCTCGATGTCGGACATTGAGATTTATCTAACGAGATACCATGCGACATTGGCAAGGATCCTCTCTTGGAATCTTGCATATTGAACCTCTTCAATACCTTGTCAATGTATGTACTTTGACTCAGACCTAGAAGCTTCCTTGATCTATCTCTGTAGATCTTTACGCCTAATATATAAGTTGCTTTTCCTAGGTCTTTCATTGAAAATTGATTCCCCAAATATTTCTTAACACTTAAGAGCATAGGTATATCATTGCCAATGAGCAATATGTCATCCACATAAAGAACTAAGAATACATGTGCACTCCCACTGAATTTCTTGTATACACAAGCTTCTTCCACATTCTTGATGAAACCATAATCCTTGATTACTTCATCAAAACGAAGATTCCAACTTCGAGATGCCTGCTTCAAACCATAAATAGACTTTTGAAGCTTGCATACTTTCTTAGAATTCTTTGGATCAACAAAACCCTCGGGTTGTATCATGTATACATCCTCGTTCAAGTTCCCGTTAAGGAAAGCAGTTTTGACATTAATGCGGGTGGTAAGCGTTAATTGGGGACTCACGTGGGTTCAGGCCATAGTCGGGCACGTGAGTAGTTCAATTGAACGACACATTGGATATAGTTGTGACTTAACCGTCCAAGCTAATCCGATTAGAGTTTGGGGCATAGATAGAATGCACACACACGGAATTGGGATTGTATATGATACGATCCATCACCGAAATTCTATAAAGGTTCAAGAGTCGTATATGATACGATTGGATAATAATCCTACCTAAATAAGCGAGATCCCATTTGTCGGCCATAGTCACTTATGGGAGGATTGCGAAATATGTATCTTGAGTGTTATGGACTTGGAGTCCCGTTTCGGTATGAGGGTTATCGATTCGATAAAATAACGCTATCATATAATCATCATATAAGCCTATAAGATAAGTACGCAACGTTAGTAATAATTCTTTTATTTCATTTGTAGAATATGTCTTCTAGTAACACCAACACCATGTCGATTAGATCGACATTAGAAAAGGATAAGCTAGTGGGTCGGAACTACTTGGATTGGCACCGAAACCTGAGAATAGTTCTCAGGCAAGAAGGTAAAAGTCACGTATTGGATACGGAACTAGTAGAACCGGACCCCGATGCTACGGCCGATGAAAAGGCCGCGTTTGAGAAACTTAAGAAGGACTCAAATGACGTTACGTGCCTCATGTTGGCATGTATGGACGCTAGTCTTCAAAAGCAGTTTGCGGACTCGGATGCGCACATAATAGACGTTGTGCTCAAGGAAATGTTCCAAGAGCCGGAGCGTATTGAACGGTTCAGTACACTCAAAGAGTTGGTGAACTGTAAGATGCCTTATGGGTCTTCGGTGAGATCTCACGTTTTGAAAGTGCAAGCTCTCATAGACCGTCTAGAGAAGCTAGGAGAGAAATTGTCGAAGATTATGCAACAAGATTTGATATTGTGTGCACTTCCTCCTATGTTTTCTCCGTTTGTGACTAACTATCACATGCATTCGATGAATAAGACGATCCCTGAGCTTCACGGAATGCTCAAGAATTATGAGTCGGAGATGTTGAAGACATTCGTGGAGAACAATGCAAAAGTTGCCGGGAATGTTCTCACGATTCAGAATAAGGATCGTAAGAAATCAATGTCCAAGGTCAGTTCGGCTAAGAAACGTTCTAAGCCGAATAAAAAGGGAACGAAGAAATCCAAGGATGCGACGTGCTATCATTGTCACAAGACTGGACATTGGAAGCGAAATTGCAAGGCTTACCTCGATGAGGTGAAGAAGGGCAATACGGCTTCGGAAGCCGGTCCATCAGGTATTAACGTTATCGAAGTTAATCTTTCAACTATGACTAATTGGGTATTGGATACCGGTTGTGGGACTCATATTTGTCGAAATATGCAGGTTCTTCAAAATAGTCGAAGGTTGGGGAAAGGCGAAGTTGATCTACGAGTCGGGAATGGAGCAAGAGTTGATGTGTTTGCCGTAGGAGTAGTTAATTTGACTTTGCCGAGTGGACTTATATTAGTACTAAATAATTGTTATTATGTACCGACATTATGTAAGAACATAATAAGTGTTTCGAAATTAGCCAAGGATGGCTATGAATTTGTTATTAGGAATAATGAATTTACAATATGTAAGAATTCTATTATCTATGGAAATGTTCTATTAGAAAATGGTCTTTATGTGTTGGATTTTGGTCACGAAAATAATGAGTCTATCTATAACGTTAATGCGAAAAGGATTAAACCTAAAGTTGATAATCGGACTTTCTTTTGGCATTGTCGTCTCGGTCATGTGAATGAGAAACACATTGCTAGACTCCATAAGGATGGAATGCTAGACTCATTTGAATTCGATTCATATGGGAATTGTGAATCTTGTTTGCTTGGCAAGATGACAAGGGCACCGTTCTCCAAGGTTGGAGAGCGGTCCAACGACTTATTGGAACTCATACATTCAGATGTGTGTGGACCGATGAGCAATATCGAGGCAAGAGGAGGCTATCGATACTTTGTTACGTTTACGGACGATTATAGTAGATATGGATATATCTACTTAATGCGTGCTAAAGCGGAGACCTTTGAAAAGTTCAAAGAGTTTCAAAACGAAGTTGAAAATCAGCTAGGCAAGAAAATTAAAGCCATTCGATCAGATCGAGGAGGCGAATATATGAGCTATGAGTTTGAGGACCATCTAAAAGATTGTGGAATAGTTCCACAATGGACTCCGGCAGGAACGCCACAATGGAATGGTGTATCTGAGAGGTGGAATCGGACCTTGTTAGACATGGTTCGATCCATGATGAGTCAAACTTCCCTTCCAAAATCATTTTGGGGATTTGCCCTAGAGACAGCGGCTTTCTTATTGAACCGCATACCTTCTAAATCGGTATAAAAGACGCCATGTGAGATGTGGTCGGGAAATGTTCCGAAGTTATCTTTTGTTAAGATTTGGGGTTGCGAAGCATATGTTCGAAAATTAATGTCGGACAAGCTCGAACCCAAGTCTGATAAATGTTTATTTGTCGGGTATCCTAAAGAAACGAAAGGATATTATTTCTATCTTCCAAACGAAAATAAAGTTTTCGTAGCTCGAAGAGGTGTCTTCCTTGAGGAGGATTTTATCTCTAAGCGAGTTATTGGGAATGAAATAGATCTCGAAGAAGTTCGAGACCCACAAACGAATGTTGAACCGATGAATATTGATCCGGTTTCGTCAAATGTTGATGATCCGGAGTCAAGTGCACAAGGCGCAATTCGTAGATCGGATAGGATTCGTCATGAGCCTATACGATATGGTTTTATCGTGGCAAATGACGATGAAGTCGGATTCATAGATGATGAACCGTCATCTTATCTCGAGGCTATGACAAGCAAGGATTCCAAAAAGTGGCAAACTGCCATGAAATCCGAGATTCAATCCATGTACGATAATCAAGTTTGGAACTTGATTGATCCACCTCCCGGGGTTAAACCAGTGGGATGTAAGTGGGTCTTCAAGAAGAAGACCGACATGAATGGGAATGTAAACACTTATAAAGCACGGCTTGTGGCGAAAGGTTTCAAACAAATTCTGAAAGAAATACAGTTTCGGATCAACCGTAAAAGTGTACACAAGGATAAACGAATGTAGTCGTACATTCGTGGCCATAACTTTCAGTGGGAAAATCCAATTAGAATGGTTCAAATTGGGTTAGATAGATAATGAGATTATCTACAACCTTCATATAGAAATATATTTCATATGAACGAAGTATAAGTGTCGTTTCTGTGAAATACCGAAAGGGTGCAACAGTATGACATACAGTTAGTAAAACAGTCATAACTTTTGCATACGAACTCCAATTGGGCTGGACCAAATTGGGTTGTGTAGATAATAAGATTATCTACAACTTTCGTGTTGGTTGATTTTCTGTCAGAGAAATTTATCAATTTCGTCTGGACAGAATACTGAACAGGTTCATACAGTTTTCTGTGTGAAAGGGTGTATATTGGATATACATGCCTTTTGGCTAATCCTTATCCTATTTAGGTATAAATAGGATTTTCTCTCTCATCTTCACTAAGGAATGGAATTCATCAGTTGAATAATTCTAAGCAATTGATTATTCTGCCCAATATACACAAGAAAAAGAGCAAATTCAGATTTGATCTTTAGTGAGTGAAAGGGTGCGAAGAGAGAGAAATCGAGAAAGGAGTTTCTCGAGTAATAGAGAATCGATTAGATCGAGCAAGTTCGCCGGTGCATCGTCTAGGCAGGTGCATCCGCGACCGACGTCTTGCGACTCACGGTGGATACAAGTAGAGGAGCGACAATTGTGGCTCTTGGATTGTGATCGACTCAAGGAGTGAGAAGACGGTCAACGAACGGTGAAAGACGCGTGGTATGGGACGCGCGGATTGTCACCAACGTGACAGGAGATAGAAGGCGGCGATCAACCCTTCGTGCGTGATCAATTTCACGCTGGTATAGATCTATCCTTCTATTCGCATCGTACCCTCGAAGTCATGGCGTGATCTCGGGAATCGGGGAATCGGACCGGGCCTTCATTCCGCTGCGCGGGCCCGGGGTCGAGGATATTTCCCTTCAGTGGTATCAGAGCGATCGCCATCGATTCGAGGGTCGAATCATAGTCGTATATTAGATATACGCACGGGTTATCAAAGTTCGTACCCGTTTGCATGATGTTATATATTTAGAATGTCAAATTCCATTAAAATCACAAGTGAAATTCGCTAGATATCGATCAATAGTTGATTGAGAGTATCTAGGAATAATCGTGAAAAGGTTTCATGATTGATCGTTTTGGAAACGAGCGAAAACAGCAGTTCAAAAATCGCATAGTCCGTTACAGGAAATTGAGAATTTTTGGACACGAGCGAAAACAGCAGTTCAAAAATCGCATAGTCCGTTTCATGATTGATCGTTTTGGACACTGTAGCAGATACAGGAAATTGAGAATTTTTCGAAAAAACACATATTCCGTTGTAACGGACTTGGAGTCCGTTGCAACGGACCCTGTATAGGATGCGGGGGTGTGAGGAGGACCGTGAAAACTGCTTATTCCGTTGTAACGGACTTGGAGTCCGTTGTAACGGACCTTGTATCTGATACGAGGTTGCGGGGATGCCAAGGATGTCTATTGGAGTCCGTTGTAACGGACTGGGTCCGTTGTAACGGAGCTCTACGCAGTTGGTCCGTTGCAACGGACTGTATGTTGCGTTGTAACGGACTGGTCTCTGGAAATTTGGACGAATGTTTGCAGAAAATAGCGTTGTAACGGACCTATGTTGCGTTGTAACGGACATGTTTCTGGCAAAATTTGGCCAAACTCCGAAATAAATAGCGTTGTAACGGACTGGACTTCCGTTGTAACGGAGTGCCAAGTATACTGGAGGTCCGTTGTAACGGACTATGTTGCGTTACAACGGACTGGTTTCTGGTTGCTGATTTTGTTTTCGTGATAACTTTGGCTACACAACTTGGAATTTTGAGTTCTTTATATCGATTTGATCGGCATCAATCATACTAGCATATTATTAGATAATTATTTAGAATAATTAGACTCCCGAATAAAATCATATGCATATAGAAAATCTTGTGATAGTGATATAATTGGATTATGTCACGAATTTAGAAACATGCAATGGCATGATCCCTCATAATATTTAAGTCATGGAAATGCCTTCCATATCCACAACCATCGAGATTGATATGACATAGTGCGTGGTTTCAGGCCATAGTCGGGCACGTACTATTGTATATATTGGTGCGGGTGGTAAGCGTTAATTGGGGATTCACGTGGTTTCAGGCCATAGTCGGGCACGTGAGTAGTTCAATTGAACGATACGATGGATATGGTTGTGACTTAACCGTCCAAGCCAATCCGATTGGAGTTCGGGGCATAGATAGGATGCACACACGGAACTGGGATTGTATTGGATACGATTCATCACCGAAATCTTATAACGGTTCAAGAATCGCATTGGATGCGATTGGATATAATCCTACCTAAAATATCGAGATCTCATTTGTCGGGCATAGTCACTTATGGGAGGATCGTAAAATATGGGTCTTGAGTGTTATGGACTTGGAGTCCCGTATCGGTATGAGGGTTATCGATTCGATAAAAATAACACATTCATATATTCATCATATAAGCATATAGATTAAGTACGCACGGTTAGGAGTTAATCTTCATCATCCGTTTAGAATTATGTTTTCAAGCAACACCAAATATATCGATTAGATCGATATGATAGATGGCTTTTGGGCCGGAATTACCGTTATTAACCTTGATAGTCAAAGAATAGTTCTTAGACTTAAAGGAACGTGTTGGACACGGAAATGGTAGATTCGGGGCTCGAGGCTTTGGCTTTAGAGAAAGCCGGATTCGATAAACTTAAGAAGGAATCGAACAATGATACGTGCCTTGTGGTGGCATGTATAGACGCAAATTTCTCAAAATTGTTTGAGAATTCGGGTGTATATGAAAGTAAAACACAACGCTCAAGAAATAGTTTCAAGAGCTAGAGCGCGTTGAATGACTCAATGCGGCTCAAAGAGTAGGTTAATTTTGAGACGCCTTATGGGTCTTTGATTAACACTCGTGTGTTGATGGTACGAGATTTGATCTTCGTGACCGAATATCATATGCATTCGATAGATAAGTCGATCCCGAAATTGCATTTGATGCGATTTAAAATTGAATTGGAGATGCTTGGAGTATCCGAGGAATCCAATGCATTAAGATGCGTGGATGTCCTTGTAATTCAAAAGGTGGGATCGAAAGAAATGTATGTCTAAGGGTATTTTGGGAAAATGTTTTCCAAAATGGAGAGTTCGGACAAAGAGTTGTCCAAACTAATGACTCAAAGAACGGTGAAATCCGAGGAGGATTAAACCTAGAAGTTGATTGCTTCTTTTGGCATTGCCGTCTTGGCCATATAAACGAGATTCGCGTATCTAGATTCCATATGATGGATTGCTAGAATCATTCGAATTAGATTCGATTGATTAATGCGATACTTATTTATTAGGCAAGACGACAATGGCATCATTCTCCAAAGGTTGGAGAAAGATCCAACGAATTATTGGAAATTACATTTAGATGTAATGTTCCGATAAGTTCCGAGGCAAGAGGAGGCTATCGGTATTTTGTTATGTTTATGGACGGTTAAAGTAGATATGAAAATATCTATTTAATGCGTGCCGAAATGGAAACTTTTGAAAGGTTCAAAGAGTTTCAAAAACGAAATACGAAATCAACAAAGCAAGAAAATCAAAGCTTTTCGATAGGATCGAGAAGGCGAGTATTTGAGCTAAACCTTTCGATAGGATCGAAGAGGCGATATTTGAGTTATGAATATTGATGATCATTTATGATTGTGGAATCGTTTCACGATTGCCTTTATTCGGAACATTGAGATGTGTCCGAAAAGAGGAAATGAACGCATGTTGGACAAGGTTCGATAAATGATAAGTCAATAGGATCTCCCAAAAATGTTTTGGGGATACGCCCTTGAGACAGCGGCACTAATGAATGGTTGCATATGAGATATGGACCATAAACCTTCTAATCGGTACAAAAGACGCCATATGAGATATGGATCGGAATGGTTCCGAAGTTGTCACTTGTACAGATTTGAGGATGTGAGTGTATTTCGAAATTTGTTTCGGTTAAACTCAATCCCAAATCTGGAAATTGTTCGTTTATCCTTAAGGAAACTAAAGGGTATTAGTTCTAACGTCCCAACGAAAATGAGATTTTCGTGGCTCGAAGAGATGCCTTCTTGGAGGAGGACTAGATGCGCACAAGTTTGGAACTTGGTGCCATTTATCTCTATGCGGGCTAGTGGGAGTAGAATAAATCTCGAAAGAGTTCGAGATCTGAAAATGAACATTGTACCGATGAAAGTTGACATGGCTTCATCAAGAATTGATGAACGCAAGTCGAACACACAAAGGAATTTTTCGTAGATTTAGTAGGCTATATCATAAGCCGGTAAATACGAATTTATCATGGCTAATGATAATAGATCGAAATCATATGATGATTCGATATCCTACAAGGATGCTATGAAAAGTTGATTCCACATGACATGGTGTCATGAAATCTGAGATTCGATCCATGTAAATTATCAAGTTTAGAACTTGATTTCATTACTTTCTGGGTTAGACCCGTGAAATGTGAGTGAGTTTTTCAAGATGAAGAACCGGCATGGATAGGAATACGCATATATGTAAAGCGAGGCTTTTTGCGAAAAGTTTCATGCAATTCATAGTCGGACTATGCAGAAACGTTTTCGCTTGTTGCCATGCTTTCCCATTCTCGAAATTCTGCTTGCCATGGTCACGTATTATGAATATGTGATGTGGCAAAATGAATGTCAAAACCGAATTTCTTGACAGAAATTTTATGAAAGGATGTGTACTTGACACAACCTTACGGTTTTGTCGATTCATAAGAATCGGGGATAAGATATGCACGCTTTAACGATCCATATGATGGATTAGAGAAAGCTTCTCGGAATTGGAATATTCGTTTTTGACGAAGTTATAAACTGTTATAAAATTGTCGAAACGAATGGAAACTTTGTGTACACATGAAGGTTAGTGGGAGCTGCGTTATATTTCTTGTAACGACAAAGGATTTAGACGAGACCGCTTATGAAATAAGCGTGAAGATCTATAGGATAGATCTAAGAAGTTCCTCGTTCTATTTTATAGCACATATATCGACATATTGTTGAAAATGGTTTTCAACATGTAAACTCCTTGGAGGAGTTAAATCGAAATGTCGAATGACAGAAATTTTCAACGGCTCGATGTGAGACATCAAGCAGCGCGAAAAGTAATAATATGATGCCTTACATTTTGATGTTAGGATCTATTATATCTGTCATGATATGTATGTGGCTATCTGTCGTACAAATAAAGCGTCTAATTCACCTTCAATACAATTCGTGGGAATCACATGAGTTTGAATGTAATTCGATTACATGAGACTAACTCTTGTGAATGTATAATGGTTATACAAATATATACATAATGGTTATGTATATTTAAACCCATCGAGATTTTTATTGATAGCGGTGAGGTTTATCCTTGAATACTTTGCGAAAGAATTCAGGATTTTTTATCTATAATGGTGTGGAGGACGTGTTGGTTATAAAGAGATATAACAACAACAGTTTCCAAAGATTAAGCACGTCCAAATATGTAGCACGACTTTCGATCACAAAGTGTGTACATGTTTTGCTTAAATGAAAACTCGGTTATGTGGAAAGGTTCCACAAGACCAATAGTTTATGATTCTATTTACGGAGGCGAGTATATTGCGGTTATTAATCGCAAAAAGAAGTGGTATGGATCAAGGATACATGACCAAACTCTCGTAGCCACGAGTTATCGGATTTATGGTTGTTTATTGCGTGAAACGCAATAGTACAAGCCAAAAATGCCGAGGTCACAACCACTTCTAACTAATACTCAGAAAATTTCATTGATCCATGAAATTTTGCGAAAAGATGTGATCGTGGGTATTGGAAATGTTCCAATCCTGCAGAAGATTAACACTAGCGGGAACGTGCGGACCCGTTTACAAAACCGCTCTCTCTAGTCGCGCGTGACTGTCATGCGATGACTATGGGTATGGAGATACCTAGAGGAGGAAGAAGAGAGTAGAGTGTAGTTATCTAATACGATAGTCCTCGCAGGTTGTGAGTATGGAGATACCCATAGGTAAACGTTGTATCACCCAAATACTTAGTCCATATGAATGTATCCCTTTTAAAAATTTTGTTTACTTAAATTTTCATGCATTCACCTTATATGAAAACTGTGTGCGGGTTGTGTAATATGATTGTTACATGAACCCTGATTTGAGCTTGTGTGGACGTCGACATGGTTGAGGACCATGTGCAGCGAAACCGTCACACTTAAAGTCTTATTTCTAAACATCCCTAGTCGCGGGTCAGTTTGCTTAAGAGAGAAGCATTACTATTACAAGGGAATAGACTGAACGCGTACACTAGTACGTTTGCCGAGGAGATGATTATGTTTTGCTAATCATGGGACAAAGGAGTTTGTCGAATCGGGAACGTAGATATATGTTAGGTTACATGTATTGGATATGACCGAAGCCGCGAGACCATGACATGGTTTAGTCATTATAGATGGACTTGCGACGGATGGGGTTTTAGATTCTTCATACTTGAGGGATCATTGATTGCGTTACGTGCGTAACACAATGCTTTGATATGATCTTACGCTCACCGTAACAGGGAGTTAAAAGGGTCATCATTGGGTATTGTCCGAAACACGGAATTCAATGTGAGTCTCCAAGATAGGAATTGTTTATTCCGAAAGGAAGAGATATCTCTTAGGCGCCGCTCGATGAGTCGATTAACGAAAACCGTGGCCACGGTCAATGATATTAATGGTTAATATCGATTGAAATTTGTTAACTCAACTCGGAATCGGGGAATAAGTGTAGTTAATCAAATTATAAGGATGACTATTACCATGCCTTTTGATTAACGGATATCGTAAACAAGAGAACTAGTAACCGCTATTCGAGATAGGCACAATGATCACAATCATTTTTCGTTTAACATGGGTAGCTATGATGGAGTGACTAGATCCCGCTCATGAGCTTGTAGGCATTGGAAACAACCTACTACCATCGTTAAGTCGAACCTACATGGTCACACAACGAGTCGTACTAAGTCGGGCTTGATCATAAAATCGGCACATTGGATGTGCATAGCTTGGTATTTGATACGTGAGCTATATTCTCTAAAATCGTGCGTATTGGATATGCATGAGTACCTTTTAGGTAGATCTGAAATTGAGTGGGAGACTGAAAGAAATACAGTTTCGGATCAACCGTAAAAGTGTACACAAGGATAAACGAATGTAGTCGTACATTCGTGGCCATAACTTTCAGTGGGAAAATCCAATTAGAATGGTTCAAATTGGGTTAGATAGATAATGAGATTATCTACAACCTTCATATAGAAATATATTTCATATGAACGAAGTATAAGTGTCGTTTCTGTGAAATACCGAAAGGGTGCAACAGTATGACATACAGTTAGTAAAACAGTCATAACTTTTGCATACGAACTCCAATTGGGCTGGGCCAAATTGGGTTGTGTAGATAATAAGATTATCTACAACTTTCGTGTTGGTTGATTTTCTGTCAGAGAAATTTATCAATTTCGTCTGGACAGAATACTGAACAGGTTCATACAGTTTTCTGTGTGAAAGGGTGTATATTGGATATACATGCCTTTTGGCTAATCCTTATCCTATTTAGGTATAAATAGGATTTTCTCTCTCATCTTCACTAAGGAATGGAATTCATCAGTTGAATAATTCTAAGCAATTGATTATTCTGCCCAATATACACAAGAAAAAGAGCAAATTCAGATTTGATCTTTAGTGAGTGAAAGGGTGCGAAGAGAGAGAAATCGAGAAAAGAGTTTCTCGAGTAATAGAGAATCGATTAGATCGAGCAAGTTCGCCGGTGCATCGTCTAGGCAGGTGCATCCGCGACCGACGTCTTGCGACTCACGGTGGATACAAGTAGAGGAGCGACAATTGTGGCTCTTGGATTGTGATCGACTCAAGGAGTGAGAAGACGGTCAACGAACGGTGAAAGACGCGTGGTATGGGACGCGCGGATTGTCACCAACGTGACAGGAGATAGAAGGCGGCGATCAACCCTTCGTGCGTGATCAATTTCACGCTGGTATAGATCTATCCTTCTATTCGCATCGTACCCTCGAAGTCATGGCGTGATCTCGGGAATCGGGGAATCGGACCGGGCCTTCATTCCGCTGCGCGGGCCCGGGGTCGAGGATATTTCCCTTCAAATTCATGGTGTAGACTATGAAGAAACGTTTTCTCCCGTAGCAATGCTTAAATCCATACGGATCTTACTTGCTATCTCTGCGTATTATGACTACGAGATTTGGCAAATGGATGTCAAAACCGCATTCCTTAACGGGAACTTAGAAGAGGATGTGTACATGACACAGCCCGAGGGTTTTGTCGATTCAAAGAGTCCGGATAAAGTGTGCAAGTTGCAACGATCCATTTATGGATTAAAGCAAGCTTCTCGGAGTTGGAACATACATTTCGATGAAGTTATAAGCGAATATAATTTCGTGAAAAACGTAGAGGAACCTTGTGTATACAAGAAGGTTAGTGGGAGCCGCGTTGTATTTGTTATACTATATGTAGACGACATCTTGATCATAGAAAACGACATTCCGATGCTTACGGATGTTAAGAAGTATTTAAATACTCGTTTCGCTATGAAAGATTTGGGCGAGGCCGCTTATATATTAGGCATGAGGATTTACAGAGAAAGATCCGAGAAGTTACTCGGCTTGAGTCAAAGCATGTATATCGACAAAGTGTTGAAACGGTTTTCAATGCAAGATTTGAAGAAAGAACTTCTTCCAATGTCGAGTGGCATATCGTATTCTAAAGCTCAATGTCCGACATCAAGTAAAGATAAGAATGCGATGAGTATTGTTCCATACGCTTCAGCAGTTGGATCAATTATGTATGACATGATTTGTACGCGCCCCGATGTGTCGAATGCATTGAGTGTCGTTTCGCGTTACCAATCTAATCCAGGGGATATGCATTGGATCGCGGTTATGAACATCCTTAAGTACTTACGAAGAACTAAGGATCAATTTCTAATTTATGGTGGAAAGACATCAGGGTTGGTTATTAATGGATATACCGACGCCAGTTTCCAAACATGTATCGATGACTTTCGATCACAAAGTGGATACGTGTTTTGTCTAAATGGTGGGGCGGTAGTGTGGAAGAGTTCCAAACAACCCACGATAGCAGACTCTACAACTGAATCGGAGTATATTGCGGCTTCGGAAGCAGCAAAGGAGGCGGTATGGATCAAGAAATTTGTGTCAGAACTTGGAGTAGTCCCGAGTATCTCGGAACCTGTGATTGTGTATTGCGACAATACTGGAGCGATAGCACAGTCCAAGGAACCAAGGGCACATCATCGCTCCAAACACATACTCAGAAAATTTCATTTGATCCGTGAGATTTTAAAACGAAAGGGTGTGATCATAGAAAAGATTGATACTAACAGGAATGTTGCGGACCCGTTTACTAAGCCACTCTCGCAAGCTAAGCACGATTACCATGCGAAAGCTATAGGTTTGAGATACCTAGATGAGGAAGAGAGTAGTTAGTTATCTAAAATGATAGTTTCGTAAGACGAGATTAGTCTAATAGATTAGTAAACGTTGTATCACCCCAAACTTATCTTATATTAATGTAATTTCGAGATTTTAAAATTTTTCATTTGCATTTACCTTATAATGAAAACTGTGTGCGGGTTGTGTAACCTTGATTTGAACTTGTGTGAACGTCGGAATAATAAGTGATTATGTGCAGCAAAACCGTCACACTTAAAGTTTCATTTCTAAACATCCCTAGTCATGATTCAGTTTGCTTAAGAGTGAAGCATTTACATTATCAGATAATAGACTGAACGTGTACACTAGTACGTTAGCCGAGGAGATTATTATGTTTTGCTAATCATAGGACAAAGGTATTTGTCGAATCGGTAACGTAGATATATGCTAGATGACATATATTGGATATGACCGAAGCCGCGAGACCATGACATGGTTTAGTCATTATGGATGGACTCGCGACGAGTAGGGTATTAGGTTCTTCATACTTGAGGGGACCATCGATTGCGTTACGTGCGCAACATAATACTTTGATATGACCTTACGCTCTTCGTAACAGGGAGCTAAAACGATCATCATTGGGTATTGTCCGAAACACGGAATTCAATATGAGTCTCCAAGATATGAATTGTTTATTCCGAAAGGAAGAGATATCTTTTAGGCCACTCGATGAATTGATTAACGAAAACCATGGCCATGGTCAATGATATTAATGGTTAATATCGATTGAAATTGTTAAATCAGTTCGCAATCGAGGAATAAGTATAGTTAATCAAATTATAAGGATGACTACCACCATGCCTTTTGATTAACGGATATCGCTAACAAGAGAACTAATAACCGCTATTCGAGATAGGCACAATGATCACAATCATTTTTCGTGTTAACATGGGTAGCCATGATGGAGTGACTAGATCCCGCTCATGGGCTTGTAGTGCTTTGGAAACAGCCTACTGCCATCGTTAACCGAACCTACATGGTCACACAACGAGTCGTACTAAGTCGGGCTTGATTATAAAATTGGCACATAAGATGTGCATAGCTTGGTATTTTGATACGCGAGCTATATTCTCTAAAATCGTGCATATTGGATATGCATGAGTACCTTTTAGGTAGATCTGAAATTGAGTGGGAGACTGAAGGAAATACAGTTTCGGATCAACCGTAAAAGTGTACACAAGGGTAAACGAATGTAAGCGTACATTCGTGGTCATATCTTTCAGTTGGAAAATCCAATTTGAATGGTTCAAATTGGGTTAGATAGATAATAAGATTATCTATAACCTTCATGTAGAAATATACTTCAGTACGAAAATCGTGCATTTTTCCATTTTTTTTGAAAAAAAATAGAAATTTGCATATGTTAGTCTTCAATTTTGGAGTATTTTTTAGGAAAACATGAAAATTAAGTATTTTGTTCGTTATAGACATCAATGTTGGAATTTATTAGAAAAATATGATAATTGTTTTTTTTAAGGTGTTAGACTTCACATTTTGTATTTTTTCAATTATTTTGAGACAAAATTTAAATTCGCATGTGTTAGTCTTCAATTTTGGAGATTTTTTTAATAAAACATGAAAATTAAGTAATTTTCTTGTTCTAGACAGAAACCTTGTGGAATTTGTTTCAAAAATATGATAAGTGATATTTTCGAAGGTGTTAGACTTCACGTCTTGGATTTTGGCAATTATTTTGAAAAAAATTGAAATTCGCTTGTGTTAGTATTTCATTTTGAGTTTTTTTAAAGAAAACATGAAAATTATGTATTTTGTTTGTTTTAGACAGTCATTGTGGCATTTTCGATAAAAATATGATAATTGATATTTTTGACGGTGTTAGACTTCACGTTTTGCATTTTTTTTAATCTTTTTTGAACAAAACAAATATAAATTCGCATGTGTTAGTCTTCACTTTCTGTGTTTTTCCAAAAAATTTTAAAAAAAATAGAAATTCGCATGAGTTAGTCGTCAATATTTGAGTTTTTTCTTGAAAAAAAATGAAAATTAAGTATTTTTCTATTTCTAGACAGAAATCTTGCAAATGTTTTGAAAAATACCTATCTGTTGTAGTCCTCAAATAGAAATTGTTTGAGAAGAGAGCCGTAGAAACAAAGGAAGAGGGAGAAACAAATATTATCTTGTTAGATGGAAGCATAATATGGAAAGGCATTTTTGTCTAATAATTTACACTATTCCGTGTAATAGTTATTTCATGTTTCATCGTGAATAGAGATAATCTCATATTCCGTGTTTTTATTTATGTTTATTCCATAGATGTTCAGCTAGAATAGCACATTTAATCCGTCTTAACTTCTAGTCCATCTTATTCCAACACAGTGAAACATGCTGAAGGAAATACAGTTTTGGATGAACCGTAAAAGAGTACGTACAAGGACACATGAACGTACGAGTTCGACGAAACGTACGAATGCACAATAGGATTGTGCAGAATTGGGCTTCAGTACACAGTCCGTCGTGATGGACCGTATGGTGCATCACGAAGGAGCTAATGTACACAGTCCACAATGATTGTGGACTTAGCCGATTCTGAGTATATACATAGGTCCTTCATGATGGACCATATGGTGCATCGTGACGGACATGTCCGTCGTGACGGACAAGATGTCTGTCGTGACGGAAGTGAAGGAAATACAGTTTTGGATCAACGGTAAAAGTGTACATATAAGAATATATGAATATGAATATTCATGGGTTTGATTAAATGCATAATAGGATTGTGCAATGTTAATGTAATAAATATCAAAAATAGGATTTTGATATTTGTAGAATATCATTCCTAAATTTTCAGAATATAAGACCCATATTAAATATATAACCCTTCCCACGATCAAAATCGACTCCTTATGCGTCGAACTTGTTAAAAGGGTTTAATCGTAATTTCATTTTTTTGGGTTATTTAAATAAATATATTATAGGGTCTTATTTGCAAAAGGAGCAAAACATCAATAATCCAAAATAGGGAGTTTGCAAAATAAACCTCAAATAGGTGTAAATTGAATGGTTGACAATTATGTCAAAGTATAGGGTATGTATAAAATGTGTCATCCACCTCATCACCCATTCATTAACCCTGCGGCCCACACCTCACCCCTTCCCTATCCATTAGAACACATCACTCATTCATGAAACCCTAAGAAAAGAAGAAAGAAAACGAGGAAAAATCAAGAAAAAGAGGAGATTACGCAAAACAAAAAGTGCCATAATCTTTAGGAGGTTGAGTTGTGCGAGTTGTCAAGATCAAAAGAAGAATTCCATCCAAGTTTCGAGTTTCTCCATTTTCAGTCCATATTGTGCGCCGTTTCGATTAATCTCTTGTTTGTCGAGTTTCTTTCCGTTAGGTGAGTGCTACTCTCACTTCTCCCTTATTAAGAATCCAATTACGAGCGTTTCTAGACCTTACATGATAGTCTAGGGTTCTCGCTTTAAAATCCGTATTTTGCTTTAAAAACCGTGTTACTTCACAAAATGTATAATATGTAGATTTGATCATATATATGTATGTAGAATTTGAGTTTGATAAAACGTAAGCCGGGCTTACGATTTTGAAAGAGGGTCCTATGAGAACATTACGCGGTTCCTCCGGTATGTTTTAGTTTGTTAGGTGTAGTGTCGCGTGACCCCGTGGCGTTCTTTGGAGGGAATTGCGTTGCAATCTTGATGTAGTGCAAAGTCCAGGCCCATGAGGGATCTGGTTGTGGCGCATGGATATCCTGTCGTCAGCTCATTTTTAGGGAATTCGCGCTACCCGAGCTTTTGGATTTGTTCCAGCCCGTGTGTGACTTGCTATCAGCGCGGGTTGGCACTTCAGTCGAGAGTTATTTGCGCCCTCATCCCGGGTAAAACCATTAGTAGTATGTATATGATTAGATATGAAGGTAAGTGATTTTGAATTCGAAAAACCACCCGTGGCAAGTATTTGAGAAGTATTTATATACACATATGATTTATGATTTGATTATTTTCGAGCGAGGTTTTTGGCTAGCCATGTATAAGGTCGATCTTAATAAGCTAGGCTCAAAACTCACTCACTCAGTCACTTCCGTGACAAACCATTTTATTTGAATGTTTTGAGTCTAGGTACGGTGGACAGATCATCCGAGGCAGCGGGTATCTAGAGTGTGAGTTCGACAGTTTCATTTTCATCGCGGAACCTCCATCTTGTGTATATTAGTTTATTTCTGTTTCGGGCCAGCGAGCCTTTTGTTGCTGCGATTTATTTAGTTTTGTGTTTGTTTAAGTCGCGTATGTGTTTATATGCTTCCGCTAGGTTTCTTTGTGTTTGTTTGTGTATGTTATTGTGATGCATATGTACATATGTGTGTGTGTCGTTGTTTTCGAGTTGTGGTATTTATGTTTTTGTGCACTTATCATATAAGAGCTTGTGGTATACGAGTTGTGTACTAGCGGGTCGCCGCACCCTTTTCCATTTTAATTTGGGGTGTGACAGTTAAGTTCCAGGGAGTGGTACAAACTTTGGTGTTTGTTCGAACGGACTACTACGAATGTTATTTGGAATTAACACAGAAATGAGATAGAAGCTGGTTCGTTCGAACGAACCGTAAGGGTGCGTTCGAACGGATCTCTTCGAGTATAAAATAGTTTATATATACTCATGACAGGAAGCAGTTCTTTCGGATGGACCTTATGGTGCATTCGAACGAACATGACGCTGGAAGTGTGTATTGGATATACACAACTTTTGACCCAATCCTTATCCTATTTAGTATAAATATGATGTTTCTCTCTCTTCTAGACAGTCCAATCCAGTTAATCATTCTATAAGTTGTTCAAAGAGTGTGAATAAAGAGAGAAGGAGAAAAGAGTTTTCTCAGTCTAGAGAATCGAAAGCAATCAAGCAAGTTCACCGGTGCATCGTCTAGGCAGTTGCACCCGCGACCGAGGTGCTATGACTCACAGTGGATACGATAGAGGAGCGACGCTTGTGGCTCTTCGTTGTGATCGAATCGGAGAAGCGAAAATCGTCAACGAAGTAGTAAGAGACGTGTGGGCGTGGGACGCGCGTTTTGTCACCAACGTGACAAGGAGATAGAAGAATGGCGATTAACCAGATGTGTGGGTGTGGGAGTGTAATCAATTTTGCACCGGTAATTGACTATTCTTCTTTGCATCGTATCCTCGATATCGAAGCGTGATCTCGGGATTTGGAAACCAGACCGGGCCTTCATATCCGCTGCATGGGTCCGGAGACGGGATAATTCCCTACAGTGGTATCAGAGCAAGCGCTAAAATTCGAGGGTCGAATCATAGTCGTATAAGAGTTATACGCACGTGTGTAAAAGTTACACTGTTTGCATGATGTTAGATATTTAGAAGTTTAATTTTTCATTTAAAATCACAAGTGGAATTCACTAAAGATCAATCATGAGATGATTGAGAGTATCAAGGAATGATCATGAAAAGATTTCATGATTTGTCATTTTGGAAACGAGCGAAAACGGAAAAATGGCGAAAAACTACATGAAAACAGGATTTTCTGGGCCTCCAGGGGCCAGTTCGTTCGAACGGACTTGCCCGGTTCGGTCGAACGGACACGGGGTGCGGGGATGCCACCAGGGGTCTCAAAAGGCAGTGGGTGGTTCGTTCGAACGGACCTCAGTTCGTTGGAACGAACTGTCCCATAAGTAGGCAGAATGCTGTTTTTTGTTTTTGCGATAACTTTGGCTACGAAACTCGAAATTTTAAGTTCTTTATATCGATAAAAATTGGTATCACTCATACTTGTATATAAATTAATTATTAAAGGTTAATGATCAACAAATCTTGTGATAATATGATATAATACGATTATGTCATATATGAAACATGAAAGTCATGATCCCTCATAATATTTAAGTCATGGAAATGTCTTCCATGTCAACAACCATCGAAATTGGTATCACAATATGTGTGTTGTTAGGCCTTCTTCATGCACACATGTTGTCGGTATCGATGGGTGGCAAACGTTAATTGGGGACTCACGTGTTGTTAGGCCTTCGTCATGCACGTGAGTAGTCCACTTGAACGATACATTTCATATGGTTATGACTTAACCGTCCAGGCCAATCTGATTGGACTTCGGGGCATAGTTAGAATGCATACACGGAAATGAGATAGTATATGATATGATCCATCACCAAAATTCTATAAAAGTTGAGAGTCGCATATGATGCGATTGGATTATATCCTACACCTAAATAAGCGAGATCCCACTCGAAAGGTCATCGTCACTTGTGGGAGGATTGTGAAATATGGATCTCGAGTGTTATGGTCTTGGAGTCCCATATCGGTATGAGGATTACCGATTCGATAAAATAACATGTTCATATAATCATCATGTAAGCCTATAAGATAAGTACGCAGCGTTAGTAAATCAATCTTTATAATTTCATCTGTAGAGCATGTCTTCAAGTAACACCACCCCCTTATCGATTAGATCGGTATTAGAAAAGGATAAGCTAGTTGAAGACATGCTCTACAGATGAAATTTTGAGTCGGAGATGTTAAAGACATCCGGGGAGAACAAGACAAGGGTTACCGGGAATGTTCTCACGATTCAATCTAAGGGTCGTAAGAGATCAAGGTCCAAGGGCGGTTCGGCTAAGAAAGGTTTGAAGCCGAATACAAAGGGAAAGGAGAAATCCAAGGACGAGACATGCTACCATTGTCACAAGACTGGACATTGGAAACGCAATTGCAAGTCTTACCTCGAGGAGGTGAAGAAGGGCAAGGCTTCGGAAGCCGGTGTCTTAGGTATAAAAGTTAAAGAAATTCATCTTTCTACTACGACTAATTGGATATTAGATACCGGTAGTGGGACTCATATTTGTCGAAATATGCAGGTTCTTCAAAATAGTCGAAAGTTGGAGAAAAGCGAAGTTGATCTACGCATCGGGAATGGAGCAAGAGTTGTTGTGTTTGCCGTAGGAGTAGTTTATTTGACTTTGCCAAGTGGACTTATATTAGTACTAAATAATTGTTATTATGTACAGACTTTATGTAAAAACATAATAAGTGTGTCGAAACTAGCCAAGGATGGCTATGAATTTGTTATTAAGAATAATGAGTTTTCGATATGTAAGGATAATATTATCTTTGGAAATGTTTTATTAGAAAATGGTCTTTACGTTTTAGACATGAATTACACAAATGATATAAATCAATCTATAATATAAACATGAATCGGATTAAACCTAAAGTTGATACTAAGACCAACTTTTGGCATTGTCGATTTGGCCATATAAATGAGAAGCGTATCTCAAAACTCCATAAGGATGGACTTTTGGACTCATTTGAATTTGATTCTTATGGGGAATGCGAATCTTGTTTACTTGGCAAGATGACAAAAGCATCCTTCTCCAAGATTGGAACTCATACATTCGGATATATGTGGTCCAATGAGTACCGAGGCAAGAGGAGGTTATCGATACTTCATAACGTTTACGGATTATTTTAGTAGATATGGATATATCTACTTAATGCGTAACAAATCTTAATCTTTTGAAAAGTTCAAATAATTTTATAATGAAGTACAAAATCAACTTGGCAAGACATTAAAACCACTTCAATCAGATCGAGGAGGCGAATATTTGAGCTATGAGTTTGAGGATCATCTCAAAGATTATGGAATCGTTTCGCAATTGACTCCACCTGGAATGCCTCAATGGAATGACGTGTCCGAGAGGAGAAATCGGGCCTTATGGAATATGGTTCGATCGATGACGAGTCAAAATAGTCTCCCAAAATTGTTTTGGGGTTATGCCCTTGAGACATCGGTTTTTCTAATAAACCGCTTACCTTCTAAATCGGTGCAAAAGACTCGATATGAGATATGGACCGGACAGCCTCCGGTGTTATCTTTTGTCAGAATTTGGGAATGCGATGTTTACGTCCGGAAAATATTTCAGATAAACTCGAACCCAAATATGAAAAATGTTTATTTGTAGGATATCCTAAGGAAACTAAAGGATATTATTTCTACAATCACGAAGAAAACAAGGTTTTCGTAGCTCGTAGAGGTACCTTCTTGGAGGTGGACTTTATATCTCAACGAGCTAATGGGAGTAAAATTGATCTCGAAGAGGTTCGAGATCCAGAAAAAACATTGAACCGATGGATGTTGACCCGAATCCGTCAATAGTTGAGGATGTCAAGCCAATAGCACAAGGTGTTTCTCATAGGTCTAGTAGGACCCGGCTGGATCCAGTACGATATGGATTTATCGTGACTGATGAAGGCAACGTCGAACTCATAGATGATGAGCCGATTTCCTACAAAGATGCTATGTCATGCGGAGATTCCGACAAATGACATGATGCCATGAAGTCCGAGATCCAACCCATGTACGATAATCAAGTTTGGAACTTGATTGATCCAGCACCCTCGGTTAAACCCGTGGGGTGTAAGTGGATTTTCAAGAAGAAAACCGACATGGATGGGAATGTGTATACTTACAAAGTAAGTCTAGTTGCGAAAGGTTTCAAGCAAATTCATGGTGTCGACTATGATGAAACGTTTTCGCCTGTAGCAATGCTTAAGTCTATAAGGATTATCCTTGCAATAGCCGCATATTATGACTATGAGATATGGCAAATGGATGTTAAAACCACTTTTTTTAACGGAAACTTATCGAAGGATGTGTACATGACACAATCTGAAGGTTTTATCGATCAAAAGAATCCTACGAAATTATGCAAGCTTCAACATTCCATTTATGGACTGAAACAAGCTTCTCGGAGTTGGAATATTCGTTTTGATGAAGTCATAAGAGGGTATGATTTTATCAAGAACGAAGAAGAACCTTGTGTATATAAGAAGGTTAGTGGGAGCCGCGTAGTGTTTCTTGTTCTTTATGTGGACGACATATTGATCACAGGAAACGACATTCCGATGTTATGGGATGTTAAGAAGTATTTGAATAGTCATTTTGCTATGAAATATTTAGGAGAGGCCGCCTATATTTTAGGTGTGAGGATCTATAGAGATAGATCCAAGAGACTACTCGGCCTAATTCATAGTACGTACATCGACAAAGTGCTGAAAAGGTTTTTCATGCAAAACTTTAAGAAAGGGTTTCTCCCCATGTCGAGTGGTATAAATTTTTCGAAAACTCAATGTCCGACATCGAGCTAAGAGAAAAGTAACGTGGATAAGGTTCCATACGCTTCGGCGGTTGGATCTATCATGTATGCCATGATATGTACGAGATCTGACATGTCGTATACGCATTGAGCATCCTATCACGTTACCAATCGCATCCAGGTGATCCGCATTGGCAAGCCGTGAAAATGATCCTTAAGTACTTGCGAAGAACTAAGGATCAGTTTCTAGTCTATGTTGGTGAGGATAACGGATTGGTTGTAACGGGTTACACCGATGCCAGTTTCCAAACATGTACCGATGATTTTCGATCACAAAGTGGGTCCGTGTTTTGCTTGAATGGTGGCGCGGTTATATGGAAGAGTTCCAAACAACCGATAGTTGCTGACTCAACGACGGAAGCGGAGTACATTGCGGCTTCGGAAGCCGCAACGGAGGCGGTTTGGGTCAAGAAGTTCGTGATCGAACTTGGTGTCATTCCGAGCATCTCGGAACCCGTGGCTGTGTATTGTGACAATACGGGTGCAATAGCACATGACAAGGAATCGAGATCGCATCATCACTCCAAACACATTCTGCGTAAATTCCACTTGATTCGTGAGATTTTACAAAGGCATGATGTTGTTATTTTTAAGATTGATACTGACGAGAATGTAGCGGATCCGTTGCGAAACATGATCGTCATGCTAGAACAATAGGTTTGAGATACCTAGAGGAGGAAGTTGGAATGTAGTTATCTAAAACAATAGTTGTTATGATTAGTTGTAAACGATGTATCACCCAGGACTTATTCTATATTAATGCATTTTCTAAATTTTAATGTTTTATTTGCATTTATCTCTTTTATGAAAATTGTGCGTGGTTGTGTAATTTGATTACACGAACCTTGATTTATGACTTGTGTGAGCGTCTACATAATATGTGATTATGTTAAGTAAAACTGTCACATTTTAAAAGTTATAATTCAAAAACGTCCCTAGTCACGATTAGGATACTTATGTGATAATTATATCTATTATAAGATAATATACTAACGTGTACACTATCATATTCGCAGAGGTGATGATTATGTTTTGTTAATCATAGGACAAACAATTTGTCAAATCGGGAATATGGATATGCATTAGGTTATGCATATTGTGACTTGACCAAAAGTGCGATACCATGACATGGTTTAGTCATTGTAGATGGAATCATGAGGAATGGGGTCTTAGTTCTTCACACTTGAGATGACCATGGATCATTTTTCGTGCGTAATATGATACTTAGATATAGTCTTCCACTATCTGTAATAGGATAGTCATGGGATTATAATCGGGTATTATCTAAAACATGGAATTTTATGTGAGTCATCAAGATGGAAATTGTTCCTTTCGAATGGAAGAAATATCCCATAGTCCTATCGATGAATTGATCAACGAAATCTTTGGCCATAGTCAATGATATTAATAGTCAATATCGATTGTGTTTGTTGATTCAATTCGGTATCGAGACATAAGTTTAGTCAATCAAATTATAAGGATGACTACTACCGTTCCTTTGATTGACGGATATTGTGAACAAGAGAACTAAATACCACCATTAGAGATGGGTATAAATGATCACAATCATTTTTCGTTTTCAACGTGGAAAAGCTATGATGGATTTCTTCCTAGATCCCTCTTATGAGCCCGTAAATTTAGGCATAAGTTTACTATCATTGCTTGATACAAACCTACGCGGTCACACATAAAGATGTCTTATTTCGGGCTTGAATTTCAATCTCTAAGGGTATGTGTACATGTGATGTGCACAAGTGCATTCTTTAGTTGGATCTTGAACTAAGTAGGAGACTGAAGGAAATACAGTTACATATTAACTAGTAGATTGTACATATGAGGGCAGATGAGCGTACGCGTTCGTCGAAACGATTGGATGCATAATAGGATTATGCAAATCTGACAGAAATTACAAAGTCCGTCATGACAGACTGATTGGCTTGTCGTGACGGACCAAAGGGTATTCATGTGCAGGCCAATCTGTGAGTACAGCGACGTGACGCACTAATTTTTACGTCATGACGGAGTTGCGTCACGACGGACTGGTTGTTTCGTCATGACGGAGCATAAGAGTAACGGCTATATCAGTACCCGTGACACGTCCGTCACGACGGACCATTTCGTGCGTCATGATGGACTGTGATCCAAATTCTGGATTGGCAGTTTTCTTAAGATACTCATTAATCTCATCATTAATGGAGAGATTAATATAAGATATTCATCTCCTCTCTCTCTCTCTCTCTCTCTCTCTCTCTCTAGACCTAACAGAATTATCAGATCTAGAATAGATCTTGTGAGACAAGTAAGAGAGAAACTTCATTAGAGAGATAGACTCAAGCAAGTTTACGAAGATTTTGGGGAATTGCACATAACCGAGAGACGAAGCTCTCGGTGGATACAAGTACAAGGATTTCACCTGAAATCCTATGTTGTGATCAAACGAGAGCAAGGTCGGAGACGAACCGAGGATAATCCGATTGTATACGACAAATCGACGCTTCATCGACGGTGTCGAATCGTGCGGGCGTGGGACGCACGTGTTACCGAGGATCGGAGCAGCAAGAAGAGCAACTACGAACGCGTCAACCCTTCTCCGTGATCAATTTCAAGTGGTATGACACTATATAAGAGTTATATTAGTAGTTGCATTTAAGATTCGTACTCTGGTGTCGGCGACGTGGTCCTCGGGATCGGATCGGACCGGGCCCTTCAATCCGCTGCGCGGGACTCGGTAGTGATGCCGATACACAACAGTGGTATCAGAGCGACCGTCGCGATTCGAGAGTCGAATCGATTTCGAATAAGGGTTATTCGAAATTGCATGGAGAATTAGGCATAATTTCATATAATTTATAGTTTAAAACCATGAAAATCTTATTAGAGTTTAATCATTTAATGATTAAAAGCATCTAGAAGTAATCATGAAAGAGTTTCATGATTAATCATTTTCGATACGATTGAAATCAGTCAAAAACGGGTTTCAGGATAGGTCCATCATGACGGACCATATGGTCCGTCATGACGGACACTGTGTATCGTGCAGTCCAAGAGTTGGGCATTACAAGTTTTAATGGTCTGTCCTGACGCACAAATGTTATGCGTCGTGACGGACTGTGTAAATTAGTTTCGTCATGACTGACATAATGGTCCGTCGTGACCGACATGGCACGAATAAGCCCCTGGAAGTATGTTGCAAAATAGTTTAGCATAGTCCGTCATGGTGCAAGTTGTTGCGTTGTGACGGAAAATAAAGGTCCGTTGTGACGCTGAAACATGCGTCATGATGTACATTTGTACTGTCTTTAGTTGGAACTTAAACTGAGTGGGAGACTGAAGTAAATACAGTTTATGCAAAACTGACATATATTACATAGTCAGTCGTGACGAACTGGTTGGTCCGTCGTGACGGACCTATGGTAATGATATGGAAGCCAATTTGTGAGTATAGCGTCGTGACGGACTGGTTGATCCGTCATGACGGAGCTGCGTCGTGACGAACTGGTGGTCCGTCATGACGGAGGAGAATAAGAACAACTATCTCAGTAAATGTGATACGTCCATCGTGACGGACCATGTTGCGTCATGACGGACTGTAGTCTGAATCGTGAGTTGGCAGTTTTTCTTTGATACTCATTAATCCTACAATTAATGAGGAGATTAATATAAGATATTCTTCTTCTTCTCTCTAAGAATAAGATTATTCTAGATCTGAAATTGAAGTTGTGAGACAAGAAAAAGAGAGAAAACTTCATTAGAGATTGAGTGAGTTATCAAACAAGTTTACGACAATTTACTAGGGGAATTGTGCGTAACCGGGAGACGAAGCTCGCGGTGGATATAGGTAGAGAGATCTAAACTGAGATATTTCGTTGCGATCAAATGGGGGCGAGTTCGAGCAAAATCGAAGGCTAACCGGAAGCTATCCGGTTTTATTCGACAAAAAACAAAGCTTCATCGACGGTATTAAATCGTGCGGATGTGGGACGCACGTGTTGCCGAGGATTGGAGCATCAAAGGAAGTAACTACGAACGTGTCAACCCTTTTCCGTGATCAATTTCATATGGTATGACGTTCTATAAAAATTATAGTAGTAGTTACATTTATGATTTGTACTCTCGTGTCGGCGACGTGGTCCTCGGGATCGGCATGGATCGGACCCCTCATTTCGTTGTACGGGACTCGGTAGCGGCGCCGATACCCAACAGAACAATGGCGACAAGAACAATGTTGGCTGACCTAGATGACGGTTGAAACAAGAGTCTTTATTACATCGAACCAAATTCAGGCTTTTATTTCCTTACTTTTAGTTCCCGGTTATTGAGCTAGGGTTAATGTGTTATTTGATTTCTGGGTTGTATGTGGAGATCCCGGATTTCAAATTCGATATGCAGTGGATTGTTGTTATTAAAGACTGTAAGAAGTAAGTTTAAGTAAACTTGAAATAGAGTTTTAATTTCCTTTGTGTAGGAAATTATAACCGATGTAATAATTGCAAAATTGAGAACAATATAATGCAATAGATATGAGACTTCTCAACCTATTCTATTTTTCTCAAAAAAAGAAGTTCGTAGACTGTATAAAATGCTTGTGAAAAAATATACCCAATATTGAAAAAGTTTAAGCACTATTCATTCAACAACATAATTATTAGTCGAATTTACACAATACAGGAAGAATAAACAAACCATTATTATGATTCACTTTTAGAGAGAACTCTGTGTATTAACCTCCAAATGCTTTTCCTTTTGGTCCGTAAGGGAATGCAACTCCAGAGGAGTCATGGAAAAAGCCTTCAAGATTCTACTGGAGCTGGATTGGCGAGATGCGAAAGATTTTGGCAAACTCGAACCTTTGTGCAAGTGTTTCTTTTCACTCATCTCAACTCGCCCCATTAAATGCGCCGAACCTTCTTCCTCATCTCTCTCTAAGTTCTCTTTTTGTGGCCCTTTTCGTCGATAAATCATGTATAATATTAGTTGAGCCGAGCCCAATGCGAAACCAATGGCATTTGGTACCTGTAAAAATTTGATTCTTGGGTAAAACTCTCATTTTTTAGAATAACAAAGTAAAAATTGTGAAAACTAAAACTTACACCAATGAAGTAATCTTTTACAAGAACCGAGTACACACTCCAAATACCGGCATTGAGAAAAAGGAAGAAGGAAAGGGAGAATGGCATGTATTCTACACTCTTAGTTCTAACGACCGTAGACTTGAAAACAATCAAGCAAATAAAAAGAAGTAAATAACTATACATATTTTCCTCAATAAAGCATACAAGCATTGAAAATATAAATAGGAACTCGAAATATATAAACATGTACGAAGTGAAGATCGTCATAACTTAGAAACAAATTTCATATAATTTATGATATTTCAAGAAATTCACGAGATCTTTCATGACACACATTGTCAACAAGGATTCAGATGGCAATTCATGATCAAAGGGGGACCATAGTAGGCATGGTTGGCATTCAGCTAATGAAGAAGAAAGGGCCACACCACCCTCTAACCTCCACACATGAATTTATGTGTTTGTAACTAATGGTAAATCAAACAAATAAATATAAGACATGTGTGACATTATAATTTTATACTTGTTAAATCCAATCGATTTATTCATTTACCACCCTCTGTTTTATTTAATACAAAGGGGATACATTGAAACATTGTCAGCTAATTTATACAAGGAACATATATTTAATAGTCCTAATCTTCTACATGTGAGGAGAAAGTGACACGTGTAAATTTTTTTTTTTTTTTTTTTTGTGTTGCCCAAATTTCATTTTTACCCTTACAAGTTTTCACAATTTCACGTATACCCCTGCAAAACGTGAAATATCATAAATACCCCTACAAAATTATTATAATTTCATGAATGCCCTTTTTGTTAGATTTTTATTAATTATCTGCTAAGATTATCACTAAATTTTGCTTTTCCAATTTTACCCCGTATTAAATAAGCAATATATTTTATGTCGGTAAAATAGTATTAAATTAATATCTATTAAATATTCATTAATATTGATTCAAATTTATGAATTCGAACTAATGTTAATTACGTATTAAATTAAAATATAACATGCGTTAGTTATCATGTTAATTAAATATATTAACTTAGAACATAGAACTGTTATGGTACATTTCGGAGCAAAGTAATTTTTTTTTTAATATATAATTTTATGAAACTCCAAAATGTACCTGCCGTATTCTTCATATTCGTACTATTGCATTTAATTAACGTGATAATTAGAACATATCATTAAAATATTCATTCATATTGATTCAAATTTATGAACGTATTAAATTAATAGTTATCATGTTAATTAAATATATTAACTTAGAACACAGATCATGGTATGGTATATCTTGGAGCAAAATAATTTTTTTTTTTAATATCAGCTAACTGTCATTCAATTCATTCTTCTAAGTTGACATTTTTATCGTCAATAAATTAACTTTATTTAATTTATTTAAACAACTAAAATTCAGTTGAAGAAAATTATGAAAGTTAACAAGTTTAACTGCACGAGTTAACTTGATTTTACTATGTTTTTTAAAAAAAAAAATTGTCGTATCTAATATTTGAATACCATCAATTACAAATCACAAGATATGAACTATTCAATACATGTGAAATAACACAATAATGCTACGTATCCCGAAACAAAATACTCAATCTCGAAATTATATTTATGGTAAAAAAATAATGGACACCATGTGGGGCCCATATACAATTCATACGCAAATAATTTATTCGGAAATAATTTACATAACACCAATACGACCTACGTATACAAATACGAAATACCAATACGAGTATGAAATACGAAAATGAAAAACAATACGAATACGAATACGAACATAAGTACGAACAGGAATACTAATACAGGAATTAAGAATTATGAATAACTAATAACGAATACGAATATGAAATACGAATACTAATACGAATATGCGAATAAGAATAATACACGAATACAAATACATGAATACGAATATACGGACACGAATGCGAGTACGAATATCAAATACGAATACGAAGTACAACTAAAAATACGAACAATTCGATATATTTCGGAAATGAGGACATTTTAAGTACAACAAAACATAAAAATCAGAAAAAAAAAGTGCGGAATATATGTTTTTTTACGACGAACCCGCGCAATTGCGCGGGTGCCATGCTAGTATACATGTAACCAAAACAGATATATCGAACTCTAATTTTGCAATGACATTTTTTGTTGAAATTTGAAGATTTCACGGTTTAAAATATATTTTTTTGGAAAAAACTCGTGCATATTTACATAAAAATAAACGTCCAATTATAAATTGTTATAACAAAAAAGTGTGTCCTAAATGCAAGAATAATAATATACATTTCTACTGAGATCTCAATATGATATTATTGTGCCGCAAATAAAAAAATATATAAAGTACCCTCTGCAAATTAAAAAAATTACATGAAAATGCTTAAAAATGGACATAACTATGTTCGTGAGAAAATATCATGTATAACCTCTATTTTATTATTTAATATTCTTAAAAATACTCCTACCATTACAAAATGGTAAACATAATTGTGTTCAATAGAAAAAAAATATTTGTCCCAAATTTATTATTTGGTATCAAATTAGACTAGAACTCATGACTTATATGAGTTATATATTAGGGAAGTTTTATGATAGACCCATTTTCTCATCATGGACTATTTTTCAAAAAATTATTTTAAGAATTTTAGATATTAATTAATTAATTATACAAAATTTATGTTTTGGATAACATTAAATGATAAATATACACTAGAATCTTACAAAAAAAATCATTATTTAACAAATATTCGAAATATTTTTTTTTTTAAATGAGTTCATGATAAGAAAATGGGTCTATCATAAAACTCCTCTATATATTATTGTGACATAGATCAAACAATTATGTTATTGGTGATTGGCACTTGTCTTTATCATGTTATTTCGTTAAAAGTTTTTTTTTTTTAGAATAAATGAAGAAGGCTAGCTAATTCACAATATATTGTTAAAAGTTACTATTTTTAATTCCTTTCACGTTAAAAAATTATATATGCTAGCTAATTCAGAAACAGGGCCAAGTTAAAAGAATGTAAGGAAATTACCATAGCTCCCATTGGAGAAGCATACATTCCAATCGTCAATGCTGCACACAGAATTCCAACGACGAGTAATCGAATGCTTCCATGCATCAATAAAAGCGTTAGCAAAATTACCAGTGCCAAGAATCCAATATTTACCACCGCCACCAGCTTTGTCATCTTCCACTGAAATAATTCGTACAAATTACTTGTAAGACAGGCAAAATTTTACAATATAATATCGATATATTCGACCAATACTCCATCATTAAGAGCATAAGGAATCGACCTTGGTGTCCTTCGATGCAAAGTAGAGATAGAGCAATACATAGATGGCTTCGAGAACGGTACCAGCACCATTAACCGTTACGACAAGGAGGCCGCCGGGCTTGAGCAAACCGTAGAATGTCCAAAGCGACGTGCTTAAGAGAGTCGTCGCGTATGGCAGCCATTTGAAGTTCTCCGTTGATTTATTCTTCACAATCCTCCGAAATGTAGAACTATAGGATCATCACAAATAAATAATTATGTTAATTATTTAATATTTTTATCCCTAAAGTCACCCTACCACTAAATTAAGTTAGTTAACCATAACTCAACCATAAGTACGCTAGTAAATAGAGAAAAAAAATTGAACTCACATTGGGGAAGCAAAGACTAAGATTGATATAACATTCCCTGTTCATATGAAATTAAAACACAACAAAAATTCAGAATAACCAAAAAAAAACAAGTACAGTGAATTTCATTTAAGAGCTAACTTAGTTTTTTTTCTAATTCTTTTCTTTCGACCAATTCTTCTACTGAACTTTTTTTTTGCTAAAAAAAGGAAGGAATATATGAGAAATTGGACCGGCATCTAAACTTAGATTCATCTCAAATTGAATAGTAAATACTAACCCAAAATTCCCACAATGAAGCTTGGATCAGCCATTAATTTGAAAGAACCAACAATAATGCCAATATAGATATCAAAAAGAGGAATTAATTGAGAGAGTGAAGTAAGTAGAGCTTAAATAGAGAGAGAAACGTCTAGAAATAAATTTGTAGGTACATTTACAGATTAGTCGGTGCATTCTTTTCCACTTAAATTTCTTACCAGAAAGTTTATTCTGTGTATGTGTTGATCCATCAAAATCACAATCTAACCAGGCAAAGTTTTATTTTTTGGTTTTAAGTTTATTCCATTGCCATATATTCGGACACGTTGCGCTGAGATAAAGCTACTCACTTTTTGCCTTTTGGCTCCTCTCCATTTTGTATCGATTAATTAAGAAAAAATGTTAACAAAATATTCAGTTGAAATTCATTATGTAACAAAATAGTTCTCTGTGCTGTATCCAAAACTAAAATTAGAGAGCGGGTCGGATCGGGTTCAAATCGGGTCATTTCGAATTCGGGTCATCTCAGTTTGCAGGTCGTTCGGGTCTTCGGATCATTCGGATAGCGGTTCGTTTGGGTTGCGGATCATTCGGGTTCGGATCGTTTCGATTTTCGAGTTATTCGTTTCAGATCGTTCCGGTTTTCGGAACATTCGGTTCCGGGTCGTTTCGGTTTTCGGATCATTCGGTTCCGGACCGTTTCGGTTTTCGGATCGTTTCGGTTTTCGGATCGTTTCGTGGATTTGTTATTTCGATTTTCGGGTCATTCGAATTTCGTAAAATTTGATTTCGAATCATTCAGCTTTACAAAAATTTAGTTTTCGGATCAATCGGGATTTATTTTGTAATAATATATTATTTTTAGCAATAATATATTAATTTTCGGATCATTCGAGTCGTGAGTTTCGGATCATGAGTTTCGGGTCGTGAGTTTTGGGTCATTCGGATCATGAGTTTCTGGTATTCAGGTTTCGGGTCGTTCGAGTTTCGGGTCAATTTCGGATTCGGATCATTCAGTTTTCGGGTCTATTTCGGATTCGGGTCATTCGGTTCCGGTTCCATTTCGGATTCGGATCATTCGGTTTCGATTCGGATTCGGATAGTTGATTTTTTAACATTATTCGATTTGGTCGGGTTCGGATTCAGACGGGTTGGGTCGTTTTTTCTGCCAGCTCTATCTAAAATTATGTATTTAATTGAACTTGCAAAAATGATGGATGGTTATCTTATCAAATGAATGAGATATATGTCTAATATTATCTTAATGTAATGGACATGATTATAACATTTGGACAACTTGTAGGAGATAAATAAACTAAAAAAAAAAACTTCTAGGAGATAAATGGAGAGAACATTTTGAAATAATTAAAAGGAAAAGCTGATACAGAACGAGGTACAAAGATCACAGAATAGTTGATATGTTGTGCATAAATTTGACAGACTATATTTGCAATTATAAAATATCAGTGCATGAATGGAACAAAAGAAAGTATGTGGTGAAGAATCAATCTAACACGATCGCCTTAGTGAGCCCTATTGAAAACCAGAATAAAATCCCAAAAAGATTGCGAACTAGCATTTCGTATAAAATAGTATATCATGTCATAAAGAGTCGAATTTGAAAAAATATTTTATAAAAATGATCGAACTTAAAAAAAATTAAAATTTGTAATATTAGAGACTTGAACGAGAACTCACAATTAATAGACATAAATTTTATCACTATACTATTCAATTATTCAATTCTTTGTGAAATATAATTTTTATTATTATAATTATTACTTCTTGAACGAACAAAATCATCTTCTTCAATGAATACTATCAGGTTTTTTTTATCTCATGAGAGGTCGTGATCTGATATGAGACGAGCAAATTTACAAATTACAACATTCTACAGGACGCAACACTGTCATTTTGCCTCGAAACTCATCGGTTCATATACATCTAAATGTATGTGTTCCTATAATTCGTTGGATTTTTCTCCAACCTTTGGAGAATGATGCATTTTGTCGTATTTGCCGAGTAAACATGTCTCGCATTGTCCATACGAATCTAATTCGAATAAGTCTAGAAATTCATCTTACGGAGTCTAAAATTTCATTTCTCGTTCACACGACCAAGATGTCAATGCCCAAAAAAATTATAAATTTCAACTTTATGTTTAATACTCCTCGGATTTCACTTTTCTTTTAGTCTTTAGTTGGGACAACAATTTGTCCATACTTTTGATCTCGACAAACATTTGCCCGAATCGCCCTTAGACATTTATTTCTTTCAATCCCGACCTTGAATTACAAGGACATCTCATGGCACCTCATGCCTTGGATTCCTTCCGACGCCATTAGTATCTTCAATTCAATTTTATTAAGCATCACATGCTACTCGTGGATCGACTTATCCATCGAATGTGTATGACCATAGGTCATGAATGTAGAGAACATATGTGGCAACACACACAAGATCCAATCTTGTTGCATTATAAGCGATACCTTTTCTCCAACCTTCTCAAGACAATCTATGAGAACTTGTATTTTTAACACGTGAGTGTTAACCAAAGATCCGTTATGCATTTTTTAGTCAACCAACTCCTTGGGTGAATTGAACATTTCAATATGTTATTGCTCTGATACTACTGTCGGGAATACGGCGACCCCGTGCCCCGCATAGTGGATGAGGGACGTGGTGCCTTCCCTATATTCCGATGACCCCGTCATCAATCCGGGCGTACGAATATGAAAGAATTGACAACCATGTTGGGTATCGGCATCACTACCGAGCCCCGCGCAGCGGATTGTGAGGCCCGGTCCGATCCGATCCCGAGGACCACGTCGTCGTTTCTATGATACGAATCTAATAATGCAACTAATCCTATGAAATTAACTCTTAATTCATAGAGAATCATACCACGTGAAATTGATCACGGAGAAGGGTTGATTCTTGCGTAGTTGCTCTTGTTCTTGCTTCGACTCCGGCAACACGCACGTCCCACGCCCGCGCGATTCGACACCTTGCTCGAAGCTCCGATTTGCCGTATACAACCCGAATTCTTCCGGTTTGGATCCGACCTTGCTCGTTCTTGCTCTCCTTGGATCACGATCCAAGATCTCAATTGAGATCTCTCTACTCGTATCCACCTCGAGTTATTGTCTTCCGGTTACGCGTAAATCCTCCTAGAATATCTACGCGTAAACTTGCTTGAATCTAGAACTTGAAGAAACAATTTCTCCAATTCTCTCTTTCTCTCTAATGGCTTTCTTGAGGAAGAACATGAAGTGAACAACTTCTTTCTTTTCTTCTAGATCTTAGATTATATATCATTAATCTTATATCAAGCCATTAATTACGAACAATCAATTCAGGAAAAACTGAAACATACAATTCGGAACATAGTTCGTTCGAACTCACTTTTGGGTTCGTTCGAACGAACCATCCACGGTTAATATGTTATACATGTTCGTTCGAACTGAATCACTATTCATTAGAACTAACTATAGTGCGTTCGAACGCACTATAATAGTTCGTTCGAACGAACCATATCCTGGTTCCAGAATTCTCACAATCTCATTGTGAGTTCAATTCTTTGATCATCCTTATTTGTACTTTCTTCTAGTTGATCCAAAACTGTATTTCCTTCAAACCATACCGCAACAAATTGATGGTGGACGAAGGATTGACGCGATTCTTCCTTCCTCTTCTCCACTCCGGCCGTCTCTTGTGCATTCCACGTCACACGTCTCGACACAGTCGTGCTTTCCATCGTGCTCTTTGCTCCGGTAACGTGTGCATCTCATACCACACGACTCGACACCGTCTCAAACACGTTCTGCTTCTCTTGGAGAAACCGAAACAATTTCGGTCAAATAGAAACTTTAGTTTCATCACAAAACGATGACCAAAAACATGGTTCATGTACTCGTATTCACTGTGAGTTGTAGTCTCTCAGTCACACACCCAACTTCCTAGATGAAGCGTGTGGGGACTTGCTTAATTTGTTCGATTATGATCTCTAATGAAGAAAAACAGTTTTTCTCTTCTTTTCACTTTCTCTCTTTCTTTGCACTCTTTCAATAAGTGTTAGACTGAATTGGATTAGTTGGAGGAGAGAGAAACATCATATTTATACTTAATATGATAAGGACATATAAATTGGTGCATATCATATATGCAAAACTGTGTATATCGTTATATACTTAAACATAATTTCAGCGTTAGTGGACTTGGTGTGGAGGCTCTTAGCTTTTCGAATTATAAAATTTGGAAGACGTGTATGGAGTCTTATCTTAAAGGATAAGATTTGTGGGAGATGGTTGATGGTACGAAAATTGCTCCGATTCCGGCCGTTGGCACTAATGGCGTGATAACCAATGGAGCGGAGGTGAAAGAGTTGGCAACTGCTAACGCAAAGGCTGAGTTCGTGTTGAAGAGATCTATTTCGCACGACTTATTCGAGCATATCATGAGTTGCAATTCGGCGGCGAATATTTGGAAGACTCTTGATGAGTTACTAAATAAGAAGAATACGGCACGACTTCAATTCTTGGAGAATGAGTTGGCTAGGGTTGTGCAAGGACAATTTTCGATTTCTCAATACTTCTTGAAGGTCAAGAATTTATATTCGGAGATTTCACTTTTGGAGCCCGAGGAAGCTATCTCGGAGGCACGAATGAAACACTATATTATGTGTGGTCTTCGGAAGGAGTATGTTCCACTTGTTACATCGATACAATGTTGGGCGCAACAACCACCCTTGATGGAGTTCGAAAATTTGCTGGCTTCACAAGAATCTTTGGCTCGGCAAATGTCGGGTGTTTCGATATCAGAAGGAGAAGGACAAGCTTTGGTGACTTCTAAGGCGAACAATTATGTGAAGAATGAAGACAATCAAAATACCACGAAAAAGGGGGAGTTTTTTTCCTAATAGTAGTGGTTCTCGAAAAATATTCAAGTGTTAACGATGTGGCAAGGCTGGGCATATCAAGAAGAATTGTCGAGTGAAGTTGAAAGGAGGAAACGCCACACACAAAGAGGATATTCCCAAAGGAGAAAATTGGGATAAGTGTTTTATGGCGGAGAGAACTATGGTATCTTCTATTAATTACGAGAACGATTGGATTGTCGATTCTGGTTTGTGGCCATCATCTTACTAGTGACGATTCTAAATTTTCCTCTCTTCGCGATTATAAGGGCAATCAAGCCATTGTGACGGCCGACAATACCGTTCATCATGTGAAGAAGGAGGGCATGGTTGTAGTGTCTGGTCAAGATAAAGAATCGATTATTCTTTACAGTGTTTATCATGTGCCCGGTATGAAGAAGAATCTTCTTTCAGTGACGAATGCGGTTGATGCGGGCCATTATGTTCTCTTTGGTCCAAAAGATGTGAAGTTCCTTCGAAATGTTGAGGAGGTGAAGGCTGACGTTACTCATGTTGGTAAAAGAGTAAATGATTTGTACATTTTATCGGCTTCTTCTTCCTACGTCGACAAGATGAGTTCCAATGATGGTGCGTTGATCTGGCATGCAAGGCTTGGTCATGTGAATATGGACAAGTTAAAAGCAATGACTTCAAAGAATCTCGTAAATGGTCTTCCGCAACTTTCTTTCCCGAATGGAGTCGAATTGTGCGAGGGTTGCCAGTATGCGAAATCACATCGTCGGCCTTTCGATAAGTCTCTTTCAAGATGTAACAGTTCGTTGGAACTTGTTCATAGTGATCTGATGGGCCCAACTCAAACACTGTCTTATTCAGGTGCTAGATACATGTTGGTCTTTGTTGATGATTTCACGAGATACACTTGGGTCTATTTTGTGAAGGATAAATCGGAGGTATTTTCGAAGTTTCAAGAATTCAGAACAACAGTTGAAGGTGTTCTTGGGAAGAAGATAAAGAAGTTTCGAACCGACAATGGAGGCGAGTTTACTTCGAAGGAGTTTTTCTCGTTTTGCGAGAAACATGGCATTAAAAGAGAGTTGACTTGTGCTTATACACCTCAACAAAATGGAGTGGCGGAGCGCAAAAATCGGCATCTCGTGGAAGTTTGTAAGAGTTGGATTTACGCGAAGAATTTACCGAAAACTTTATGGGCAGAAGGTATGGCATGCGCAACTTATGTGATTAACCGACTTCCATGCAGTCCAAATAATATGAAGTCTCCTCATAAGTTAATGTTTGAGGAGAAGCCGAGCGTGAAGCATTTGAAGGTGTTTGGTTCTCCATGCTTTGTCCATGTCCCCGATGAAAAGAGAACCAAGTTAGATGCGAAAGCTCGAAAGTGTGTGTTCATCGGTATGATGAAAGGAAGAAAGGGTGCAAGTGCATGGATCCAACGACTCATAAATTCATTGTTTCTCGAGATGTCGTGTTTGATGAGGTGTCATCGTTATTCTTCCTGAATGGTGAAGGTGACTTGTTAGCAATAGAGCCGAATGTGCAAATATCATTTGTAGATTCGAGTCGAAATCTTCATCTTCGTCTTCTACTTCAACTATCACAAATGAATCCAAGCAAGGTGATAGGGGGAGTAATGAAGTGAAACCCCAAGAAGAAGAAAATTTGCAACCTCCAAGAAGGTCAACAAGGCAGATTATTCGACCGGCTCGATATAGAGACGAGAATTTTATCACGACATATTCTTGTTTCTTTTCTGGATCGATGGATGGTGAACCGTCGTGTTTTGATGAAGCGAAAGGTAACAAGTCGTGGGAAAGTGTTATGGATGAGGAGATGCAAACTCTTCTGAAGAATGAAACTTGGGATCTTGTGCCGAAGCCCAAGGGTGTAGATCCGGTTACTTGCAAATGGGTTTATAAGTTGAAACGCAAAGCGGATGGAAGTGTTGAGCGTTACTAGGCGAGGCTTGTGGCGAGAGGATTTTCTCAAAAGTATGGCGAAGACTATGAAGTGACTTTCAGCCCCGTCGCGAAGATGACGTCCGTGCGAGTTGTAATTTCAATGGCCGCTTCTTTTGGTTGGAAACTTTGACAATTGGATGTCAAGAATGCTTTCTTGTATGGCGAGCTTGACAAGAAGATCTATATGGAGCAACCTCTTCGATATGTCTCTAACATTCATCCGGAGTACGTTTGCAAGTTGAAGAAGGTGCTTTATGGTTTGAAGCAAGCACCGCGAGCTTGGTATGGTAAGATTGCTGAATATTTGCAGTTTTGTGGCTACTCTTCTTCAGATTATGATCACATTTTATTTGTGAAAAATAAATCGGGTTTGCATGTTATTGTTCTTCTATATGTGGATGATATGATTATCACCGGAAATGATGAAGACGAAGTTGCTAAACTTCGATCGTTGCTCTCGATTCGATTAGAGATGAAGGATCTTGGAGAACTTAATCACTTCCTTGGATTGGAAGTGGAAAACAGGAAAGGCGGAATTTTCATTTCTCGAAAAGGATATGTCGAAAAACTCGTTGAAAGATTTGGCATGAAAGACGGGAAGCGTTGTTCTACTCCGCTTGATGCAAATTTGAAGTTGAGGCGTAATGATGCGAAGGTTCTTCCGGATTCTCGAAAATTCCGTGCACTTATTGGAAGTCTTATTTATCTCACGATTACAAGACCGGATATTGCCTTTTCGGTTGGCCTTGTGAGTCGGTTTATGGAAGCTCCAACAAAATCGCATCTTGATGCAGCGAAAAGAATTCTCAAGTACGTGAATTCAACTCTCGGTTTGGGACTAATGTACAAGAAGAGTTCCGGCTTTGATTTACATGGATATGCTGATGCTGATATGAGTGGTGATTTGGATGATCGGAGGTCTACATCCGGTTATGTCTTCTTTTGCGGTTCTGCGTGTGTTTCATGGTGTAGCAAGAAGCAAGATTCAGTTTCGCTTTCAACTACCGAAGCAGAGTACAAGGCATCATCGCTTGTCGCACAAGAATGTGTTTGGTTAAGGCGTTTGATCGAGGATATCAATGAAGCTATTTCTTATCCGGCGAATATTCAAGGCGATAACCAAAGTGCTCTAAAGTTGGCAACTAATCCAGTTTTCCATGCAAGGACCAAACATATCGAGATTGAACATCACTTCATTCGAGAAAAAGTGCTTGATGGAACCATTGAAGTTATGAAGGTGAGAAGTAAAGACAACGTGGCGGATATCTTCACGAAGTCTCTCTCCAAGGGGTCTTTTGAGCTGTTGCGAGTTAAGTTGGGGCTCGTGTCCAAAAATACACTTTAAGAGGGAGTGTTAATTTATAAAGTAGTATTTTATATTAAAAAAGTTTATTATGAATGTATGTATGAAATGTCATGTTCATGAATGTTCTGGACACATGTGAGATTATGTTCACACTAGTGAAGAGTCATATTCATGGATCATAGACACTAGTGAAGAGTAGTGTTCACACTAGTGAGGAATCATGTTCATGAACCATGTAGCCTATAAATAGGGATCTAGTTTGTGTCATTTGAACACCAGAAAATATTTTGTATCTCTCTCTTTCTTCTATAATAAAATTCAAGTTCCATTGAATCGTTTTTTCTTCTATATTTCGGTTGTGATCCTTGGCTAGTGCAACGTGTTGTTGTACTATTGTTAACTTCGGTTATCGTTACACTAACTGGTGCCAATCATTTTCATTCCTACATTTCAAATCCATTTTAGTATGTTTTCTTTTATTCAAATCTTATTTTCTACTCTAATTGTAGTTTTCATTATTGGTACCGGCACGAGACTTGGTAATATTTAACGTAATTTCACCAAATACCTCCTCGGCTGTTATAGAAGAGATTTCATCGGACTCGGTACGGGACTTGAAATTATTTCTTAATACGGAATTGATGTAGTTTGAATTAATTGGAAAAATATTAGTAATTTCAACTGATGTTAATTGTGAAATTAATATTATTTTTTAATGTGGAATTAATCATGTTAATTATGTATTTGTTTGTGTTAGTAAATTTTATGGTAATTGTTGTAATTTGGATTGACTACAAAAATATTAGTAATTTGAATTGATGTTTATTGTGGATTTATTTCTTAGTATGAAACTAATCATGTTAATTATGTATTGATTTGTGTTAGCAAATTTTATGTTAATTGATGCAACTTTATGAGTTGATGTTAATTGTGAATTTATTTGTTGATATGAAAATTAATCATGTTAATTATGTATTGATTTGTGTTAGCAAATTTTATGGTAATCAACTATGAATTGACAATGCATTGCAAATTTCTAGTTTGAATGTAACTATGAATTTATTCTTTAATTATACACTGATAATGAACACAATTCAAAAAATATTTACGGGTAAATTCATCAATACTTAATTATAATGAAGTTAATTAGTAAACAAATCAATAATTATGGAAATTAAAAACTAACAAATCTTCAAAATTATAATCAATTACCATTCTTGCAAAACATTAAATTAAATCTGTTAATTAAATAATTCTTTTTATTAATGAAGTTAATTAATTAAATGAAGTTAATTATTAGTTTAATAATCAAATTTAATAGACTGTTAATTTGAATTGATGTGTTATTTCCAATTGACACAATTAATTACCATTCAAATTAATAATTAACTAGTATAATACCCGCGACTTCGCTGCGGGTTTTTGAATTGTTTTGTGATTATTATTCTTATAATTTAACTTGCAAAAAGATTAACCATGCAAATTTAAGTACCTTTGCTACAATATCACAAAATAATTGTACAAATCATAACATATACCATTTAATATAAGAATAGCTTATTCTTGACTCATCAAGATAGTGTCCGATATTATAGCACAACAAATTTCTTTCTAAAATTATAGCACATTTACACACGCAATTATAAATAATTAGGAACTAAATACAAGAAGGCATTTGATTTAATTTCCTTTTATTGCAAAAAAAAACTATTTCGACCTCTCAATCTCTTTTACTATTTTTGTAAAGTACCGATATAAATGATTGCATTCACTACAAATTATAAGGGAGCTGCTATGTCTACCGAAATCTTTCCCAAACCTACTACCGAATTGAACGTGGCAGTATTTCATTGGTTTAATAAAATGAGGATCCACCACATATATGTAATTCCTAAATCTTTCACGAACCTACTACCGAATTGAACGTGGCACTATTTTATTGGTTCAATAAAATGAGGACCCACCACATATATGTTACTTTTATGCCATATTTGACATTTTGGTATTATTTCTGTGAAATACTTATGTAGGTTAAGATTTTTTTGCAAATTATAATATGACTATGTTGTAATGAACAGTTTGATGGAGATCAATTTCCAATGATGAAAAGACTAAATAGATAGAGCTTAATGTACTAAAACTTGCATTGATCTGAGCAGACGCATTTTTAAGTGTTATCTTAACATTTTAACAGATTAAATAGGCAAGTGACTATATACATTTACATTATAATTAGCTTTAATTAAATTGACATAGTTATATTAAACCAGTCTTAATAATGTCCCTTGTCGGAGTGGATCTACAAACAACCTGATAAAATAAAATGATCCAAAACATAGTTATATGAAAAGGGTGTGCTCATTCACACACATTATTATTATTATTTTAAAGATTATCATTTTTCTTTCACGAAATGCTAAAAAAACAAATTATTAAATATGCATTTCAAAGTAAAAGGCAGCTTCATTAATCTTTATTTTGCACTTATTAGTTATTTGATTTGATTTATGTACCGTACTCATGTTGTATATTAAAACAAGGTTATATTCATTCAAATCTCTCCCATACATCATCATTACATTGGTCATTGTCACCAAACTCACATAGAAATTTATCTTCTTGCACCTAATAATAAAACAAAATAATTGATTGGTTCTTTTTTTTATTAATTAATTGGTACACAACATCATAACAGAAAATGAATTAAATATGAAAACTTGCTAGCTCAAGCCGTTAGAAAACCCTCCCCCCCTAAGGACGAATTATTATTTACCTGATTCGGAAGGCCCGTTAGCCTTTTTGACATATCCAAATTAATCTCCTTGAATCATTTGTTGGGGCTCAAGATCCGCAATTGTGGTAAGTACATTCGTTAACAATTCAGACACAAACAATTCATTTTTCCGAACCTGAACAAAAACAATTATAAATATCAATAATGTCCAAAATTAAATATTTTCGGATGTTTATATATACCTCTACAGTCACGAACTTGCATATACACGGGTGCTCTGAACGTATCACACGCCATAGCCTACAAAATTCAACAACTAAAACTCAGATTTGGAACAAAAATGGACTACTATGTTTATTATTACAACAGAGGGGGGAGGGGAATTATATTTTTCGAGTAATTTTACACAACATGCTTTCGTTGTAGGATTGACAACAGGATGATGATGTGTAGGATTTGGATTGAATAAAACTAAACTAATTATATGGTGTAAACACAATATCTAACGTAGGATCAACATCATGCTGTCAATCATGCGACGATAACATGTTGCGTAGAAGTACTCATATTTTCTCATATTATAAATTTATAACTGGTCCAGACCACCTCTCCGGCCCTTATAGATGCATCTCCGACTTCATGTAATAATAATCTTCTTTTATTTTTATTTTTTTCCTCAAAAAAAAAATAATCTTTATATTTTTGTAAAAATCTTCTAAATACAAATCCTTACTGATAAAGTGATAAGTAGTAATTACTATAAATAAATAATTCATCATTTTGTAGATTTTTAATAAATAGAGATGATCGATATAGACGAACAAAATATTAATATAGAAATAGTATCCCCAAAATCCCCAAAATATATAGAACTCATCTTCTTTTATTTTTATTTTTTTAGTGATTTGGTTAACCTACTAGAGTCTAGAGCACATCTTTTGTTAAATAGAGAAACCAACGTTACAACATAAACAAAGACACACAAAGAAGGTCAAGCATGATCACATCTCCTATAAAACATAATCATTTACAAAACTCTATCAAATATACAAACCTCCAGATCCCAATGGTGCCTTCAAAAAAAGTCATCTCCCTTTCGATTGCCTCACCATTACCATCCAATGAAATGTTCACCTTTTCCAGCTTCTCTCTTTTCCAAACTCATCATCTCCTTTTTCTTGCAACACGAACATTGCGCCTTTTTACATATATGATCTTCCTCAACGTTTCAACGGCGAGATACTTAAAGATTGCCACAAGATGCATCCACGGACCGACATGTGTCCTTATGTCGCAAACCATGGTTTTGGTCAACCAACCAGCCGCTCAGGCTGGTATTCGACAAACCAGTTCACTCTCGAGCTGATTTTCCATGCACGGGCATCAAATCACCCTTGCCGTACATATGACCCAAAAGCCGCCCGTTTGTTCTATATTCCTTTTTATGTTGGATATTACACGACTTGCATGTTCCATGCCAAGAACCACACAGTCCGTGATGCCATGGCGCTTGACTTGGCTAATTATATGTCCAATTTCTCATCCTTCTATCGCCTTGGTGGTCATGACCATTTTATAATTGAGGGTCGTGTTGTGTCCGACTTCTTGCGCTCCAACGACCCTAATCCTTTTTCATATAATACACGCCGGACTCGCCTACTCAAACTTCCAGAATTCTCCAATGTGTCCGTGCTGGCAATTGAGCGTGACACAAGGAACTTAAAAGTTGGCATCGGGATTCCTTATCCTACCTACTTCCATCCGAGCATTGGCTCTGAGATGACAGAATGGCAAGATGTGGTCCGCCGATCTGAAAGGAATCATTTGTGGACCTTTATAGGTGCTGGACGACGAGGGAAGAGCACGGCTGCAATAATACGCTCCGAGCTGTTAAGACAATGTGGATCTTCGGGACGTTGTCTCCTGCTCAACTGCAAAGTAAATCAAACACTGTGCCGCGATTCCGAATGGATTATGACTTTGATGAAACGGGCGCATTTCTGCATACAACCACCAGGAGATACTTGGACACGGCGATCAGTGTTCGACTCTCTGCTAGCCGGGTGCATACCAGTATTTTTCTCCGTACACACAGCATATACTCAGTACCCTTGGTATATCCCGGAGAAAAAGGAGGATTGGTCGATTTTAATAACGCCAGACAAAGTAGGCCAGATAGAGCAGGTACTCTCGAAGGTACCGGCGAAGGAGCTGGAACAGATGAGGGAAGTCGTGATCGAGATGATACCTCATGTAATGTATGTCAACCCCAATGCTACCCAGATTGGTTTTCTTGATGCAGTTGATGTAGCGCTCATCGAGCTCACAAAACGTGTTAATAGCATATTCAGTGTCTCCAAATGATCTGCCGCAGCAGATTATTTTTGTGTTTTGAATTAATAGCATATTTCAGATAATTTGGAATGTTATTCAATAGTGCAAATTAATTAATAAATACACAACTTAGAAATATTTCGGTTTCATGGCCTAATTAATAAATACATAACCCGTATTTTATGATTAATTTAATATAATGTATGTGAGGCCTACGATTAAATCATGATTTGATATTGTGTGATCAAACTTAAACGCCTCCGTTAACTTTTCTTTTCCTTTTTTTTCTTTTTTTTTATGTCAATGAGAATTAATTTCATGATTTGAACTCAAATATTTGAGATATAGACTCATTGCAATTATTATCCGTTGCTCCACTTGGTGATAAAGATTAAGTCGTGGGAGAAACTCATTGCAATTATTTTCTAGAGATTAACGTAAATAAATTACAGATTAGAATCCCAAGACCGAGCGAGGTTCACGTGGCGAACATTTCTGTGGGTTTCTACGTGGGAAAAGATTGCCTCCATTTGTTTATGGGAAATTATACTATACAATAAAAAACCACTAATTTTTAATAAACTCATTTAGTTAACATTCTAATTAACAAAAACCATTAAATTAATAATTTTTAAATATTAATTATCATTTGTTAATTCGGATAAATATTAATTAACACATAAATCAATTCACATGTCTTAATTCATAAGTTAAATAATTATAGTAATTAAAAATTAATGATTTTTTGTTGCAATTTGATGACACTATCTATATATATGCTCTATATATGCTCTTTTTGTTTATTTACTGTTATAAATTTTGAGTTTGCATGGAAAGATTGGGGTTCAAAGAAAAGACAACAATTTGAAGAGTTTAAAGCAAACCTTAAGCAAATTCTTTTTGAGTAGTGATGTATATATCGATTTAACAAATTAAATATGAACACATAAATACATGATTTGATATTTTAATTTATGATTTCATTATTTTAATTTATAATTGTATATTCAATTAAAATATTAAATCATAATTTAAAGTATTAATTTGTAAGTCGTAAAGTCATATTCGGATCATCAGGTTTCTCGGAGGAGAGGCGAAGATATGTCCATCATTTTTCATTATTTTTATGTGAATTTGTGTTAAAGACCATGCTTCTTAATTTCTCCACATGAATCAAATTCTGGGATCAGGATGAGGTCGTGGGTTAATAGAGAGCTACTCAATTCCAAAGTGCTCTCCTATGAATAAAACTAGGACCACACCTCCCTCCCCCGAACCACTCTCATCTTACAAATGGGACCCATAAAGGACATACCTCTTTATTTTTTTTAATTATAAATCCAATCCATACTCTTTAACCCGTTAATAAAAATCATCAATGGAGCCTCTGTTTTCTCTCCCAAAATTCATCTCATTGATCTCGTCGTCAGAAGAAAAATGAATAAACCGGCTAAACGAGCGATGGAGAAGGACTAAAACTTCAGATGTTAATCTCGACTCAAGGTGCTCTCGATGTCATCTTCTCTGACGGTGAGTTTGCCAACTAGAAGCCCTCATAAAACCCTAGATGGCTGTGAGTGACGCTGCCAAAACTCTGAAGAAATCCACTGAAAGAAATATTGAAATTAATGTTTTTTAATTAATAATAAAATGTGAAAATTTAGAAGATTTAAGGAATCATAGTGATGCAATGAAGGTGTTCATGTTAAAATCTATATTGTAAGGTTTTATGTGATGTATAATTCTTCGTAATGATTCATATATACAATGTTAAATGTATATTGTTGAATGTATGTGATGGATACATATCAAATTTTAAATTTCAAAATATAAATATCATGGTTGTATAAATCCAATGTTTTATGTATATGATATTCAAAATATCTTTCTTTGAGTGATATTAAATAAAATACATTCGGTTTGTATGTAATGCATAAAAGAAAAATCAAAAGTCATCATGAAATATCAGAACTAAGGGAATTTGTTGCAGATATAGCTGAGCAACACACTCAAGAAATAAGGGGAACTCTCAAAATATTTGGCAGTCACGGAGCAACATGAATGCATCGACTCCATGTTCCTTGAATTATTTGATTCATTACAAATTTTCATGAAGACCTGGCGGATAGGTACAAAAAAAATAGTGTGAGGCCTCCACTCCGCGCCAGGAACAGACGCGACCGCATTGGAGACGAGGCGAGTAGAGGCGTTGGTTGGCATGACAACATTGATTTGGGAGGGAAAGAGGTTAAAGGGATTGATTTCTTCCTGCTATTAACGGGTTAAATGGTATAAATCCGATTTTTGGGTCATCTTATATATGTTACATACATGGGCTTCTTACCGTTATATGATAGGTTCATCTATACCGTTGAATTGATAGTTAGGTAGATCATACGGTACAGATTAGATAGACAGTTGAGGTTAATTAGGACTGATCTCTCTATAAATATAGGACGTAATACTTCAATTAATTAATGAAAAACTCAATTAAATCTTCTTAATAAATCCCACTAATATTCTTAATATGGTATCAAGAGCTACCGGAGCAAATGCTCAAAAACTCTTTTTTTTTTCCTCTCAAGAAACAATTTTTTTTTCCATAACCTAAAATATCACTTCTGTACCGGTCTCTACCACCGGTACCAAACGAAAACCAAGCTCTCGGTTCAAGACTGGAGCTCACAAACGCATTCTCCGTGCAAAGATCTTCTTAGAGACTCTCTTCAATTGAAAATTGGTACTATCCTTCCTTTTTTTTGCTCCTTTCCGCTGAATAAGCAACTATTTTCCAATTTTTCAATTTAGTCCATAAAAATTTCGGAACTACAACAAAACCCTTATTCTCTCAAATTCTTAACAAATACAAACTACCTCTTTACACTATCTTTTTCTCAAGATTTCAAATCTTGTATCTTATACAAACCATAAATTCTCTTCCTGGATATCTTACATATATAACCCTGCTAAATTTTTTTTTACAAAATGGCTGATTCCGATCTTTCTCAAGAACAAAATTCTTTTAAATTAGTCACTTTCTCTTACCCAATTCGCTTATAACTTGATTCAAACAACTATCTTCATTGGAAAAGCCAAGTTCTTCCAATCTTAAGAGGTCACGATCTAGGAAAATATCTTCAGCTTTCAAATAACTATGATCCAAATTCACTCACAAATCCAGAAACTACTGATTTTCAAAATTTTCAGCAACAAGATCAATTGATCTTAGGATAGCTTGGGGCTCCTTGTCAGACAAAACCCTTTCGCAAGTGTTACATTGTAACACATCTTCTCAAGTATGGCATTGTTTAGAAGAGCAATACTCAACTTACTCGTTTGCCCATTCTCATAATCTCAGAACACGATTATCAAGCATTGAAAGAGGCTCCTCCACCTGTTCTGATTATTTCCACAAAATTAAACAAATTGCTGACCAACTTTCTTTCATCAACAGTCCTCCATCAGAAGATGAACTCATTCAAATAACAGTCAATGGACTTGGACCTGAGTTTCAACAAACTATACTCTCTCTCACTTCCACAACAACAAAAATTAAACTCTCACAAATCCAATCCATTATTCTCATGAAGCCTATGTGGATCAACAAAAATATAAATCCACTGCCTTATTGGCTCAAGCTCAGGCTTTGTGTCACTCCATCAACCCTCAAGCAAAACAACAAATCTTCCAACATCCTCCATCTCAAAACACAAACTCAAAGCCCTATTACTCCAACAACAAGAAAAATTCCAAGAACTCTTCCATTGAATGTCAACACTGCAAGAAAATAGGGCATGCTGCTCCTGACTGTTGGTTTAGAATTCCAGGCCAATATCTTGGTCCGTCAAGAAAATCCAAGAAAAATTCAAATCCATCTCCCTCTCAAAATCCAACACCTCAAGCCTACTACACAAATCCTCAAGCTGAAAACTCAAATCAAAGTCCTCATATGCAAGCTCAACAGTGGCTCATCGACTCAGGAGCCACACACCACATCACACCCGACTTGAACAACCTCACTTCACCATCTACATATCAGGGCTCCTATCAAGTGATGGTAGATAATGGTAAGTTCTCTCAAATACAACACATTGGTCAATCTTCTATGAATACTAATTCTAGAATTCTACAACTGAAAAATACACTTCATGTTCCTCATATCTCAACTCATCTAATTAGTATTGATAAATTAACTAGAGATAATAATAATAATATTACTATTGAATTCTCACCAAATGTTTGTCTTATTAAGGATTTTTTTCACCAAGAAGACACTGCACACAATTCAACCTAGAAATGGACTTCACCCCTTGTCTTCAAATTCTCAAATTTCTTCTTTTTCTGCCAATAAAACAGAAAGTTTTTTATGGCACCAAAGATTGTGTCACACTTCCAAAGATGTAATAAATGTACTAGTTAATCAAAATAAAATCCATTGCAGTACTTTGCCTCATCTTTTCTGTGTTGATTGTTGCAAGAGCAAATCTAAAATGTTACCCTTTCATTCAAACTCCTTTGTATCCACAAAATCCCTTGATCTTGTTCACTGTGACTTATGGGGTCCATCACCAGTAGTCTCTAAAAATGGTTATCGCTATTATGTTGTGTTTGGGGATGATTACTCAAAATATACTTGGATTTATTTTTTACACTCAAAATCACAAGTTGCTTCTATTTTTTCTGATTTTAAACATCAAGCTCAAAATTTGCTATATGCAACTATCAAACGAATCCAAACTGATGGAGGTTCAGAGTTCTTTTTCATAGAAAAATTCCATAAATCAATTCAAGTTTTAAAATCTTGGCCTTACACTCCACAGCAAAATGGTCGAGCTGAGAGAAAGCATAGACATATACTTGAAACATGCAACTTCTGGTTATACAATTGAAACGAGCAACTTCGGGTGCCTTAATAAAATGAACATGCAACTTCTGGTTACATATCAATATTTGCTGTATAATTTATTTTTCATTAAACAAACAGTACAATACATGTTAACAAGAAGAATTTAAATACTTTAAACAGAAAGATTATACAAAAGTCATTTTCTATTCTAATGATCATTGAAAAAGGCAACATGTTGGTATACTGTATTTAAATGCAATATTCAGATCAGTGAACAATATATGGTATACAAAATCAGTGAACAGTATGTGTGGAAGATTATTTATCATGGAAGATTATTCAAATTTGTGAACAGCATGTGTAGGTTTACAAAATTCATTTCGTATTCTAATTTGGTACACATATATTATAATGGTCATACAGGTACGCAAGCATGGAAGATTATACAGATATATTTGAAATCGAGTATGTAATATTTAAATTGTCAGGAGTACGAGAACAATTCAAGTATTGCTTTTTTTTTAAATCGAGAAACAAAATAATACCTTCGACTGAAATTTCGAGACCGTTGAGAGGTTGGAAAACTTCAGTTGGTTTAGAGTCTCATGCTGATAACGTGTTATAAAATGAAGAACAAAAGAGAGAATTTGGAGAGACTATATTCTTATTAAAATGAGTTTAATGAATACAATAGCCACTACCCCCTTTATATAGGAGAGGATGAGTGCAGGCCAAGAAACCTCTTGCCATATAAAACGCTATAATACAAGGAAATAATACAATATCAAATATGCTAAATATCCGATAATTAATGTCTCCATCTTCACAAGATTTGTCGCTTGACATCCATATATTATATTTATAACACGAACTTAAAAAAAATTAAAATTTGTAATATTAGAGACTCGAACGAGAACTCACAATTAATAAACATAAATTTTACCATTATACTATTCAGTTCTTTGTGAAATATAATTTTTATTATTATAATTATTACTTCTTGAACGAACAGGATCATCGTCTTCAATGAATACTATCGGGATTTTTTGATTTCATGGAATGTGTGTGTTCCGTCGCCCCTGAATCTGCCATTGCTAATTAGGATTATCAAAAGAAAAATAAACATTCCCAAATTTGGACTGAGGTCTTGATCTGAGACGAGCAAATTTACAAATTACAACATTCTACAGGACGCAACACTGCCATTTTGCCTCGGAACTCATCGGTTCACATACATCTAATGTATGTGTTCCAACAATTCGTTGGATATTTCTCCAACTTTTGGAGAATGATGCATTTTGTCGTATTTGCCGAGTAAACAATTCTCGCATTGTCCATACGAATCTAAATCGAATGAGTCTAGCAATTCATCTTACGGATTCTAAAATTTCATGTCTTGTTTACACGACCAAGATGTCAATGCCAAAAAAAATTATAAATTTCAACTTTATCTTTAATACTCCTCGAATTTCATTTTTCTTTTAGGTTTTAGTTTGGACAACAACTTGTCCGAACTTTTGATCTCAACAAACATTTTCCTGAATCGCCCTAGACATTTATTTCTTTCAATCCCGACCTTGAATTACAAGGACATCCCATGGCACCTCATGCCTTAGATTCCTTCGACGATATAAGCATCTTCAATTCAATTTTGTTAAGCATCACATGCTACTCGTGGATCAACTTATTCATCGAATGTGTATGACCATAAGTCATGAATGTGGAGAACATAGGTGGCAACACACAAGATCCAATCTTGTTGCATTATAAACAACACCTTTTCTCCAAGCTTCTCAAGACAATCTATGAGAACTTGTATTTTTAACACGTGAGTGTTAACCAAAGATCCGTTATGCATTTTATAGTCAACCAACTCCTTGGGTGAATTGAACATTTCAATATGTTATTGCTCTGACACCACTGTTGGGAATGCGGCAACCCCGCGTCCTGCGTAGTGGATGAGGAACTCGGTGCCTTCCCTATATTCCGATGACCCCGTCATCAATCCGGGCGTACGAATATGAAAGAATTGACAAACATGCCACACCAAATTGATGGTGGACGAAGGGTTGACGCGATTCTTCCTTCCTCTTCTCCACTCCGGTCGTCTCTTGTGCATTCCAAATCACACGTCTCGACACCGTCGTGCTTTCCATCTTGCTCTTTGATCCGGCAATGCGTGCGTCCCATATCACACGACTCGTCACCGTCTCAAACACGTCTCCTTCTTTTGGAGAAACCGAAACAATTTCGGTCAAATCGAAACTTTAGTTTCATCACAAAATGATAACCAAAAACATGGTTCATCTACTCGTATTCACTGTGAGTTGTAGTCTCTCGATCACACACACAACTTCCTAGACGAAGCGTGTGTGGACTTGCTTAACTTGTTCGATTATGATCTCTAATGGAGAAAAATTATCTTTTCACTTTCTCTCTTTCTTTGCACTCTTTGAATAAGTGTTAGACTGAATTGGATTAGTTGGAGGAGAGAGAAACATTATATTTATACTTAATATGATAAGATAAGGACATATAAAGGGTTGCATATCATATATGCAAGCTTGTGTATATCGTTATATACTTAAACATAATTTCAGCGAACCTTCCGTCATGACGGATCTAAACTTCCGTCATGACGGAACCTCTTCTGTCTCATAGTGAAATATATTTGTAGCCCTCCGTTGTGACGGAGCCTAGCTTCCGTGACAATGGAAAACTTTCTGGAACCTTTGTTCATTAATAACATGACATTATTAACAACCTCGTAACCTTCCGTTGTGGCTTCCGTTTTGGCTTCCGTCACAACGGAATACCTTTTGGAACTGATATTTGCATAATCTTATTGTGCACATATTGATTCCAATGAACGCGTACGTTTGTTTGTCATTATATGTATATTTTTACCCGTTGATCCAAAACTGTATTTTCTTCATATATAACTCCTCAAGCACTAAAATATTTTCTCTCTCCTCCCATTCGAACACACAAAGCTGCACCCACAAAGAGATGGCAATTTTTCAGATCTAGGGTAGACCGATGGGATGATGGATCTGGAACTAGTATTTTCGTTTTGAGTTATTCTTCCCTACACCAAAAATTTCAACTTACTTTTTGATAGATTAAATCCTCACCCTTCATTCATACGAGGGTATTTTGGGAAGGTTAAATACAACCGGTTAAGGCTTTGAACTTTTTTTTCGGAAATAATGAATGGTGCTGGTGCATTGGAAATATGAGGTCCCGCATTAAATAAGTTTAGCAAAGTGTTTCTTTATTGGAATAATGAATAGATTCATAATCATGTATGTTAATAAAATTGAACATGATACGAATACCATAAGAATATTGAAAATATTTTATAAACATTTGATAATTATTTAAATTCGTTATTATTGATAATGACAACAGAAACACTATATTGATATATTTTAAAAATAATATATTAATATCGAAAATATTATATTAATATTAAAAATAAAATATTATTATTGAAACTAATACATTAAATTTGAATTTAATATATTAACAAAAAGATATTTATTAACAGTAAAATTAGTATATCAATATTAAAAATAACATGTTGACGATAAAAAAATATATTAACTTGACAAGTAACATAAATTAGTACTTCTAATGATGTACTTATAATAATTTATTGACATATTTATGTTTCCCATATTATTTTTTATTGACAATAAAAACAATATATTAAAATACACATGATTTACTGATAGTGAAACATGACACTAATATTAATATCTAAAATAGTATATTAGTATTGAAAATAATATATCATCACTAATAATGATATATTTAAGTTGAAAATAATTTATTTGCACTGAATATTATTTATTGACACTATAAAATTCACATGGTTTATTTACGACGACAAAAGTGATATATTAATATCTAAAATAATATATTACATTAAAAACAGTGTATTGTCACCGAAAATAACATACTTGCATTGACAATAGTCTATATTTTTTATTGGTACCAATATATATTCTTGTGTCAATATACCAATCTTAGTGTTAATATAAAATTAATGTCTATATATCGCCAATATTTTTTATTGATAACATAATATTTGTAATGATCATGCCGTTTTTGTGTTTATATGATTTTTAGTTGCCAATCAAATAATATTTTGTTATTTAGAATAATTATTATATGCTAAAACAATTGTAGATTTTTTTTAAATAAATAAAAATAACAATTTTTTTGATTACTACATATGTAAATAGAAAGTTATTTTTGGTAAAAACAATTAACACCATCCATGATTAATTTTAATACCTATCGGGGGGATATTTGAAAATAAAAATTTGCTAGAATTTTTTTTTGGGGGATTTCCAAAAAAGAGGAATTTTTGTATGATATCCAAAAAAATTTAGGATTTTTATATAACTTCACATATTGATTGTAATGAGACAAAAAAAAATTGAACTTGCTCCACAATGAATCAAAGTTCATGTAACTTGTACAATACTTGATTTATGTAGATCACGTTTGTTCAAATGAATAACTGATTAATTTGGACATTTTGATCAAGATCAATATGTCCAAATTTAAATGATGATGTGGTATTCTCTCGAGGCAAAAGTTTTTTTAAAATTATATATCATAATAATATAATATTTTAATAACTTCAAATATTTGTATACTATTACTTATTATGAGAATTGATTTTGTTCTTAAATACCAAACATTAATAATATACTAGCTTTTACCCGCGCGCATTCGCGCGGGAGTTCCCCGAGGATTCTCTAGTTTGAGACTAATTTTTTTTATAGTAATGTTCAACTTCCCCCTCTTCTGTCCCCCAGAGGGCTTGATGTGCTGGCACTTCGGGGTGTTAATCCATAACACCATTTTTTTTGGGGTGTCAATCCATAACACCGTTGACTTTGGGGGTGTTAATCCATAACACCGTGGCAGCTTCTGATTGGTTGGATCTTTTACACAACTTTAATGCAACCAATCAGAAGCTGTCACGTGGCATTCGTGGTTAATTCGCGGTTCGTATTATTACTCCCGCGCGACTTTTCGGGTGTTAATCCATAATACCATTGACTTGGGGGGATGTTAATCCATAAAACAATTTTGGGGATGTTAATCCATAAAACAATTTTGGGGTGTTAATCCATAACACCAATTGTTTTCTCCCTCCTATAAGGCAAATCGGACTTTGGGCTTAACACGCATGTCCGTTAAGCCAAGAATCCGATTTGCCCTATAGAAGGGGAGAAAAAAAGGGTGATATGGATTAACACGCATGTCCGTTAAGCCAAGAGTCCGATTTGCCCTATAGAAGGGGAGAAAAAAAGGGTGCTATGGATTAACACGCATGTCCGTTAACCCAAGAGTCCGATTTGTCCTATAGAGGGGGAGAAAAAAAAAGTGTTATGGATTAACATGCATGTCCGTTAAGCCAAGAATCCGATTTGCCCTATAGAAGGGGAGAAAAAAAGGGTGCTATGGATTAACACGCATGTCCGTTAAGCCAAGAGTCCGATTTGCCCTATAGAAGGGGAGAAAAAAAGGGTGCTATGGATTAACACGCATGTCCGTTAACCCAAGAGTCCGATTTGTCCTATAGAGGGGGAGAAAAAAAAAGTGTTATGGATTAACATGCATGTCCGTTAAGCCAAGAATCCGATTTGCCCTATAGAAGGGGAGAAAAAAAGAGTGTTATGGATTAACACGCATGTCCGTTAAGCCAAGAGTCCGATTTGCCCTATAGAAGGGGAGAAAAAAAGGGTGCTATGGATTTTGGGGTGTTAATCCATAACACCAATTGTTTTAAGGCAAATCGGACTTTCGGATTAACAGACTTTCGGGTGTTAATTCATAATACCATTGACTTTGGGGGATGTTAATCCATAAAACGATTTTGGGGTGTTAATCCATAACACCAATTGTTTTCCCCCTCCTATAAGGCAAATCGGACTTTGGGATTAACAGATTTTCGGGTGTTAATCCATAACAGCTTCTGATTGGTTGCATTAAAGTTGTGTAAAAGATCCAACCAATCAGAAACTGCCACGGTGTTATGGATTAACACCTCCAAAGTCAACGGTGCTATGGATTAACACCCCAAAAAAAATGGTGTTATGGATTAACGCCCCGAAGTGCCAGCACATCAAGCCCTCTGGGGGACAGAAGATGGGGAAGTACATCATCACTCTTTTTTTTATATTAATTTTAATTTTTTTTGGTATTTTATTTCTTATTTTTAATGTTGCAAATCAATATAATTTCTCGAATGTAAATAAAAATATCATATATGCTGGTTGCGCGCATAATATCAACAAATTATGAATATATATCGAATGTAAGAATAGGAATAAAATAAACAAATCATAAGAATTTCATAACAAAGAAACAAACAACAATATATGAATTTTAATAATAAAAGAAACAAAAAAAATTACAACAATATAAAGTTATAATTAATTAAATAATTAAAAATTACACAATTAAATATATCCAAACTATTCATTTAATAATAAAATATGCAAGTATTATATGTTTTGCCTCAGTAAATCATGATATGTATAAATTTTACAGTAAGTACTATTTGAATCATTCAAGAGCCGGCTTTCTTGAACAATTCAAATAACCCTTGTTGTAGAATTTGTTTATTTTTTATACATCATCGGCAAAATCAAGACGGCAATGATGATGATGATGATGATGATGATGGTAGTGGTGGTACTCATTTTTGTGTTTGTTTTTGTTTCGAATTGGTGCTCGTGCATTTCTTCGTATATATTTTTTCAATTTGTTTTTTGTATTCGTGACTTCAAATTGATGAGTGTATCGTTATTTAACATGGCACGATACATGTGATTTATATTTGTGCTTCGAATTAATCTTGGTATTTCATATTAATACATGTATCCATGTCTGGAATCTCATTCAACAATTGTTATTGTCCATGTTATTGTGTTTGCGGTATTATTTTGTTGATTTATTTTGAATTCTCAAAAGATGCATTAAAAAAAAGCGAACACTTTCGTTTGTGCATAAAATATGTATGTACACTGCGATTGCCTCAGTAATCATGATTTTAAAAAAATTTAGAGCAACAACCGTTTGAATTGTTCAGGAGCCGGATTTCTTGAATAATTCAAATGATTTTTTCTTTAAAATTTTTTATTTTTTTATATATCATCGGCAAAATCAGAAAAATGAACCAAGTAGTCGTCGTAATATTTTATTGAGAACGAAAGCTAAAATGTTTCGTATTTTGTATTTCTGATTTCTGATTTCTGATTTCACCACTTGTAATCGTATTTGTGTTAATATTAGCATATTTTCGTATATTTTTTTATTACCATTCTTATTCCTATTTCGTATTCAAACTCGTATTTTGTATTTTTCGCATTTCATAATTCATAATTCGAAATTAATTATTCATATTTCGAAGTTCGTAGTTTGTATTTGTTTTGGTATTGGTATCAGTGTGTTTTTCGTTTGATATTCGTTTTCGCGTTTCGTGTTTTTATTGCGTCTTTTCTATTTTGTAATTCATAATTCATATTTCAACTTTTCATTCAAATGTGTATTTGTATCTTTATGGCTATTTGTATTCGTATTTTGTGTTTGTATTTGATAGTCGGTATGTGTATTCGTATTCGCATTTGCATCAGTAAATCATGATTTTTATAAATTTTAGAGGAAAAATCATTTGAATTGTTCAAGAGCCGGCTTTCTTGAACAATTCAAACGGTTCTTTCTTTAAAATTCGTATTGATGTTCATATAGGTATTTGTTTTTCGTATATTCATATTTCTATACGTATCGTATTTCGTATTTGTATTGGCACTCGTATTTTTTTTGGCATTTCGTATTGCGTATTTCGTAGTTCACATTTTATTTTTTTAATTCGTATTTTGTATTTACTATTTCCTATTTCCTATTTAGCATATCATAGTTTACATTACAAATATCAATTTCTTTGACTACAATAACCCGAGAATGTATAATTTGTATTGTGTACATGTTTCTAATATTTTTTAAAGCGACATCCAAAGGAATCTAGAGCATGCTTTATATTGACTCGAAATAATGTATGTTTTGATTTTTGTCTTTTGTTTTGTAATTTATTTATTGCGGATGTAAGTTTGAATATGTCGTATTTTGTATTTCGGGTTTCTTATTTCATCATTCGTAATTCGTAATTCGTAATTTGTAATTTGTATTCGTATTGGTGTTCATATGGGTATTCGTTTTACGTATACTCATATTTTCATTAGTATCGTATTTCGTATTTGTATTGTCACTCGTATTTTGTTTTTATTGTATTTCGTCATACATATTTCGTAATTCATATTGTATTTTTGTTAAATCTTATTTTGTATTTCCTATATTGTATTTTCCTATTTAGCATATCACGGTCTATTTTGTATTTATATTTGTGTTTGTATTTTCTAGTTGTATGTCTTGACTTTTCATTTTTGATTTGAATTTGCCTTTTTATTTGTTTTTGTATTTGTCTCGTATTTTGTTGTTTTTATTGGTATTACTACTCTTGTATTTGTATTTTGTTGTTCGTATTGTTATTGGTAATAATATTGGTATTTGTTTTTCGTTGTCATATTCGCATATCATATTTGTATTATTGTTCGTATTTTATATTTTGCACGTGTTATTTCATATTACATTTCTCTATTTCTCGTATTTGTATTATGTAGTTTGCAAATAACATTGGGTTTGTATTTTTCATAATTTCTTATACAAATAGCAGTTACAAACATCATATCATTTAACTATGAGAAATTTCATGTATTCATTGTTTTGAAATAGCATTTGTTTTTTTTTGTCTTGCACTTGTTTTTTCGTATTTGTATTGCCGAGTCATCATTCATAGGCATCTTGATTTAAATGAAAAACTACATGTATTGTTATAAAAATTATGAGAACCGCATGATGATGATGATGATGTTCATGATGAGATGATGATGGTCATGATGAGATGATGATGATCATGATGGTCATGAGGAGATGATGATACGATGATGATGATATGGCAATGTTAATGACAGATGAGATGATGATGATATGTTGATGATATATTACCTAATTAAAGAAAATACTATATACACCCTGAGTTAAAAAATGTCGAAAATACCCCTGCACATAAGATTAATATGAACTTAGTATCATACATACATAATTTCAATGTAAAAACGAAATAAATATAAAATTGCAAAAAAAAATACTGAACATATACCTGAAATGGACCCGAAAGAGTGCGTCATAAGTTATTATGATTTTAGGCAATTGAGCGACCTCTTTGGAATCCGAAGATAAATAAAGAACTGAAATTTTGGTCATGGCTGATGTGCGATACTTTCGAAATGATTGAATTATTGTTTTTGTCGCTGCTTGTTGGTTAGCTAAATCCCAGCATTGTAATACTTGCTCAAACATCCCTGTGAAAATAAAATTTACCATTTACTCCTTATGTTCGGAAGTATTCTCTTGATTTGAAATAATGAACAATTTAATTTACCAAGAGGCCCTTATTAACCCTAACTTCAGTGCATTTGTCATAGCCCCCCGCATAGAACTGAAAATTACCATTTAGTCCTTATGTTCGGCAGTATTCTCCGGATTTGGAAAAAAAAAATGGTTTAATTTACCAAGAGGCCCTCATAGAACTGAAAAAATACATTAAATAACCTGAAAAACAATATCCGAACCTTCTCACCAGCATGACTACCATTGGCAACGACATATATGTGCATGTCCAACTTGGCATACAACCCCCCCCTGCTGCATTTAACTGTACATAAAATATCGAAGACTTTCAGTGAAACAAAACTATCAATCGAAACCGGAACCCTAATTTAATCTTATGTAATCGAAACCCTAATTTAATGTAAACCCTAATTTAATCGAAACCTTGATTTGATGGAAACCCTAATTTAATCGTACTGGCTTACTCGAAATCGAAGAAACAGAGGACTTCTCGGGGGTTTCGTCACCATTATCGAAGGTCATACACAGAGGGCTGGCGTGAAATCATCACTGATTTAGAAACACAAAGGCTTTTTCGAAAAAATACCTCGGAACCAAGAGCAGTGTAAACATCACTGATTTCGAGGCCGATATAACCACTTCCGATAATGGCTATCCAATCTGGGACCACTCCATTTTTAATGCATGGTCACTTGTAAATACCACTTTTCCTTCATTTCATAATCACAACATTAATTTAACAAAATATACATATGCAAAGAGAAATATTATGTATTCCGGCACAGATAACGATGCGGATCAAACAATAGGTCATGTATTGAATTAAAGTACCGTCAATTTCAATGATGTTAGGTACGAAAGGAATGGATCCAGCTGCGATAATTATATCTTTTGCCGTAATTACCGTTTCAGGAAATCCAATTTTTGCGGCCCCTAAATACAACAAAAAAATTAAATGATCAATTGAGTTCCCGATTCGAAGCTATAATCAACGAAGAAATTATTTTTCTGATATGTGAACCTATACCAGCAGTAATCAATGGGAAAACCATGAACAAAGAAATTATGACTCGCAAAATACCCAAAATCGTCAACAAATAACACAAAACCAGCGAAAAAACCGAGAAATTCGGAAAAAAAATCGTACCTGTAGGGTTTGACGATTGGTAAGTTGCTTAGGGTTTGAAAAAATCACTCGCCGCATCCCCCCCCCCCTCTCTCTCTCTCTCTCTCTCTCTCTCTCTCTCTCTCTCTCTCTCTCTCTCTCTCTCTCTCTCGCAATTTCTGGTTAGGGTTTCACGATTGGAGAGAGAAGAGAACTTCTGACAGTCGCGGTAGTCGGAGGGAAGCGTGTCGTCTTCGTTCCGCCCGCGGTCCATCCTGAAATTAGCATGGTGAAACATTATTATTTATGAATTACATCGAAAAGAAATTACATAAAAAACTTAAAAATAAGAAATTGGCCTAAATAATATAATATTTTACCTCGAATACCAAAAATGTCCCTGAATATGAAAGACAATATCGCATACATCCTTAAAACATTATTATTTATGAATTATATCGAAAAGAAATTACATAAAAAACTGAAAAATAAGAAATTGGCCTAAATAATATAATGTATTACCTCGAATACCAAAAATGCCCCTGAATATGAATGGCAATATCGCATACATCCTGAAATTAGCATGGCAAAACATTATTATTTATGAATTACATCGAAAAGAAATTACATACAAAACTGAAAAATAAGAAATTGGCCTAAATAATATAATATTTTACCTCGAATACCAAAAATGTCCCTGAACATGAAAGATAATATCGCATACATCCCGAAATTAGCATGGTAAAACATTATTATTTATGAATTACATCGAAAAGAAATTACATAAATTACTGAAAAATAAGAAATTCGTCCAAAATAATATAATCTTTTTTTTACCTCAAATACCAGAAAAACCCCTGGACATGACGGAAAAAATCACATTCAGAAAAAAAAAAGCATAGCACGGGCAGCGAATCTTCCAACCGCAGATACCACCACTTTCCTCCACCCAGTAATTTGTAGCAAATCCTCCGCCTCGGTCCGATCCTCACTGCTAGAATCATCGTCCTCTCGATTCCATAATATTACGATTTGGCGATGCGGCAATTGCTTCAACTCACTTGTCGATATCTTAATCAACTTTGGTCCAGCTGCAATTTGAAAAAAGAGTTATTTATGAGACCAAATTTAGAAAGTGAAATAATAACAAAAATTCTTCTGTCCAGTAAATACAATTCTGTCCGGTGAATAATAACCAAAATTCAAATGCAAGACACACAACAATGCTGTCACCCACACACTCAATCTGATTTCCTTTCAGACCAAAAGCCAAAATTAGTATGAAAAATAAAAATTTCAGTTCGAAACCCTAAACGAAACCTAACATGTACATGTTATCAATTACCTCGCAATACTAAAAAATTGAGAAAAACGAAACCCTAAATGAGAACTCAGCGACAAAAAACACCAAAAAAAATGAAATGTTGAATACAACTGAGAAGAAATCAGAGGGAAAATCGAAAAATTTGATAAAAAAATCATCGTACCTGTCGCAGCTTCGAGCACACACCAAAGAAATCGACGTTCGAAGGGTCGCTCTGATGCAATGAAGAACCCCCGTCAGAAAGAGACGAACATGGCGACGTCGCCAGCGCCTCGCGTCTGATGCAGTGAAGAACCTCCATCGCCAGCACCTGGCGACATCGCCAGAGCCTCGCGTCTCCGTGGCGGCGAGCGTTCCGCTAGGGTTTCTTCTGGGGTCGGTTTTTTTTTTCTTTGCTTGGTCTTGAAACTAATGTGAGAAAGAGACAACACGAAGTTATTAAGCGAACAAACAGGAAAAGGAGACGTGGCCGAATGTGGGTGAAGGAAATTGTTCAAAATTAGTATCTACTAGCGTTGGACCCGCGCGATTGCGCGGGGCATCTAGTGTGTTTGTTTTATGCTTGGGGCTGTGTTGTTTGTCATTGTCATGGATACGTTTAAAATGGATTGAGCAGATTAGTAAGCTGCTACAAATAAATAAAGCAGGTGGATTTCGCAACTTCGTTGTTCTAACTTACATATTCATAAATACAAACATGGAGAAAAAGTTGTTGTTAGTAACACAGTTGGCATGTATATTTATTTGTATATATTAGAAATACCCTTACAAATGGGAAAATATCAAATATGTTTCCAAAATAAACAAAGTCCCTCGAATTGAAATTAGATATTGAACCGAAAAGTAACTTTTTGTTGTATTAACAGGTGGGTGGCAGCTCGAAGATAAACATCACCCCAAAAAGTAAAAACCAAAAATGTGGCGCTTTCTACCTAAAAAAAACATGATGTCAAATTCACTCTTGAAGAATTATACCAAAATTATAAACAAACTCGAGCATAAATTCACTCTCTAGTAACTCCAAAATTCGTTGTACGCCCTTCCCAAGAATCATAAATATCAGATTTACCCTCTCAAAATTTGAAAGAAATATGAAAAATACCGTAGGAACTCTCGTTTTCTTTATCTGAGAATACCAAAATTTTCACAAAATTTGGCCTCGCTTACCATTGGATAGTCCGTCGTGTATGGATAGTCCGTCGTGTATTGATACGGGGTCACTGTACAAACACTGAAACCATTGGATAGTCCGTCGTGTATTCTCATTTTGATGATGATGATGTGTATCTTGTATTTATATCACGTATTTGTATTTTCTATTCATATTTGTATTTCAATTTAGTTGTTGTATTTGTATTCGCATTTTCATTAAAAAAAAATTGTTTCGTATTTCATGGTTTCGGTGTTATTTCGTATTTCATGGTTTCGATGAGTATTGGTAATGGTATTGATATTTGTTTTGTTATATTTGTATTTGTATTTATTATCATGTATTTATGTATAATTCGTATTCGCATTCATATTCCAATTCATGTGTATTCGTTTTTTCATTTTTATTCGTAAATTGCTTGTATTTGCGCATTGAAATCATTTTCAAAAAAAAAGTAAAAATGAAGACATTGGTAATGAGGGAATCATTTCTGAAAAAAGTGTGTACCCAAAAGTAAATTCGTACTTGACATTTTTAGAAGCGTACAAAAGTAAATTCGTAATTGTGTTTGATATTCTACAAATTTTAATTTGTAAATTTCAATGCGTCTAAGGAATCATTTTCCTCTGATATTCTATTTATCGAATACAATAAATTACAATGCACAAATTAAATTCATAATTTCGGGGAGCCATGTAATTACCCTTCGTTGGCGTTTTTAACATGTTAAAATAGCTTAAAATCCAAAACCTGAATTTGCTCCATTTCTTTAAGAATTTTTTTCGCAGAGAACAAATGCTGCTGCGACTTCTTCTTTTGTTTCCACTCCTACCCAAAAATAATTAAAATTAAGTAATTAATTCCTTTTCGAAGGTGAAGGGGAATATCCCCGGCCCCGGGCCCGCGCAGCGGATATGTAGGCCCGGTCCGGTTCCCCGATTCCCGAGATCACGCCACGACTTCGAGGGTACGATGCAAATAGAAAGTTAGATCTTTACCGGTGCAAAATTGATTGCACACGAAGGGTTGATCGCTGCCTTCTTTCTCCTGTCACGTTGGTGACAATACGCGCGTCCCACACCACGCGTCTTTCACCGCTCGTTGACTTCGCCGATTCGCTTGATTTCGTCTCCGACTCAATCTACTCGTCCGAATCGATCACAATCGTGAGAGCCTCAGTTGTTGCTCCTCTACGTGTATCCACCTTGAATCGCAAGACGTCGGTCACGGATGCACCTGCCTAGACGATGCACCGGTGAACTTGCTTAATCGAATTGATTCTCTAAACCGTAAAACACCTTTTCACGGTTTCTCTCTTTTACACCTTTTCACTCTCTAGAAATTTGTCTCACAATTTTCTGGATAATTCTGAATGAATTGCTTGGTTAAGATGAGAGAGAAAATCCTATTTATATACAATAGGATCAGGATTAGCCAAAAGGCATGTATATCCAATATACACCCTCTCACACAGAAAACTGCATGAACCTGGTCAGTATTCTGTCCAGACGAAATTGATAAATTTCTCTGACAGAACATCAACCAACACGAAAGTTGTAGATAATCTCATTATCTACTCGACCCAATTTGGCCCAGCCCAATTGGAGTTCGTATGCAAACGTTATGACTGTTTTACTAACTGTATGTCATACTGTTGCACCCTTTCGGTATTTCACAGAAACGACACTTATACTTCGTTCATATGAAATATATTTCTACATGAAGGTTATAGATAATCTAATTATCTATCTTACCCAATTTGAACCATTCAAATCGGATTTTCCTACTGAAAGATATGGCTACGAATGTACGACTACATTCGTTTATCCTTGTGTACACTTTTACGGTTGATCCTGAAACTGTATTTCCTTCAGTCTCCCACTCAATTTCAGATCTACCTAAAAGGTACTCATGCATATCCAATACGCACGATTTTAGAGAATATAGCTCGCGTATCAAATACCAAGCTATGCACATCCTATGTGCCAATTTTATGATCAAGCCCGACTTAGTACGACTCGTTGTGTGACCATGTAGGTTCGACTTAACGATGGCAGTAGGTTGTTTCCAATACCTACAAGCTCATGAGCGGGATCTAGTCACTCCATCATAGCTACCCATGTTAAACGAATAATGATTGTGATCATTGTGCCTATCTCGAATAGCGGTTACTAGTTCTCTTGTTTGCGATATCCGTTAATCAAAAGGCATGGTAATAGTCATCCTTATAATTTGATTAACTACACTTATTCCCCGATTCCGAGTTGAGTTAACAAATTTCAATCGATATTAACCATTAATATCATTGACTGCGGCCGCAGCTTTCGTTAATCGACTCATCCAGCGGCGCCTAAGAGATATCTCTTCCTTTCGGAATAAACAATTCCTATCTTGGAGACTCACATTGAATTCCGTATTTCGGACAATACCCAATGATGACCCTTTTAACTCCCTGTTACGGTGAGCGTAAGATCATATCAAAGCATTGTGTTACGCACGAAACGCAATCAATGATCCCCTCAAGTTTGAAGAATCTAAAACCCCATCCGTCGCAAGTCCATCTATAATGACTAAACCATGTCATGGTCTCGCGGCTTCGGTCATATCCAATACATGTAACCTAACATATATCTACGTTCCCGATTCGACAAACTCCTTTGTCCCATGATTAGCAAAACATAATCATCTCCTCGGCAAACGTACTAGTGTACGCGTTCAGTCTATTCCCTTGTAATAGTAATGCTTCTCTCTTAAGCAAACTAACCCGCGACTAGGGATGTTTAGAAATGACACTTTAAGTGTGACGGTTTCGCTGCACATGGTCCTCAACCATGTCGACGTCCACACAAGTTCAAATCAAGGTTCATGTAACAATCATATTACACAACCCAGCACACAGTTTTCATATAAGGTGAATGCATATTAATTTAAGTAAACAAAATTTTAAAAGGGATGCATTCATATGGACTAAGTATTTGGGTGATACAACGTTTACCTATGGGTATCTCCATACCCTTAACCTGCGAGGACTATCGTATTAGATAACTACACTCTACTCTCTTCTTCCTCCTCTAGGTATCTCCATACCCATAGTCATCGCATGACAGTCACGCGCGACTAGAGAGAGCGGTTTTGTAAACGGGTCCGCACGTTCCCGCTAGTGTTAATCATCATCAGGATTGGAACATTTCCAATACCTACGATCACATCTTTTCACAAAATTTCATGGATCAAATGAAATTTTCTGAGTATTGGCTAGAAGTGGTTGTGACCTCAGCATTTTTGGCTTGTACTATTGCGTCTCACGCAATAAACAACCATAAATCCGATAACTCGTGACTACTAGAGTTTGGTCATGTATCCTTGATCCATACCACTTCCTTTTGCGATTAATAACCGCAATATACTCGCCACCGTAAATAGAATCATAAACTATTGGTCTTGTGGAACCTTTCCACATAACCGTGTTTTCATTTAAGCAAAACATGTACACACTTTGTGATCGAAAGTCGTGCTACATATTTGGACGTGCTTCATCTTTGGAAACTGTTGTTTGTTATAACTCTTTATAACCAACACGTCCTCCACACCATTATAGATAATAAATCCTGAATTCTTTCGCAAAGTATTCAAGGATAAACTTCACCTCTATCAATACAAATCCCGATGGGTTTTAAATATACATAACCATTATGTATATATTTGTATAACCATTATACAATCACAAGAGTTAGTCTCATGTAATCGAATTACATTCAAACTCATGTGATTCCCATGAATTTTATTGACGGTGAACTAGACGCTTTATTTGTATGACAGATAGCCACATACATATCATGACAGATATAATAGATCCTAACATCAAATGTAAGGCATCATATTATTACTTTTCGCGATGTTTGATGTCTCACATCGAGCCGTGGAAAATTTCTGCCATTCGACATTTCGATTTATCTCCTCCAAGGAGTTTACATGTTGAAAACCATTTTCAACAATATGTCGATATATGTGCTATAACATAGAACGAGGAACTTTTTAGATCTATCCTATAGATCTTCACGCTTAATTCATAAGCGGTCTCGTCTAAATCCTTTGTCGTTACAAGAAATATAACGCAGCTCCCACTAACCTTCATGTGTACACAAAGTTTCCATTCGTTTCGACAATTTTATAACAGTTTATAATTTTGTCAAAACGAATATTCCAATTCCGAGAAGCTTTCTCTAATCCATCATATGGATCGTTAAAGCGTGCATATCTTATCCCCGATTCTTATGAATCGACAAAACCGTAAGGTTGTGTCAAGTACACATCCTTTCATAAAATTTCTGTCAAGAAATTCGGTTTTGACATCCATTTGGCCACATCACATAGTCATAATACGCGACCATGGCAAGCAGAATTTCGAGAATGGGAAAGCATGGCAACAAGCGAAAACGTTTCTTCATAGTCCGACTATGAATTGCATGAAACTTTTCGCAAAAAGCCTCGCTTTACATATATGCGTATTCCTATCCATGTCGGTTCTTCATCTTGAAAAACCCACTCACATTTCACGGGTCTAACCCAGAAAGTAATGAAATCAAGTTCTGAACTTGATAATTTACATGGATCGAATGTCAGATTTCATGACATCATGTCATGTGGAATCAACTTTTCATAGCATCCTTGTAGGATATCGAATCATCATATGATTTCGATCTATCATCATTAGCCTCGATAAATCCGTATTTACCGGCTTATGATATAGCCTACTTGATCTACGAAAAATTCCTTTGTGTGTTCGACTTGCGTTCATCAACTCTTGATGAAGCCATGTCAACTTTCATCGGTACAATGTTCATTTTCAAATCACGAACTCTTTCGAGATTTATTCTACTCCCACTAGCCCGCATAGAGAGAAATGGCACCAAGTTCCAAACTTGTGCGCATCTAGTCCTCCTCCAAGAAGGCATCTCTTCGAGCCACGAAAATCTCATTTTCGTCGGGACGTTTTAACTAATACCCTTTAGTTTCCTTAAGGATAAACGAACAATTTCCAGATTTGGGATTGAGTTTAACCGAAACAAATTTCGAAATACACTCACATCCTCAAATCTGTACAAGTGACAAATTCGGAACCATTCCGATCCATATCTCATATGGCGTCTTTTGTACCGATTAGAAGGTTTATGGTTCATATCTTATATGCAACCATTCATTAGTGCCGCTGTCTCAAGGGCGTATCCCCAAAACATTTTTGGGAGATCTTATTGACTCATCATTTATCGAACCATGTCCAACATGCGTTCATTTCCTCTTTTCGGACACATCTCAATGTTCCGAATAAAGGCAATCGTGAAACGATTCCACAATCATAAATGATCATTAATATTCATAACTCAAATATCGCCTCTTCGATCCTATCGAAAGGTTTAGCTCAAATACTCGCCTTCTCGATCCTATCGAAAAGCTTTGATTTTCTTGCTTAGTTGATTTCGTATTTCGTTTTTGAAACTCTTTGAATCTTTCAAAAGTCTCTGTTTCGGCACGCATTAAATAGATATTTTCATATCTACTTTAACCGTCCATAAACTTAACAAAATACCGATAGCCTCCTCTTGCCTCGGAACTTATCGGAACATCATATGTAAATATAATTTCCAATAATTCGCTGGATCTTTCTCCAATACTTTGGAGAATGATGCCATTTGTCGTTTTGCCTAATAAATAAGTATTGCATTAATCAATCAAATCTAATTCGAATGATTCTAGCATTCCATCACATGGAATCTAGATACGCGTATCTCGTTTATATGGCCAAGACGGCAATGCCAAAAGAAGCAATCAACTTCTAGGTTTAATCCTCCTCGGATTTCACCATTCTTTGAGTCACTAGTTTGGACAACTCCTTGTCCGAACTTTCCATTTTGGAAAACATTTTCCCAAAATACCCTTAGACATAAATTTCTTTCGATCCCGCTTTTGAATTACAAGGACATCCACGTATCTATATGCATTGGATTCCTCGGAAACTCTGAGCATCTCCAATTCAAATTTAAATCGCATCATATGCAATTTCGGGATCGACTTATCTATCGAATGCATATGATATTCGGTCACGAACATCAAATCTCGTACCATCAACACACGAGTGTTAATCAAAGACCCATAAGGCGTCTCAAAATTAACCTACTCTTTGAGCCGCATTGAGTCATTCAACGCGCTCTAGCTCTTGAAACTATTTCATGAGCGTTGTGTTTTACTTTCATATACACCCGAATTCTCAAAACAATTTTGAGAAATTTGCGTCTATACATGCCACCACAAGGCACGTAATATTGTTCGATTCCTTCTTAAGTTTATCGAACCCGGCTTTCTCTAAAGCCAAAGCCTCGAGCCCCGAATCTACCATTTCCGTGTCCAACACGTTCCTTTAAGTCTAAGAACTATTCTTTGACTATCAAGGTTAATAACGGTAATTCCGACCCAAAAGCCATCTATCATATCGATCGAATCGATATATTTGGTGTTGCTTGAAAACATAATTCTAAACGGATGATGAAGATTAATTCCTAACCGTGCGTACTTAATCTATATGCTTATATGATAATAATATGATAGTGTTATTTTATCGAATCGATAACCCTCATACCGATACGGGACTCCAAGTCCATAACACTCAAGATCCATATATCACGATCCTCCCATAAGTTGCTTTGGCAGACGAATGGGATCTCGCTATTTAGGTAGGATTATATCCAATCGCATCCAATGCGACTCTTGAACCTTTATAGGATTTCGGTGATGAATCGTATCCAATACAATCCCAGTTCCGTGTGTGCATCCTATCTATGCCCCGAACTTCCAATCAAGTCGGCTTTGGCCTCAACCCTTACTGGCTAGAACGGTTAAGTCACAATCATACTCATCGTATCGTTCAAATAAACTACTAATAAGTCGGCTTTGGCCTTAACCCTTATCAGTCCCTATTTAACGCTTGCCACCCCATCGATGACTACAATAACCCATGTCGGCTTTGGCCTTAACCCATGTGAGACGTAGTACCGATCATAGTGGTTGTGAATATGGAAGGCATTTCCATGACTTAAATATTATGAGGGATCATGCCATTGCACGTTTCTAAATCCGTGACATAATCCAATTATATCACTATCACAAGATTTTCATAAATGCATATGTATTTATTTGGGAGTTTAATTATTCTAAATAATTATCTAATTATATGCTAGTATGATTGATGCCGATCAAATCGATATAAAGAACTCAATATTCCAAGTTGTGTAGCCAAAGTTATCACGAAAACAAAATCAGCAACCAGAAACCAGTCCGTTGTAACGCAACATAGTCCGTTACAACGGACCTCCAGTATACTTGGCACTCCGTTACAACGTAAGTCCAGTCCGTTACAACGCTATTTATTTCGGAGTTTGGCCAAATTTTGCCAGAAACATGTCCGTTACAACGCAACCTAGGTCCGTTACAACGCTATTTTCTGTAAACTTTCGTCCAAATTTCCAGAGACCAGTCCGTTACAACGCAACATACAGTCCGTTACAACGGACAAACTGTGTAGAGCTCCGTTACAACGGACCCAGTCCGTTACAACGGACTCCAATAGACACCCTAGGCATCCCCGCAACCTCGTATCAGATACAAGGTCCGTTACAACGGACTCCAAGTCCGTTACAACGGAATATGCAGTTTTCACGGTCCTCCTCACACCCCCGCATCCTATACAGGGTCCGTTACAACGGACACCAAGTCCGTTATAACGGAATATGTGTTTTTTCGAAAAATTCTCAATTTCCTGTATCTGCTACAGTGTCCGTTGCGATTTTTGAACTGCTGTTTTCGCTCGTTTCCAAAACGATCAATCATGAAACCTTTTCACGATTATTCCTAGATACTCTCAATCAACTATTGATCGATCTCTAGCGAATTTCACTTGTGATTTTAATGGAATTTGACATTCTAAATATGTAACATCATGCAAACGGGTACGAACTTTGATAACCCGTGCGTATATCTAATATACGACTATGATTCGACCCTCGAATCGATGGCGATCGCTCTGATACCACTGAAGGGGAATATCCCCGGCCCCGGGCCCGCGCAGCGGATATGTAGGCCCGGTCCGGTTCCCCGATTCCCGAGATCACGCCACGACTTCGAGGGTACGATGCAAATAGAAAGTTAGATCTTTACCGGTGCAAAATTGATTGCACACGAAGGGTTGATCGCTGCCTTCTTTCTCCTGTCACGTTGGTGACAATACGCGCGTCCCACACCACGCGTCTTTCACCGCTCGTTGACTTCGCCGATTCGCTTGATTTCGTCTCCGACTCAATCTACTCGTCCGAATCGATCACAATCGTGAGAGCCTCAGTTGTTGCTCCTCTACGTGTATCCACCTTGAATCGCAAGACGTCGGTCACGGATGCACCTGCCTAGACGATGCACCGGTGAACTTGCTTAATCGAATTGATTCTCTAAACCGTAAAACACCTTTTCACGGTTTCTCTCTTTTACACCTTTTCACTCTCTAGAAATTTGTCTCACAATTTTCTGGATAATTCTGAATGAATTGCTTGGTTAAGATGAGAGAGAAAATCCTATTTATATACAATAGGATCAGGATTAGCCAAAAGGCATGTATATCCAATATACACCCTCTCACACAGAAAACTGCATGAACCTGGTCAGTATTCTGTCCAGACGAAATTGATAAATTTCTCTGACAGAAAATCAACCAACACGAAAGTTGTAGATAATCTCATTATCTACTCGACCCAATTTGGTCCAGCCCAATTGGAGTTCGTATGCAAAAGTTATGACTGTTTTACTAACTGTATGTCATACTGTTGCACCCTTTCGGTATTTCACAGAAACGACACTTATACTTCGTTCATATGAAATATATTTCTACATGAAGGTTATAGATAATCTAATTATCTATCTTACCCAATTTGAACCATTCAAATCGGATTTTCCTACTGAAAGATATGGCTACGAATGTACGACTACATTCGTTTATCCTTGTGTACATTTTTACGGTTGATCCTGAAACTGTATTTCCTTCAGAAGGGTATCTATGAAATTTCACCAAAAAAAGCATACCAAAGCATAAGTCGTTTTTCTTTCTTGGCCTCGGAATTGGATCTCGAATTCAGCTGGAGAAGTCCTTTCGGCGGAGCGATTTTCATCTCGCGCAATACCGTGTCGACATCTGGCACAATCTCAGGCACGAATGATATCATTATAATTCGAGCATTCTCCGATGCATCAGGTTTTACTTGCAATATATCAATTCCCTCAAAATGTAATATGTTCCATGGTGTTCCTACAAACTCCCCCTTTTCCTAAAAATAAAAAATAAAAAAAGATTATTGAACTTTATTTTTTGGTTGAAAAAGGGAGAGGAAGAAAGGACCTTTAAAAAAAAATTGACGCCAAGAAGGTCTGGAGTATAAAATTCTTCTACCAATTCAGGTCTGTCTTCGGTTCGTACCAGTACCGTTGAGCCGATAATTAGATCAGCCTAAAAAAGAGCAAAAAGAAATTAAAAAACAATTGTGTAGAAGAAGGCCAAAATAAATTAATATTTTCTTTCAGAAGATCACTAAACCTCTTCGATTGAGTTAATTCCTTCGAAGATGAGAATCCAATTATTTTGGCGCGGTTTTCAAAGCAGGAAAGAGATTTAAATCTGCGTTCCGATTCGTTTATTAGTTTCTCTCTCGTCATCGTCGCTCGTTATATTAACCTCCACGTCAGCATCGTCGTTATTTGAGGTATTCTCGCTATCGTTCTGACTGCTACTCCCTAAACGAAAAAATTATAATTATTAAAGGGTATTTCTGCAAATACAACAAAATAAAGAGGGGTATTTTTTAAAATATTTACCTGCACTGCTCTCGCTATTATTGATGTTGTCACTATTGCTATCACTATTACTCAAATCTTTATTGCTATAACTGGAGAGCTCCCTATGATATCGATCTCCAGTTTATGGAGAACTGGAGACGTCCCTTCGATATCGATTTCTTTGTTTTTGTTTTTGTCAATTATTTTATTGGGAGATACTCCTTTTATGTCGATATCCATGTGGTCTGAATCTAACGGGTCTGAATCTAGGTTTAGGTTCAGATCCATGTGTTGGGTATTGTTGTAAATTGTTTCGATTTCGGGAGTATTTTCGTCATTATCCATTTTGTTCAATGCTTGCAGTATCGGGTCGTGTTCTTCTTCGCCCTCTCGTGAACTGCGTAATAAATGGATTGTTTTTTTAGTATGATTTTTTTTTTTTTAAATATATTTACATTATACATGGAATTTAAAATACCTTTTAGTATCGAATGGATCTAATCTTGAACTGTTGGGATCAAAATTAGGTTTAAAAAAAAATAATCGACCTCTGTTTCGAGGTTAAATTACTATTGCAGCAATGGATCTATATGAAAAAATTAAATATAAGTTCAAATTATATGATTATGATTACTAAATATAACTAACCCTCGACTCCCGCTGCGGCCATTGATTTAACTTGTTTTTTAACCGATGGATTTGCGGGATCCGAAATTATCGACCTAAATTTCAGGAGTTTTATTATTACAAATTAAACCCTCATTTTTTTTAAAAAAAATCATGTTTAAAGTTAGTTTAGGAAGTGTACTTTCAAGATTTGGAGTGGAGTTCGGCTTGCACAGAATCCATCGTAACTTGCTTTTGTGCCGATTCGTCCAAAATCCTTCGCATGTTCATTTTTCTTAATGACCCGCCGCATTCGTGGAAGAGTCTGTTGTTACTTTCCCTGTTTCGGACCATTTCATAAATGTCGCATACTCCCAATTCTGGATAACAATCGAACTTGTATTCTTTCACCCCTATTTCAATCATCTGAATTATACAACATTTTATCATCTTAATACTATAATTCGAAACAATTAAATTTGATTTGAAGTTAGTTTTGTTCGTACTCTCAAGATTTCATGAAGAAAAAACAAATTAGGTATGTGAATAAATAGAAATAGTATTAAGAATCAATGGAAATAATAAATCAAACTCGAACTAAACTGACTTTTTCTGTAGGATTCAAAGGATTCGATCCGAACCTAATCCCAGCAGTACAACCTTGGGACTCGTCTATCTATGTCTGATCTCGTCGACCAAACCAGTAACCAGGAGAATAATCGACGCGCAGGCCCGCATCAGGGGGACCTGTCTGCAGCCCATCCCAGATTTAATTTCTTTTTTTTTATTGTTTTGAATTAGACTTTGAATGGATTCGATTACTTTAATTGGCGGCGATTACTGGTACCAGATTTAATTTAGTTAGTTTTTGTTATTGCAGGGGATAAATTGGAATATCGGTACTGGTACGCTTCGATTACTGGTACCAGACGATGCTTTGATTACTTTGATCGGCTTCGATTGGCTTCGATTGAGGATTGGCTTCAATTGAGGATTGGTGGATGCGGTAGTGCAGGATGGAATTGGCAGCGAGTTCGCGAGTTAGGTTAGCTTCGAATTGGCGGCGAATTGGCGGTGGTGCAGGATGGATGCGGTGGTGCAGGACGGATCGACAATGGATGCGGTGCAGGATCGAATTGGTAGATGATGCTGGATTGACAATGGATGCGGATTGATGCTGGATCGAATTGTTATTTGTTTGAATTGAATTGTATGTGTTTGTATTTGAATTCGAAGCTATATTGTGTTTGTTATGTGTGTATTGTGCGTGATGTTTGAATTGTATGTGTGTATTTGTGAGATTATGTGTGTATGTTTATGTGTTTATGTTTATTTGTTTGATTATGTGTGTGTTTATGTATATTTGTAAATTAATTCATTTTGATATATTAATTATTAATTGATTTGTTAATTTTTAATAATAATTAATGTGTTACTGATTAATGTACCTTGTTAATTAATAATTACATAATAACTGAATTTATTTAGAAATATATTATTTAAATAATATACTTATTACTGACCGGCCGTCGGAAATAACTGTACCGTCGGTGAAACTGAAAGTGGCATCAGGGACGGGCCGTCGGTGATAGCTTCAGTGACGGGCCGTCGGAAATGTATTACCGTCGGTGAAAGTGGCATCAACGACGGGCCGTCGCTGAAAGTGGCATCTGCGACGTCACTTTCAGCGACGGTTTTTTAGCGACGGTTGGTCGTCGGTGATACATTTTAGCGACGGTTTTTGACACTTTTAGCGACGGTTTTTGCCGTCGCTGATACTCCAATCTGTTGTAGTGTACTGTCGCCGCTAGGTCGCCCTACTGTCGCTCTTTTTTTTTCTTTTTTCTTGTTGGGTCGTGGAAATGAAAAATAAAAGGCGGGAGGGAATTTATTTATGATGAACAGTAACGTGCGAACAGTGATGAACAGTAAAAAATTTAATACAATGTTAATAAAAGGTGGGTGACGAACAGTGATGAACAATAAAAGGTGGGTGACGAACAGTGATGAACAATAAAAGGTGGGTGACGAACAGTGATGAAGTTAATTATTAGTTTAATAATCAAATTTAATACACTGTTAATTTGAATTGATTGTTATTTCCAATTGACACAATTAATTACCATTCAAATTAATAATTAATTATCATAATACAATAAAAAATATATACTATAAGTTAGTTGAATGTAATAATGTGAATTGGTAGATAATATATTTTTGTTGGGTCAATCCAGAGGGAACAAAAATGGACATGCCTCGTCATGTGGATTGACAAGTGATGATGAGAATGAGGTAAAGCATGATCACATCTCGTATAAAACATAATCAATTACAAACTCTATCAAATATACAAACCTCCAGATCCCAATGGTGCCTTCAAAAAAAGGCATCTCCCTTTCGATTGCCTCACCATTACCATCCAATGAAAAGTTCACCTTTTCCAGCTTCTCTCTCTCTTCCAAACTCATCATCTCCTTTTTCCTTTTCTTCTCTCTTCAGTTTCTTATTATATACGTATACTCAAACTGCCACATACTCTTCTTAGCCAACGACTTCCCGTCTTGCAACACGAACATTGCGCCTTTTTACATATATGATCTTCCTCAACGTTTCAATGGCGAGATACTTAAAGATTGCCACAAGATGCATCCATGGACCGACATGTGTCCTTATGTCGCAAACTATGGTTTTGGTCAACCAACAAGCCGCTCAGGCTGGTATTCGACAAACCAGTTCACTCTGGAGCTGATCTTCCATGCACGTACATCGAATCACCCTTGCCGTACGTATGACCCAAAAGCAGCCCGTTTGTTCTATATTCCTTTTTACGTTGGATATTACACGACTTACATGTTCCACGCCAAGAACCACACAGTCCGCGATGCCATGGCGCTTGACTTGGCTAATTATATGTCCAATTTTTCATCCTTCTATCGCCTTGGTGGTCATGACCATTTTATAATTGGGGGTCGTGTTATGTCCGACTACTTGCGCTCCAATGACCCTAATTCTTTTTCATATAATACACGCCAGACTCGCCTACTCAAACTTCCAGAATTCTCCAATGTGTCAGTGTTGGCAATTGAGCGTGACACAAGGAACTTAAAAGTTGGCATCGGGATTCCTTATCCTACCTACTTCCATCCGAGCATTGGCTCTGAGATGACAGAATGGCAAGATGTGGTCCGCCGATCTGAAAGGAATCATTTGTGGACTTTTATCGGTGCTGGACGACGAGGGAATAGCACGGCTGCAATTATACGCTCCGAGCTGTTAAGACAATGTGGGTCTTCGGAACGTTGTCTCCTGCTCGACTGCAAAGTAAATCAAACACTGTGCCGCGACTCTGAATGGATTATGACTTTGATGAAACGGGCGCATTTCTGCATACAACCACCAGGAGATACTTGGACACGGCGATCAGTGTTCGACTCTCTGCTAGCCGGGTGCATACCAGTATTTTTCTCCGTACACACAGCATATACTCAGTACCCTTGGTATATCCCGGAGAAAAAGGAGGATTGGTCGATTTTAATAACGCCAGACAAAGTAGGCCAGATAGAGCAGGTACTCTCGAAGGTACCGGCGAAGGAGCTGGAACAGATGAGGGAAGTCGTGATCGAGATGATACCTCATGTAATTTATGTCAACCCCAATGCTACCCAGATTGGCTTTCTTGATGCAGTTGATGTAGCGCTCATCGAGCTCACGAAACGTGTTAATCGCATATTCAATGTCTCCAAATGATCCGCTGCAGCAGATTATATTTGTGTTTTGAATTGATAAATTTGTAGCTTATTGTTATTCTTTCTCTCGGAGATAATAGTATTTCAGATAATTTGGAGTGTTATTCAATAGTGCAAATTAATTATTAAATACATAACTTAGAAATATTTCGGTTTCATGGCCTAATTAATAAATACATAACCCGTATTTTATGATTAATCCTTAAATAGATATAATGCAAAACAATGGGCCTTCTTTTTAGCCTTCCACGTTTTTTATCTTTTTACCGTTCGATCTTCTTTTTTACTGAGTAAACAGAGCCGTTCGATCATAGGTAAAAAAAATCCTTCCCAGCCCCTTCTCTCCTCATTTCAAACCTCAAACCCTAGACGGCTTCCTCTCTCTGGCGAGAAAAAAAGAAAAAACCCTAGATTGATTTCTGGACGCCGGAATCCGTCGTCGCCTGTGCCGCACCGCCCTTTTCTGCTCTTGGGATGCAGAGGAGATGATGCCATCATATCTCTCGCGACTGGATGTGGCGCCGTCGGCTCCTGCTCCTGTTGCTTTCTCTCGCTAATCTGTGCCGTTGGTTCATCTTTTGCATGCGTCATCTTGGTTGTGCTCTTATTTAAGGATTGGTGGTGGTGGTGTGTTAATTTCATCATCTCAATCCACATTCTTTCAGCGTCTTCTGTGCCTGATTCTTACAAAGTGAGTTCTTTTAAACGATTTTATTTTCTTGCAATTATGATTTCTTCCATGGCTCATCTATATACCTGTATTCATGTGGATACTATGCTCTATGTTGATTTCGTTGTTCTGGCTCAGCCTGATTATTACTTGCTGTTTTGTGCAAATTTGAGTTTTGTGCTTAATTTCGGTTGCCACTGCTCTTAATGGGGTTGTATATGTGATTATTACTTGCTCTTTTGTGCAAGTTTGGGTTTTGTGCCTAATTTTGGTTGCCACTGCTCTTAATGGGGTTGTAAGTGGGATTGTTACTTGCTGTTTTGTGCAAGTTTGCATTTTGTTCCTAATTTCGGTTGCCACGGCTCTCAATGGGGTTATATTTAGTTTGTATTGTTCGAAAATCGGTTGTGCATCTTAATGGGGTTATATCATGTTTGGATTCTCAGAGCTCCATTATGCCTTTTCGACCTCCATTATACAAATGGTTGTTCGATTATTGCTTCAGAGTGCCTTTTACTGTTTGTATGTCTGTTTGTCGAACAAACTGACGATTTGCATTATATATGTCTGATGATTGAAGGATAAATCGGCTCATTGTTTTGTATTATATCTATTCAATTTAATGATTAAACTATGTTTGTCTCTATTTTCTTTCTGTTTTGCGTGATTTCATCTTTGTTTGCCTTTTTTTTTTATGATTTCAGTTCTTTTTACGATTTCGGTTTTTATGTTTACCATGTGTTATTTTTCACCTGCTTCTCACCTTTTTCTTCTCTATATTGTTTTCTCACTGTTATATATTGATGAAACCAGAAACCAATCTAATTTTTTTTCTTTTTTCTCACGAGAGAGATGAAGCCGTCTAGGGTTTGGGGTTTGAAATGAGGAGATAAGTGGCTGGGCGCTGGCTTGAAATATTTTTTTTACGTATGATCAAATGGCTCAGTTTACTCAGTGACAGAAAAAACCAAACGGTAAAAAAGTAAAAAAATGTTCAAGGATAAAAAGAAGGCCCATTGTTTTGCATTTTCAAATGTTTGCTTATTATCTGTTTTTTACTGTTTTCACACTGTTTTCTCTTCTTTACTGTTTTCCATAGCCCATGAAGAAGAAAAGTTTACATGCTTTTGGATTTCACTTCCATCGATTTATTTGAGGCTTCTTGGACATTGTTAATATGCACGCTCCTTGAAAAGTCATCGCAAGTTGAAAGCGGCATATTCGCACTGTACAATTAGTTAGTGAATATTTTCATATGGAACAATTTCATATGGAACAAAATTCGAACATATCAATTTCCGAGGCTATTACTTTTCTCTTCTTCTGCTGTTCTGTTTGTTCTCCGTTTGTCTCCTTCTATTTTCCATTTTCTTTTATTTCTTCTCATACAAATGTTTCATCAATATACTTGGAAGGATTCAAAGAATAATAATTGGCTGCTAAGTTGTATAGCTTCGAACACGAATTTGTAGTCCAAAGCAACACGGAGACGATGAAGAAAAATATTTCTGCCACAAAAATGACGGAGCTCCTCAAATGGACACAGATAGTAAGCTCTCTCATGTTTACATTAATATTCTCACTTTATTTGTTTTATCATCTATCATCGTGTTTTTAAATAATTATTTGATTTAGGTCAATACAAAGTGAATTGGATAGATTTGCTGGACGTTCCGCCTTAACTCTCTGACGAAAACAAACTGTCATTAGTAAAAATTTGAATCTGAATCAGGTATCGTAACTCGAGTTTTTGACTTACATTAGCTTTGAAAACTATTTGTTTTTTATTCAAAAAAAAATTTCGGTTTAAGTCATGGGTTTTATTGTTCGACTTACATTGGCTTTGAAAACTATTTGAATCATAGCAAAGAAGATGAAATCAAAACCCTGGGACGAACGATGCTGCTGGCGATTAAGAGAAAGAAGAGCAAAGAACCTTTGTGGACGTCACAGCAAAGCAAAGACTAGGCCAGAACAAGTAGTGATTGCAAAACCTAGACGGGAACAAGCGGCGCTTCTTTGTTGTCTTCTATAGGCTACGAAAACGATACTTCAGAAACGCAGTTGAGTCTTTTTCTGATATGTCTTTGTTTTTGGGATATTTTCTTTTTGTGAATCGTTCGTAGTGGCCAATTACAACATTTTTGAGTCATTTGCGTGCTAATTAGGGCTAATTTAAGATGAAGTGGGAATATTTTTCCGGTACGAGTACTTTCAATACTGATTATTTTATTATAATTGATATATGTGAGAAATTATGACATTTCGATCCTGATTTACAGTGCTGATTTTCTTTTATTTAACATAGATTAATTTCAGTATTGATTTTGATATGATATTTTAAAGTCCTCTCTTTTATTTAACATTGATGATTTCATTTTGCAATTTGTATTCTGACATTGATCAATTTACCAGAACTGCGTCGAGGACGGATTCTAATTTTGAGCAACATGATTGACAATGCCTGTAGAGGTTTAGAGAATGCAGATAGGTAATTCATAAAGGTAATTTTCGTATTTTAACATGTTCTCGAAATCTCAAACCCTAATTTGGTCTTTTTTCCATCGTCGTGCTATTTGCAGCACCACAATACAACTTAGTTTCTACATCAACTTCAAGTGTTAGTTTTCGAATTAGTCGAGGAAGATAAGAAATCCATAAATTGGTAACAAAAGGTATATAGGAATTCGAAATACAATTTCGGCAACTTATTTATGATTGTTTTAATTATTTATAAATAATTCTTTAATAATATTATATTGTATGTCAACTTAAACTAGGTGGGTTCAGATGAACGGAAAGGATGTGATATGCGCTGTCAAGAACAATGCACTTATGTCCGGCTCAACTTTTCACTGTGCACGTGTCCCAAGTTCAAATTGACTTGCTTATTTAGAGCGAATACGTTCAAGAGGTATTCAAATAATTCCTATATTGTTTTTTCCTTTTTAATACTTATTTTTAGGGTTTAAAAAATTTCTTCTTTTTAATTATAATGTTTAAATTGTGATAAATTAGGATTTTTGGGACTATATATGGAGTTAATTTGCGTGCTGATTGAGAGTTATTGGTCAACTAATTCAAAATTTATCAGATCTGACTAAGGAATTAACGGTACCGGCACCAATGAGGACCAGTTCAAGATTTCCGATATGGGGTTCGGTACCGTGACTTGCATGCTGACATGGTGTGCTTCGACTCGACTCGACTTTTTTCATGGTGATATCCGTCATCTGTAACAAATTCAGGGTTCGATTTGTAAATATTGTATTTTTTGTGCGTTTTTTATTTTTATTTATTCTGTTTTAATTTTTTTTTTGCAGGTCAACTATGAGGTGTGGCCGCGATGGGAGAGTGAAGATGGTATTGGTGACCGTGAAGAGCAGCTCAAGATGACCGATATAGAATTTGGTATGATGTCTCCCAGGCCGAAATGGTCTGATCAAATTCATGTCTACTATTTTCGAGGTGATGTGTGTAATTTGTACGAAATTTAGGGTTTTTTTTTGTAAATATTACAATTTTTCCGATGAGGAATACGTACGATGTCTCCCAGATCGAAATGGCGTGACAGAATACATGTCGACTCTTTCGGAAGTGATGTGTGTAATTTGGGAGAAATTCAGGGTTTTTTTTGGTAAATATTAGAATTTTTCCGATTAGGGTTTCGTTCGCACTCCTTCTCTCTTGCCAACGATTGAATTCAGCGGGAAACACCATGGGGCGCAGGCTTGAGGCATGGCTGTTTCGAGGTACGTTGCGAATTTGCAACTTGATTTCTATAGTTCTACATGGTATTCTTCTAATTCAACCCTTTCATTTTATTTTGCTTACCTTTGTTTCGAGCAAGAATTTATTTGTAATTTCTGTGAAATTTTAGGATTAGTGTTGGTGGATTCATGCCACTGATGCAATTCGGCGGAAGTAACATGGCGCACTGGCTCAAGGCATGGCCGTACCGGGCTACGTGCCAAATTTGCAATTCGATTCAGAGAGTTCGGCATGGTATTTTCGTAATTCGGCCCTTTTATTAGCTTTATGTTAAATTCTGTTAGCGCATATATGCAATATTTGTGGAAATTTAAGGTCATTGATGGTGGACTGTTGCAATGCAAAAAATTGCAAAAAATAAATACATACATACAAACAAAATACAAATACGAGGGAGCATACAAAAAGAAATTCAAATACAAATATAACAAAAAAAAACATAATTGGAAAAATGAGTACGGAATACGCAATACGAATAACGAAAACGTTTGTAAACTGAAGTGGCCAAGTTGAAGCATACATAATTATGTGCAATTCTAATTTCTAAATTCTTTTAGAGGTATATATGATATTTTAGAATTGTATAAGGGTAATTGCGAGAAATGCTCAAGAGCATTCAGAAGCAAGTGATGAATGAATTAATGAGCAAATACCAATACCATAATGAAATACGAAATGCAAATCCAAATGAAATGCAAATACAAACACATAAATGAAATTGAAATACAAATATGAATAGAAAATACAAATACGGGATATAAATACGAAATGCACATCATTATCATCATCGTACCATCATTACCATATTGTCATTTTAATCATATCATCATCAATCACATCATTATCATATTTTCATTTTGACCATATCATCATCATCGCATCATCGTAGTCATATCATCGTTTCGTAAGTCGTCATCATTATCATCATCAAAATGCGGACCCAAAATACAAAACACGAACAACGAAAAAAAAATACAAATACAAATACGCATTGAAAAATATTTTTTACGTACAATGTAATTGTATTTGTACGTGTATGAATATCTAATACATTTACGGAATACGAATGCGAAATATATATACAAATATGAAATACCAACACGAGTATGAATTACGAAAATGAAATATGAGTATGTACACGAATACGAACACGAACATATAAGCACGAACACACGTACAAATACGATTACGATTTAAGAATTTCGAATTGCGAATAACGAATAACAAATTACGAATAACGGACAAGGAATTATGAAGTACAAAATCAGACAAATACAAATTTGAAATATAGATACTTATACAAATACACAAATATAGATACATGAATAAGAATATACATACACGAACACGAATATGAATACAAAATACAAGAACGAGATAAAAAATACAAATAAAAATACAAACAATTCGATATATTTGAGAGACGAGAACATGTTAATCATCATCATCATCATCAAAATGCGGATAGAAAATGCAAACCATGAACAATGAAAAAAAAATTACAATTGCATATAAAAAATACAAATAAATGTACGAATATCAAATACAATTACGGAATACAAATATGAAATATATATATGCAAATAGGAAATACCAACACGTATACGAAATACAAAAATGAAATACTAATATGTATACGAATATGAACACGAAAATTATCACGAACACGAATACCAATACAATTACAAATTAAGAATTACGAATAACGAATAACGAATTATGAAATACGAAATCACACAAATACAAATACGAAATACAAATCTGAATTCGAATACACGAATACCAAATACAATAAACAAATACAAATACATGAATGTGAATGCGAATATGAATAGGAAATACGAATACAAAACACAAATACAAATACAAATACAAACAATTTGATATATTTAACAAAATGAGGACATGTTAATCATCGTCATCATCATCCCGAGTACAAAATACAAAATACAAATACAAAATAAATGTACAAATACGAAATACCGTGCCGAGTACGACATACAATAATGAAATACGATACAAACACGAATACTAATATAGGAATTCAGCATTACGAATAACGAATACCAAATTAAGAAATACGAAATCATATGAATATTAATTCGATTATGTGAATAAGAATAATACATGAATACAAATTCACGAATACTAATATACGAACACGAATGCAAATATGAATACGAAATAAGATTACTAAATACAAATACAAATACAAATACGAACAATTCGATATATTTTCGAAATGAGGACATGTTAATTACAACAAAAAATTTGATTGCACCGCTTAAAATAATTGCAAGCCGTATTAAACAACGAGACCCATTCCCAAACACAACACTTGCAGAGAAACACAAAAAAGTGCCACGAATATGAAGTACAAATAAAAATAAAAATACGAATACACATAAATTGAAATACGGATGCAAATACACAAATACGACTAATACACAAGTACAAGAATATGAATCCACTGACATGAATATGAAGAAAATAGGGAAAAAAAAATCAGAACAAAATACGAAAAAAAAAATCTATAACGAACCCGCGCAATAGCGCGGGGTACCACGCTAGTTTAATATAATGTATGTGAGGCCTACAATTAAATCATGATTTGATATTGTGTGATCAAACTTAAACGCCTCCGTTAACCTTTTTTTTTGAGTGGTGATAGACATCCCCTTAGAATCTCCTAGCACAATTAATGGGTTGGCAAGAACATCAAATTTAACCCAATGGATCGATTGCACCATTTACCACATGTTAAACGTGTGAAATTTAATTAAAATATTATAAAATAAATAAGTTAGGTTTACCACCTGGTAAACCTAAGATGTAAAATTTGTTATTATTAAACGTATTAAATGTATCTTTGCCAACACATCAAGTTTTTTGATGGATTTTAGAGGGGACAAGTATAATTTTTTTTTTTTTTTTTTTTTATGTCAATGAGAATTAATTTAATGATTTGAACTCAAATATTTGAGATATAGACTCATTGACCATGCCTCAGCTGAAGTCGTGGGAGCACCTCATCTTAAAATAGATATAATGCAAAACATTGGGCCATCATTTCCCTCTTCCACGTTCTTTCTTTTTTTACCGTTCGATTCTTTCTTTTACTGCCGTAGGATTGAGCGTGAGGTAAAAAAAGATAAAAGCCTCTTTCTTCCTCATTCCCGCGAGTGAAGCTCCAAAAGAGATGAACGCGGCGAAACCTTGGACGCTATTGGCGATTAACTTACTCGACTTCATGTTTGCGCGGCCGAAGAGCATGGCGATTCCCGGTGTTTGCGTAGCTGGCGACCACCGACTCTTCTCGTGTTCCCGCAGATTCCGGCTCGGATGAAGGTAATTCTTTGTTTCTTCCATTTTTCGCTTTGGTTTGTTGTGCCGTTGGTTTTCCTTTGATTCATCTTCGATTTCTCCATGATTTGATGCATTTCAAAGCTTACTTTTGGTTCCTATACGAATTTCGTTTCTAGGGTTTTGTGAGTACTGGTTTTTCTGATGTTTCACGAAAGGGGAATCATTTGTTTGGCGATTGGATCTTCACCATAGCAGGGATCATTTCATAGGGCAGAAAGAGAGAAGGGTGATTTTGTGCGAGATAACGAGAAGAGAGACATATCTTATGGCGGTGGCGATGGCCAAAGAAAAATCAATTTGACAAGTGAATGCCCAATTTGAAAATTGAGGTATGTTCATTCTATAATAATTTGTTTCTTTATGTGATTCGTGGTTGGCTATGCATAATTGTGCTCAATTGACATTAATTGTGTTGAATTATGGTTGATTGGGCCTAAATAATGATCTTTTGGATCTCGATCGTGGCTAATACGATACTTAGTCTTAATTAGAGGTGTGATGAATCTGTTTGCAATAAATTGGGCAAAAATGTGATCAGTTCTGTGTATTTGCGGTTCAATCAGAATTTATATGCACAATTATGTTGGTATTTGGTAACGAGAAGTGGAGGAGAGGAGGGTACACGAAAGAAAATTTATAGTGATGTTGAACCGTCGAAGCTCCAGTAGTACTGGACATCTAAGTTAATATGCTGGATTGTCGAATCTGCAATTTTATAAGACACATCCGCTCTTAACGGTATTATTTATTTTCATATTATTTTTTTCTTCAAAATCTAATTAAATTTCCCCCCCTTTTGTGAATTGTAGATATACCTGAGAACGAGTATAGCGAATATTTTGTCTGGAAATAGATTCAGGATGCGAAATAGTGACATTTATATTATTCCTACATTGTTTTAATTTTTAATTAGTTTATTCATAAATTAAATTCGTTAGGTTTCGGTTCGAGAATTTGACCTCCAAATCATATAGTATCTGGAAATTTGAGTGATTCGACGAATCAGATTGGTCGATCTTTCAATCCAATGATTCTCACTCAAATTTCTTAAACTAATATGTTGGAATCTTTATTCCTGTCAATTGTAATCTCGATAAAGGTAATTCGTTATTCTTTACAAACTGTTTTAGTGTTTAATACTTACCTACAATAAATAACATGCCTTTTGAATAATTTTGCATATGGAAAAAGGTTTATTTTCGGTATTTATTCGGCCAACAAATGGTTAGAGGGCTATTTTGCACAATGATCCCAAATAAGTAAGTTTATTACACAATAGGCTATTTTGACCATCATTTTTTTTGTCAGGCGCAAAGGAGATTATTGTAAATTCCATGCATCAGTAAGAACATAATTTGAGAAGTCACTAGAGTTTTTTAAACAAAATTTATTTTGTTGGTTTTTTTTGCAAACATAAAACAATTTTTAGGATTTAGTTTTGCAATTTTTAAGATTTTGGAGGGCTTTTTGAAAAATTTTGCGTCTTTTGAGGGGTATATTTGAAAAACATTCTGGAGATAGATTTGAGATAGATTTTGGAGAGAAATTTACTGCGTTGTTCTCGACATTTTGGAGTGGTTTTTGGATACTCCTTGTGTTTATGGAGGGGTATGTTCGAAAACATATTATGGAGGGGTATATATATATATACTCATTTACAGGCATTTACAGGCTTGACCAAGACGACATGTGCGAAGGAACTCGAGCTTAGCGGTCGAAAAATACTCACGTTTTATTTTGCTTCCTAATGACTATATGGCGTTTCTTATGTTGTGTTTACGTGAACAAATTAACAAGAACTACAAATTTTGGTTTTGTAAATTCAAGTGACAAAATGAACAAGAAGAACTATAAATGAAGTATGTAATGAAAAATGCAGTAACGGTTTATTTTGTTTTCGTAGTTTTATGCGTTATTTTTATTTGGTAATTTGATGCAACGATAAGAACTTATATTGGTAATGTATGTTTATGAACTAGGCAGAAATCAGGAACAATCATCACCAATGCAAAATTCATACAACAACAAAAAAACTCAAAGCAAATAATAACCCAAAAAACAAACCCGCGCAATTGCGCGGGTACCACGCTAGTTGCAATTATTATCCGTTGCTCCACTTGGTGATAAAGATTAAGTCGTGGGAGAAACTCATTGCAATTATTTTCTAGAGATTAACGTAAATAAATTACAGATTAGAATCCCAAGACCGAGCGAGGTTCACGTGGCGAACATTTCTGTGGGTTTCTACGTGGGAAAAGATTGCCTCCATTTGTTTATGGGAAATTATACTATACAATAAAAAACCACTAATTTTTAATAAACTCATTTAGTTAACATTCTAATTAACAAAAACCATTAAATTAATAATTTTTAAATATTAATTATCATTTGTTAATTCGGATAAATATTAATTAACACGTAAATCAATTCACATGTCTTAATTCATAAGTTAAATAATTATAGTAATTAAAAATTAATGATTTTTTGTTGCAATCTGATGACACTATCTATATATATGCTCTATATATGCTCTTTTTGTTTATTTACTGTTATAAATTTTGAGTTTGCATCGAAAGATTGGGGTTCAAAGAAAAGACAACAATTTGAAGAGTTTAAAGCAAACCTTAAGCAAATTCTTTTTGAGTAGTGATGTATATATCGATTTAACAAATTAAATATGAACACATAAATACATGATTTGATATTTTAATTTATGATTTCACTATTTTAATTTATAATTGTACATTCAATTAAAATGTTAAATCATAATTTAAAGTATTAATTTGTAAGTCGTAAAGTCATATTCGGATCATCAGGTTTCTCGGAGGAGAGGCGAAGATATGTCCATCATTTTTCATTATTTTTATGTGAATTTGTGTTAGAGACCATGCTTCTTAATTTCTCCACATGCTAAACGAGCGATGGAGAAGGACTAAAACTTCAGATGTTAATCTCGACTCAAGGTGCTCTCGATGTCATCTTCTCTGACGGTGAGTTTGCTAACTGGAAGCCCTCATAAAACCCTAGATGGCTGTGAGTGACGCTGCCAAAACTCTGAAGAAATCCACTGAAAGAACTATTGAAATTAATGTTTTTTAATTAATAATAAAATGTGAAAATTTAGAAGATTTAAGGAATCATAGTGATGCAATGAAGGTGTTCATGTTAAAATCTATATTGTAAGGTTTTATGTGATGTATAATTCTTCGTAATGATTCATATATACAATGTTAAATGTATATTGTTGAATGTATGTGATGGATACATATCAAATTTTAAATTTCAAAATATAAATATCATGGTTGTATAAATCCAATGTTTTATGTATATGATATTCAAAATATCTTTCTTTGAGTGATATTAAATAAAATACATTCGGTTTGTATGTAATGCATAAAAGAAAAATCAAAAGTCATCATGAAATATCAGAACTAAGGGAATTTGTTGCAGATATAGCTGAGCAACACACTCAAGAAATAAGGGGAACTCTCAAAATATTTGGCAGTCACGGAGCAACATGAATGCATCGACTCCATGTTCCTTGAATTATTTGATTCATTACAAATTTTCATGAAGACCTGGCGGATAGGTACAAAAAAAATAGTGTGAGGCCTCCACTCCGCGCCAGGAACAGACGCGACCGCATTGGAGACGAGGCGAGTAGAGGCGTTGGTTGGCATGACAACATTGATTTGGGAGGGAAAGAGGTTAAAGGGATTGATTTCTTCCTGCTATTAACGGGTTAAATGGTATAAATCCGATTTTTGGGTCATCTTATATATGTTACATACATGGGCTTCTTACCGTTATATGATAGGTTCATCTGTACCGTTGAATTGATAGTTAGGTAGATCATACGGTACAGATTAGATAGACAGTTGAGGTTAATTAGGACTGATCTCTCTATAAATATAGGACGTAATACTTCAATTAATTAATGAAAAACTCAATTAAATCTTCTTAATAAATCCCACTAATATTCTTAATATGGTATCAAGAGCTACCGGAGCAAATGCTCAAAAACTCTTTTTTTTTTCCTCTCAAGAAACAATTTTTTTTTCCATAACCTAAAATATCACTTCTGTACCGGTCTCTACGACCGGTACCAAACGAAAACCAAGCTCTCGGTTCAAGACTGGAGCTCACAAACGCATTCTCCGTGCAAAGATCTTCTTAGAGACTCTCTTCAATTGAAAATTGGTACTATCCTTCCTTTTTTTTTGCTCCTTTCCGCTGAATAAGCAACTATTTTCCAATTTTTCAATTTAGTCCATAAAAATTTCGGAACTACAACAAAACCCTTATTCTCTCAAATTCTTAACAAATACAAACTACCTCTTTACACTATCTTTTTCTCAAGATTTCAAATCTTGTATCTTATACAAACCATAAATTCTCTTCCTGGATATCTTACATATATAACCCTGCTAAATTTTTTTTTACAAAATGGCTGATTCCGATCTTTCTCAAGAACAAAATTCTTTTAAATTAGTCACTTTCTCTCACCCAATTCGCTTATAACTTGATTCAAACAACTATCTTCTTTGGAAAAGCCAAGTTCTTCCAATCTTAAGAGGTCACGATCTAGGAAAATATCTTCAGCTTTCAAATAACTATGATCCAAATTCACTCACAAATCCAGAAACTACTGATTTTCAAAATTTTCAGCAACAAGATCAATTGATCTTAGGATAGCTTGGGGCTCCTCGTCAGACAAAACCCTTTCGCAAGTGTTACATTGTAACACATCTTCTCAAGTATGGCATTGTTTAGAAGAGCAATACTCAACTTACTCGTTTGCCCATTCTCATAATCTCAGAACACGATTATCAAGCATTGAAAGAGGCTCCTCCACCTGTTCTGATTATTTCCACAAAATTAAACAAATTGCTGACCAACTTTCTTTCATCAACAGTCCTCCATCAAAAGATGAACTCATTCAAATAACAGTCAATGGACTTGGACCTGAGTTTCAACAAACTATACTCTCTCTCACTTCCACAACAACAAAAATTAAACTCTCACAAATCCAATCCATTATTCTCATGAAGCCTATGTGGATCAACAAAAATATAAATCCACTGCCTTATTGGCTCAAGCTCAGGCTTTGTGTCACTCCATCAACCCTCAAGCAAAACAACAAATCTTCCAACATCCTCCATCTCAAAACACAAACTCAAAGCCCTATTACTCCAACAACAAGAAAAATTCCAAGAACTCTTCCATTGAATGTCAACACTGCAAGAAAATAGGGCATGCTGCTCCTGACTGTTGGTTTAGAATTCCAGGCCAATATCTTGGTCCGTCAAGAAAATCCAAGAAAATTCAAATCCATCTCCCTCTCAAAATCCAACACCTCAAGCCTACTACACAAATCCTCAAGCTGAAAACTCAAATCAAAGTCCTCATATGCAAGCTCAACAGTGGCTCATCGACTCAGGAGCCACACACCACATCACACCCGACTTGAACAACCTCACTTCACCATCTACATATCAGGGCTCCGATCAAGTGATGGTAGATAATGGTAAGTTCTCTCAAATACAACACATTGGTCAATCTTCTATGAATACTAATTCTAGAATTCTACAACTGAAAAATACACTTCATGTTCCTCATATCTCAACTCATCTAATTAGTATTGATAAATTAACTAGAGATAATAATAATAATATTACTATTGAATTCTCACCAAATGTTTGTCTTATTAAGGATTTTTTTCACCAAGAAGACACTGCACACAATTCAACCTAGAAATGGACTTCACCCCTTGTCTTCAAATTCTCAAATTTCTTCATTTTCTGCCAATAAAACAGAAAGTTTTTTATGGCACCAAAGATTGTGTCACACTTCCAAAGATGTAATAAATGTACTAGTTAATCAAAATAAAATCCATTGCAGTACTTTGCCTCATCTTTTCTGTGTTGATTGTTGCAAGAGCAAATCTAAAATGTTACCCTTTCATTCAAACTCCTTTGTATCCACAAAATCCCTTGATCTTGTTCACTGTGACTTATGGGGTCCATCACCAGTAGTCTCTAAAAATGGTTATCGCTATTATGTTGTGTTTGGGGATGATTACTCAAAATATACTTGGATTTATTTTTTACACTCAAAATCACAAGTTGCTTCTATTTTTTCTGATTTTAAACATCAAGCTCAAAATTTAGAGCAACAACCGTTTGAACCGTTAAAATTTTTTATTTTTTTATACATCATCGGCAAAATCAGAAAAATGAACCAAGTAGTCGTCGTAATATTTTATTGAGAACGAAAGCTAAAATGTTTCGTATTTTGTATTTCTGATTTCTGATTTCTGATTTCACCACTTGTAATCGTATTTGTGTTAATATTAGCATATTTTCGTATATTTTTTTATTACCATTCTTATTCCTATTTCGTATTCAAACTCGTATTTTGTATTTTTCGCATTTCATAATTCATAATTCGAAATTAATTATTCATATTTCGAAGTTCGTAGTTTGTATTTGTTTTGGTATTGGTATCAGTGTGTTTTTCGTTTGATATTCGTTTTCGCGTTTCGTGTTTTTATTGCGTCTTTTCTATTTTGTAATTCATAATTCATATTTCAACTTTTCATTCAAATGTGTATTTGTATCTTTATGGCTATTTGTATTCGTATTTTGTGTTTGTATTTGATAGTCGGTATGTGTATTCGTATTCGCATTTGCATCAGTAAATCATGATTTTTATAAATTTTAGAGGAAAAATCATTTGAATTGTTCAAGAGCCGGCTTTCTTGAACAATTCAAACGGTTCTTTCTTTAAAATTCGTATTGATGTTCATATAGGTATTTGTTTTTCGTATATTCATATTTCTATACGTATCGTATTTCGTATTTGTATTGGCACTAGTAGTTTTTTTGGCATTTCGTATTGCGTATTTCGTAGTTCACATTTTATTTTTTTAATTCGTATTTTGTATTTACTATTTCGTATTTCCTATTTAGCATATCATAGTTTACATTACAAATATCAATTTCTTTGACTACAATAACCCGAGAATGTATAATTTGTATTGTGTACATGTTTCTAATATTTTTTAAAGCGACATCCAAAGGAATCTAGAGCATGCTTTATATTGACTCGAAATAATGTATGTTTTGATTTTTGTCTTTTGTTTTGTAATTAATTTATTGCGGATGTAAGTTTGAATATGTCGTATTTTGTATTTCGGGTTTCTTATTTCATCATTCGTAATTCATAATTCGTAATTCGTAATTTGTAATTTGTATTCGTATTGGTGTTCATATGGGTATTCGTTTTACGTATACTCATATTTTCATTAGTATCGTATTTCGTATTTGTATTGTCACTCGTATTTTGTTTTTATTGTATTTCGTCATACATATTTCGTAATTCATATTGTATTTTTGTTAAATCTTATTTTGTATTTCCTATATTGTATTTTCCTATTTAGCATATCACGGTCTATTTTGTATTTATATTTGTGTTTGTATTTTCTAGTTGTATGTCTTGACTTTTCATTTTTGATTTGAATTTGTCTTTTTATTTGTTTTTGTATTTGTCTCGTATTTTGTTGTTTTTATTGGTATTACTACTCTTGTATTTGTATTTTGTTGTTCGTATTGTTATTGGTAATAATATTGGTATTTGTTTTTCGTTGTCATATTCGCATATCATATTTGTATTATTGTTCGTATTTTATATTTTGCATGTGTTATTTCATATTACATTTCTCTATTTCTCGTATTTGTATTATGTAGTTTGCAAATAACATTGGGTTTGTATTTTTCATAATTTCTTATACAAATAGCAGTTACAAACATCATATCATTTAACTATGAGAAATTTCATGTATTCATTGTTTTGAAATAGCATTTGTTTTTTTTGTCTTGCACTTGTTTTTTCGTTTTTTCGTATTTGTATTGCCGAGTCATGATTCATAGGCATCTTGATTTAAATGAAAAACTACATGTATTGTTATAAAAATTATGAGAACCGCATGATGATGATGATGATGTTCATGATGAGATGATGATGGTCATGATGAGATGATGATGATCATGATGGTCATGAGGAGATGATGATACGATGATGATGATATGGCAATGTTAATGACAGATGAGATGATGATGATATTTTGATGATATATTACCTAATTAAAGAAAATACTATATACACCCTGAGTTAAAAAAATGTCGAAAATACCCCTGCACATAAGATTAATATGAACTTAGTATCATACATACATAATTTCAATGTAAAAACGAAATAAATATAAAATTGCAAAAAAAAATACTGAACATATACCTGAAATGGACCCGAAAGAGTGCGTCATAAGTTATTATGATTTTAGGCAATTGAGCGACCTCTTTGGAATCCGAAGATAAATAAAGAACTGAAATTTTGGTCATGGCTGCTGTGCGATACTTTCGAAATGATTGAATAATTGTTTTTGTCGCTGCTTGTTGGTTAGCTAAATCCCAGCATTGTAATACTTGCTCAAACATCCCTGTGAAAATAAAATTTACCATTTACTCCTTATGTTCGGAAGTATTCTCTTGATTTGAAATAATGAACAATTTAATTTACCAAGAGGCCCTTATTAACCCTAACTTCAGTGCATTTGTCATAGCCCCCCGCATAGAACTGAAAATTACCATTTAGTCCTTATGTTCGGCAGTATTCTCCGGATTTGAAAAAAAAAATGGTTTAATTTACCAAGAGGCCCTCATAGAACTGAAAAAATACATTAAATAACCTGAAAAACAATATCCGAACCTTCTCACCAGCATGACTACCATTGGCAACGACATATCTGTGCATGTCCAACTTGGCATACAACCCCCCCCCCCTGCTGCATTTAACTGTACATAAAATATCGAAGACTTTCAGTGAAACAAAACTATCAATCGAAACCGAAACCCTAATTTAATCTTATGTAATCGAAACCCTAATTTAATGTAAACCCTAATTTAATCGAAACCTTGATTTGATGGAAACCCTAATTTAATCGTACTGGCTTACTCGAAATCGAAGAAACAGAGGACTTCTCGGGGGTTTCGTCACCATTATCGAAGGTCATACACATAGGGCTAGCGTGAAATCATCACTGATTTAGAAACACAAAGGCTTTTTCGAAAAAATACCTCGGAACCAAGAGCAGTGTAAACATCACTGATTTCGAGGCCGATATAACCACTTCCGATAATGGCTATCCAATCTGGGACCACTCCATTTTTAATGCATGGTCACTTGTAAATACCACTTTTCCTTCATTTCATAATCACAACATTAATTTAACAAAATATACATATGCAAAGAGAAATATTATGTATTCCGGCACAGATAACGATGCGGATCAAACAATAGGTCATGTATTGAATTAAAGTACCGTCAATTTCAATGATGTTAGGTACGAAAGGAATGGATCCAGCTGCGATAATTATATCTTTTGCCGTAATTACCGTTTCAGGAAATCCAATTTTTGCGGCCCCTAAATACAACAAAAAAATTAAATGATCAATTGAGTTCCCGATTCGAAGCTATAATCAACGAAGAAATTATTTTTCTGATATGTGAACCTATGCCAGCAGTAATCAATGGGAAAACCATGAACAAAGAAATTATGACTCGCAAAATACCCAAAATCGTCAACAAATAACACAAAACCAGCAAAAAAACCGAGAAATTCGGAAAAAAAATCGTACCTGTAGGGTTTGACGATTGGTAAGTTGCTTAGGGTTTGAAAAAATCACTCGCCGCATCCCCCCCCCCCTCTCTCTCTCTCTCGCAATTTCTGGTTAGGGTTTCACGATTGGAGAGAGAAGAGAACTTCTGACAGTCGCGTGTCGTCTTCGTTCCGCCCGCGGTCCATCCTGAAATTAGCATGGTGAAACATTATTATTTATGAATTACATCGAAAAGAAATTACATAAAAAACTTAAAAATAAGAAATTGGCCTAAATAATATAATATTTTACCTCGAATACCAAAAATGCCCCTGAATATGAAAGACAATATCGCATACATCCTTAAAACATTATTATTTATGAATTATATCGAAAAGAAATTACATAAAAAACTGAAAAATAAGAAATTGGCCTAAATAATATAATGTATTACCTCGAATACCAAAAATGCCCCTGAATATGAATGGCAATATCGCATACATCCTGAAATTAGCATGGCAAAACATTATTATTTATGAATTACATCGAAAAGAAATTACATACAAAACTGAAAAATAAGAAATTGGCCTAAATAATATAATATTTTACCTCGAATACCAAAAATGTCCCTGAACATGAAAGATAATATCGCATACATCCCGAAATTAGCATGGTAAAACATTATTATTTATGAATTACATCGAAAAGAAATTACATAAATAACTGAAAAATAAGAAATTCGTCCAAAATAATATAATCTTTTTTTTACCTCAAATACCACAAAAACCCCTGGACATGACGGAAAAAATCACATTCAGAAAAAAAAAAGCATAGCACGGGCAGCGAATCTTCCAACCGCAGATACCACCACTTTCCTCCACCCAGTAATTTGTAGCAAATCCTCCGCCTCGGTCCGATCCTCGCTGCTAGAATCATCGTCCTCTCGATTCCATAATATTACGATTTGGCGATGCGGCAATTGCTTCAACTCACTTGTCGGTATCTTAATCAACTTTGGTCCAGCTGCAATTTGAAAAAGAGTTATTTATGAGACCAAATTTAGAAAGTGAAATAATAACAAAAATTCTTCTGTCCAGTAAATACAATTCTGTCCGGTGAATAATAACCAAAATTCAAATGCAAGACACACAACAATGCTGTCACCCACACACTCAATCTGATTTCCTTTCAGACCAAAGCCAAAATTAGTATGAAAAATAAAAATTTCAGTTCGAAACCCTAAACGAAACCTAACATGTACATGTTATCAATTACCTCGCAATACTAAAAAATTGAGAAAAACGAAACCCTAAATGAGAACTCAGCAACAAAAAACACCAAAAAAAAATGAAATGTTGAATACAACTGAGAAGAAATCAGAGGGAAAATCGAAAAATTTGATAAAAAAATCATCGTACCTGCCGCAGCTTCGAGCACACACCAAAGAAATCGACGTTCGAAGGGTCGCTCTGATGCAGTGAAGAACCCCCGTCAGAAAGAGACGCACATGGCGACGTCGCCAGCGCCTCGCGTCTGATGCAGTGAAGAACCTCCATCGCCAGCACCTGGCGACGTCGCCAGAGCCTCGCGTCTCCGTGGCGGCGAGCGTTCCGCTAGGGTTTCTTCTGGGGTCGGTTTTTTTTTTTTCTTTGCTTGGTCTTGAAACTAATGTGAGAAAGAGACAACACAAAGTTATTAAGCGAACAAACAGGAAAAGGAGACGTGGCCGAATGTGGGTGAAGGAAATTGTTCAAAATTAGTATCTACTAGCGTTGGACCCGCGCGATTGCGCGGGGCATCTAGTGTGTTTGTTTTATGCTTGGGGCTGTGTTGTTTGTCATTGTCATGGATACGTTTAAAATGGATTGAGCAGATTAGTAAGCTGCTACAAATAAATAAAGCAGGTGGATTTCGCAACTTCGTTGTTCTAACTTACATATTCATAAATACAAACATGGAGAAAAAGTTGTTGTTAGTAACACAGTTGGCATGTATATTTATTTGTATATATTAGAAATACCCTTACAAATGGGAAAATATCAAATATGTTTCCAAAATAAACAAAGTCCCTCGAATTGAAATTAGATATTGAACCGAAAAGTAACTTTTTGTTGTATTAACAGGTGGGTGGCAGCTCGAAGATAAACATCAACCCAAAAAGTAAAAACCATAAATGTGGCGCTTTCTACCTAAAAAAAACATGATGTCAAATTCACTCTTGAAGAATTATACCAAAATTATAAACAAACTCGAGCATAAATTCACTCTCTAGTAACTCCAAAATTCGTTGTACGCCCTTCCCAAGAATCATAAATATCCGATTTACCCTCTCAAAATTTGAAAGAAATATGAAAAATACCGTAGGAACTCTCGTTTTCTTTATCTGAGAATACCAAAATTTTCACAAAATTTGGCCTCGCTTACCGTTGGATAGTCCGTCGTGTATGGATAGTCCGTCGTGTATTGATACGGGGTCACTGTACAAACACTGAAACCATTGGATAGTCCGTCGTGTATTCTCATTTTGATGATGATGATGTGTATCTTGTATTTATATCACGTATTTGTATTTTCTATTCATATTTGTATTTCAATTTAGTTGTTGTATTTGTATTCGCATTTTCATTAAAAAAAATTTGTTTCGTATTTCATGGTTTCAGTGTTATTTCGTATTTCATGGTTTCGATGAGTATTGGTAATGGTATTGATATTTGTTTTGTTATATTTGTATTTGTATTTATTATCATGTATTTATGTATAATTCGTATTCGCATTCATATTCCAATTCATGTGTATTCGTTTTTTCATTTTTATTCGTAAATTGCTTGTATTTGCGCATTGAAATCATTTTCAAAAAAAAAGTAAAAATGAAGACATTGGTAATGAGGGAATCATTTCTGAAAAAATTGTGTACCCAAAAGTAAATTCGTACTTGACATTTTTAGAAGCATACAAAAGTAAATTCGTAATTGTGTTTGATATTCTACAAATTTTAATTTGTAAATTTCAATGCGTCTAAGGAATCATTTTCCTCTGATATTCTATTTATCGAATACAATAAATTTCAATGCACAAATTAAATTCATAATTTCGGTGAGCCATGTAATTACCCTTCGTTGGCGTTTTTAACATGTTAAAATAGCTTAAAATCCAAAACCTGAATTTGCTCCATTTCTTTAAGAATTTTTTTCGCAGAGAACAAATGCTGCTGCGACTTCTTCTTTTGTTTCCACTCCTACCCAAAAATAATTAAAATTAAGTAATTAATTCCTTTTCGAAGGGTATCTATGAAATTTCACCAAAAAAAGCATACCAAAGCATAAGTCGTTTTTCTTTCTTGGCCTCGGAATTGGATCTCGAATTCAGCTGGAGAAGTCCTTTCGGCGGAGCGATTTTCATCTCGCGCAATACCGTGTCGACATCTGGCACAATCTCAGGCGCGAATGATATCATTATAATTCGAGCATTCTCCGATGCATCAGGTTTTACTTGCAATATATCAATTCCCTCAAAATGTAATATGTTCCATGGTGTTCCTACAAACTCCCCCTTTTCCTAAAAATAAAAAATAAAAAAAGATTATTGAACTTTATTTTTTGGTTGAAAAAGGGAGAGGAAGAAAGGACCTTTAAAAAAAAATTGACGCCAAGAAGGTCTGGAGTATAAAATTCTTCTACCAATTCAGGTCTGTCTTCGGTTCGTACCAGTACCGTTGAGCCGATAATTAGATCAGCCTAAAAAAGTGCAAAAAGAAATTAAAAAACAATTGTGTAGAAGAAGGCCAAAATAAATTAATACTTTCTTTCAGAAGATCACTAAACCTCTTCGATTGAGTTAATTCCTTCGAAGATGAGAATCCAATTATTTTGGCGCGGTTTTCAAAGCAGGAAAGAGATTTAAATCTGCGTTCCGATTCGTTTATTAGTTTCTCTCTCGTCATCGTCGCTCGTTATATTAACCTCCACGTCAGCATCGTCGTTATTTGAGGTATTCTCGCTATCGTTCTGACTGCTACTCCCTAAACGAAAAAATTATAATTATTAAAGGGTATTTTTGCAAATACAACAAAATAAAGAGGGGTATTTTTTTAAATATTTACCTGCACTGCTCTCGCTATTATTGATGTTGTCACTATTGCTATCACTATTACTCAAATCTTTATTGCTATAACTGGAGAGCTCCCTATGATATCGATCTCCAGTTTATGGAGAACTGGAGACGTCCCTTCGATATCGATTTCTTTGTTTTTGTTTTTGTCAATTATTTTATTGGGAGATACTCCTTTTATGTCGATATCCATGTGGTCTGAATCTAACGGGTCTGAATCTAGGTTTAGGTTCAGATCCATGTGTTGGGTATTGTTGTAAATTGTTTCGATTTCGGGAGTATTTTCGTCATTATCCATTTTGTTCAATGCTTGCAGTATCGGGTCGTGTTCTTCTTCGCCCTCTCGTGAACTGCGTAATAAATGGATTGTTTTTTTAGTATGATTTTTTTTTTTTTAAATATATTTACATTATACATGGAATTTAAAATACCTTTTAGTATCGAATGGATCTAATCTTGAACTGTTGGGATCAAAATTAGGTTTAAAAAAAAATAATCGACCTCTGTTTCGAGGTTAAATTACTATTGCAGCAATGGATCTATATGAAAAAATTAAATATAAGTTCAAATTATATGATTATGATTACTAAATATAACTAACCCTCGACTCCCGCTGCGGCCATTGATTTAACTTGTTTTTTAACCGATGGATTTGCGGGATCCGAAATTATCGACCTAAATTTCAGGAGTTTTATTATTACAAATTAAACCCTCATTTTTTTTAAAAAAAATCATGTTTAAAGTTAGTTTAGGAAGTGTACTTTCAAGATTTGGAGTGGAGTTCGGCTTGCACAGAATCCATCGTAACTTGCTTTTGTGCCGATTCGTCCAAAATCCTTCGCATGTTCATTTTTCTTAATGACCCGCCGCATTCGTGGAAGAGTCTGTTGTTACTTTCCCTGTTTCGGACCATTTCATAAATGTCGCATACTCCCAATTCTGGATAACAATCGAACTTGTATTCTTTCACCCCTATTTCAATCATCTGAATTATACAACATTTTATCATCTTAATACTATAATTCGAAACAATTAAATTTGATTTGAAGTTAGTTTTGTTCGTACTCTCAAGATTTCATGAAGAAAAAACAAATTAGGTATGTGAATAAATAGAAATAGTATTAAGAATCAATGGAAATAATAAATCAAACTCGAACTAAACTGACTTTTTCTGTAGGATTCAAAGGATTCGATCCGAACCTAATCCCAGCAGTACAACCTTGGGACTCGTCTATCTATGTCTGATCTCGTCGACCAAACCAGTAACCAGGAGAATAATCGACGCGCAGGCCCGCATCAGGGGGACCTGTCTGCAGCCCATCCCAGATTTAATTTCTTTTTTTTTATTGTTTTGAATTAGACTTTGAATGGATTCGATTACTTTAATTGGCGGCGATTACTGGTACCAGATTTAATTTAGTTAGTTTTTGTTATTGCAGGGGATAAATTGGAATATCGGTACTGGTACGCTTCGATTACTGGTACCAGACGATGCTTTGATTACTTTGATCGGCTTCGATTGGCTTCGATTGAGGATTGGCTTCAATTGAGGATTGGTGGATGCGGTAGTGCAGGATGGAATTGGCAGCGAGTTCGCGAGTTAGGTTAGCTTCGAATTGGCGGCGAATTGGCAGTGGTGCAGGATGGATGCGGTGGTGCAGGACGGATCGACAATGGATGCGGTGCAGGATCGAATTGGTAGATGATGCTGGATTGACAATGGATGCGGATTGATGCTGGATCGAATTGTTATTTGTTTGAATTGAATTGTATGTGTTTGTATTTGAATTCGAAGCTATATTGTGTTTGTTATGTGTGTATTGTGCGTGATGTTTGAATTGTATGTGTGTATTTGTGAGATTATGTGTGTATGTTTATGTGTTTATGTTTATTTGTTTGATTATGTGTGTGTTTATGTATATTTGTAAATTAATTCATTTTGATATATTAATTATTAATTGATTTGTTAATTTTTAATAATAATTAATGTGTTACTGATTAATGTACCTTGTTAATTAATAATTACATAATAACTGAATTTATTTAGAAATATATTATTTAAATAATATACTTATTACTGACCGGCCGTCGGAAATAACTGTACCGTCTGTGAAACTGAAAGTGGCATCAGGGACGGGCCGTCGGTGATAGCTTCAGTGACGGGCCGTCGGAAATGTATTACCGTCGGTGAAAGTGGCATCAACGACGGGCCGTCGCTGAAAGTGGCATCTGCGACGTCACTTTCAGCGACGGTTTTTTAGCGACGGTTGGTCGTCGGTGATACATTTTAGCGACGGTTTTTGACACTTTTAGCGACGGTTTTTGCCGTCGCTGATACTCCAATCTGTTGTAGTGTACTGTCGCCGCTAGGTCGCCCTACTGTCGCTCTTTTTTTTTCTTTTTTCTTGTTGGGTCGTGGAAATGAAAAATAAAAGGCGGGAGGGAATTTATTTATGATGAACAGTAACGTGCGAACAGTGATGAACAGTAAAAAATTTAATACAATGTTAATAAAAGGTGGGTGACGAACAGTGATGAACAATAAAAGGTGGGTGACGAACAGTGATGAAGTTAATTATTAGTTTAATAATCAAATTTAATACACTGTTAATTTGAATTGATTGTTATTTCCAATTGACACAATTAATTACCATTCAAATTAATAATTAATTATCATAATACAATAAAAAATATATACTATAAGTTAGTTGAATGTAATAATGTGAATAGGTAGATAATATATTTTTGTTGGGTCAATCCAGAGGGAACAAAAATGGACATGCCTCGTCATGTGGATTGACAAGTGATGATGAGAATGAGGTAAAGCATGATCACATCTCGTATAAAACATAATCAATTACAAACTCTATCAAATATACAAACCTCCAGATCCCAATGGTGCCTTCAAAAAAAGGCATCTCCCTTTCGATTGCCTCACCATTACCATCCAATGAAAAGTTCACCTTTTCCAGCTTCTCTCTCTCTTCCAAACTCATCATCTCCTTTTTCCTTTTCTTCTCTCTTCAGTTTCTTATTATATACGTATACTCAAACTGCCACATACTCTTCTTAGCCAACGACTTCCCGTCTTGCAACACGAACATTGCGCCTTTTTACATATATGATCTTCCTCAACGTTTCAATGGCGAGATACTTAAAGATTGCCACAAGATGCATCCATGGACCGACATGTGTCCTTATGTCGCAAACTATGGTTTTGGTCAACCAACAAGCCGCTCAGGCTGGTATTCGACAAACCAGTTCACTCTGGAGCTGATCTTCCATGCACGTACATCGAATCACCCTTGCCGTACGTATGACCCAAAAGCAGCCCGTTTGTTCTATATTCCTTTTTACGTTGGATATTACACGACTTACATGTTCCACGCCAAGAACCACACAGTCCGCGATGCCATGGCGCTTGACTTGGCTAATTATATGTCCAATTTTTCATCCTTCTATCGCCTTGGTGGTCATGACCATTTTATAATTGGGGGTCGTGTTATGTCCGACTACTTGCGCTCCAATGACCCTAATTCTTTTTCATATAATACACGCCAGACTCGCCTACTCAAACTTCCAGAATTCTCCAATGTGTCAGTGTTGGCAATTGAGCGTGACACAAGGAACTTAAAAGTTGGCATCGGGATTCCTTATCCTACCTACTTCCATCCGAGCATTGGCTCTGAGATGACAGAATGGCAAGATGTGGTCCGCCGATCTGAAAGGAATCATTTGTGGACTTTTATCGGTGCTGGACGACGAGGGAATAGCACGGCTGCAATTATACGCTCCGAGCTGTTAAGACAATGTGGGTCTTCGGAACGTTGTCTCCTGCTCGACTGCAAAGTAAATCAAACACTGTGCCGCGACTCTGAATGGATTATGACTTTGATGAAACGGGCGCATTTCTGCATACAACCACCAGGAGATACTTGGACACGGCGATCAGTGTTCGACTCTCTGCTAGCCGGGTGCATACCAGTATTTTTCTCCGTACACACAGCATATACTCAGTACCCTTGGTATATCCCGGAGAAAAAGGAGGATTGGTCGATTTTAATAACGCCAGACAAAGTAGGCCAGATAGAGCAGGTACTCTCGAAGGTACCGGCGAAGGAGCTGGAACAGATGAGGGAAGTCGTGATCGAGATGATACCTCATGTAATTTATGTCAACCCCAATGCTACCCAGATTGGCTTTCTTGATGCAGTTGATGTAGCGCTCATCGAGCTCACGAAACGTGTTAATCGCATATTCAATGTCTCCAAATGATCCGCTGCAGCAGATTATATTTGTGTTTTGAATTGATAAATTTGTAGCTTATTGTTATTCTTTCTCTCGGAGATAATAGTATTTCAGATAATTTGGAGTGTTATTCAATAGTGCAAATTAATTATTAAATACATAACTTAGAAATATTTCGGTTTCATGGCCTAATTAATAAATACATAACCCGTATTTTATGATTAATCCTTAAATAGATATAATGCAAAACAATGGGCCTTCTTTTTAGCCTTCCACGTTTTTTATCTTTTTACCGTTCGATCTTCTTTTTTACTGAGTAAACAGAGCCGTTCGATCATAGGTAAAAAAAATCCTTCCCAGCCCCTTCTCTCCTCATTTCAAACCTCAAACCCTAGACGGCTTCCTCTCTCTGGCGAGAAAAAAAGAAAAAACCCTAGATTGATTTCTGGACGCCGGAATCCGTCGTCGCCTGTGCCGCACCGCCCTTTTCTGCTCTTGGGATGCAGAGGAGATGATGCCATCATATCTCTCGCGACTGGATGTGGCGCCGTCGGCTCCTGCTCCTGTTGCTTTCTCTCGCTAATATGTGCCGTTGGTTCATCTTTTGCATGCGTCATCTTGGTTGTGCTCTTATTTAAGGATTGGTGGTGGTGGTGTGTTAATTTCATCATCTCAATCCACATTCTTTCAGCGTCTTCTGTGCCTGATTCTTACAAAGTGAGTTCTTTTAAACGATTTTATTTTATTGCAATTATGATTTCTTCCATGGCTCATCTATATACCTGTATTCATGTGGATACTATGCTCTATGTTGATTTCGTTGTTCTGGCTCAGCCTGATTATTACTTGCTGTTTTGTGCAAATTTGAGTTTTGTGCTTAATTTAATTTCGGTTGCCACTGCTCTTAATGGGGTTGTATATGTGATTATTACTTGCTCTTTTGTGCAAGTTTGGGTTTTGTGCCTAATTTTGGTTGCCACTGCTCTTAATGGGGTTGTAAGTGGGATTGTTACTTGCTGTTTTGTGCAAGTTTGCATTTTGTTCCTAATTTCGGTTGCCACGGCTCTCAATGGGGTTATATTTAGTTTGTATTGTTCGAAAATCGGTTGTGCATCTTAATGGGGTTATATCATGTTTGGATTCTCAGAGCTCCATTATGCCTTTTCGACCTCCATTATACAAATGGTTGTTCGATTATTGCTTCAGAGTGCCTTTTACTGTTTGTATGTCTGTTTGTCGAAAAAACTGACGATTTGCATTATATATGTCTGATGATTGAAGGATAAATCGGCTCATTGTTTTGTATTATATCTATTCAATTTAATGATTAAAATATGTTTGTCTCTATTTTCTTTCTGTTTTGCGTGATTTCATCTTTGTTTGCCTTTTTTTTTTATGATTTCAGTTCTTTTTACGATTTCGGTTTTTATGTTTACCATGTGTTGTTTTTCACCTGCTTCTCACCTTTTTCTTCTCTATATTGTTTTCTCACTGTTATATATTGATGAAACCAGAAACCAATCTAATTTTTTTTCTTTTTTCTCACGAGAGAGATGAAGCCGTCTAGGGTTTGGGGTTTGAAATGAGGAGATAAGTGGCTGGGCGCTGGCTTGAAATATTTTTTTTACGTATGATCAAATGGCTCAGTTTACTCAGTGACAGAAAAAACCAAACGGTAAAAAAGTAAAAAAATGTTCAAGGATAAAAAGAAGGCCCATTGTTTTGCATTTTCAAATGTTTGCTTATTATCTGTTTTTTACTGTTTTCACACTGTTTTCTCTTCTTTACTGTTTTCCATAGCCCATGAAGAAGAAAAGTTTACATGCTTTTGGATTTCACTTCCATCGATTTATTTGAGGCTTCTTGGACATTGTTAATATGCACGCTCCTTGAAAAGTCATCGCAAGTTGAAAGCGGCATATTCGCACTGTACAATTAGTTAGTGAATATTTTCATATGGAACAATTTCATATGGAACAAAATTCGAACATATCAATTTCCGAGGCTATTACTTTTCTCTTCTTCTGCTGTTCTGTTTGTTCTCCGTTTGTCTCCTTCTATTTTCCATTTTCTTTTATTTCTTCTCATACAAATGTTTCATCAATATACTTGGAAGGATTCAAAGAATAATAATTGGCTGCTAAGTTGTATAGCTTCGAACACGAATTTGTAGTCCAAAGCAACACGGAGACGATGAAGAAAAATATTTCTGCCACAAAAATGACGGAGCTCCTCAAATGGACACAGATAGTAAGCTCTCTCATGTTTACATTAATATTCTCACTTTATTTGTTTTATCATCTATCATCGTGTTTTTAAATAATTATTTGATTTAGGTCAATACAAAGTGAATTGGATAGATTTGCTGGACGTTCCGCCTTAACTCTCTGACGAAAACAAACTGTCATTAGTAAAAATTTGAATCTGAATCAGGTATCGTAACTCGAGTTTTTGACTTACATTAGCTTTGAAAACTATTTGTTTTTTATTCAAAAAAAAATTTCGGTTTAAGTCATGGGTTTTATTGTTCGACTTACATTGGCTTTGAAAACTATTTGAATCATAGCAAAGAAGATGAAATCAAAACCCTGGGACGAACGATGCTGCTGGCGATTAAGAGAAAGAAGAGCAAAGAACCTTTGTGGACGTCACAGCAAAGCAAAGACTAGGCCAGAACAAGTAGTGATTGCAAAACCTAGACGGGAACAAGCGGCGCTTCTTTGTTGTCTTCTATAGGCTACGAAAACGATACTTCAGAAACGCAGTTGAGTCTTTTTCTGATATGTCTTTGTTTTTGGGATATTTTCTTTTTGTGAATCGTTCGTAGTGGCCAATTACAACATTTTTGAGTCATTTGCGTGCTAATTAGGGCTAATTTAAGATGAAGTGGGAATATTTTTCCGGTACGAGTACTTTCAATACTGATTATTTTATTATAATTGATATATGTGAGAAATTATGACATTTCGATCCTGATTTACAGTGCTGATTTTCTTTTATTTAACATAGATTAATTTCAGTATTGATTTTGATATGATATTTTAAAGTCCTCTCTTTTATTTAACATTGATGATTTCATTTTGCAATTTGTATTCTGACATTGATCAATTTACCAGAACTGCGTCGAGGACGGATTCTAATTTTGAGCAACATGATTGACAATGCCTGTAGAGGTTTAGAGAATGCAGATAGGTAATTCATAAAGGTAATTTTCGTATTTTAACATGTTCTCGAAATCTCAAACCCTAATTTGGTCTTTTTTCCATCGTCGTGCTATTTGCAGCACCACAATACAACTTAGTTTCTACATCAACTTCAAGTGTTAGTTTTCGAATTAGTCGAGGAAGATAAGAAATCCATAAATTGGTAACAAAAGGTATATAGGAATTCGAAATACAATTTCGGCAACTTATTTATGATTGTTTTAATTATTTATAAATAATTCTTTAATAATATTATATTGTATGTCAACTTAAACTAGGTGGGTTCAGATGAACGGAAAGGATGTGATATGCGCTGTCAAGAACAATGCACTTATGTCCGGCTCAACTTTTCACTGTGCACGTGTCCCAAGTTCAAATTGACTTGCTTATTTAGAGCGAATACGTTCAAGAGGTATTCAAATAATTCCTATATTGTTTTTTCCTTTTTAATACTTATTTTTAGGGTTTAAAAAATTTCTTCTTTTTAATTATAATGTTTAAATTGTGATAAATTAGGATTTTTGGGACTATATATGGAGTTAATTTGCGTGCTGATTGAGAGTTATTGGTCAACTAATTCAAAATTTATCAGATCTGACTAAGGAATTAACGGTACCGGCACCAATGAGGACCAGTTCAAGATTTCCGATATGGGGTTCGGTACCGTGACTTGCATGCTGACATGGTGTGCTTCGACTCGACTCGACTTTTTTCATGGTGATATCCGTCATCTGTAACAAATTCAGGGTTCGATTTGTAAATATTGTATTTTTTGTGCGTTTTTTATTTTTATTTATTCTGTTTTAATTTTTTTTTTGCAGGTCAACTATGAGGTGTGGCCGCGATGGGAGAGTGAAGATGGTATTGGTGACCGTGAAGAGCAGCTCAAGATGACCGATATAGAATTTGGTATGATGTCTCCCAGGCCGAAATGGTCTGATCAAATTCATGTCTACTATTTTCGAGGTGATGTGTGTAATTTGTACGAAATTTAGGGTTTTTTTTTGTAAATATTACAATTTTTCCGATGAGGAATACGTACGATGTCTCCCAGATCGAAATGGCGTGACAGAATACATGTCGACTCTTTCGGAAGTGATGTGTGTAATTTGGGAGAAATTCAGGGTTTTTTTTGGTAAATATTAGAATTTTTCCGATTAGGGTTTCGTTCGCACTCCTTCTCTCTTGCCAACGATTGAATTCAGCGGGAAACACCATGGGGCGCAGGCTTGAGGCATGGCTGTTTCGAGGTACGTTGCGAATTTGCAACTTGATTTCTATAGTTCTACATGGTATTCTTCTAATTCAACCCTTTCATTTTATTTTGCTTACCTTTGTTTCGAGCAAGAATTTATTTGTAATTTCTGTGAAATTTTAGGATTAGTGTTGGTGGATTCATGCCACTGATGCAATTCGGCGGAAGTAACATGGCGCACTGGCTCAAGGCATGGCCGTACCGGGCTACGTGCCAAATTTGCAATTCGATTCAGAGAGTTCGGCATGGTATTTTCGTAATTCGGCCCTTTTATTAGCTTTATGTTAAATTCTGTTAGCGCATATATGCAATATTTGTGGAAATTTAAGGTCATTGATGGTGGACTGTTGCAATGCAAAAAATTGCAAAAAATAAATACATACATACAAACAAAATACAAATACGAGGGAGCATACAAAAAGAAATTCAAATACAAATATAACAAAAAAAAACATAATTGGAAAAATGAGTACGGAATACGCAATACGAATAACGAAAACGTTTGTAAACTGAAGTGGCCAAGTTGAAGCATACATAATTATGTGCAATTCTAATTTCTAAATTCTTTTAGAGGTATATATGATATTTTAGAATTGTATAAGGGTAATTGCGAGAAATGCTCAAGAGCATTCAGAAGCAAGTGATGAATGAATTAATGAGCAAATACCAATACCATAATGAAATACGAAATGCAAATCCAAATGAAATGCAAATACAAACACATAAATGAAATTGAAATACAAATATGAATAGAAAATACAAATACGGGATATAAATACGAAATGCACATCATTATCATCATCGTACCATCATTACCATATTGTCATTTTAATCATATCATCATCAATCACATCATTATCATATTTTCATTTTGACCATATCATCATCATCGCATCATCGTAGTCATATCATCGTTTCGTAAGTCGTCATCATTATCATCATCAAAATGCGGACCCAAAATACAAAACACGAACAACGAAAAAAAAATACAAATACAAATACGCATTGAAAAATATTTTTTACGTACAATGTAATTGTATTTGTACGTGTATGAATATCTAATACATTTACGGAATACGAATGCGAAATATATATACAAATATGAAATACCAACACGAGTATGAATTACGAAAATGAAATATGAGTATGTACACGAATACGAACACGAACATATAACCACGAACACACGTACAAATACGATTACGATTTAAGAATTTCGAATTGCGAATAACGAATAACAAATTACGAATAACGGACAAGGAATTATGAAGTACAAAATCAGACAAATACAAATTTGAAATATAGATACTTATACAAATACACAAATATAGATACATGAATAAGAATATACATACACGAACACGAATATGAATACAAAATACAAGAACGAGATAAAAATAAAAATAAAAATACAAACAATTCGATATATTTGAGAGACGAGAACATGTTAATCATCATCATCATCATCAAAATGCGGATAGAAAATGCAAAACATGAACAATGAAAAAAAATTACAATTGCATATAAAAAATACAAATAAATGTACGAATATCAAATACAATTACGGAATACAAATATGAAATATATATATGCAAATAGGAAATACCAACACGTATACGAAATACAAAAATGAAATACTAATATGTATACGAATATGAACACGAAAATTATCACGAACACGAATACCAATACAATTACAAATTAAGAATTACGAATAACGAATAACGAATTATGAAATACGAAATCACACAAATACAAATACGAAATACAAATCTGAATTCGAATACACGAATACCAAATACAATAAACAAATACAAATACATGAATGTGAATGCGAATATGAATAGGAAATACGAATACAAAACACAAATACAAATACAAATACAAACAATTTGATATATTTAACAAAATGAGGACATGTTAATCATCATCATCATCATCCCGAGTACAAAATACAAAATACAAATACAAAATAAATGTACAAATACGAAATACCGTGCCGAGTACGACATACAATAATGAAATACGATACAAACACGAATACTAATATAGGAATTCAGCATTACGAATAACGAATACCAAATTAAGAAATACGAAATCATATGAATATTAATTCGATTATGTGAATAAGAATAATACATGAATACAAATTCACGAATACTAATATACGAACACGAATGCAAATATGAATACGAAATAAGATTACTAAATACAAATACAAATACAAATACGAACAATTCGATATATTTTCGAAATGAGGACATGTTAATTACAACAAAAAATTTGATTGCACCGCTTAAAATAATTGCAAGCCGTATTAAACAACGAGACCCATTCCCAAACACAACACTTGCAGAGAAACACAAAAAAGTGCCACGAATATGAAGTACAAATAAAAATAAAAATACGAATACACATAAATTGAAATACGGATGCAAATACACAAATACGACTAATACACAAGTACAAGAATATGAATCCACTGACATGAATATGAAGAAAATAGGGAAAAAAAATCAGAACAAAATACGAAAAAAAAAATCTATAACGAACCCGCGCAATAGCGCGGGGTACCACGCTAGTTTAATATAATGTATGTGAGGCCTACGATTAAATCATGATTTGATATTGTGTGATCAAACTTAAACGCCTCCGTTAACTTCTTTTTTTTTGAGTGGTGATAGACATCCCCTTAGAATCTCCTAGCACAATTAATGGGTTGGCAAGAACATCAAATTTAACCCAATGGATCGATTGCACCATTTACCACATGTTAAACGTGTGAAATTTAATTAAAATATTATAAAATAAATAAGTTAGGTTTACCACCTGGTAAACCTAAGATGTAAAATTTGTTATTATTAAACGTATTAAATGCATCTTTGCCAACACATCAAGTTTTTTGATGGATTTTAGAGGGGACAAGTATAATTTTTTTTTTTTTTTTTTTATGTCAATGAGAATTAATTTAATGATTTGAACTCAAATATTTGAGATATAGACTCATTGACCATGCCTCAGCTGAAGTCGTGGGAGCACCTCATCTTAAAATAGATATAATGCAAAACATTGGGCCATCATTTCCCTCTTCCACGTTCTTTCTTTTTTTACCGTTCGACTCTTTCTTTTACTGCCGTAGGATTGAGCGTGAGGTAAAAAAAGATAAAAGCCTCTTTCTTCCTCATTCCCGCGAGTGAAGCTCCAGAAGAGATGAACGCGGCGAAACCTTGGACGCTATTGGCGATTAACTTACTCGACTTCATGTTTGCGCGGCCGAAGAGCATGGCGATTCCCGGTGTTTGCGTAGCTGGCGACCACCGACTCTTCTCGTGTTCCCGCAGATTCCGGCTCGGATGAAGGTAATTCTTTGTTTCTTCCATTTTTCGCTTTGGTTTGTTGTGCCGTTGGTTTTCCTTTGATTCATCTTCGATTTCTCCATGATTTGATGCATTTCAAAGCTTACTTTTGGTTCCTATACGAATTTCGTTTCTAGGGTTTTGTGAGTACTGGTTTTTCTGATGTTTCACGAAAGGGGAATCATTTGTTTGGCGATTGGATCTTCACCATAGCAGGGATCATTTCATAGGGCAGAAAGAGAGAAGGGTGATTTTGTGCGAGATAACGAGAAGAGAGACATATCTTATGGCGGTGGCGATGGCCAAAGAAAAATCAATTTGACAAGTGAATGCCCAATTTGAAAATTGAGGTATGTTCATTCTATAATAATTTGTTTCTTTATGTGATTCGTGGTTGGCTATGCATAATTGTGCTCAATTGACATTAATTGTGTTGAATTATGGTTGATTGGGCCTAAATAATGATCTTTTGGATCTCGATCGTGGCTAATACGATACTTAGTCTTAATTAGAGGTGTGATGAATCTGTTTGCAATAAATTGGGCAAAAATGTGATCAGTTCTGTGTATTTGCGGTTCAATCAGAATTTATATGCACAATTATGTTGGTATTTGGTAACGAGAAGTGGAGGAGAGGAGGGTACACGAAAGAAAATTTATAGTGATGTTGAACCGTCGAAGCTCCAGTAGTACTGGACATCTAAGTTAATATGCTGGATTGTCGAATCTGCAATTTTATAAGACACATCCGCTCTTAACGGTATTATTTATTTTCATATTATTTTTTTCTTCAAAATCTAATTAAATTTCCCCCCCTTTTGTGAATTGTAGATATACCTGAGAACGAGTATAGCGAATATTTTGTCTGGAAATAGATTCAGGATGCGAAATAGTGACATTTATATTATTCCTACATTGTTTTAATTTTTAATTAGTTTATTCATAAATTAAATTCGTTAGGTTTCGGTTCGAGAATTTGACCTCCAAATCATATAGTATCTGGAAATTTGAGTGATTCGACGAATCAGATTGGTCGATCTTTCAATCCAATGATTCTCACTCAAATTTCTTAAACTAATATGTTGGAATCTTTATTCCTGTCAATTGTAATCTCGATAAAGGTAATTCGTTATTCTTTACAAACTGTTTTAGTGTTTAATACTTACCTACAATAAATAACATGCCTTTTGAATAATTTTGCATATGGAAAAAGGTTTATTTTCGGTATTTATTCGGCCAACAAATGGTTAGAGGGCTATTTTGCACAATGATCCCAAATAAGTAAGTTTATTACACAATAGGCTATTTTGACCATCATTTTTTTTGTCAGGCGCAAAGGAGATTATTGTAAATTCCATGCATCAGTAAGAACATAATTTGAGAAGTCACTAGAGTTTTTTAAACAAAATTTATTTTGTTGGTTTTTTTTGCAAACATAAAACAATTTTTAGGATTTAGTTTTGCAATTTTTAAGATTTTGGAGGGCTTTTTGAAAAATTTTGCGTCTTTTGAGGGGTATATTTGAAAAACATTCTGGAGATAGATTTGAGATAGATTTTGGAGAGAAATTTACTGCGTTGTTCTCGACATTTTGGAGTGGTTTTTGGATACTCCTTGTGTTTATGGAGGGGTATGTTCGAAAACATATTATGGAGGGGTATATATATATATACTCATTTACAGGCATTTACAGGCTTGACCAAGACGACATGTGCGAAGGAACTCGAGCTTAGCGGTCGAAAAATACTCACGTTTTATTTTGCTTCCTAATGACTATATGGCGTTTCTTATGTTGTGTTTACGTGAACAAATTAACAAGAACTACAAATTTTGGTTTTGTAAATTCAAGTGACAAAATGAACAAGAAGAACTATAAATGAAGTATGTAATGAAAAATGCAGTAACAGTTTATTTTGTTTTCGTAGTTTTATGCGTTATTTTTATTTGGTAATTTGATGCAACGATAAGAACTTATATTGGTAATGTATGTTTATGAACTAGGCAGAAATCAGGAACAATCATCACCAATGCAAAATTCATACAACAACAAAAAAACTCAAAGCAAATAATAACCCAAAAAACAAACCCGCGCAATTGCGCGGGTACCACGCTAGTTGCAATTATTATCCGTTGCTCCACTTGGTGATAAAGATTAAGTCGTGGGAGAAACTCATTGCAATTATTTTCTAGAGATTAACGTAAATAAATTACAGATTAGAATCCCAAGACCGAGCGAGGTTCACGTGGCGAACATTTCTGTGGGTTTCTACGTGGGAAAAGATTGCCTCCATTTGTTTATGGGAAATTATACTATACAATAAAAAACCACTAATTTTTAATAAACTCATTTAGTTAACATTCTAATTAACAAAAACCATTAAATTAATAATTTTTAAATATTAATTATCATTTGTTAATTCGGATAAATATTAATTAACACGTAAATCAATTCACATGTCTTAATTCATAAGTTAAATAATTATAGTAATTAAAAATTAATGATTTTTTGTTGCAATCTGATGACACTATCTATATATATGCTCTATATATGCTCTTTTTGTTTATTTACTGTTATAAATTTTGAGTTTGCATCGAAAGATTGGGGTTCAAAGAAAAGACAACAATTTGAAGAGTTTAAAGCAAACCTTAAGCAAATTCTTTTTGAGTAGTGATGTATATATCGATTTAACAAATTAAATATGAACACATAAATACATGATTTTTTATTTTAATTTATGATTTCACTATTTTAATTTATAATTGTACATTCAATTAAAATGTTAAATCATAATTTAAAGTATTAATTTGTAAGTCGTAAAGTCATATTCGGATCATCAGGTTTCTCGGAGGAGAGGCGAAGATATGTCCATCATTTTTCATTATTTTTATGTGAATTTGTGTTAGAGACCATGCTTCTTAATTTCTCCACATGCTAAACGAGCGATGGAGAAGGACTAAAACTTCAGATGTTAATCTCGACTCAAGGTGCTCTCGATGTCATCTTCTCTGACGGTGAGTTTGCTAACTGGAAGCCCTCATAAAACCCTAGATGGCTGTGAGTGACGCTGCCAAAACTCTGAAGAAATCCACTGAAAGAACTATTGAAATTAATGTTTTTTAATTAATAATAAAATGTGAAAATTTAGAAGATTTAAGGAATCATAGTGATGCAATGAAGGTGTTCATGTTAAAATCTATATTGTAAGGTTTTATGTGATGTATAATTCTTCGTAATGATTCATATATACAATGTTAAATGTATATTGTTGAATGTATGTGATGGATACATATCAAATTTTAAATTTCAAAATATAAATATCAAGCTTGTATAAATCCAATGTTTTATGTATATGATATTCAAAATATCTTTCTTTGAGTGATATTAAATAAAATACATTCGGTTTGTATGTAATGCATAAAAGAAAAATCAAAAGTCATCATGAAATATCAGAACTAAGGGAATTTGTTTCTGATATAGCTGAGCAACACTCTCGAGAAATAAGGGGAACTCTCAAGATATTTGGTAGTCACTGAGCAACATGAATGCACCGACTCCATGTTCCTTGAATTATTTGATTCATTCGAAATTTTCATGAAGACCTGGCGGATAGGTACAAAAAAATCGTGTGAGGCCTCCACTCCGCGCCAGGAACAGACGCGACCGCATTGGAGACGAGGCGAGTGGAGGCGTTGGTTGCCATGACAACATTGATTTGGGAGGGAAAGAGGTTAAAGGGATTGATTTCTTCCTGCTATTAACGGGTTAAAGGGTATAAATCCGATTTTTGGGCCATCTTATATATGTTACATAGATGGGCTTCTTACCGTTATATGATAGGTTCATCTGTACCGTTGAATTGATAGTTAGGTAGATCAGACGGTACAGATTAGATAGACAGTTGAGGTTAATTAGGACTGATCTCTCTATAAATAGAGGTTGTAATACTTCAATTAATTAATGAAAAAAGTCAATTAAATCTTCTTAATAAATCCCACTAATATTCTTAATATGGTATCAAGAGCTACCGGAGCAAATGCTCAAAAACTCCTTTTTTTTTCCTCTCAAGAAACAATTTTTTTTTTCCATAACCTAAAATATCACTTCTGTACCGGTCTCTACGACCGGTACCAAACGAAAACCAAGCTCTCGGTTCAAGACTGGAGCTCACAAACGCATTCTCCGTGCAAAGATCTTCTCAGAGACTCTTTTCAATTGAAAATTGGTACTATCCTTCCTTTTTTTTTGCTCCTTTCTGCTGAATAAGCAACTATTTTCCAAATTTTCAATTAATTTCTGAACTACAACAAAACCCTTATTCTCTCAAATTCTTTACACTATCTTTTTTCTCAAGATTTCAAATCTTGTATCTTGTACAAACCATAAGTTCTCTTCCTGGATATCTTACATATATAACCTTGCTAAATTTTTTTTTACAAAATGGCTGATTCCGATCTCTCTCAAGAACAAAATTCTTTTAAATTAGTCACTTTCCCTCACCCAATTCGCTTACAACTTGATTCAAACAACTATCTTCTTTGGAAAAGCCAAGTTCTTCCAATCTTATGAGGTCACAATCTAGGAAAATATCTTCAGCTTTCAAATAACTATGATCCAAATTCACTCACAAATCCAGAAACTACTGAGTTTCAAAATTTTCAGCAACAAGATCAATTGATCTTAGGATGGCTTTTGGGCTCCTTGTCAAACAAAATCCTTTCTCAAGTGTTACATTGTAACACATCTTCTCAAGTATGGCATTGTTTAGAAGAGCAATACTCAACTTACTCGTTTGTCCATTCTCATAATCTCAGAACACGATTATCAAGCATTGAAAGAGGCTCCTCCACCTGTTCTGATTATTTCCACAAAATTAAACAAATTGCTAAACAACTTTCTTTCATCAACAGTCCTCCATCAGAAGATGAACTCATTCAAATAACACTCAATGGACTTGGACCTGAGTTTCAACAAACTATACTCTTTCTCACTTCCACAACAACAAAAATTAAACTCTCACAAATCCAATCCATTATCCTATCTCATGAAGCCTATGTGGATCAACAAAAATATAAATCCACTGCCTTACTGGCTCAAGCTCGGGCTTTGTATCACTCCATCAACCCTCGAGCAAAACAACAAATCTTCCAACATCCTCCATCTCAAAACACAAATTCAAAGCCCTATTACTCCAACAACAAGAAAAATTTCAAGAACTCTTCCATTGAATATCAACACTACAAGAAAATAAGGCATGCTGTTCCTGACTGTTGGTTTAGAATTTCAGGCCAATATCTTGGTCCGTCAAGAAAATCCAAGAAAAATTCAAATCCGTCTCCCTCCTCTAAAATCCAACACCTCAATCCAACTACACAAATCCTCAAGCTGAAAACTCAAATCAAAGTCCTCATATGCAAGCTCAACAGTGGCTCATCGACTCAGGAGCCACACACACCACATCACACCCGACTTGAACAACCTCACTTCACCATCTACATATCAGGGCTCCGATCAAGTGATGGTAGGTAATGCTAAGTTCTCTCAAATACAACCCATTGGTCAATCTTCTATGAATACTAATTCTAGAATTCTACAACTGAAAAATACACTTCATGTTCCTCATATCTCAACTCATCTAATTAGTATTGATAAATTAACTAGAGATAATAATATTACTATTGAATTCTCACCAAATGTTTGTCTTATTAAGGATTTTTTCACCAAGGAGACACTGCACACAATTCAACCTAGAAATGGACTTTACCCCTTGTCTTCAAATTCTCAAATTTCTGCATTTTCTGCAAATAAAACAGAAAGTTTTTATGGCACAAAAGATTGTGTCACACTTCCAAAGATGTAATAAATGTACTAGTTAATCAAAATAAAATCCATTGCAGTACTTTGCCTCATCTTTTCTGTGTTGATTGTTGCAAGAGCAAATCTAAAATGTTACCCTTTCATTCAAACTCCTTTATATCCACAAAATCCCTTGATCTTGTTCATTGTGACTTATGGGGTCCATCACCAGTAGTCTCTGAAAATGGTTATCGCTATTATATTGTGTTTGTTGATGATTACTCAAAATATACTTGGATTTATTTTTTACACTCAAAATCACAAGTTGCTTCTATTTTTTCTGATTTTAAACATCAATCTCAAAATTTGCTATATGCGGCTATCAAACGAATCCAAACTGTTGGAGGTTCAGAGTTCTTTTTCATAGAAAAATTCCATCAATCAATTCAAGTTTTAAAATCTTGGCCTTACACTCCACAACAAAATGGTCGAGCTGAGAGAAAGCATAGACATATACTTGAACTCAGCATGGCTACTATTTCAAACTCACAAATTTCTTTAAAATTCTGGCCAGAAATATTTTTCTCCACAGTGTTCATCATCAATAGAATACCAACAACAAAATTACCTCATTTATCTCCTTTTGAAATACTCTTTCACAAAAGTCCAGATTATAATTTTCTAAAAGTCCTTGGATGTCTATGCTTTCCACTTCTCACACCATATAATAGCAACAAACTCGAATACAAATCTCAAGAAAGTATATTCTTAGGTTACAGTGATACATACAAAGGTTATAAGTGCTACAATGTGGATAAAAACAAAGTTTTTATTTCCATAAATGTGGTCTTCAAAGAAGATATTTTTTCCTTCAAAACCTTAAATCAAAACACAGCAATCAATCCACAAACAAATTATCAATCTTCACGTCTTTTAACTATTATTGAACAAACTAATGTTGATCATCTCTCCTTAACAATACTACTAATTCTTCTTCCAGTTTGTCTTCTTCTCCCATTTTGTAGGAACAAGCTGAAACTCATTCAAATAATGATCTTCCGCAGCATCAATATAACCCTTCATTACCTATTACCTCCAACTCAAATCTACATCCTGTGCAAACAAGGAGTAAAGCAAACTCCTCAAAACCAAAAACTAATTCCAACTACATTGCTCTTCATTCAGAAATGACTGACTCATAACCAACATGTTTTATTCAAGCCATCAAAGAATCTCACTGGAGAAATGTTATGTCATATGAGATTAATGCATTAATCACAAATGGAACTTGGGTTCTCGTACCTCCTTCTCATCAAATCAAACCAGTAAACAGTAAGTGGGTGTATAGAGTTAAGAAAGACTCTACAGGTAAGATCACTCGATACAAAGCTAGACTTGTTGCTAAAGGTTACACTCAAGAATTAGGTATTGATTATGATGAGACTTTCTCTCCAGTAATCAAACCAACTACCATTAGATTAATTCTTTCCATAGCAGTCTCAAACAAATGGGAAATTAAACAAATTGATATCAATAATGACTTTGTACATGGTGATCTTACTGAAACAGTATATATGTCACAACCTCAAGGTTTCATTGATAAACAATATCCTAATCATTTGTGTTTATTAAAAAAATCTCTTTATGGCTTAAAACAAGATCCTAGAGCTTGGTTCCACAAGCTAAGCTTAGCCCTTCATGATTCAGGCTTCAACGGATCTTTAACTGACACTTCACTATTTTATTCTACTCAACACAACAGCACAACATACATTCTTGTATATGTGGATGATATTTTAATAACATACAGCAATTCAGTTTTAATACAATCAATTATCTCTAATTTAAATGCAAAATTCTCCTTAAAAGATCTAGGACATTTAAATCTGTTTTTAGGTATTCAGTGCAAGTATCTTCACGATGGACTTCATCTCAGCCAGTCTCAATACATTGCAAACATCATCACCAAAGCAAAAATGGGAGACTGCAAACCTTCCCAATTCAACACCAATTGCCAGTGGAGAATCAATCTCAAATTTTGGGGAGAAATCTTCGATAATCCAGAGCTCTACAGGAGCATTGTTGGCTCCTTACAATATGCCACACTAACTCGATCCGAAATCACTTTCTCAGTGAACAAATCTTCCCAATTCATGCACACTCCATCCTCCCATCATTGGACTCTCGTCAAATGCATTTTGCGATACTTAAAAGGTACAATTACACTTGGATTAAGAATTAAATACTCACACACTTTGCCTCTTCAAATTTACACAGATGCAGATTGGGGGGATGTCCAGACCATGGTTCTTAATATCGGCTGAGTAAAAAAAAACTCGGCCGAGTCAACTCGGACTCGGCCGGTCCCGAGCTGAGTTTCGACCGAGTATATCGCCGGCCGAGTCCCGACTTTTTTTTTTGTTTTGTTGCAGAAATTATCTATGTAGTTCTTGGATGCCGAGTTAATATCAAGGAAGTAAAATCATGGAGTTTAGATCACGAAGTGAGCTTTTAAGATAAGTTTTTGAGCATTTTAAGATGGTGTGTGTAGTCTTCTTGGAAGAACATGGAAGAGAACACACACATAGGAAGAAGATGAGTTGAGATATGGGAAAAAAATTATAGGATATTGAGTGTGGCATGTTGTTCTTTATATTTGATATGTTTGAAATAATCGTGACATGAGTTTTGAGATTTTATTTATGTATTCCAAATAAGTCACATAAAATCCACGGAATCTATCTGAAAAACATGTTACTTAAAAACATTTTACTGTGCTTACGGGCTACTAATGTTAACAAAAAAAAATGTTACTTAGAGCAAATTGTTACTTTACACAACATCTTTACCCAAATTATAAAAATAACAAGATTCGTAATGTATGTGTTTATTAATAAAATAATCATATTTTTTTTTTAGAAAGTAAACTTATAGATATATTGATTTATACGCATTAATTTTTTTTATTAAATAAATACAAAAGCACAAATATAAATACAATATATATTTATACACTATTATTTCATTAAATATTATATTTTTTAAACAAATCATTTATTTATTTATTTTTCAATCATGTACTAAAATAATTTCCAATCCCGATTTCGACTTTCGAAACTAGTACCATGTTTAAACTATTTTAATTTATGTGTATGTAACATGTATAGCTAAAATATTTTTAACTAATTCGATCAAGTTTATCGCCGAGCGAGTCTTCGAATATAAGTATCCCAATAGTATATATTGTAGTAAAATAGTTGGATTTGTTCTTATAGTATTTATCAATTTTTGAATTTTGTTTGAAAATTTTCTTCACTTTTTAACATTTTATTATCAATAATCCGATTTTTTTTCCCGAGTCGGCTGAGTTATCATTTATACCCTTTGCTTAAATTTTAGTAACCCGCTGAATTTATCATTTGACCTGCTGAAATACATTTTTGTACATACAACCAATAACCATATTATTGTACATCGCAATAACTATATTATTGTGCATACAATGAATAGACATATTATTACGAATAACATGTCTTTTAATGTAGTAATTTGAGTTTTATTAGTTCAATTTGTTCTTATCATATTTATAAATGTTTATCAATTTTTAAAATATATTTTTTTTAATTTTTTCCGATTTTTTTTCCGACTCGGCCGAGTTTGGTCCGAGTCGACCGAGTCCCGAGTTGACGGGACCGGCCGAGTCCGAGTCCGATATTCAGAACCATGGCCCAGACGATCGTCGATCAACGACCGGCTACTACATCTTTGTGGGGACTAATCTCATCGCGTGGTCGTCAAAGAAACAACTTACAATTTCGAGATCATCAACTGAAGCCGCATACAAGTCTCTCGCTTTTGCCACTTCATAAGCAATATGACTTAAGTACCTTCTTCAAGAACTCAACTTTTCCGCTTCCTCAACACCGTTACTTCTCTGTGATAACATCAGCGCCACGTACCTTGCTTCAAATCATCTATTCCATGCTCGCACGAAGCATATTGAAATCGATTACCACTTCGTCCGCGAACGCATCGCCAATCACGAGCAACGAGTTCAATTTCTGTGCTCTCAGGATCAAGTGGTAGATATCTTCACCAAAGGACTGTCCACGAAGCGATTCGAAATGCTACGAGACAAGCTGACAGTTGAACGACCTCCTGATCAGCTTGCGGGGGGTTGTAATCGTAACCAACGATGATGGACTGGAGGCGTTCTTTACAAGATATAATGAAGACGAATCCTCTAGTTTAAATATGATTCTGGCTCCAAGGCTTTATTATTACTGTGGGCCTTTATCTGTGGTATGGGCCATCTTATATATGTTACATAGATGGGCTTCTTACCGTTATATGATAGGTTCATATGTACCGTTCAATTGATAGTTATGTAGTGAAAGAAATACAGTTTCGGATCAACCGTAAAAGTGTACACAAGGATAAACGAACGTACGCATTCGTAGGCATAAGAAACAGTTTTAGTAAAACTGGCATAACTTTCAGTGGAAAACTCCACTTTGAATGGTTCAAATTGGGTTAGATATATAATGATATTATATAGAACTTTCATGTAGGAATATGTTTCATTTGAACGAAGTATCAGTGTCGTTTTAATGGAATACCGAAAGAGTGCGACAGTTTGACATACGGTTAGTAAACCGTCCGTAACTTTCGCATCCAAACTCCAATTGGGCCAGGACAAATTGGATTGGAAAGATAATAAGATTATCTATAACTTTCATGATGATTTAAAGTCGGTTGGAACGATTTAATATTTTCGTTTCAACAGAATACTGAAAGGGTATCTGCAGTTTTCTGTTTTCTGTTTGAAAATGTGTATATTAGATATACATACATTTTGGCCAATCCTTATCCTATGTGATATAAATGGGATATTTCTCTCTCCTCTATTCAGGCCAACCTGTTGAATTAATAAGATTAATCCAGAATATTGAGAGTCATCTTTCAGAGAGTGAAAGAGTGCGAAGAGAGAAAACCGAGAAAAACAGTTTTTCTCGGAATCGAGAATCAATCTAATCGAGCAAGTTCGCCGGTGCTTCGTCTAGGCAGTTGCACCCGCGACCGAAGTCTTACGACTCACGGTGGATACGAGTAGAGGAGCGACGCTTGTGGCTCTTCGATTGTGATCAAACCGAAGGAGCAAAACTGTCGGCTGTCGAAGCGTGTGGGCATGGGACGCACGAAGACAACCGGAGACGTGTCCAAACGGTGGGAGACGTGTGGTATGGGACGCACGGGCTAGTCACCAACGTGACATCGGATAAGAGAAGGATGCGAGCGATCAACCCTTCGAGTGCAATCAATTTTGCACCGGTATGAATCTATCCTTCTATTGCATCGTACCCTCGAAGTCATGGCGTGATCTTGGATTTTGGGAACCGGACCGGGCCTTCATATCCGCTGCGCTGGCCCGGGGTCGGGTGAATTCCCTTCAGTGGTATCAGAGCGATCGCCATCGATTCGAGAGTCGAATCATAGTGGTATATTAGATATACGCATGGGTTATCAAAGTTCGTACCCGTTTGCATGATGTTACATATAGAGAAAGTCAAATTTCGTTAAAATCACAAGTGGAATTCACTAGAGATCAATCAAAAGTTGATTGAGAGTATCTAGGAATGATCGTGAAAAAGTTTCATGATTTATCGTTTTAGAAACGAGCGAAAACGGAAGAAACGGCGAAATCTGCAGAAAAACAATTTTTCTGCCTCCCCGGCGGCAGTTTTTGGCGCCCCGGACGCGTCCCGGGCATGGTTTTCTCGCGTCCCATGGCCCCTGCGTTACAACGGATGGGGCAGTCCGTTACAACGGACCCCCCTCTGGATGCTGATTTTGTTTTCGCCATAACTTTGGCTACGAAACTCGGAATTTTGAGTTATTTATATCGATATGATCGGCATCAATCATACTACCATATAAGGGGCCGTTTGGCAAGCGGAATTAGTAGAGTGGAATTGGATTATAAGGTGGAGGAGAAAAAAGTTCTGGAATTAGTAATTCCACAGTTTGTTTGGATGTCCGAATTATAAGATGCTGGAAAATATAATTCTTTGTTTGGTTGTTTACAAAATTTTGGAATTTCGTTATTGGAAATGTAAAACTAATGTTTTATTAAAATGAATACAATATAATAGTATTATCATAAAATAAAATTATTATTATTATTATTATTATTATTTTTATTATTATAATATATTATTATTATAATAAAATTACTTTGAAAAAATTAATAATATGATTATAATATAACATTATTGCAATATAAAATTATCATAATATTATTAATTGTAGTAATATTATGGTACTAATTTTAATAATATAATAATATATTATGATATTAATATTACAATAATACTAATATTTATATTAAAATTAATACATTATTAATATTTTTATATTAATTCTATTATATTAGTATTTTCATATAAGATAATATTATAATTTAACATATTCATATTATTAATATTGTTAATATATTAATATTAATAATATTATTTATATTCTGATATTAATATATTATATGAACAATAATATTAATAAATTAAAATTTATATAAATATATTAAAATAATATTAAAATATTAAAATATTAATATTAACATATTATAATAATGTTTATTATAATAATTATTGTATTATTAATTAATAATATATGAATATTAATAATATATGATAATATTAATATTTTAATATATTATATTAAATAATTATATTAATATATTTAAATTTTTATAATTATATTAAAATAATATTAACATATTAATATTAATATTAACATATTATAATAATGTTTATTATAATATTATTGTATTATTAATTAATAATATATTCTGGTATTAATATTTTAATATATTATATTAAATAATAATATTAATATATTAAAATAATATTAATATATAATATAATAATATTTATTATAATATTAATGATAATAATATTGTATTATTAATTAATATTATAATAATATTAATTATTAATATTAATATATTAATATTGTTAATATTGATATTATTATTATTATTATTGTGTTAAATAGTATTATTTATAATATTGTTGTAATGTTAATTATAATATTAATACAATTATGATCAAATTATAATATTAATTATTGATTTAATAATGAGAGGAGATGCTCCACTTTGGCACTCCAACTTTTATTGGAATTGAAATTTGCCATAAAAATGGAATAATGAGATGCTCCACCATTTAATCCCCTCTCTAATTCTATGATCCAAACAAAGAATTTATATTTGAAGAATCTCAAGATCCAATTCCACCTCTAATTCCATGCATCCAAACACCCCCTAAGATAAATAATTATTTAGAATAATTAATTTTCCTAATTAGTACATATGGATTTATGAAAATCTTGTAATAGTAATATAATATGATTATGTCACGAATTAATGAAACATGATTGTCATGATCCCTCATAATATTTAAGTCATAGAAATGTCTTTCATGTCCACAATCATCGAGATTGATATGACATAATACGTGATTTCAGGTCATAGTCGGGCACGTATTATTGTATGTATTGATGCGGGTGATAAGCGTTAATTGGGGACTCACGTGGTTTCAGGCCATAGTCGGGCACGTGAGTAGTTCAATTGAACGATACGATGGATATGGTTGTGACTTAACCGTCCAAACTAATCCGATTAGAGTTCGGGGCATAGATAGAATGCACACACGGAATTGGGATTGTATATGATACGATCCATCACCGAAATTCTATAAAGGTTCAAGAGTCATATATGATACGATTGGATAATAATCCTACCTAAATAGCGAGATCCCATTTGTCGGCCATAGTCACTTATGGGAGGATTGCGAAATATGGATCTTGAGTGTTATGGACTTGGAGTCCCGTATCGGTATGAGGGTTCTCGATTCGATAAAATAACACTATCATATAATCATCATGTAAGCATATAGATTAAGTACGCACGGTTACGAGCTTAATCTTCATCATCCGTTTAGAATTATGTTTTCTAGCAACACCAAATATATCGATGAGATCGATATGATAGATAGTTTTGGGCCGGAATTACCGTAATTAACCTTGATAGTCAAAGAATAGCTTTGGGCCGGAATTACCGTAATTTAAATTTGAATATCATATGCATTCGATAGATAAGTCGATCCCAAATATCATCATGCAATTCATAGTGAGACTATGAAGAAACGTTTTCACATGTTGCCATGCTTTTACATTCTCGAAATTCTGCTTGTCGTGGTCGCATATTAAGACTATGTGATGTGGCAAAATGGATGCCAAAACCGAATTTCTTGACAAAAAATTTATGAAAGGATGTGTACTTGACACAACCTTACGGTTTTGTCGATTCATAAGAATCAGGGATAGGATATGCATGCTTTAACGATCCATATGATGGATTAGAGAAAGCATCTCGGAATTGGAATATTCGTTTGGACGAAGTTATAAACTATTATAACATTGTCGGAACGAATGAAAATTTTGTGTACACATGAAGGTTAGTGGGAGCCGCGTTATATTTCTTGTAACGACAAAGGATTTATGCGAGACCGCTTATGAATTAAGCGTGAAGATCTATAGGATAGATCTAAGAAGTTTCTCGTTCTATATTATCACATGTATATCGACATATTGTTGAAAATAGTTTTCAACATATAACTCCTTGGAGGAGTTAAATCGAAATGTCGAATGGCATACATTTTTGTGTCTCGATGTGAGACATCAAGCAGCGCAAAAATAGAAATGATATGATGCTTCATATTTTGATGTGAGAATATATTATGTATGCCATGATATGTATGTGGATATGTGTCGTACGGATGAAGCGTCTAATTCACCGTTAATAAAATCCAAGGGAATCACACGAGTTTGAATGTAATGCGATTACATGAGACTAACTTTTGTGAATGAATAATGGTTATACATATATATACATAATGGTTATGTATATTTAAACCCATCGGGATTTGTATTGATAGCGGTGAAGTTTATCCTTGAATACTTTGTGAAAGAATTCAAGATTATATTTTATCTATAATGGTGTGGAGGACGTGTTGGTTATAAAAAGTTATAACAACAACAGTTTCCAAATATTTGGCACGTCCGAATATGTAGCACGACTTATGATCACAAAGCGTGTACATGTTTTGCTTAAAGGAAAACATGGTTATGTGGAAAGGTTCCACACGACCAGTAGTTTATGATTCTATTACGGAGGCGAGTATATTGCGGTTATTAATCGCAAAAGGAAGAGGTGTGGATCAAGGATACATGACCAAACTCGAGTAGTCACGAGTTATCAGATTTATGGTTGTGTATTGCGAGGAACGCAATAGTACAAGCCAAAAATGCCGAGGTCACAACCACTTCTAGCCAATACTCAGAAAAATTTCATTTGATCCATGAAATTTTATGAAAAGATGTTATCGTAGGTATTGAAAATGTTCCAAACCTGATGAAGAATAACACTAGCAGCAACGTGCAGACCCGTTTACAAAACCGCTCTCTCTAGTCGTGCGTGACTGTCATGCGATGACTATAGGTATGGAGATACCTAGAGGAGGAAGAAGAGAGTAGAGTATAGTTATCTAATACGATAGTCCTCGCAGGTTGTGGGTATGGAGATACCCATAGGTAAACGTTGTATCACCCAAATACTTAATCCATATGAATGCATCCCTTTAAAAATTTTGTTTACTTAAATTAATATGCATTCACCTTATATGAAAACTGTGTGCGGGTTGTGTAATATGATTACATGAACCCTGATTTGAACTTGTGTGGACGTCGGCATAATACGTGATTATGTGCAGCGAAACCGTCACACCTAAAGTTTCATTTCTAAACATCCCTAGTCGCGTTTCAGTTTGCTTAAGAGCAAAGCACATCTATTATCAGATAATATACTGAACGTGTACACTAGTACGTTAGCCGAGGAGATGATTATGTTTTGCTAATCATAGGACAAGGTGCTTGTCGAATCGGGAACGTAGATATATGTTAGGTGACATATATTGGATATGACCAAAGCCGCGAGACCATGACATGGTTTAGTCATTATAGATGGAATCGCGACGGGTAGGGTATTAGGTTCTTCATACTTGAGGGGATCATTGATTGCGTTACGTGCGTAACACAATACTTTGATATGACCTTACGCTCACCGTAACAAGGGGCCAAAACGGTCATCATTGGGTATTGTCCGAAACACGGAATTTAATATGAGTCTCCAAGATATGAATTGTTTATTCCGAAAGGAAGAGATATCTCTTAGGCCGCTCGATGAATTGATTAACGAAAACTATGGCCATAGTCAATGATATTAAAGGTTAATATCAATTGTAATTTGTTAACTCAGTTCGGAATCGAGAAATAAGTACAGTTAATCAAGATATAAGGATGACTACCACCATGCCTTTTGATTAACAGATATCGCAAACAAGAGAACTAGTTACTGCTATTCGAGATAGGCACAATGATCACAATTATTTTTCGCTTTAACATGGGTAGCCATGATAGAGTGACTAGATGCCGCTCATGGGCTTGTAGAGCTTTGGAAACAGCCTACTGCCATCGTTAAACGAACCTACACAGTCACACAATGAGTCGTACTAAGTCGGGCTTGATTACAAAATTGGCACATAGGATGTACATAGGTATATTCTCTAAAATTGTGCATATTGGATATGCATGAGTACCTTTTAGGTAGATTTGAAATTGAGTGGGAGACTGAAAGAAATACAGTTTCGGATCAACCGTAAAAGTCAAGGATAAACGAACGTACGCGTTCGTAGGCATAAGAAACAGTTTTAGTAAAACTGGCATAACTTTCAGTGGAAAACTCCAATTTGAATAGTTCAAATTGGGTTAGATAGATAATGAGATTATCTAGAACTTTCATGTAGACATATTGTTCATTTGAACGAAGTATCAGTGTCGTTTTAATGGAATACCGAAAGGGTGCGACAGTTTGACATACAGTTAGTAAAACATCCGTAACGTTCACATCCGAACTCCAATTGTGCCAGAACAAATTGGGTTGGAACGATAATAAGATTATCTACAACGTTTATGAAGGTTTAAAGTCGGTTGGAACGATTTAATATTTTCGTTTCAACAGAATACTGAAAGGGTGTCTGCAGTTTTCTGTTTTCTGTTTGAAAAGGTGTATATTAGATATACATACCTTTTGACCCATCCTTATCCTATGTGATATAAATGGGATATTTCTCTCTCCTCTATTCAGGCCAACCTGTTGAATTAATAAGATTAATCCAGAATATTGAGAGTTATCTTTCAGAGAGTGAAAGAGTGCGAAGAGAGAAAACCGAGAAAAACAGTTTTTCTCGGAATAGAGAATCAATCTATGGTCCTAGTTTTATCCATCTCCTATATAAGTAATTCAAATTTGTCACTGATTAACTCTGCCACCAATTAACATCTAATAGGAAGAATAATTTGAAAAGAAAATTAGTTTGAAACAAATGAATAATTTAATTACTAATGAGCTATGTTGAAGGAAATACAGTTTTGGATCAACGCTAAAATGGTACGTAGAAGGAAAAACGAACGTACGCATTCGTGGGTATAAGAAACAGTTTTAGTAAAACTGATATAACTTTCAGGTAACGACTCCAATTTGAATGGTTCAAATAAGGTTAGATAGATAATGAGATTATCTAGAACTTTCATGTAGAAATATTTCATTTGAGCGAAGTATCAGTGTCGTTTTAATGAAATACCGAAAGGGTGCGACAGTTTGACATACAGTTAGTAAAACCGTCATAACGTTCGCATCCAAACTCCAATTGGGCTGGGCCAAATTGGGTTGGAAAGATAATAAGATTATCTACAACTTTCGTGAAGGTTTAAAGTCGGTTGGAATGATTTAACAATTTCGTTTCAACAGAATACTGAAAGGGTGTATGCAGTTTTTGTTTGAAAAGGTGTATAGTATATATACATACCTTTTGGCCCATATCATTATCCTATGTTGAATAAATAGGATGTTTCTCTCTCTCTCTCAATTCAGACTATACAGACAATTCAGATCAATTGAAGTCTAATTCGGTCCAGAAATTAGAGAGACTCTTATCATGTGTTGAAAGAGTGCGAAGAGAAAAGAGAGAAAGAGAAAAGAGGAGAAAAGAATTTTCTCCGTCTAGAGAATCAAAAGCAATCATGCAAGTTCGCCGGTGCATCGTCTAGACAGGTGCATCCGCGACCGAGGTGCTATGACTCACGGTGGATACGGGTAGAGGAATTCGTACTTTGTGGCTCTTCGTTTGTGATCAAACCGGAGAAGTAAGAGAGTGAAAGGCTGTGGAAGCGTGTGGACGTGGGACGCACGAAGACAACCGGAGGCGTGTCAAAATGGTGGGAGACATGTGGTATGGGACGCACGGGCTAGTCACCAACGTGACACCGAGGAAGAGAAGGATGCGAGCGATCAACCCGTCGTACGTGATCAATTTCACGCTGGTAATCGTCTATCCTACTTTGCATCATACCCTCGATATCGAAGCGTGATCTCGAGATTTGGCAACCGGACCGGGCCTTCATATCCACTGCGCGGGCCCGGGGACGGGATAATTCCCTACATATGTAATTAAAGTTTGTAAATAATTAATGAACTGAAATGATCAAACTAATTAGATATTTAATTAACTACAAAGACGTTGTAGTTAACAATCTAATCAGCTCTTGAATTAACAGTTTAATTACTGACGTAATTAACATCAATTATAACAGGTTGATTAATCAACAATAAAAAATCGTCATCAATGAACAAATTAATTGAAAAATAATTAACGTCTCCCCACATCACTTGAAAATAAATAATTACGAATAACGCGTGAATAAATAAATAAATGATGAACAAGTCAACAATTGAAAATAAAGAAAAGAAGAAAAAAAAATAAGATCGACGCAAGAATCCGATAAAAGAAATAAATGAATAAAATGAAAATTACGATTACGGGAAAGTAAATGGCGCATTTGGTGCACAATAATTCTGGTTATGAATGGATACGTAACTTACGAAATAACTCAAGGAACTATATATACGGTGGTTTGGATTCACTTGCAAATACAAAGGGAGTACAACAAAAACTCAAGTTCCTCAAGTAGAAAAGAAACAGAAAATAAACATGAATAATTGAAATAAAAAAAAGTAGAGGTGACACCAAATATGATAAAGGAATTTGATGTAATGGTGCCTACGTCTCCGGAAATAGCCTCGTTGTCACCAAAATGTGACGAACCTCTTATAATAGTTCTTATTATTATATTTTCGGGCAACCATATTGCACAGAGGAACTTAGACAAACCCCTAATCACGGATATGTGTGTGATTATCAAATACAAAGGAACAGTCTCAACAATTTATACCTCATATTTGAAGGAAATACAGTTATAGATCAACTAGTAGATTGCGCATATGAGGATAGATGAACGTATGCGTTCACCGAAACGATTGGATGCATAATATGATTATGCAGAATTGGCAGAAAATACATAGTCTGTCATGATGGACTGGTTGGTCCGTCGTGACGGACCATAGAATATTTATGTACACCAATATGTGAGTATAGCATCGTGACGGACTGGTTTGTCCGTCATGACGGAGCTGCGTCACGACGGACAAGTTGGTATGTTATGATGGAGCAAAGATGTAACGGCATCTCAGTAAATGTGATACGTCCGTCATGACGAAATATGGTGCGTCATGACGGACTGTAGTCCAAATTCCGACTTGGCAGTTTTTCTTAAGATACTCATTAATCCTACATTAATGGTGGTGGTTATATATGATATTCTTACCTGATCTCTCTCTGCACCGGTCAGTCTAGATCTGAGAAAAGGATTATTCTTGTGAGGCAAGAAAGAGAAAAGAGAGACTCCATTAGAGATAATCTTAAGCAAGTTTACGACAAATTTTAGGGGAATTCGTGCATAACCGAGAGACGAAGCTCGCTGTGGATACGAGTAGAGAGATCTCAACTGAGATCTTTCGTTGTGATCAAACGAGAGCTTGTTCGAGGGAGATCGAAGGACAAACAGGAAGCAATCCGGTTGTATTCGACAAATCGGAGCTTCGAAGAAGGTATCTAATCATGCAGGTGTGGGACGCACGTGTTACCGAGATCGGAGCAAGGACAACAACTACGCAATCAACCCGTCACCGTGATCAATTTCACGTAGTATGATTATATGTATAATATTTATATTCGTAGTTGCACGTAGATTATGATTTGTCCTTTCGGATCGGCGACGTGGTCCTCGGGATCTGGTCGGACCGGGTGTCTCAATCCGCTGCGCGGGACTCGGTAGCGACATCAATACCCAACAAGATTTGGCTAATCCGGTTTAAGGGCACTCGTAGAGATCATGTCAGGCGATGCTCCAGATCGGCACCACCCTCTATCGGTATCCACACGCAACTGCTCAGACTGGCTGTGGAGATCTTCAATGCCAGTCAAATTCTTCCTCTTTCTTCAGAAAATCGGCGACCTCCTCTCACCTTTTTCTCTCCATAAAATTATGTTACATCTAGGTTAAAATGATGAAGATTCCATTGTTGTATATACCAGATTTTTCTCCAAATAAATATGTGAATAACCTTGTGTAATCATTTATGTAGTATTTCATACTTACACCTCTTCATATTCATCCTCAATTTTCTTTGTTCAATCAAATCTAATTGGGGTTCGGAACATAGATAGGATGCACACATATAAATTATGATTGTATATGATACAATTCGATACCGAAATCTTATAAAAAATCAGGAGTCACATTGGATGCAATTAGATTGCAACAAAGGAAATCATAGACTTATTATGTGAAACTCTTGCAATACATAGTAAACTTATTTCCTTGCAAGAAATACCACCTTAACGCGAACGACAATTTTTCTGTCAAAGAACTATTGTGATTGCACTATATCTTCCGAATGTGACTTCGTATGCATACTATAATAATGGAACCACAACTGCACATATGAACAAACATAAAAGAACACGCAAATATATATTATTATTATTACTGTTATTATTTTTTTATTATTATTATTATTATCATTAATGATGTTATTGCACGAGTTAACATGACTTAACTAAGAGCAATTCAAATTAGTATTATAATAATGGAACCACAACGACAAACTTTTTTTTTTTTACACAAAAAGTTAATATTTGGATTTTAAGAACCAGTTCTATAATGTATTGAATAGAGTTGATTTTTCTAACTTCGTAGAGACTGAGACAATAGAACTAAAATTGAACAGAATCAATTGATTTGATTTTGTTTCTTGTTGATCCCCACCAAATTGGCAGCACAGCACACCTCCAAAAAACTTGAACTCAAATTATGAATTAATTACTAACGAGAGTAATAAATTAATATCATATTAACAGCTCAAATGAATTCATACTCAAATAATTCTAAACTACATCCCGATTATTTAATTATGAACAATATCAATGATTCAGTATTAGATACCTGTTTTTATACAAAGTTAAGCCCTAAATACTCTCCATATAACAGTCGGTTTCAAATTTAAAATTCCTCCTTACGAGATAGCCAACCATTGAAGCAATGACCCGAAATGATGCAGACAAGCTGACCATTAAGCTTGTCCAGTATGACCTCGCCACATGTATAGTTTTCTCGCATACAAAAGACCTACAATCGGAGTGTAGTATCCTGAACAAGAATGATCTTTCGCCAACTCATCATCGCTTAATCCTCTCTTTGCTACCATTTGTTGACATCCGCTTGAAAGGGAAGTGGAGCTTGGCTCCGTCGCAACTTGCATCTTAATGTAGTACTCCTTTAATTCTTGGCGTAAACCTCATAAATTTTACCATGTCTTCCCGTCCCGAAACCCGATTGAGCCTCGGTTTTGAATTGCATCCGTCCTCCTTGAAAAGTTCTTGTAGTCTTACTTGGTTTCGTTCACGACTATTACGAACTTGACTGAGATCCCCCACCATTTTCCACCTATTTATATCACAAACCAAATTAATGTTTCGTCTAACTAAATCTTAAACAAAGTTCAGAAACTAGTAAATTAGTAATTGATGGCTAGGAACTTATTGCGTGGTGCCTAATCTTATTGATATTTTAATGAACACCGACAGTTAGAATTTGTTTATGTGTATTAATTATGAAGAGTTCTATCGTACGTCTTTTGAAAATGATGTATCATAAGTCAAAAAATAATGTATCATAGAACTCCCCATTAATTATAATTTTTACGTATAAACTTTTTTTTAGGAGTTGGAGTTTAGGATTTATTTATCTCATGTGATTTAGGGTTTAGTTTTTAGAATTTAATTATTGAACCTCACTCAGATTTAACATGAACTTAAAATTTATTGAAAGTAAATTAAATGCCTTGTAAACGCTGGACCAGATCTTCCTTGCAGAGAAAATGAATCAATAAGTCCCAATCTCAAAGTCAAATGCATTCCGTCTAATTCGAAGCATTAGGGAAAATAATAATTATACTTGTCATAAAACGCATAATCAACACCAATTAAATTTCTTGAGAGCAAGTAGTGCATTCATGTCTCAATATAAAAAAGTTCATGGCAATGTTTAACCTACAAATTAACAAAGTATCACATATATGATACACCCCCAAAAATAGAAAATATCATAAATATCCCTACAAAATAAGGAAAATATCATGTATCTCCTTCAAAACATAAACAAATATCATACATAATTTTTTTTCCTGCTTCTACAAATTTATAAAGATCCATAATTCACTACTTTTTATCTATACATGAATTGAGATAGTGAGAAAAAAGAAAAATTCAATTACTCATCTTTTGCAAAAAAAAAATAAGAGCAGAGGCCGGAGTGCCAGAGTAAAATTTCTCATGATTCATACGGATATTCTTGATATTTCACATTTAGAGGGGCATATGTGATCTTTTGAGGGTTCAGTAGAGGTACATATGAAATTCGGCATCAAAATAACTAGTATAAATACTACAAATCAACAAAACTTTTACCTTGCTGATTCAATGGCACTTTCAACAGAACAAAGTCAACCCCCTTCACCATTACCATCCAATGGCAAGTTCGCCCTTTCAAGCCTTCCTCTTTCTTGTAAGATCATCGTTTCCTTTTTCCTCTTCTTCTCCGTTCAAATTATCGTCATCCATGTATACTCTAACTCCCATAATTCTTTCACCTTCAACAAACTCCCCACTTGCGATCCCGAGATTGCGCCATTCTATATATACGAACTACCATACCGTTTCAATGGTTTGATTCAGAGCGATTGTAGCAAAATGCATTGGTGCATTGACATGTGTCCTCTCGTGGTCAATCATGGTTTCGGTCAACCTAGCCGTCGACCCAACTGGTATACGACAAACCAGTTCACTCTCGAGCTGATCTTCGACGCGCGGGCCCAAAACCATTCTTGCCGTACATACGACCCCAATTCCGCCCGTTTATTCTTCATTCCTTTTTATGTCTGCTTTTACACGACGTATATGTTCTCTATGCCAAACAACGAAGCACGTGATGCTATGGCACTCGATCTTGCTAATTTTCTCTCTAATTTCTCATCCTTCCATCGCCACGGCGGCCACGATCATTTTATAGTTGGGGGATGTAATATATACGACATCAATCGCCCCGAGAACTATACATATTGGTATCCTGCTACTCGCCTAGTTAACCTACCCGAATTCGCCAATGTCTCGGTGCTAGTACTTGAGCGCGACCCATTGAATCTGATCGATAAACATATCGGAGTTCCTTATCCGTCATATTTCCATCCTACCACAGGCTCTGAGATGACAGCATGGCAAGAAGAGATTCGTCAATCAGAAAGGAATCATCTTTTCGCCTTTATCGGTGGTGGACGAGCAGGGACCAGTGATACATCTATATTACGATCTGAGCTATTTAATTTGTGCCGTTCTACAAGGCGTTGTCTTTTGATGAATTGTGGGGAAAATCAAATATTGTGCGAACGCGACTCTGATTGGGTAATGAATGTGCTGAAACGTGCGCACTTTTGCGTGCAACCACGTGGAGACAGTTGGACACGACGATCAGTGTTCGACTCGATACTAGCCGCGTGCATACCAGTATTTTTCTCAGAGAACACGGCGTATAACCAGTACCTATGGTACATCCCTAAGAAAAGAGAGGAGTGGTCGGTTTATATCGAACGTGATAATGTTAACCAAACCGAGCAGATACTTGCAGATATACCGATGTACAAGGTGGAACAGATGAGACAGGTCTTGATCAACATGATACCACATGTAACATATGTCGACCCGAATGCGACCCAAATCGGCTTTCGTGATGCAGTTGATGTGGCACTCGTTGAGCTTACCAAGCGTGTTGATGGAATGTTCAATGTATCCATATAATTATAAGGTTACTGTCATTTGTTTTTCGATGAATTTGTTACTTACTCAGTTTCTTCTCTTTCTTTCTTCTTTTTTTCGCCATGAAAATGCTTGTGGGCTTGTATTGAATACAGATTATGAATTGTGTAGCTTAATTATTGGTAATCGTCCTTCACAACTGTTTAGGAAAGAGAAATTATATTTGTACACTGAGATTCTCAAAAACATCCTCTCAGAATGATTAATTGATACGTACCTCCCATTTTGTCTTCATCTTGTCTCCCGCCTTAGTCAGCATTGTTAATTGATATGAACCCGTTCCAATTAACATGCTATTGAAAATGCATGTGCTATAATAGTTTGAGATACTTCTCAATGTAATCATTCACAATATAAATTACTAAATTCATCCATCATTTACAAATAACGACTACGAGATCACTTTTTGGCTGCAAAAGCTAAAAGTCGTACATACCCATACCCCCTTGATTTGCTGATTTTTTTTTTTTTGACGTGTAACATCCACCAAAGTCCAATTCGTAAGAAAAACTATGTTTTGTTAAATTTGTAAAACTAATTCTTCGTCAGGTCCCTTAGTGAATGAGACTTGTCTTGTATATCATTATTTTTGCACGTTAACTTGAAAAAAAAAATTAATTAAGTCATTTTCGCCATGCCCTCTGGCGAAAAAGAAAAATAATATTTTTTATAATTATTTTCATTTTAAAATAGCAAAAAAAAAGGAAATATTTGCATATTCGCCAGCCCTGCTGATGGAAGTGCTTGTTCAAGGACTTTTTTGTAAGATTTTTGATGATATTTATGTAAATATGTCATTATTTTTTACTGGTATGTCCAAATTGAATTCCGTTTGTTATTGTGTGATGAATTATTATGTGAAATCGAATAGGTTTATCTTGAATTTCCAATTTATTTATATTTTTCGATTAATTATGGGTTTATGTGAATAAATAGCATTACGAGATTTTTTGTGATCTTAAAAATTATATAAAAAAATATTTCTTCATTATTTACCTATTTTTCATCTTTTTTAGGTTTGGAAATTTGCCTGTTTAATAAGAAAATAAAAAATAACAATATTTGGATAATTAGGTTAGCTTGCTATCAAAATTCTCCATTTTTTTGTCATGTTTTATAAAATAGATTTCACTGCTTTATATATCTTTTAAAATCATAAAAATAATATCATGTTTAATATCCATTGTGTCTAGTTCGTTCAGAATAATATCTCACTCAATTTTATTAATTTTTTTTATTTGTTATCATTTTTAGAATTTCATCTATCAATTTTTAGAAGTTCATCTCATTTTCATTTCTACAAATCATAATAAATAGAAAAATAAAAAAAATTGTGTGAGATGTAATCCTGAACTAACTAGAGACAATAAGTATTAAAGGACATAAAAATGGAGAATTTTCATAGAAATTTAACCTGATTATCCAAATATTTTTTATCTTTTTATTTTTCTTATTAAATGGACAAATTTTAATAGAATTTTTAATAGCATTTTTAATAGCATTTTAGGAATATTGGCTTCACATCCCTTATTTGTAAAAAAAAACTATTTTCTACTTGCCCCCTCTTATATATTATTATTTGGAAGAGAGACTTTTGAGCTCTCTCCGAATTTACTCAAAAAAATAAATAATACTCAAAACAATTATATTACAAAACCTACAGCGAAGCATGGAATATTTCCTAGTTCTATATAAAATTATGCCAGTATTCGTCTATATTATGGCACTGGGATTGGGAGGGGGACTTGTACATCCTTCAAAATTTTCAAAATATCAAATTTATTTTAGAAAACAAAAAAAAATATCATATTTACTTATTTATTCTTTCGAAATTCAAAGTGGATCAATTTTACTCATTAAAAACTCAATGACAAGTCATGCCTAACTTGTTGGACGGGGAGTGGTTCCTTGTACTTACATCACTATTAAAAAAAAAATTGGAGATGGCGTATATGAACTTGAATTTCTATTACAAAATACAATAATATTATTTTTTCAAAATCCGAAAGAGCAAGGAAGGCTTTTCTCCTAATCCCTTAATAATTACGTCGTTGTTTATGTCTATGAATATGAACATATCAAAAATTGAATGAAAAGATAATTTTTTTGTTTTTATTTATAAAATTTCAGCAAGAAATCGGAAAATATGTGTTAATAAAAAATGTGACATGCTTTGCAGTTCTCAAAATAATAATTTTGCACAGAAATCAATTGATCCAGAACATGAGGAATGAGGATAATAGTAAAAAAAAAAAATAACATGTGATACCTACCAGATACACATTTAAACAATAATAATCCCCTTCGAAGTTGACCAACCAAATGCATATATGGATGCCATCAAAAAACTCTTCACAGCGTGTGCATCATGCTTCGATATATAATGTCTACTACCAGATTTTATTGGATTATAAAACCGTTGCAAGAAAGTAGAATTTCCAAAAAAAAGACAAGATCCACAAAACTCGGAACTATTGCATAAATACACTAAAAAGTCAATAAACATTCAGAGCTTCTCTAATGGCACTTCCAAGTATATATCAGTATCACCTACCTTCGCCATTAACATCAATTCGCAAGCTCAACATGTTCATCCTTACTCGTTCTTGTAAGCTCATTTCCTGTTTTGTCTTTGTCGCCGTTCAAATTTTCATAATAAATATTCGATTTTACTCCCGTAATCCTTTCAGTGCCTTCAACAAACTCCCCAATTGTGATCCTGAGATTGCGCCATTCTATATTTATGATCTACCGTACCGCTTCAACGGTTTGATACAGAGCAATTGTAGCAAAATGCATCGATGTATTGACATGTGTCCTCAAGTGGTGAATCATGGTTTCGGTCTACCAAGTCGTAGGCCAAATTGGTATAACACAAACCAGTTCACCCTCGAACTGATCTTCCACGCACGGGCTCGAAACCATCCTTGTCGCACTCATGACCCAAAATCCGCTCGTTTGTTCTTCATTCCCTTTTATGTTGGATTTTACTCAACTTCGCACGATGTATACTACGCAAAGAACAACACGGTGCGTGATGTTATGGCATTTGATCTTGTTGATTATCTCTCTAATATCTCATATTTCCATCACCGTGGCGGCCATGACCATTTCATAGTTGGGGGTGGTAATGTGAAAGAAATCAATCGTCCCAAAAACTATACAGGCGAGTTTCCCGCTACTCGCCTGATTAGCTTACCCGAATTCTCCAATGTCACGACCCTAGTAATTGAACGCGACCCAAATGATTTGAACGGTACCGTGTTTGGAATCCCTTTTGCTTCATACTTCCATCCAAACACAAGCTCTGAGATGATAGCATGGCAAGATGAGATACGTCGATCCGAGAGGAATCATCTTTTCTCTTTCATCGGTGGGGGACGATATGGGCAGAGCGATATGGCAATTTTACGATCCAAATTATTAAAGCAGTGTCGTTCTACAAAACATTGCCTCCTGTTTGATTGTGGTGAAAATGCATTACTGTGTGAGTTAGACTCGGATTGGGTAATGAATGTGATGAAACGGTCGCAATTCTGCTTGCAACCTCCTGGAGACGGATGGACACGGCGATCCGTGTTTGACTCGGTGCTGGCTGCATGCATACCAGTGTTTTTCTCGGAGAACACGGCATACGTTCAATACCCATGGCATCTCCCTAAGAAAAGAGAGGACTGGTCCGTTTTGATCGCACGACACCAGGTTGACCAGATAGAGCAGGTACTTGGGAATGTATCAGCGCACAAGGTGGAACGGATGAGACGAGTCTTGATCGACATGATGCCGCATGTAACATACGTCGATCCGAATGCAACCCGCATTGGCTTTCGCGATGCAGTTGATGTAACGCTCGTTGAGCTCACCAAGCGCGTTAATGCAACCTTCAATTCCTTGTGATCTAGATTTTGATAAATCTGTTTCTTATTCATAGTTATATTTTGCATTTAAAATGTTTCTATGATCTCAATTCCAATTAAAAATATGTCTACTTAAAATTAATGATTTTGTTGCTTATAATTAATCACAATCCATTTTTCAACATATTACCATGTCCATGTGAGAATGAAGGATTTATCAGAACAAAGACTACCACTAATCTACCATATCGTAATCTGGCTGCAGGAAGTCATACATATCATATGAGAATGAAGAGATATATATAATATAACAACCCATGTTAGGGAGTTTATAAAAATATTCAGATTATCTTTTTTGTAATCTCTTAAAAAATTAAACAAAAATAGTTTAGTCAGTTCTAGTATATATAATATAACATCCCATTTTGTCAAAAAAAATAATATAACAACCCATGTTAGGGAATTTATAAAAATATTCAGATATCTTTTTTGTAATCTCTTAAAAAATTAAACAAAAATAGTTTAGTCAGTTCTAGATATAAGAAAGCCCAATAAGCCCCGTTTAATGGGCACTTTTTTCTTTGTTGTCGGAAGGAAAATGTTGTACATCCCCGAACTTTCCCCTCAGGGTCTTGATGTGCTGGCAATTGCAGTTAAACCTTACTCTGAACCGGTAAATCGAGAGCACAAGAATATTGTCATTCCCTTTTCTTTTTTTTTGTCCGTTAGCAAGTGTTAAACCTTGATCAAATTTGCAGAAATTTGAACAGCTTTATGTCACATCCATTCTTTCACATCAATTTTTTATATCTTATTCTTATCATACCACTCTGAGTGCTATGCTAGCTAACCTTCCTCTCCTCTTCTATTTGCCTCTTTCCCACTCTTTTACTCCTCTCATTCAAACTTCCTCATCTATTTCACTTTCTCTCACCATTGGAGCACCATGACCGTCAACAACGAAGAACAAGAGCCCCTTAATAAAGATGTTCCTGAAGTTGGTATGGAGTTCTCCTCTCGTGAAGATGCTTATCACTTTTACCGTTCGTACTCTAGTCGATTAGGTTTTGGGATCGTAAGAAGATTTAACCAGAATTTCTACGGGCAACCCGCAACCCTCAGAGTATCTTTTTCTTGCAACAAAGATAAGATAGTTCGTTAGTGTTTTCAATTCAATGTTGAACCAACTTCTTTTTGCTGGACCAATTTTATCGTTACCCAAGTTTGTTCAATTGTGTATGATTTTTTAGCATTTATGTGTTCACTGTTCACTGTTCGTGTTTTCAATTCCACGATGAACCAGTTTTATCGCTACTCTAGTTTGTTCAATTATGTTTCTTTTTAGCAGTTAACCTTGAATGTTAAATTTTATCATTTTTCAATTCCACGCTGATCCAATGTTTTTGCTGCACCAGTTTTATCCTTATTCCAGTTAGTTCAATTATGTATGGTCTACTAGAAATTGCATTTTCACTGTTAACAGTGCAGTGTGCAGCGTTGTCAGTTATATTATACTCAAATCCATTTCATTGAACTCACTCAACTCAATACAACTAGATCTAATCCAATTCTATTCAACTCAATATGCAGATAGGACATGCCTTGTGCTCCATTTGTCGGGATAAATCATCGTGGTTAGTCCATTATGTTGGCATGCGCTTTGTCATGGAACAAATATTTCAAGTTTGTGTGCGTTATGTATTGAACAATTTGGGTCTGTTTTTTTTATGTTTGGATGTGTTATGTAAAAAACAATTTGGGTATGTATTTTATGTTTTTTTGTGTTATGTCATGAACAATTAATATTGTCTGCTATGTTTACTGTTGGTTATGTTGGATTTTATTTTGTCATTAACAATAGTGCTCTTTTATGCTTGGATTTTATTTGTTATGTTTGATTTTATATTTTCCTTGTGGGCATTTATGGTTTTGTTATATCATGTTAATCAAAGTAATACGAGTAAAAACAATGTTACAAATAAAACAAACATATTATATGAGAGTAAACAATTATAAAATATTTTGGTTTAAGTACTAAAAACAGAAATCATAAAAATGATATTAACCCAAATACTAAGAGTAAAAGTGTAAAAAATGAAACCAAGAATATAATATGAAAAAAACACAAAAATGTAACAATAAATCCCTTTGTCAAACATTTCAAAATCATAAAAAACCTGTTAAACCAACTACCAAGAGTAAACAATGTAAAAAAATTATACAAAAATTATTATAAGCAAAAACATAAAAATATAAGAATAAATGGTTTCGTTAAATACTAAAAAAACCATAGAAAAAATGTTAACCCAATACTAAGAGTTAAACACTGTTAAAAATAAAACCATTAATATAATTTGAAAAAACACAACAATACAACAATAAAACACTTTGTAAAACATTTCAAAATCATAAAAAAACCTGTTAAACCAACTACCAAGATTAAATAGTGTAAAAAGTTATACCAAAGTTATTTTGTAGAAAATGGTTTTGTTAAATACTAAAAAAACCTTAGAAAAATGTTAATCCAATACTAAGAGTAAACAGTATTAAAAATAAAACCAATAACATAATCACAACAATACAACAATAAATTCCTTTGTAAAACATTTCAAAATCATAAAAAAAATGTATTATACCAACTACCAAGTTTAAACACTGTAAAAAGTTATACTAAATTTTTTTGTAAGAAAACAGTGTTAACCTAAGTACTAAGAATAAACAATGTTACAAAAATAGAATAAAATAAAATTATACGTAAAATAAGATAAATAAAATACTTTTTGAGAACATTTAAAAATCCCTGCAAATCATTAACAATGTTCAAAATAAAACAAAATTTGTTAAAATTAAATTACTTTTGTTTATCACTAAACAAATATGAATACTGTAAATCAAAGGTAATAAGAATAAATATTGTTTAAAATAAAACAAATCTTTCAAAACATATTAATCCTAGTAATAAGTTAATAACAGATTGTCGACACTTCAAATTGCAAATTCCGTGAAAAAACAGTAAAACGATTTCAAGCACTACAAAACTGAAGCAATCAGTTTTTAAAAACATTGATAACTTTAAACACTGTCAACATTTACGAAAATCAACAACAGTTAATTAGAACAAATAGAAATTTAAGATAGAACGGTAGATGAAAAGTTAATTGTAGAATCATCCCAAAAGAAGCAGCAGAAATTAATGCCAACAAACCATTCAATAAAAAAATCTAACAAATCTGAAAAATAAACAAATAAAAACTAGCAATTAATTGCAACAATCAAGTATAGTTGCAACAAGCACCAATCAATGACAACAAAGCACAAATCAATTTCAGCATTAATAGCAATAAAAATGAGAAACACAAAACAAATACAACTAATTGCGTATTTATACGAGTTCAAAAAATTTCAAAATTCAAAATTTTATGTTTTTCCCTCCACACAGTGTTAACTGCAAAATTCACCTACCAACATTAATTGCAGTCACCCTACTTAGTAATTAACACTGTAGGTTAGATTGCCTACAAAAGTCTACAAATTAATGGGCCTGACACAAATAATTCAGAACTGTTCATTCTTACGGGCTTTAAGCTTTTACACCTTGGGCCGTCAAACCTTGACCAAAAATAAAATCAAAACCTTTATATGATCCGCGAAAAAAAGCCTATATGGTTTAACAGGGGACTTTACAGCACATCAATAATCGTGGGGGATATATTAAGGAGACATACATCATCACTCTTGTCGGAATAGGCTATAAATTGGCTAGAACTGAAAAAAAAAAAAAGTCAATAAAACAAAGGGAAATGACTGTGCACGTCCAACTTGTTAACACAAAATACAATAAAATAATATATTCGATATTAATAAAAAAATAAAATATCTTAATAAATAATATTTAAATATTTAATACACATAAAATCAACACAAAAAATATATAACAATAAAATTTAAACTATTTATTCGGATCGCGTGAACAATATTCTTAAAACATTATTTCGCCAGTTTGTACAGACCGTTGAAAGTGTTTCAAAATAATTCAGAAATATAGTTATTTTGTACTTTCTTTACCTCTTGGGAATGTTCATTTTACAATCTTAATCTCTACCAATTTAATTTCCTAAACAAAATACTTGTGCATCCATACATTATTCTCATGTACTGTTCAGTTCGTTTCGGTACCGGTAATTCAATATTTGTTTAGTTTTTTTATTATTATTAGAATTAAAATTATATCAGTTTAGTCGGTATTGTGCATAAATCCAAACCGGTGCAACAATCTAGTTCAGAATGCACATGGCCACAGAATACCAGTATGCCATCTTACATCATCCATCCAGCCAAGTTCCTTCATGCGTCGGCACTTTTTTTTTTTTTTCTGAGCAAAAAAAAAAAAAAAAAAAATACAGAACTTTCTTTATTGTCATCTCCGTTAATTAAAAACTGGAAGACTCCATTGTCTTCTTGGTTTTTGTCACACACGCAGAGAACACCTCCAGTTCCACAACAAATCAACACTATCCAAGAAAATATCAAACTCATTGCGTGTCAGATTCTCGAACCATCTCCTTACTATAAAATGTTCCTCCGCCGATTAATCTGTCCAACGCCCATCATCACTCTTTCGGCGTGCTCAGTGGGAGAAGATCAGTGAAAATGTCAGAGAGAGATATAGATGATTTGCCCAAGAACGAGGCGAATTACACGGCGCTGACGCCGCTCTGGTTCCTTGAACGAGCAGCTTTGGTTCATCCGAACCGGGTTTCGGTCGTCCATGGAGCGGTCCGGTTTACCTGGGCCGATACTTACCGCCGCTGCCGCCAGCTTGCATCCGCTCTCTCCCGTCGGTCTATTGGACCGGGGTGTACGGTACTGATTTATTAATTAGTTAGTTAATTAAGCATCATGTATCAGTACGACTTTGCAAATACAGCCTTGCAAAAATAGTTTATAAAAATATTCAGATTACCTATAAATTCTCTTTTTTGTAACGTTAAGGCCCCTCTTAAAGGTTGTGATGTGCTCCTGCAAGCATGCAAATTACTAAATTATGGCGATATTGGACTCCTTTTTAAGTAATTACTAATTTCTTCTAATTAAGACTACCTTTATAAGAATTGTATGAATTTATAGGTGGTTGTGTTAGGACAAATGGTCGAAATTTTAAAGGGTGTAAGCTGAAAATAGGGGAGAGAGGGTTAATGTATAAAATAGTTCTGTTAGTTGAGATATTTTTGCTTAATTATTTGTTAAATTCACAACTACATAGTTCTATGTATTTTGTCGAGACTTTAAATACACAACTACGTGTCACAAATTATTAATAAATAATAAATTGCAATGATTTCACCAGGTGGCGGTAATAGCACCGAACATACCGGCCATGTACGAAGCCCATTTCGGCGTACCGATGGCCGGCGCAGTAATAAACGCCGTCAACATTCGATTAAATGCTCAAACAATCGCGTTCCTTCTAGAACATTCCGAAGCTCAAGTCGTAATGGTGGACCAAGAATTCTTCTCCTTAGCCGAAGATTCCCTCAAACTAATTTCCGAGAAAAAGAAATCCTCTTTCAAACCACCACTTCTAATCGTTATATCCGACCCCGCATGCGACCCCAAATCTCTCAAAATCGCATTACAAAAAGGGGCAATCGAGTACGAGAAGTTTCTAGAAACAGGGGATGTAAACTTCAAGTGGGCCCCGCCAAAGGACGAATGGCAGAGCATTGCATTGGGGTACACTTCGGGGACCACTAAGAGCCCCAAAGGGGTGGTGCTGCACCATAGAGGCGCGTATTTAATGGCCCTTAGCGTTGCCATGATTTGGAACATGAATGAAGGGGCTGTTTATTTGTGGACCTTGCCCATGTTCCATTGCAACGGATGGTGCTATACTTGGTCCCTCGCCGCCCTTTGCGGTACCAATATTTGCCTTCGCCAGGTACATCAATATCCTTTTAAATAAAATAACAATTGATATGTATATTATTCTTGACATGATTAATGATTCGTCTCGTAGGTATCGAACAAGGCGATATACTCGGCCATAGCGAACCAAGGGGTGACTCACTTTTGTGCAGCTCCGGTCGTGCTAAACACGCTTTTGAATGCATCTCCGAGGGAGACGTATCTCCCCTTGCCTCGACCAGTGAATGTTATGATCGCCGGAGCCGCCCCTCCTCCTTCCCTCCTCGCCAAACTCTCGATCCATGGGTTCCGTGTTACTCACACATACGGCCTCTCCGAGACGTATGGCCCTTCAACTGTTTGTGCATGGAAGCCTGAGTGGGACCGCCTTTCGTTGGAGGAACGATCCCACTTGCATTCTCGTCAGGGCGTCAGGTACATTGCTTTAGAAGGCTTGGACATAGTCGACCCGAAAACAATGACTCCGGTACCGGCAGACGGTACCACTCTAGGAGAGATAGTCTTTCGCGGAAATGCAGTCATGAAGGGATATTTGAAAAACCCAAGTGCGAATCTCGAGGCGTTCGCGAACGGTTGGTACCACTCGGGCGATCTTGGGGTGAAGCATCCCGACGGGTACATAGAAGTGAAGGACCGGTCAAAGGATATAATCATTTCGGGCGGAGAGAATATTTCGAGTTTAGAAGTGGAGAAGATTTTGTACACGTACCCTGCGATTCTAGAAGGTTCTGTGGTTGCGAGAGAGGACGAAATGTGGGGGGAGTCTCCGTGTGCTTTCGTGACTTTGAAGGAAAGTGTTGATGTGTCTGACAAGGAGAAATTGAAGGAGGAGATTATGAGGTTTTGTAAGGAGAGGATGCCGGGTTATTGGGTGCCTAAATCGGTTGTGTTCGGCCCGTTACCGAAAACGGCCACGGGAAAGGTTAGGAAGGAGGAGTTGAGGAAGAAGGCCAAGGAATTGGGACCTGTTAGAAAGAGTCGATTGTGAATTATGCGAGGATCGATTTGAAGAGTTTTTAGAAGTTTTTTATATTATGAATAAATGAAGTGTCGACGGTTCGGATAGTGCTCTTATATATCTATATTCTTTTTTCGGGATCCGGATAAGATCATTTTTGTATCAGGATATTGTTCCCTTATCAAATGGATCCGGATAAAGTTTGGATATTGTCGTTATGAATATGAGCTTGGAACTTTTTCGATTCTTAAATGAACATATGTATTGTATAAAATTTTATCATTTATAAAAAATTATGTTTCGAAAATATCTCTCCTAGAGATACTAGAGATATATAGCTGGATAGATAAATAATTGTTATTTCCCATGCATTCTCCTCTCCTAATGTTTTGTAAAATAAATTTGAATGTTTTTTGTATCATAATAATGACAAATTTGCAAATAGGTCATTATAATCTTAGAGAAAAATACATAAACATGTATTGGTACCATCAAAAAAAAAATGTATTGGTACCATCAATTTCGCTACCCGGGATGGAGAATGTGAGGAAAAATGCAACTTTCGTTGATTAGGTTGGGAAAAAAATGAAAAATATATTTTCAATTTTCGCCTACTGGATTGGCAAAAGTAACTTAATTAATTTTTTTCATGTTAACGTGCAAAAATTATGTTTAAGTACTCTGGCGAAAGTGTATTTATTGAAAAAAAATGATGCTAATTTTGCAAATTGGGCTTTTTTGGATGCTACGTATCAAAAAATTCGAAAACTTACATAGAAGTGGATTTTTGGAAAAAATCTCTCTAGTTTTTGGAAGATTATATAACTAATATTATAATGATTTGATTACTTAAATTATTAAAATAGTTAAATTGTATTTTTGAAAGTAATTAGTCTATGTTTATTTTGAAATCATATTGTCAAGTGTATTTTGAAAATATGTTAGATATTGGGATATTTTATCATGGTTATTAATGGGCGTTGACAATAAATTTGTTGTTTAAATCCCTTCTTTCAATGAACTTGTGTTTGGGTGTGAGTTTGTTCAGTTGATCTATTCAAATTGATTCGCTAAGATTTGCTTTTTGATTAGTCCGTCGACCTTTTAATTAGAGTTTACTGTATGTTTTGCCAAGTTTGTTCAAAATTTATATTCACTAGGAGATTATCCGCGCTTCGCGGCGGTTTTGTTTCATTTGTTTCACCATACACGTAATATACACACATAATATATAATTATGATTTTTCGGGATCAAATATAAGACTTTATGAAAATAAATACCTTGTTGATTAAGGAAGTTTGATGATGACAAAATTATTATACTATTTTTGAATATGACATCTTGCGAAATATGTATTTAATACTTTAATGCAATACATACAAAAAATAATAAATGTCACTATAAAATAATAAACAACATGCGTGGACATAAACAAAAATCAAAATCATATGATATTTTAAATTTTCATATCTAAAATTAAGAATAATAACATTGTAAAAATTTAAAAAATTATTTTTGTCTGATAAATTTTAAGTTATCATGTTTATTATTGAAAAATATTATATAAGTTAAAGAAATTATTTCTGTTTAGTAAATAAATATCTTTCATTATATTATTATTTTTGTAAAGATTAACATGAAAATGTTTTAAGTATAAATACAAATATAACTTTATTGTTTTAAAAAAAAAATTATTAGGATGTGCAAAAAAAATTCTATTATATTTTTGAAAATAATAATAATAATGATTACAAGACATTAATATAATTATATTTATTTTTATATCTTTTTTACATAATTGTTTTCATAATTTTAAGTTAAAAGAAAAATATTGAATATATGATAATAACATACTTAGTAGTATGTGCAATTTTTTTCAATTATAGTTTTAAAAAAAAAAAAATTAGTCTCACAAGTCATTAATGTAATTATATTCATTTTTATATTTTTTTTACATAATTATTTTCATAATTTTAAGTTAGAGAAAAATATTAAATATATAATAATATGGATCTCAAAATAAAGATAAAATTCTAGCGAATATATTTCTTAATTTTTTTAAATTATATTATGAAAATACTAACAATAATTGATGTATGTTTTACTATATTATATATTTATTTATTAATTTATTAATGTTAAATATTTAAACTATTCACATTCTATTTGTATTCACAATTGATCATGTATCATATTGTGAAAAAATTTAAAATCAAATACAACTGGTCCAACATGAACCTAACAAATAATCTTTTGACACGTCATCAGTGTAAGGTGACGTGGCCTTCTAAAATTTGCTTAAAACTATCTGTGAAATAAGGGACACATAAATATCTACAAATAAAACATAATCACACAAAATCAAAGGTTAATCTATGGTTCATATGTTGCCACATATCCTAATCTAATGGTTGAAATAATTGTGATGATGTGGACATGAGTTGTGATGAGGTGGCATGAGGAGATTGCATAAAAATGGGTCCAAAATAAGGGGGTTGGTAAACTAGGGTGATCTCGCTCCGCTTGGACTGGTCTAAATTTAATTTCGAACTAATATTAATATTTGAAAGAAACTAAGAAATCACTAAAAATTAGAAGTTAGAAATTTATTATTTTTTAGAAAGATACATCACATTCCGACAGTTAGATGGTATATACAAAATTTATTGCAAGGAAAAAAATATTTTTCAAATTATAACAAAATATAGTTTGATTAATGAGATTGTGTAAATATATAATTTGATATTTTTAGTGTTTAATTATAATTTTGAGTCTTTAATTTTTTATTTGTTTTTTTCAACAATAGCAAAAATTATTTTTAAAATTATAGAAAAAATGAATTTTATTAATAAGTTTGGAAAAAAAATATAGCTCGCTATTTTTAGGGTTTAATTACAATTTGGACTATTTTAGTTTTTACTAAATTTTCTTGCACTTATTTTTTTTTCAAATTATATCTAAAAAAATTTTGATTAATAAGATAAGAGGAAAAATATAGTTTGATGTTTTATAGGATTGAATTATAATTTTGATTCTTTTAGTTTATATTTATTTTCTTGGAGAATAGAAAATTATTTCTCAAATTATATCAAAAATAATTTAAATTAATAAGATTGTGAAAAAATATAGTAAGATATTTTTTAGGATTTAATTGTAATTTTGACTCTTTTAGTTTGTATTTATTTTCTTGGATCATAGAAAAAGTATTTTGCAAATTATAAAACAAATGATTTGATTAATAAGATTTTTAAACAATATAGTTTGATACTTTTTATTATGGTTTAAATATAATTTGGACTTTTTGTTGGAAAATATTTTTGGTGATTTACATGTCAAATTTGATATTATCAATTTATAGTTTCTTGAATTTTTTTTATTTATTTATACATATATAATTTGAGGATATTGTATACATTAATTGTGCAGAATTGCACTGTGTGTATGTTGGAGTCATGAAACAATAGAAAATTTGTTAAATATAACACAATGAAAAAAAAGATGTGTTTGTTGGAGTTATTGATCATTTTCTATTAAGCAGGTTCGAACCCAAGTATGCACCAACACACACATATGTTCTTTCCATCTGAGCTATCCTCAGGATTTGTTGTATTTGTACATTAACATATTTATTTACACACAACTCATGAAAATAAAAAGATGCAGATACTGGGTTTCGAACCCAGGTCAACAGCAGAGAGAGCTTGCGCTTTTGCCATCTGGGCTATCAGTAGTATATGTCTAAAATTGTATTTTTAGAATTTTATTTACAGAGGGCGCGTGTCAAAATTTAGCTAATTGCATCAAACTTTAATATATAGTACTAGTGGTAGCCTCGCTCCGCTTCGAAAAATCGAATATTTTGTTGTAAGAAACAAATTATAAATTATATGGTATGATATGTTTTTTGGTACAATTTTAGTAGATTATTGTTGATATTTATAATTTTATGTGTACATAATATATTAAGTGAGGGTGAGTGTTCTAAATATCGGTGATATAGACCGGTATGTCGGATTCATATTGTTAATCGGTACATGACTGTTACGATATGCTCCATATCATTTGAGTAAATCGTCGATCAACCAATATGCAGATCGACATGAATTGATATGAACTGATATGGATCGATTTGTACGTGGATCACAATTTATTTTTAACATTAAAATCGAGCCCGGCCCATTACTAATATTAAAATATATCTCATATCCAAATATTTATTCTTTCTCTTCTTTGTTGCAAGATTCGGGGCAGCACCCCAATTATGGTTGTAAGATTCACGATTCCATCTCCACGGCTCTAGAACTTGGCATTATTTTGTGATTTAATTTATTGTATTATTTATGAATTTTATGTTATAAGTTTGGATGTATTTTTAATGAACTTGAATTTATTTTGTAATGTTGAATTTTGAATATTAATCATGTAAAATTTTGAAATACTTTTAGAAATTTAATATTTAATATAAATGAATGTTATACAAATTTAATTAATACAATATATATATTAAATATTAAATATCATGTATATCACTGATATGGACCGATATGATTCTGTTATATAGGTCCTATATCGATCATATTGTTTATCAATCGCCGAACGATTTGCAAGTGATATGTGATATACATAACATTGGATAGAACTGAGCAATAACAGCTATCTATTATATTAAAAATTTGTTGGGGTCGCACTGAATTTGTTTATTTAGAGCAAGTGATCACTAATTTGTATACACATGTATTATACTGAAAGATTTTTTGAAGGAAAAAATGATATGAAATATCTATTAAAGACTCGCTAATCTTAAAATAATATGGGCATACATGATTCTTTAATGGGCTAAAAAAAAATTCCAAACTTTTTGACACATGTCAATTATCCGAACTTTAAATATTATTGTAATTGTAATGTAATTGTAATTATAATTGTAATTATAATTATAATTATAATATAATACATTTTTATAAATAATATTTAATTTTATTAGCAATATATTTTGAAGTGTTCTGGCAATTTGCTTGAGTTTTTTTTTCTCAATATTGTTTAAATATAGATATTTTAACTACGCGACAATTGTCTTCTCTGTTTTAAATTATAAAATTTATTTGTTTATGATATTTATATTTTTTTGAAAATTATGAAAATTGAATTATATATTTATGATGTAATGAGTCATGAGTTTGGGCCTTAATGGACTAATATTTTTCCTAGAGGGATCCTCGATCGCTTCGCTTAATTATATAGTACTAGAGGGATTCTCGCTTCGTTTCGGAAAAAATAATATGCTAAAGCATATATATGCATATATATAGAGAGAGATCACATACAAATGCTTATTCTTTTAATTAGAGGTATATTTATGTTTAGTTCTTGATATTTGTAATGCTAAAGACATAAAAATGATATTTTTTTTTACTTTGTCGAATATGCATGGAATTTAAAGTTGGGTGTAAAATATAATTGCATGTTCATAGTAAATCTCTATTTGTGTGTGTGCTTAAATTTTATTTATTCCGAATGTTGAAGATATGAAATATAATCCTGTTTTAGAACAAAATCTAAACAAATATCCATCATTAGTTAGCAACTTAGCATTAATGTTTTTTTAATAATGTTGATCCTTTATAATAATTATTTATTGAATATTAACAAAAATCACGTAATATAAACATTAAAAACTGACTATGAAAATTCGAAAATTACAGGAATATGCATCCGAAAATAATTAGTTTAATAACTAAGTTGTAATTATTGACTCTATAATCATTCTGTTTGGAAAAGCAAAAATATGTTGAGTGGTGGGCGGACTCGAACTCAGGTCATCACCAACAGGTGCAGCAATCCTACCAATTGCACCGCAAATCCTATGTGAGATTATTCAGAGCACAATATATTTCTAACAATAATGTTTTGTGATAAGAAAAAAAAAAGTAGTCGGAGGCCGGATTCGAACCGTAGTCATCACGTCAAAGGCAACATCCTTACCAACTGCGCAACAACCTCTATGTGAATTTCTTCTGATTATTTAGTATTTATAGACTGCAGACACGTGTCAATTTCTGGGTGATTTCATTAAATTTTAATATATAGTATATATTTGTTTATGATATTGATATTTTTTTGGAAATTATGAAAATTGAATTATATATTTTTATGATGTAATGAGTCATGAGTTTGGGCCTTAATGAGCTAATTTTTTTCCTAATTTTTTTGACACGTGTCAATTTTGTGAAAGTTTAATTAAACTTTAATATATAGTATAGTATAGTATATATATATATATATATTTTTTTTTTTTTTTTGTTAATGGATTTGTATTCATATTATTTTAATTTATTTGGTTTATATAGTCTCATGCATGGATGTGCATATGTTTTGATTTATTCGGCAATTGATTTAGTTATTGGATTTTTTTAATTTATTTGGTTAGATTGAAAAATGTTAATATTTTATTTATTTGTTTTTGAATCGATTTAAGTGTTTTGAAAACGTATTACATCGAATATATTTTCTTATATATTATTTTAATATAATTGTGAAATTATTAAAATTTAATATTTAATATGATAATAATAATAATGCAAATAATTATATTTTTTTAATATAATTGGGAAAATTAATAATATTCTAAATAAAAATCAGTTGTGTGCTTCACGCGAGTAGTGATAGGGACACAAATACCAACCACAAATATGACACAAATGCTTAAGTTTGTGTTTGATTTATGATTCATATATGCATAATTAACATTACAAACGTAGTTATTTGTGACACATTTGTGGTTGGTATTGTGACCCTATCATTTCACGCTCGTCCAATTTTCATTATATATTATATTATATTATATTGCTAATCAAATACTCATCTCGTTCGATCTAAACATGAAAAATATAATACACACTCATATACTCTCTACGAATGATGCAGAATAGCAACTACGAGACGGGTCATTTACGTGCATAAAAAAAATTATTACACAGTTTATATGTATAATATGCAACCAATCTTCCTTAACAATCGAGACCGGTACAGGCAAATTGCCTAATTAATCACAATACATGTCTCACATCCGATAGTTTACAGTCATTTACCCCATTTGTCTGTTTCGCTTCCTTTTATCCCCACTGATTTACCCCACGTGTACTTGGTATAAGTACGTAAATTTACTCGTGCCAAAAATAGCGCGCCTTTTTCCCCTCCGTGAAATATATAAATTATAAATTCCTCCAATTGTCTGGCTTTCCAGCTCCACTCCCCCTCCAGTTCTTCTTCTCTCTCTCTCTCTGCCATTGATTCGATTAAGGAGAGCTCAATTCGTGCATCGGAGATGGCGAGGGGAGAAGTGGAGAGAGACATTGACGATTTGCCCAAGAACGACGCTAACTACACGGCGCTGACGCCTCTCTGGTTCTTGGAGCGAGCGGCTCTGATCCATCCCAACCGGGCGTCAGTCATTCATGGACCGGTCCGGTTCACCTGGGCCGACACCTATCGGCGGTCTCGCCAGCTGGCATCAGCTCTCTCACGCCATTCTATTGGGCCTGGAAGCACGGTACGAATCTATTAATAGTTTTTTCTTTATTTAATTTGGATTCGACTAAATTAGTAGATTGTGATTGGTGACCGAATTAAGCAAATTCTATTTTTGGATCTGTGATCTTACTCAATTCGCAATAAAATCTACACAAATCTACACAAATCATGATGCTTGCTTTACTAATTTTTTACTATTTACAATCAACCAGGTGGCGGTAATAGCACCAAACATACCAGCAATTTACGAAGCGCATTTCGGCGTGCCGATGTGTGGTGCAGTAATAAACGCTGTCAACATACGTTTAAACCCCCAAACCGTTTCATTCCTCCTCGAGCACTCCCAAGCCCAAGTCATGATAGTCGACCAAGAGTTCTTCTCATTGGCTTCGAATTCCCTCAAACTCATCGCGCAAAATCCCAAATCCTCTTTCAAACCACCACTTCTAATCGTGATATCCGACCCCACTTTGGACCCCAAATCGCTCGACCAAGCCCTCCAATCCGGGGCGATTGAGTACGAGAAGTTTCTAGAAACTGGGGATGTTGACTTCAAGTGGGCCCCGCCGAAGGATGAATGGATGAGTATTTCGTTAGGGTACACTTCGGGGACGACTTCGAGCCCTAAGGGAGTAGTGTTGCACCATAGAGGCGCGTATTTAATGGCCCTGAGTGGGGCCCTTGTTTGGGGAATGAATGAAGGGGCAGTTTATTTGTGGACTTTGCCTATGTTTCATTGCAATGGGTGGTGTTATGCTTGGACTCTCGCAGCCCTTTGCGGTACCAGTATTTGCCTCCGCCAGGTATTCCAACTTCATATGAAAAATTTCATTTTTTTTTTGCTTGCATTTTGAATTCTCATCTGCCCGCTTCTCCGAAAAGAAAATCTAGACCTCATATTCATCACACAAAAAAAAATCTTATTAATTCTGTATGTAAAATCACAAAGTTTAATTGGCATGATAGAAATAAGTGATATATGTGCATGAAAGATTTAATTAAAATTTAAAAGTTAGAACCACAAAGTACCTTCTTTACACGATGATAGTCTGGATGTGAAAGATTTTCTTTTTGTACCGATTTAACATGAAGCAAACAAAATATTTTAACTTTAATGGAGAACTGCTTTTGGTCTCTATTCGAAACATGTATCTTGCACTTTGTGTAGCAATCATTTGACCATGCATGTACACATAGAAGATCAATATATTTCACTATTATTTGGAGTTGTGTGCCCCATTAGAAAACAAATAGGTTCTGTAAGTTTGTTTAATTGTGGGGCGAGTTACTTTTGAGAGATCAATTGCTCAGAATTGACCGTATAAAATTTTCAAATGATGATGTTCGAAATGAAAATCTCATAATTCGGTAGCAAATTAGCAAATCTCTATGCTTTTCTGAAGTTTAATTGATCGTGTATATTTTTCATATATATCTCTTAAAAACAACAAAATTTGAAGGATTTGTTGCATATTTCATGCCATCCCCATTCGTAGTTGTGATAATTGCAATTTTTTGTGCTATTTTTGGGAGTTATGGTATTGCAATTATTGTGCTTGAAGTATTTTTTTAGGTTCTAAAAATTGCAAATTTGCCCCGGAGAAATCAAGTATTCTAATTTATAAGTTTAGACTTAACCTTACTAAATATAGGAAATTGGATCATGAATTTACAAACTAGTTATTACATTGAATTAACCTAGGTCGTCAATATTATCCAGACGCTCCTAAATAATTGAATATGCGGAAATAAAACTAAAGAGAACAGGATGAGTACAAATGCCCAATAATCTATGTTGCACGGATACGGATACGGGTAGCGTATCCGATACGATACGGATACGGCGATACGGCAATTTTCAAAAAATCACGGATACGGGGATACGGCAATTTAATATATTTATATTATATATAATTAATAAATAAGTAATAAATTAAATAATAAATTAATTATATTTTTAAATTAAATATCATGACAATAAATAATATCAAGCAAACAATACAAGTATCATAAAACTATCATAAACTTGTTCTAGAAATATTTTAGAACTAATCTAGAAGTATCCTAGAAGTATCCTATATAATTTATTTAAAAATATTATGGGCCAAAATATATAATGGGCCGAAGTATCCTAAATGGAGTATCCCTAAATGGAGTATCCCAGCCGTATCCTGGCCGTATCCTGCCGTATCCCCGCCGTATCCGAAAAAAATAAATATTAAAATATTCGGATACGCCACGTGGCGTATCCGATACGTATCCGAGCCGTATCGCACCCGTATCCGTATCGGATACGCGTATCCTCAGGATACTTCTGCATTTTTGAAGTATCCGCGTAACATAGCCAATAATGGATGCTAAAAAAATAGTTCTTGTGTACATACTAAATAGTAATAATTATTTTGATTATATTCACTTCCTCGTGATGCATATAAACGTTAATTAAATTATGATCCGTGGTTTCAAATATTCTACAAGTTTATGTCAATCGGAGCTATTCGTGGCGATAACCATCTTTAACTTCCGCCTTGGCATTCACATACTATATAGTTGCGTTCTTACTGTTTTTCACACGTAAAAAATCATTATCAAAGGTGTTCTCTTTGAATAATTATTATAATTTTCAGTTCATGTTATAAAATAAATAGTTCCCATATATTATGAAACAAATTATAAAATATATATATATATATGAACAAACTCTTACCTAAAAAAAATGCAGCATCTTGAAAAGGATTCTTTGGAATATTTATATAAACTCTCTTTTCGAAGCACTCCAACATTCAGATGTTTCGCTAGTTATGACGATTTGTCACCAAGAATAACATACACGATGAAACATGCCTAAGAAAACAAATTTAGAAATGGTTCACTTTACTCTAAACAATTTTCTTGTTTGTCAAATGCGAACCAATAATATGAAGAAGAATAAAGAGATATCCTACTTCAGTCCGTTCTCAAAACTTCAGTCTGAAGCTCTTTGTAATATAAACTACAATAAGAAAATATTTCATTCGTATTAGTTAGAATTCTTGTGATGGAAAAAATAAACAACTACTTTTTTTTTACATATCATATTAGTTAGAATTGATGTGTGATATTCATAAAAGTGCTCACATTTGTTTTTAGCTTCCGCCAGTATCTCATAGTTATTTACAAAAATTACTTCTTCCCTGTTGAAATGTCATGAAAAAAAATTAATCTTGGTGTGACAATGAGAAAATACTCCGGGACGGTAACAAGGATATATACTGAAAAAGAAAAAAAAGAAAAAGTCACATGATTTTCATCCTTCGATGTAAGTTCACAAGTTATACATGTTTCTTAGGAGTAGTTAGAAATTAAAATTATCATTTCCCATGTTATATTGAGGAAGGCTATGTAATTCAACCACAAATTTGACACAAATATTTAAGTTGGTTGGATTATGGCCATACCATTACTCTGTTATATTCTTTCTTTTGTCCCTTCTTTTTCTCTGCAAATGTATCTAAAACTTGTTCTCTTTGTCCTTAAATTACAAAAAGCTCCTACATTATTGAAAAATCAAAAAAAGAACCCTTGCATGCGCAAGGAATTCAAAACTAGCTCCTTTTGTAAGAAATTTCAGATGCACATTTTTTTTTTCAAAAAAAACCCTTGTCTTACTGAAAATTGCAAAAGAAGCTCATGCATTTTGTAAGAAATTTAAAGTTTACAGTTTTAATCGTTCAACTTCGAGAAGAACTAAATTTTATATTTCTCTGGAATGCAATTATTTTTTTGGCAAATTTCTCTAAAGTATGTTATCATTAATAAAAACTCTCAATCTTGTTTCAGGTAACGGCCAAGGGAATATTCTCCGCAATAGCGAACCAAGGGGTGACTAATTTCTGCGGAGCACCAGTTGTGCTGAATACGATAATCAATGCACCTCCATCCGACACGATCTTGCCTCTTCCACGGACCGTCGAGGTGATGACAGCTGGCGCAGCCCCACCGCCATCCGTCCTTGCCGCCATGTCACGCCTCGGATTCCGCGTTACCCACACCTACGGCCTGTCCGAAACTTACGGCCCTTCGACCGTCTGCGCCTGGAATCCTGAATGGGACAACCTCGATTCCGACTCACAGGCCCGCCTTCAAGCTCGTCAGGGCGTCAGGTATATAGGGTTGGAAGGGCTAGATGTGGTGGACCCGACGAGCATGAAGCCGGTACCATCCGACGGGGTGACACTTGGCGAGATCGTGATGAGAGGAAACGGAGTGATGAAAGGCTACTTAAAAAACCCAAGCGCGAATCTCGAGGCATTCGCCAACGGGTGGTTCCATTCGGGTGACTTGGGAGTCAAGCATCCCGATGGGTACATAGAAGTGAAGGACCGAGCGAAGGACATAATAATATCGGGAGGAGAGAACATAAGTAGTTTAGAGGTGGAAAAGGCGGTTTACATGCATCCTGCTGTTTTAGAGGCTTCGGTGGTCGCCAGAGAAGACGAACGATGGGGGGAGTCTCCTTGTGCGTTTATTACTTTGAAAGACGGGGTCGAGAGATCCAATGATGGGAAGTTGAAGGAGGACATTATGAGGTTTTGTAAAGAGAAGTTACCGGGTTATTGGGTCCCCAAATCGGTCGTGTTCGGCCCGTTGCCGAAAACGGCTACCGGCAAGATTAAGAAGCATGAGTTAAGGAAACTGGCGAAAGAGTTGGGACCCGTTAAGAAGAGTCGGTTATGAGTACGTCAATTTTTTTTTTTAAATGTGTTTGTGACGATGATTATGTTGTTTTAGAAACCAATTTTAGGATGTAAGCGGCAGCGAGATTTGTCATGATTGAATGGATTTTAGCCTTAGGACTATATGTATCATTATTATTGATTTTATTTACGTGAAAAATAAATGTTCGGTAATATTTCTATAGCAGTATGACTTGAAACTGGATGTGATTTCTCTCATATACATACTATATAGTATGAGATTTTATTTAAAAAGAATAGCTCGATTGAAAATTATTCTGGTTTCGCCGTGCAAAATACAATAAATCATATAAATTATATGTCAAAAAAGATTCAATTTATAATTGTATTATATTGCTGCTGATCTTGAAAAGTTGGCCTTTGGATAAAACTTGATAAAGGATGTTCTGGAAGTTTGGCAAGTCATTTTCCTAGTAGTAGTTTCCAATTTTTGATTTGAAGTAAAATTCAAACTTGACACGCACGAATAAATAATGAACGAGTTGTTCTCCACAAAAATTGAATTGGTCGCAGTTTTATTTTTTTGTGTGGCTCTGCTTCAATGCTCATGTTTAAATTACAATGAAGTTCTCTTTAAGGTTGAAACTACAATAGAAAATTTCAAATCAAGATGGGGTTTGCGGATTCAAACAGAGGAATAACGTGGCAGAAAGATTGGCAATGGCTTGTTGATATAACCAATCATTTGCTTACAAGTAAGATGAAATCAAATTTGAATTAGACTCGTTTTGACTTCCTTCAAATATTTCAAATCGTGTCATTGTTAGATTTGATTGTATCCGAGTATTGAACATGCGCCACGTTAACATAATCTTATATTGTATTGGGGATTGGGGATTTCATATCATGAATTTTCGAAATTAAATTAGGAGTTAACTTGTCCACTGAATTGGAAATATTCGCTGATAATTCTTACTAATTAGTATACAATCAAATTAAGAAATAGTCTGTTTGATTGCCCCTTTCGACCTTAAAAGATCACATATTTTAAATGGTTCAATTTTTGACATAAGATATTACATGTTGTGGATTCGAATCTCATTAATATAATTAAAAAATATATATATTGTACATACCCTCATTTTTTTTTAAGAACCTTAATGACGTGAATGTGACTTAACATTTTAAAAATTAACATCTTAATTTACGATTTGACATTTTAATTTGATGTCCAATCATAAATTAAGACAATCAAATCATAAATTAATATATTAAATCATGCATTTACGTGTTAATTATTAAAATGCTAAAACCATATTCACATCATCAACTTTCTTGGAAAAAAATTCTAAAGAATATGCATCGTACTCTTGAAAAAATATCAATAATGATCACTTTTCCAAGTCTTAAGTTTCTCTCTAAAAAAAATCTAGTACGAGATCACAAGAAATTGGCTTCATTTCGCTAGAAGCGTACATGAAACTCTTCAACTCACTCAACCCGCTCGAACCAACTCGGTCTGATTCATTTTTTGCGGGTTTGGAAATGTTTGGATCGGATCCGGAATGAGATTTTAAATAATTCGAAAATATGAATTGGGTCACAGATTTGCGATTAAGAATTCATATTAACGTAACACGGCCCCACACAACTCCAAATTTTTAATTGTAAATTTTTATTTCTATTATGTATTATATGGACTATGGTATGAATTCCATTGTCATATATTTTTAGTAATAATGTCCAGTTAAGATTTTTGAGATGTTACAAATACTCAAAATACTCATTGACATGAGTTAATCAATTGAAAATTTCCGTTACATATATGCAAAAGAAAAAAAAAACATAATTATGAAACTCGGACGAGAATAGTTTTTAACTATGAAAATTCATCACTTTGATTAAATTGTTTTTTTTCAAATTTGCCAAAAACAAATAGTTGATTCTTTTACTACGTCTAAAATTCTAATATCTTTTTTAACCTTCTTAAAACATTAAATGACAAAAATTTGTGTTTAATAACAATATTTAATTTTTTCTTTCTTTTAGTATCAGGATTTAATTGTATGGCATGTGATTCGTGATTTGTGATTAATATATGTCATGAAATTGTCAATAATCAAAATGTATGTTTGACTAAAAACATTTTAAATTTTTTAAGGAGTCCTCGTGTCCAGATAATATTAGGTCATGTCCACAAAACAAGATTGAATGAGATATTGATATTGATTATGTATGTTTGATTTTGATTTGACCGTTTGTTGAAAATATTTTTATAATTTAATTAAATAAATCCTTTGTATGTTTTGTTCAACATATATCGAAACAGTATATACTTAGTAAAAAACCCAGCCAATTCGAACAAACCGTCCAAGTCGTTCTAGATGAGTTTAAATTTTTTGTAAGTATCGTGCGTTGAGTTGTATGAAAAAAATCAAAATCTTTCTAATTGAATTGGGTTATAATTTCGATAAAACATCGTCCAGACCGGCATATGTACGCCCCCTACATTTCACTTATAACAAAATAGAAAAAAAGAAGTAAATAAAGTTCAAACGAACAAAAATTTTATAAGCAAGAAGAGAAAAAATGGTCAAAATAGAGGGTCCACGTAAGAAGAGGATTTGGAAGAATATTCAAGATCCAAAAAAGATAAGATTTATGGAAAAAGGATGGGAAATGAGAAAAATATATCAGTATCATCCAAATGCATAGAATCCAATGCAAGAATCAAATTCCGTAAAGGAAAAAATGGTTGAAATTGCAAACCATGAACAAATAGGAAATAATATAAATAAGGAAACTCGAATAATTCGAAACTCAAAAAATATATCAGCATGAACCTGAACCATAATACAAACAGTCTGAAACCCAAATAATTCGAAACTCGAATAATTTACGACCTGAAACTGAATTGTCATCGAATATCATATTTGGATAATTTAAAATCTTAAACATAATCCATAATTATAACTCAATTGGCTGATGATTCAAATCCATCCAAATCAAAATCTGAACTATGCAAAATGGGACCCATCACCTATAATTATTTCTTATTTCTTATCAAATTTCAAGTTTCACGTGATGTATATTGTTCATGAGGTCTCGATCACCCTAAATAAGTTCCGAGTGTCGGTTCCCAATTATTTTGCAGAGCCAAACATTGTGTGGCTTGGTTGTGCACGTACGTGATTTCATATAGAGACGCACTAACTTATCGTCCAGCATCATAATATTTTAATTATGACAAAATCCAATGAATTATTAAAATATCTACTATAAATTTGTAATAATGTCGTCTGATTAATATAAATTATATATAAATTTATTTTAATACTTTATGATTATTATATAATATATTAATTTGGTAATTACTAATTATTTTTATTTGTTTTTCAAAAATCTGGAAAGTTAATCTCCTCACTGTGCACATTCAAGACTCACCACCACATTTGAAAAGGTTTTGAAGGCATGAATCAACTAACACTCATTTATCCAATACAAAATTTTAAAAAAAAATTGTTCTATATGTATTCCTTTTCTATTTGATAGTATTTGTACCCTTGCAAATTCTTAAAATATATTGTACTAGCATTACCCCCGCGCAATTGCGCGGGGCTGTTCGGGTTTATAAGTAATGTAGTTGAAAAAAATTGTTGTTCGTTTTGTGTATGTGACTTTCTTTTTGTAATCATTATTATATGTGTAATTTAGTGTGTTGTGTGCGAGTGAAATTTTGTAGCAAAAATCGTTTGAAAATTTTAAGAGCCGGATTTCTTGAATAATTCAAACGGTTATTGCTAAAAAAATTATCTATATTTTATACTTCATAAGTAAAATAAGGAAAAAGAACGAATGAGTCGTCATGAAATTTATTAAGAACATAATAGTTCGGAAAACATTGCTGAAAAAAATAGTGTTTTTAATTTCACAAATCTTTAATTTCGCTACATATTTAGTACAAATATTTTTCGCCCTTTGTGTGGTCAGCCAACAACAAAGTTTGACGATGTCATCGCTAACCGTTTCGTTCGAATCTTTAATTTAAATTATGTCATGATTATTCGCACATCCATGATTTGGTATATTTTTAACCCCCTAATTTTTTTTGGATATTATAAAAAATTCTCTATCTTTTCGTAAACTCCCAAAAAAAAAAACTCTTTACCAAACTTTTATTTTAAAATACTCCTTATGGATGATATTAATTTTTTTTTTCCAGAATACCCTCCAAATCTCATATGTAATAATTAAAACTTATTTTTGTTATTTTTTATTAATTTTAAGAAAATTCATAAACACTTCTTAACACGTAGTGATTTAAAAAAATTTTAATTATTACATATTTTGTTTATATAATTTTAATATTACATTCTTTATTCATAAAAAAACTAACATTAAATGATAATAAATAAACACCTTGCAAATATATTCATAGAAAATATATATTTAAACATCTATTTTTTATTTTAGTTTTCTTTTTATGTATTTTTTAATAGTTTTGTGATATTTTATTTTTAAATATTTGCAAGATGTTCTTTTATTAATATTGTTCAACTTATTATAATTTTATTTTAGTTTTTCAAGAAAAATAATAAAGGACCAAAATGTAAATTTTAAAACTTCGGAGGACAAAAATGCAAATATAAAGGACCAAAATGTGAAAAAAGGACAAAAATATAATTTTTTTTTAAAAATATGACCAATTTGAGGCCCCTGGACTAAAATGTAAATTTCAAAACTTCGAAGGGCCAAAATGCAAATATAAAGGACCAAAATGTAAATTTTTTTCGAAAAAAAGACCAATTTGTAAATAAAAAAGGACCAAAATTTAAATTTTTTTCGAAAAAAGGACCAATTTGTAAATCAAAAAGGACCAAAATGTAAAAAATAGGCCCCTGGTGATAAATTTGAGGCCCAAAACGTGAATATTAAAACTTCGAAGGACCAAAATGCAAATATAAAAGACCGAAATGTAATAAAAAAGGACCAAAATGTAGTTTGTTTAAAAAAACAGGACCAATTTGAGGCCCCTGGACCAAAATGTGAATATTAAAATTTCGAAGGACCAAAATGCAAATATAAAGGACCAAAATGTAAATAAAAAGGACCAAAATGTAATTTTTTTTTAAAAAAGGACCAATTTGTAAATAAAAAAGGACCAAAATGTAAAAAAATATTTTTTTTTACAAATAGACCCCTGGTGACGTGGCTGCCTGGACTAAAATGTAAATTTCAAAACTTCGAAGGGCCAAAATGCAAATATAAAGGACCAAAATGTAATTTTTTTTCGAAAAAAGGACCAAAATGCAAATATAAAGGACCGAAATGTGATAAAGAAAGACCAAAATGTAATTTTTTTTAAAAAACAGGACCAATTTGAGGCCCCTGGACCAAAATGTGAATATTAAAACTTCGAAGGACCAAAATGCAAATATAAATGACCAAAATGTAAAAACAAAGGACCAAAATGTAATTTTTTTTTAAAAAAAATGACCAATTTGTAAATCAAAAAGGACCAAATGTAAAAAAAATATTTTTTTTTTACAGATAGGCCTCTGGTGACGTGGCTGCACCAGGAGGCAGCAAATCCCCTTGCATTAGTATATAGATAGATATCCCGAAAAGGAACTAGAGGGGCAAAATGGTCCCCAAATACTCATATATTTTTTATAATATAGAAAATTTTTTATAATATAGAAATATAAATATTTCTTTTTATTGAATTAGAAACATTCTCTGGTCCTTCTGGATAATTAGATGCTCCTACAAATTATAAAAAATACCACATATATGCCTTGGGAAGAAAAGAAATATCATGTCTATTTTTCATTTTCTAATTTGCTTCAGAAGATTCTCAAACTTTTTTTATTTGTGGCATTTCATTTATACAAGGAAAAAGTCTGTTTTTGGTCCCTAACAAATACCGAAATGTTCAACTTCCCCCCTGACTATTTTTTTTGTTCATTTTGCCCCCTAGACTTGTTATTTTTGTTCGGTTTGCCCCCTCCGTCCAATAACTCGTGCCCCCCCCCCCCCCCCAGTTAAATGGTTGTTAAATATGCTGACGTGGCATTATTTTATACAGCCAGTATAAAATAATGCCACGTCAGCATATTTAACAGCGATTTAACTGGGGAGGCACGAGTTATTGGACGGAGGGGGCAAACAGAACAAAAATAGCAAGTTTAGGAGGCAAAATGAACAAAAAAAATAGTCAGGGGGCAAGTTGAACATTTCGGTATTTGTTAGGGACCAAAAACAACTTTTTCCTTTATACAATGTTCAAGTGGAAAAAAAAAAAAAAAAAATTTTAATGATATTCGACAAGAGACCGATTTCGTTACTAATACCTAATTTTTTTGATACCAATGAGGATCAAACTCACAACCTCTCACAACATATGTATTTTTGTACTTCACACTCAACCAACTAAATTATGGACTCATTGGATATACATTCGTGATTTTATATGTTTTTTTTTTAAAAAGAGTTAGTTTAGATGTTTTTTTGAAAAAAAGGAAACAAGAGATAATCGATAATATTTCTCATATTTTGCATGGAATTCGTGATTTTATATGTTGTAGGGGTATACATGGTATTTGAGATTAAAAGTGCATATGAAACTTTGTCTATTTTGTAAAAGTGATTTTTGCCGTACATTATATATATAACTAGTGATTTAGTATAATTTATTAATATAACAATGTAAATTTTGTTGTTTGTCCCTCACCTTCCCCCTAAAAAAAATAGTGCAGTTTTAAGTAGAAGTTTTTTTGCCCCTCCAAACGAACTCGGTAAAAAAATTTCACTGTTCGTGTGTCAATTTAAATTAAAAAAAAACAACTGTATATTCTCTTTAATATATTGGTTTATTGACACTATGTAGTAAATGCATTAAATAATAATTATATTAGATGACAAATTATAATAGTGGACGAACTGTATTAATTTGATGATAAATTACGTTGATTATGTGATACATCACATTAATCATGTAGTAAATCTAACTTATTTATACAAAATGTTATTTCATTTTACATGTGATAAAATCATACTTATTAATCCTCAATTTTTCCAATAGATGAAGTATTTTCATTTGAATTATTCAGGTTTTGTGATTTTTGCTCTTATATTTTTTTTATTTTTTATAATTATATCTTTTTTAAGTACACAATATTTTTCTCTTTTGAATAGTATGCTAACACGTTAATTCTCTTACAAAATTATAAGGGGACGAGTATCGTTGCTCATTTATATTTTCTCAACATAATTGAGAAAATATATCTTAAAATACATTATCAACTTAATTGGGAAAATATTTCTTTAAATATATTATTTGATATATAATTGATGATCCATATCTCAATTAGTTAAGATAACATTTATTTTTTGAGTTAAAATTTCATTATCTCACAAAAGTGACAAAACAAATCCAACACAACATAAAACAAAAACAAAAAGAAGAAAAACTTTTTGAGGGTATATAAGCAAAAAGTTATTTCACTTTTCTTTTTTGTTTTTGAACTTTTCATCACGATATTCTCATTTATTTTTCTCAAATATTTTTGCCAATAATTTCCTTTTTGGTTGTTTCTTGTCTATTCTTTCTTCTTTCCTTTTTCTCTTCTCTATATATAACTCTTCTTATTTTCTCCTCACCTCATATCTCTCTCCTCTTTCTCTCAAAATTGATCTCTACTGTTCGCAAGGTTTGTTCTTTGTTCTTACCTCTTCTACCTACCACCCTTTCTTATACCGTAATTCATGGAATTCCACCAATTTTCTTGAATTTGTTGGGCGAATTTCTTTTTCGTTTTTATTTCCGTGTTTGAATTTTGGATTAATAGAATTGAGAAACTATTTTGTAGAGGGAAACAAGGCGATGGCAGATTGCACTGGAGAGAAGAAACCCAATACACAAGTTGAAGAGGTACTTTTTCAATATAGCCCCCATAGTTTATAAAATTCGTTATGAACTATCTCATAAATGTAGGGGATAATTTTTGTATTCATAATAATTTAATTGGAACACACCCAATTTTAGTATTATACTGCTGAATATAGTAATCTATTGAGCAAGTAATATTCTTAAATTCTTTAATTTGCATGTATTTGATATGGAATTGTGTTGTTCTGTATTGGTTATATAAAAGAAAGAAAAAAAATTGATAGAAAATTAGGTAAAACAATTCAGACTTCAGAGTAAAAAATAATTTCTTATAAATAATTAATGTTATCTATTTTAGGGTAATACTGAAAAGAAATATGGAGGCATTGCTCCTAAAAAGCCCTTGATCTCAAAGGTATAATTTAATTTGTAACTCGTCTATAATATTTGTAAAAATAGTTTAAAAAAAAACTATCAAATACTCTTGTACCATAATATATTATTTTCTCTAATTAGCACTTCATTTAATATTTTGCTTAGGATCACGAAAGGGCATATTTCGACTCGGCAGATTGGGTTCTTGGCAAGGTATTAATTGCATAAATTACAATTAATTAAATTTAAGTACTGACTTGTTTATAATTAATTTAATAGCAAGGGGCAAATAACAATAACACCAGAAATGCTGTAGAATCTCTCAAACCCAAATTGAAGGTAAATAAATGAATTCCATCCTTTTCTTCTTTTAACGATTCCTTTCTTTTTCTTGACTTAAAAGGAAATTCTAAGCAAAGAATATCTGTAACTTTAATTCAAAGTAACAAATTTTGATAATAATTTGTACCGTTCTTTTTTTCCTAATTTGCAGAAAACGCCACATAATCAATTGCCTCCTCGCAAACCTACTTGCGCTTCGAGTTAGAATTGAATTGTAAGCTTCAATTTACTTCATTATTTTATACTTTCAGTTCTGTAATTCTATATTGATTTGATAATTTTATTTCTAATTTGGTTACTTTTTTTATTTGTAGGCTCATGAAGAAAGATATGGATCCGAACAAATTATAAAAAGAGAGGCTGAGATAAATTGATATGTATATACTCAGCCACTTGTTATGGGCTTAATTTCTTTCTTTTATTACAGTCATAGTTTATACAAACATTTTTAATCAAATATCAAATTAGTCTGCAATTTTATGGTTTAGTAACTCATTAGACTGGATTGATCGGGATTTGAAATTCTGGTCTACAAAATCTTGATTTGGATGGGATTTGAAGTCTATCTGAAATCCGTGTTTTTTCCAATCCTAGTTTCGAAGTAATGCGAGATTTGAAAATTCATGTTTGGGGGAAATGAAATGAGAATTGTGTGTAACGCGACATTGAAATCGTGGGCTTGGCTTCATAATTGCATTGGGTAACCTGAAATTTGAAATCTCGAATTTTGGTGTAACCGGAGAAATGCTTGCAAGTAAACCGAGATTTGAAATATTGTAGTAACCTGAGAAATTTGTGGGTAACCACAGATTTAATCTTGTGTAGGGCTGTCGAAATTGTATTTGAATTGGTTCGAGCACGAGCTGAAAATTCGAGCTCAGACTCGGCTTGATTTAGCTTGAGGCAGCTTGACTCGTTTATGGTTCAAAATAGTATTCATTTGATAAAAGAGCTCTGCATCGGTGTTTTCTTCGCCTTGCCAGTAGTATCTCTAGGTTTGGTTTATGAATTGAGAGAGAGGGTTAGGTTTAACCACCAATATTTTTTTATTATCTTTTGCGTCGAGCTAGGAGTTTGCTGTGATATTTCATTTAGTTTGTCTGTTTACAGTATACATGTTCATATTTTGGCTCAGGTCGAAATTATGTTGTTTGTCTGTTTACAATATACAATTTCACATTTTTTTTATTTAAACTTGTGTTGATGTGATCCAATTTCTCAATTGAATTTAATTTTTGTTTAGTTGGGTCTCTTATTGGGCCTTTCTTTGTTGACAGGCCTTTTACACATTCATGCCTAGGCCCATCCAATTAACTTAATTTATGTTTTCATTTTCATTCTTTTGTAGAAGCACTATGCAAGTACTACAAATCCTCAGAAAAATAATCCTAAATCAACAAACCCTTTACGAATTAACTTAAATGAACATTTGAATTGAATTTTTACACCAACTAATAATTTTGATGAGATTAATTAATAATACATTTTCCCAACATGATGATTAATGGGTCTGGTCTGCATTTGATGTGAACAGATAAACCAACAGTGATTTTACTTTATTCTCTTAACTTCAACGAGTCCCTTTAATTATCTACCTCTTTACTAATTTCACATGCTAAACTAACTTTACTCTTTAGTCCTTATACTTTTATTTTCTGCAATACCTTCAATATATACCCCCAATATAACATAAGAACCATTGCATCCATTTCTTCGAAATATATGTAAAACTACATGAAATTGAATCAAGAATCAAGAAAATTTTGATAATCTTTCAAAACAAATGCAGAAAAAAAAGTATGTATGATATTGCTATGTTTCGTAGGGTTATTGAGGATATTTTCCATTTGGAATCATTTAAATAATGGTCATGATGCTGTTTTCTTCTTTTGACAATTCAGAACGAGCAGCTTTATACTATACCGAAAACATATAGGTAATTACTGAATTTAGTCATAAAAGCATCTCAATGAATATTTGTACCAAGAATCTATCAGGTAATCAGTTTAATGTATAAATTGTACCAAATAACGAAAGTACGTGCCCCAGAATTGCACCATTATGAGAGTCTATAATACTTTTATGAAAATAAAAGTTTTATATCCATGTTTTGTGAGAGTCTGTAAAGTTTAGCCTTGTAGCTAGGGGACCTATAATGTTCAAACATTACATTTTCCTGATAATTAAAAATTCATTTAATTTAATTGTGTAGTCATGAATTTGTTTATATGATATTGTGTATGAATTATGAAACATAAATGTATATCGTACATGTTATATATATCATATATGTGTGCCTATTTCCTGCATGACTTTAAGATGTGATTATATGTATATTTTTTCCTTTTTTTGTTGAGATAAGAAAGAATCACTTCCCTTTTTCAGATTCTCCTATGTTTGTTTGTTTGATCTTTGCTGGATATTTTTTGATACATTTGAGTTTATTCCGAAATAATTGAATGAACATGTGATTTGGGTTTCTTTTCCTCGCTTTTTCTTTTGTTTTTTTAGATTCTTTTGTCCTTTAATTGAGAAAACATGTGATAAATCTAGTTGCATTATACATGAGCTAATCTTTTCGGTAGGAAGTAGTTATACGAGTATGTATATATACAAATACAAATTACAGGTATAGACGATACGACTCTTGTTAATTATATCCATGTAATTACATATACAAGATTCCAAAATGCGTGACTATTTCATATCGAGCCAAGAGTGCAATGATTAACCTTTTAATCAATTACTCAATTGAGTTTTCGAAAAATGGAACCGAGAAAAGGACATGGCACTGCAAGAGTGAAAATTTTCCACCAAATTGGTAGCACAAACGAGTGTATAAACAATGATGATGATAATTCATAGGGCATTATGATTAGAGGTATCAATGCAAAAAGAAAGGAATATAGATACATCATACATCATACATGTAGTCTTTTTAAACAGTACTTAATATTTATTTTCCTAACTTTCCAGCACGTTGTTAACCCCACCCCCACTATCTTGTCCATGTCATGTCAGTCTTATTTGCCCCTAATCAGAACTCAACAACGAATCTATCTATCTACTACATTGCTTTTTTGAATTTAATCCATATTTATCTTCAGAAACAAAAAACATATTGTTTTTTTTTTATATAAAAACATGGGAGTTCTCTCTCTGAAAATACTTTTATGAAAAGAGGAGGATTCAATCAATAATAGCAGGAAGGACAGTGCATTATTAAGATCACACGATTTTTCTGCTCTCTTTCTCTCTCAAGAATGGGACCCTAAGCCGTTATATGGTACACCATAAGGACCCATGAAGTTTAAGATTTTAGTTAAGGTTCAACAACACATTGTTTGTACCATTAAATGGCTGGACTGAGCATGACATGGTGACTTCACTAGAAACGACTTGGTGGTACCGGTAAGTGGTACATGACTTAATGCTAGACATGTTCGACAAATATATATTTGACTCGTTGGATGCTTTGGTGAGTAGGCCAGCCCAAAAGCAATGAGAGCGAGAGAGTCCAGATCACATGACCGCATTGACCTTTTTATTGGGCCAGCATGTCCTATCTTTTCATTGGCTTCGGATCTTCAATGGAACTTTGTATGTGCTTATTAAAGTTGACATCAATGGATGGATGGACGGAGCCAGTGACGGATCTATTAAGAGACTAGCGGAGGCAGCTGTCTGTCATAGATTTTTCAACGATAGTATATATATGTGATTATGTCAGCGTAATTTAAGATAGAAGTGAAAAATTATGTACTACCGCCCCCTCCTAGATTTTTAAGCGGTAGTATATATATATTTAGGGTGAATTTCACGTATGTCCCTACAAAAATTCAAAACTTCAAATTTGTCCCTTCAAGAATGTTAATATCAAATTTGTCCTCCTTAAATTCTACTAATATCAAATTTATACATACTTGACGAATTCTGTTAAACTTAACAGAAACTAGGTTGATTTACAATACTACCCTTGATTCCCCTTGATTCATCTCTCTCTTTGAGTTGGCTTAAACTCTTATTTTCCCATTGAAATATTTATGCTTCTCTCCCCCTCGTTTGCTATTAGGTTTGATCGATATTTCTTTCTACCTCTCACTTACTCAGCTTGATCATGCTCACTTTCTCCCTCCCGCTCAGCTTGATACAGGCATCTTTCTTTCGCAAACGTGGTCATGAATCTGGAGGACTTTCTCTCTTCATCTCGTAGATGTACTTAGTGAGTGTCAGTCACACACATTCACCTCTGCTCAATGTCCTATTGATAGTAATCAGTACTAACAAGAAAACTTTAATTCGAAATTAATTTAAAAAATGAGGATAATGGAAAAAATAGGGGATTGAAAGATACATTAAGCCATTATTGACTCGAAAAAGCTCCATAAATGATCTGAAAACATGTCAATCAAATCAGACATCATTTATCAAAAACATTACGAGTTGGTCCCACAAGAAATTGGTATTTAAAATTATCTATACTCTAAGACATGTGAAACAATTTTCTGTACAATTTATGTATTTTAATTTTACTTCTTTTTATGAGCAAGAGAGTGGCATCCAGCATTTGACTTCTTTTGGTGAAGCAATTTTTTTCCTCGTCGATGTATTCTAATTTTATTGCTAGATGTGCCAAAATATTTTCTGTAGAAAATTCCTTGTGTATTGTAATTTACATGGACTAAGATTAATGGTTCTTTTATTTCAAATTTTTTTGAAAAGATTAGTGAATTTTTTATTTAAAAAAGAAAAGAAAAGATTAATGGTCTCTTTTGTTTATTTCATATTTCTTTGTCATATAGTCTGTTAACATTATTATGACCATTTTGTTGTTTATTTCATGATTGTTGGTGGATAAGTTGAGATTTTGCAAATAGTTTTTATGTTTACGTTGTCATTTGTTTCATTTCAACGAGAGAGGCAAGATAGCAATGAAAATGAAGGCAGAGCTAGAAACATGTTGCTCTGTTTTTGTGACGTAAGAAAAAGAAAAAAGCGATGCAGAGGGAGAGAAAAGAAAGAGTCAAGAGTAAAGTTTGGAGAGGATGTTAGGATTGTAATTAGAAGGCAGTCGTGAGATGAATAGTTAATGAATTTGAAATGATATTTAAGTTAGAAAGGGTATTTAAGTCATATAAATGTGCAATTAGTGATTTAATTGGATTTAATAATTACAAAATAAGTTGAGTTGGATGACAAGTTAACGATTTGGTTATATTTGATACTATATTAACTTTAGATGGTTAGATTTGATAAGTTTTTAATATTAGAAGGTTAAATTTGCATGTTTTTTAGTTTTTGAAGGACATATATGATATTAGTATTTTTAGAGGGACATATTTGATATTTCCAATTTTTTAAGGGACATACCTGAAATTCCCCCATATATTTAATATGTCAGTATAATTTATGATAGAAATGAAAAATTATGTACTACCGTCCCTCCTAACAAATTTAAAAATTTTCACAGTAGCCCCTCCCTAGATTACCATTTCCCTATTGATTTGGGCAAGATCCGTCACTGGATGGAGGACCACTGAATCTTCTTCATTTACTTGTTTTTTATTATTAATATTTTTTATGTATATATCTTTGAATATGTTGTTGAAGAAATTTGTCTTGAGAAAATTTTGACCATCATACTTGCAACGAATCGACCCGTGACACCGAATTCTATAGAGTTTGCACCATTGGTGGATTGGTTCATTGTAATAGTGGCACGAGAAGAGTCAAATGAGCCAATATAATTGGAAAACCCTAGATTTCGAATTTTGTTGAAAAATTAATACCACCACCAAAAATATTTATCATTGCTTAAAATGGAAGATTCACTTGTTCCACTTCAAATTATATTATTGTCAATGAGTTTATAGATTAATTGGGTCAGTAAATAACTAAACAGTGCATATGCCATAGTAGCAGGGACGGAAATGCGGAACGTCCGATACTCGGTATGTGGTACGGCACGGGTTCTCGGTACATTATATCCTCCGGACTCCGGTACACAATACACGGGAAACGGGATTAAACGGGACGCTCTTTCACCTAATCAGTACTTTATATAGACATGTATATATTTTATATGATTATAAAATATTATTAATGTGATTAATTACTTTATTTCAATTTTTATTACCCTATAATAATAAATCGTCGACATACAAACACATTTATGCGAAATAACAAAAATCATAAAAGAAATATAAGTTTATAACATGTCAACTCAATAATAATAGGATACACCGAAAATTAATAGAATCATAAAACTCCTAATCGGAATAAAAATACCACAATTTGAATTCAGAATAAAATATAAACAAAAAATAAGCTGCTAGATAAATAATTTTGCCGCCACGATATATAATCTTTTATCATATATTTCTTAGGACTTCGAGTCTTCGATACATCTTTGCTTTCAAGATATGTAAAATATATCATTTCTGGCAATATATATAATTGGATAAATTATTTGTTAACATAAATATTTGTTAATATTAACACCTGCAATTTCTAGCTGTACAAATTATTTGTTTTCTTGTTAACATAAATATGATTCACATGAATATCATTTTGTTTCTTTCCTTTATTATTTTATTTTATTTTTTAGTAAAATACTTTTCTTTACCACTTTATTAAGAAGAAAACTGTAGCGAAAACAAAAAATTAGATGACGACTTTACTTTTATCAGATTTTATTCGGAACAGTTAGTTCGTTAATTTTGACGAATCAGAACGCAAATAAATCGTGTTTCGATATGCATAAATCAAAACACGGTAAGTAATAGAGTACGGTGAATCCGGCTAGCATGACAAACTATTCGTTCGAGTTCTGTTTGCATCAAATAATAGATACAAATACAAGACATTTTTTTTTCATTTTATCTTGAATAACATTTTGTTTAAGTTCTGCCTAGCTTAATCTTAAACATGAAAATGAGACTTCATTCGTGAAACTCTGGATTGTCCACTCATGAGATCTCAGTGTACATTTTACACATACTTAAACATCAAAAAGCTACAAAATAATGACAGAGAAATCCTTAGAAATAAACCCTTGTATACATTTAATATTTAAATATGTGTCGATTTTATGGTCATTTTTTTTGTAAAGACCAAAGTTTTTCTCTATCAACGGGGCCAATATTATTTATCAATATACTCACGAAGATTTTTTTATGACTTAATGATGGAGAAGTTACACTACAAATAAGGATTCACGTGTAGTGACTGCGAATGCTTATGAAATCAAAGTTCGACACGTATGACTTTGTACTGAATCACCCTAGATAAATTTAAAGTTGGATTTTTTTTATAATAGGCTTATAATAAGAAAAAAAAATTACCAAAGTAAAGTTTCTATGTTTCAATCTGTAAAAAAAAAAAAAAAAATTGTAATTGTTTCGAATTCTATAGAAGTTCGAAACCAAACAAAAAAACAGGAATATATCCAACATGCACAAACTCAAACTGTTTATGTATCTATTGGCTAAAAATCTGATGTTATTGGCCAAATTACAATCCATGGAATTTGTTGAATTTCCATTTGAGTTCTATCCTGTCAAGTCCTGGATTGAAAAATAAAAAAGTGTGTTGTTGATTATTAGATGCGTGAACGAAAAGGGATGAGCCAGCAGCCAAACATTTCATGTGGCGGACCATCAATTAGTTAGGAGAAGGAATAAAGCTGTCTTCCTTGCCATATCATTTATCAACCAACTTTACTATGCATTATGCATTATATGCATTATATGCATTATGCATTACATACCTTCCAAATATTAAATTGTTTCATTTTAAATAAGCAAAGAGATATACATACTACAGTAAGAAAGAAAAAAGAGTTACACTGTGGATAGATCTGAATAGTTGCAAGTTTGTAGCATGAATCAGTAGGTTCCAAATCTAAATCCATAAGTTTATGTAAAGTGGATGATCGATCGATCGATCATAACAATCAACAAGTGCATTGCATTGGTGATTTTTAATCTTTCTTTTCTATTGAGCACTTTATCTACTTGCTTGAAATGATATAATATATGTGATATAACAGTTCGCCACTGCCACTGAATATATATATATATATAATACATGAAAATCATGGACCATGTTTCTTCTTGCTTGTCTCCTTATGCATCCATCCAATGCTCCCGTATCCTCTGCATACTTTATATAGATTTTTTAGGAGATTTACATATTTATCCTTTGTTAAACTTAAAATTATATATTTAACCTTCCTAAAATTAAAATATCATATTTACTCTTTCATAAATCTAAAATATCATATTTATTCAAAATTAAACCATCCAATTTTTCTGTTAAACTTAACGGTCAACATTTAAAATTACTATTTTATCTTTCCAAAAATCCAAAATATCATATTTACCCCTTTAAAAATAAAAATATCATATTTATCCTCTCAATAGTAAAATAACATACGTATTCTTACTCACTCGACAAGAAAAAATTACGCCATACAATTTAAAATATCATATTTATCCTTTTAAAAATATAAATATGATATTTTGCTTTTAAAAGGGTAAATATAATATTTTGGATTTTTAGAAGAATAAATATGTAAAGGATAAAATAATAATTTTAACGTGTATTAATATTAATATATTAAAATCAATTGACGTATTAATTAATCATTAGTTAGGTGTTAATCAATCTAACTAATTCCTCTTATTCACCCATGAAGGATGTTGGGGTGAGACGAGGAGGCATAATATATTTTCCCTACTGGAATCATTGGATATTGTTTTGGGCATGGATGATGGATGTATATCCTAAATCTCAAACATTCAATAATTTAAAATTCTCGAATATCCTGAAGCATATACTTATTTTAAGTATTTTTAACATCAATGATATATTATGTTGCACGAACAGATACGACGATACGGTAATTTTCAAATAATCACGAACACGGATACGGCTATATAGTTATTATTTTAATATATCTATATGGAATTTTTACAAAGGAAAAACTCGAAATATAGTAAAAATTTATCCTAGGCCTGTCCATATAATTTAAATTAAATCCTAAGCAAAAAAATTAAATTTAAAATTTATTTTCTGATGAATCATGTCGTAAATATTATCGATCGTTAACTTTTTTACGTATAATGTTGTATATGATAGAAATTTTTATTTTTCATGAAATTGAATCTATAACATTCTCAAGTTATATATCATATATATGCGGTTGAAATTAAATTTTCGTGTATGAAATTTTTTACGTATCCACACAAGAGTTTTAGCCATCGAACATAATATATATATATATATATATATATATATATATATATATATATATATATGTTAACAGCTAGAATGGTACAGTGTGAAAAGTGGAAATGAAAGCCCTTGAACCCTGACACACAGTCTATACCTTGTGCTTGCTTTTGTTTCTATTTGATTAGATTCTACTTGAAATTTAAAGTTCAAATGTTTTTTTCCTTGAACCTTCAAAATAATGAAATATAATATAACTCTATTTTTTTCAAAGTTATTTTGGTATCTTTTGACTTGACTGTTGACACTTTGTATAAATGTTGCTTTGGATTCCCATCTAAAATTTATGGATTCTTGCTCTATATATATCCTACTTGGACCTATTTTTTTCCTTGTAAAACAAGTAATTAACATGTCTTACAGCTTTATAATCTTAAATTAATTAGTAATTGTTGATGATATTTCAAAATTCGGAATTCAAATTCTAAATCAATTTGCTAATTTACAATCGTAAGTCTGAATATACAACTCTTTACATCTTACAAATTAGGTCTCGAGTTCTAATTTATAATAGAAATGTAGGTTTCCAAACAGACATGAAATCATAGAAAATATATATAAGCTCAACTAATTTACAATTTATTGACTTGGTGATACCTAAATGATATAAATTTATAAAATAATGCTGATTATGTAGAAAACTAAGATATTGTAATTTATATGGCCATAATATATGGGTCCATGATGTAAACCTAACCAAGTAAACCGTCCTATTGCATGGGAGATGAACTGTAAACTTCACCATATCTCGTTGCGCATTAATCAACAATTTAAGTTAGTTTGTACTATATATAATAATATTTATAATATTTATATACCCATCAATCTACGTGATCTCATTTATATATAGATTCGTTAATTAGGTAAACTATGTGCCTCCACCAAAAAGGTGGTGTGTTTGTAAATATCAAAATTATGTTCGCTTTTAAGAGGAAAAGGACGTTTATTTGAAGCAAGTTTGATAATTTCATCTTCGAAATCTGTATAGTTTTCACGCTTATTATTTATGATTTGGGTGAGTAAACAACATTTCTAGATAAAGAGGGACTATAATGGAAACATAGGACTTCATTAATTAATGAAATTAAAACTAGACAATTTCAAAGAATGCTAAAAGAAACTAATTTGAAGTAGTATTTTTTTTTCCTGAATAGTTAGTTCCACAGCAGCACAGCTATGTTTCAGACTTGTTCTTTTGTAGGTGTTTTCAGCTTGCTAGGCACAGCTAATTCATTTATTTCCACGTTTCAAATATAAACACTGTTTGTAAATGCAATTTTATGATACCTATAAAATTAAATTGAAGCACAAGAAATTAAAAATATTCACCGTGTTATGTAGTTAAAATAAGAAAAAAAATTGTGCACTTCTTAGGTATGCACTCTCATGTGCACGTGTCATCAATATGAGAACGACACGTGACATTTGACTTTTTAATTTTGACCAAAGTATGTGCACTTGAAATGCATATGGTCACATATCGTGTTTTTATTAATGACGTACATTTCAGTATTTATGGAGTGTATTAGTCGATCCATTAAAACAAAAAAAAATGTATAAACAAATTTTTTATTGTAGAATAAGAAAAGCACATTACTGAAATTATGGATGAATTATATCTTAATTTTTTGTAAAGTAAATTTCAAAATAAGTGAAATTTTCAACAACAAAAAAACCCTAACTTTTCTTGAGAATTATAAAAAACACTTTTTAGAAACTCCAAAAACCTCTCTCAAACTTTTCATTTTCATCTAATATCATCAAATTACCATTAAACAAATTTAATTCATATATTATATTTTTCTTAACGACCAAATTACCCTTAAAAAAATTTACTCTTAATAATAATAAAAAAAATTACGGAAATAAAAAATTAATAATTTAATACTTTAGTAATGATAATAATAGTAATAATAATAACATAAATTTATCGAAATAGCAATAATATATTTTTTTGGAAAATAAAAAATACATATTAAATAATATATAAAATACTTTATTCCAAATTTTCCGAAATAATTAAAAAATAAAAAAATATATAATTAATCTAATTAATCAAACCGACATAACAAACTAACTAAATAAATAACCTATTTTCTAATCAAACTAACTAAATAAATAACCTAATTTTTAAACAAACAAACTAAATAACCTAATCAACAATGTATATATGAAATAATTATTTAAACCACCATAAAACATATATCTAAAAAAAATCGATCAATATTCCTGAAAATATCTTCACAAAATATATTATTTTGTTTTTGTTTTAATGTTCATTCATTGTTGATAAAACTAGTTGTTGAAAACAAACTAGATGTTGAAATCAAACTAGCTGTTGAAATTAAAACTAGCGACAACACATGCTTTGGCAAGAAATATTATTTTAGCAACTAATTTTTACTAACAATTATTAAGAATTAAAAATTAAATGCTAAAATAGTATATTATTTTGTCAAGTTATTTTCAGGAATATTTTTTTATATCATTGTTTATTTATTTTTATTTAATGCTAGTTTTATATGACATATAGTTTTTTTTAAATAATATATTTAAAAAATATTTATTTAATTTTTTAAATTAATTAAATAATACAAAAAAAGTTTCATAAAATTAAATATGAAAAATTGAGGGATATTTTGGTCCAAAAAATTCTAATACCATGAAATTTTAAACCTGAATTCTATAGGGGTAAAATGAAAATGAAAAATTTGGGAGAGGAACTTTTTGGAGTATCCAAAATTTGGGAGAGGAGTTTTTTTGGAGTATCCAAAAGTGATTTTTTTTTTTACAAATTAAAAAATAGGGGGTTATTTCAAAATTTCCCCCTAATAATCTCTTTTGTTTACTTTACATATGTTTCAGTAAATAACGTGAGCATTGCATTGAGGAACCAATTTATACTGGTAATAGTCGATTTATGTTTATAGGGACAGGCACAGTGTACTCTGAAATTGAATCATGAATGTAATAACTTTGATCTGTCCCTATGTAAATAGGCAATTAGTTTAGTGCCTTAACTTTCAACCAATTTCTATGCAAAGGCTTATAGGATAGTCCAGAAAGTACTTAGATTTAGATACACTGCACTGCCATGTCAATATCATTAAGAACAATGTTAACAATCTATTCTTTTGAGACCATATGAAAGTTTGGATCATGAAAGGAAAATTAACCAAAATGGAGTCGTGGTTAATCATCTCCAGTTTTTCCAAGCTGGAGAGAAGCCGAGTCTGATCCAGTGCACAGGATTTCATAAATAAGAATAATAATAATAATAATAATAATGATAATATTAGTAATTAGTAATATGTAAAATAACAAGATGGAATTGGTATTAGATTTACAATATTATGTATCATTCAAAGATTCATTCGGGGTAGCTCCGGACCCCCGGTCCTACGTTTTAGGTGGATTTAGGCGAGTTTTAAAACGAAGTTTTTGAAATATAGAATAATATATTCTTCGGATCGAAATGAGTTTATAAAAATAATATGCTATTAATGCAAAATAAAATAAAGAGTTCATAAAAATAAGGGAGATTTACGTATTTACCCTTTTTTAAACTTGAAATTACATATTTACCCTCTTTAAAATTAAAATATCATATTTATCGTTTCATAAATCTAAAATATCATATTTACCAAAAAAATTAAAAAACCATCCAATTTCCCTGTTAAAACTAGCGGTCAACATTTAAAATTACTGTTTTGCACTTCTATAAACCCAAAAATATCATATTTATCCTATTAAAAATAATATCATATTTTTAAAATGATAAATATGATATTTTAGGTTTTTAGAAGGGTAAAGTAGTAATTTCAAATATCGACTATTAGTTTTGACGAAAAAATTTGATGGTTTTTAATTTAAATTTATGAAAGAGTAAATATGATAATTTTAATTTTAAGAAGGATAAATATGTAATTTAAATTTTAAAAAAGAGTAAATACGTAAATCCCCCTAAAAATAATATGCTATTAATGCAAAATAAAATTAAGACCGAAACATAAAAAATAAAAATAAACAGAAAAATGCAAAATAATATATAAAAAAATTCCAAATAAAATAAATCCTACTACTAATGGTCAGATTCAGATAAGTAAAGATATGATATTAAATTTTTGATGAATGTTTATAAAAAATTATAATAATTAAAATCACAAAGATACCAACAACAGACATACATCAGAGTTCCCTACCGCACAACAATCTTCCAACTGGAGAAAATCACGGCTGCCCAATAACAGTGTCAGTAAGGTCCCATGGAAAATCCTCTCCAGTGTCGATTTATGGCCCATCTCCAGTACTTGTTAATTAGCATGTGCCCTAGTTACCTTACATTGTTACTAGTAAACTGGGTTGATTACGTCTTTATTTTAATATAATATTTTATGTTCAACTTAATTATTGTTCATTTCATACTTAATTTTAATTTAATATTTAATATAAGATGCGAACGAATTGTAATTAGAATTTTCACATTTTTCTCAAATTGATTTTACAAAAATATTATTATAGATTGACAATCCTTAATCTGATTCTGATGCTCTAATCCATTTCCCCTTTGTTTAACAACATATAATATTATTATTATTTGTCTCGTAAATAATAAATACATCAATAAAAGAGACCATACACAAACAATCTCATAATTTACTGCGCCGTGTCATCGGTAGGTGGCCCCTATCAATACACCCCAAAACTCTTCTCACCCACTTACCGGCGGTAACTTTATCCGGAATAACAACTTTTACATAAACACCCCTTTAAACTATTTTATTACTTCATAAGGGTATGAATATAGTTTAGTTCCTACTCGAGCATCTTTTATGCCAGCACATTTCTTCGAGGCTCGAAGCTTTCTCTGATAGGGAAAGGCACGCCACACACCCAATCTCTTAAATGCTATTCTTTTTCCATTTTTCGCTTGATTTATTTTAATTAAATAGTTGGGGTTTTGATTTTTTTTTTTTTTTTTTATCAGTCAAAGAAAGTTGCGATCTTTATTAATTTTTTGTTCGTTTTGGTCTCAAAACAGAGAGGCATTATATAAGAGAGAGAAAGAGAGGGAATGTGTGAATTGGGTTTCTTTTGAATATTTTCTCTCTCTATCTATCTCTTCTGATCTTCTCCCCTTTCTCTCCTTCTCTCTGTGTATTTCTTTCTTTCTTTGCTTCTCTACGGATTGTACAAAGTTGGGTTTTTTGTGAGAGTAGCAATGGCGGTTTCAACTTCTCTTGCTTCGGAGAAGAGACATTGGTGGTTAACCAATAGAAAGGTGGGTTCTTCTCTTCTCTTCATAACAAAATTCATTTTTCAGTTCTTCATTTTGTTTTTTTCTATTTGATTTTATTTTCGTTCGTACTTTCAAGTTTTTTTTTTTTTTTTTTTTTTTTTTTTTGTTTATAGAATTCGTACTTTCAAGTTGAACAGAGGAATTCCTGTTTGTCTTTGTTCTAAAATTATTCCTTGCTGTACCTTTCAAAAGAACAACTATATCCTTTTTTCCCCCAGTGATCAAATTCGAGTTTTCACATTTTGTTTTACTTTGCAAGCCTCTTTGATCCTTCTATTCATTCTTTTTTGTTTCAGATTCTACAATAGTGAAATGAATTTATGAACATTTTAAAATTTTCCTCTTTAGCTTGTTCATTATTTCTTTCTTTCTCAATGTCATACATTATTATCATATCTAACAATTCTTCTTTCTCATTGCTCTTCAGGTGATAGAACGATACCTCCGAGAAGCTCGCGCGCTAACCTCGACACACAACCAATCAGACGCATCGAAGGCTCTCGTCCTAATCGACTCGGCCCTCGTTCTTTCTCCGCGACTCGAATCCGCTCTCGAGCTCAAATCGCGCGCGCTATTAACCCTCCGTAAATATCGCGAAATAGCCGATATGTTACAAGACTACATTCCGAGTTGTTACAAAACAGAGGAGGATTCTTCCTCTGGTTCCTCTGGAAGTGGGTCCCAGTTGTCCGGTGGAGGCGGGTCCGGCGAGCTGGCGATCAATGGCAGAGCCAAATTGCTGTCTCCTGGCAGGGAGAGGTCCGCGGATTTGAGAAGCCAATCGTTTCGATGCTTCTCCGTTTCCGATTTGAAACGCCGCGTTCTCGCCGGAATTTTGCGCCACGGCGATAAAGATGGCCAATGGAGGTACTTTTTTTTTCTTTGTTATATTTTCTTCTCCTTAGCATTGCATTGACATTTTAGGATTTTGTTTGGTAGTTTGAGTTAATATTTTGGCGTGAAAAATTATGTAAAAAATTAAAAATAACAATCGATGATCTGTTAAAAAGATTGAGTGTGTGGTAAGCAAAGAACAATATAGGGGTCTGTTTTCATAATTAAAGTTAGCATAGGGTGTTAAATGCTAGTTTGTCAGGACATAAATAGGTTGGAATAAAGATTAGGTACGGAATACAACACCCAGCCTCTCCTGGATTTCCTATATAAAAAGCAACAAAGAATAAAGACATTTTTTGCATACAGCCATTTTGAAATTACATTTTTGCCCTTGATGGTACCATTCATAGTTCGGTGACTTTGGTCTGATCCACCCTTCAAATTTAATGCTAGGAGTAACTTTTACCCCAACTATAATAATTCATTAATTTTGAGATTCTGCAAATCAAGAGCATTATAGAGATAAATATTAATTCAAAAATGAGATTGTTTACTCAATTTTGGTCTTTTCTTTTTGTTGTGAATCAGGTATTTAGTGTTAGGAGAGGCATGTAGCCATCTCGGTCTAATGGAGGATGCGATGGTCCTTTTACAAGCCGCACGTCGACTTGCTTCGGCTGCATTTCGTCGCGAGAGCAACTATTTGTCTGACGATAGTTTCTCCCCGTCATCAATCCCCCTCCCGTCAAACCCGAACAACAAATCTCAACCCGTAGCAAATAACCATTTCGAACCTGAATCTGCGACACAACTTCTCGCACACGTAAAGTTCCTCCTTCGTCGCCGTGCAGCTGCATTGGCAGCATTGGAGGCGGGTCTCCCCTCGGAGGCAGTTCGTCACTTTTCCAAGATATTGGATAGTAGACGTGGCGTGCCTGTGCCATTTGCGGCTTCGTGTTTGGTTGGTCGTGCGGCTGCGTTTCGATCCGCGGGTCGCTTGGCCGATGCGGTCTCGGACTGCAATCGAGCTCTCGCTCTCGATCCTTCATCTATACCTGCTTTGCGTACACGTGCCACTCTATGGGAATCTCTTCACGCGTTACAAGATTGTCTTAGGGATCTAGAACATTTAAAGCTTTTGTACGATTCGATTTTGCGGGACGGGAGGCTACCCGGTCCTTCTTGGAGATGGCCCAATCAGGATGTCCGTCTTCGAGAAATCCCTACGTGTTTGCGAGCACTTAATTTGAGGATTCAGGAGCTCCGTGGCCATATAACGGCCGGTGAGGGAAGGAATGTGGATTGTTACGCCTTGATCGGGGTGGGACGGGGATGTACCCGATCCGAATTGGAACGGGCTCATTTATTGCTCTCATTGAAGCACAAGCCCGAGAAGGCAGTTGGATTCGCAGACAGGTTGGAGATCGTTGACGAGTATCGAGATTTGGATGCGGTGCGCGACCAAGCAAAAATGTCCGCGTCTATTTTGTATAGAATGCTACAACGGGGGTATTCGAGTATATTATCCGATGTGTTTGCCGAAGAGGCAGCTGAGAAAAAACGCGCGAAAGAAGCAGCCGAGGCCGCGTTGGTTAAACCGACCGTGGAAATTAAATTATCGAGTCACCACCATGAGTGCAATGTTAATAAAATAGAGAAAATTAACGAAAAATTGGTTCTTTCGACGGTTGTAGGAACGACCGTACCGTCAGCGCAACACGTGTACCAAGGGGTGTTCTGTAGAGACTTGGCGGTGGTCGGAAGCTTACTGTCTCGTGTGATCCCAGTGAAGTACGAGGCTCTGACATGCTGATATGGATAGGCCGCGACGAAACTCGCGAAATGGTGTTGAAAATGGGAGATGTGTAGTATGTAATGTACAGTGGAGGGAATTTGGGTAAATTTTGGAGTACGTGTAGTGTTTACAGTGATGGGTCGTGATTTTCTACTTGCTTAGATGGATGGTAGTTTGGCTATTTACTGTTCTTTCTCTGTTTTGTCCTCTTTTTTATATGTACTGTTTTTTCTGTATATGTTAGTTCATGCCTTTATGAATTTCAAACCCTTCAATTTCTCACTTGTCATCTTCTTTTTTGTGGAATTTTTCACTGTATCCCTACAAGAGTCTCATAATATCTCGTATACGGTATACCCTTCTATGATGTGAAATATCATTAATATTCCTATTAAAAATATCATTAATACCCTTCATTTGATAAGGGTTTTCATGACATTTTTCATTTGGTAGGGGTACACATGATATGGCACCACATTTCTTTTTCTACAACTCATTTTCAGACCTTTGTCTTAAATTGTCATGTGCTTATGAAATTTTATCTAATGGATATATACATACATTCTAAATGAAAAGATTGGACTAATTTGCAAAATAAAAAGTTTTTGAATGGGTAAAAAGACTGACACGTAATTTAGTGTGGGCTTGCTTCTGCAAAATCTGCCATTGATGACATCAAGGTTCAGTATTATTAAATCTTTCTGACTTCTCATCTTATTTTTCTCTGTTTATGCACTTTATTCGTTATTATTTCAGTAAAAATTCAAAACTAAAGAAATTATGAATCAAAATTTGAAAATAAGAACTATTATTTATCTCAATGAAAATAGAAAAAGAAAAAAAGAAAATTTTAATATCTTTCATAATGGCAAGGATAATCTCTCATGCTTAGGATTCCTGTGCAAATTAGGGTTTATCTGTCGTGTATTGATTTAGGATTAGCTAATATGACGTTGGCAAAATCATTTATTCTTTTTGGTTTTTTGTTTCATTGTTACTTGACAGAAAAATTAATTATTATTGAAATAATTATGGCAGTAGATGAACACAAGTTGACATAAATTAGTAATTCTACTTCCAATTATGAAACAACCAAATTCAAACCACTGAATATAGGAGATTATTAGTTGGTCTCTCTGACACTAATAACGTGCTTTTCACGTGACATATTGAAATAATTAGTTGGTTTCGTTAATTAAGGTTTATTTCAATGATGATTAGGGTATAGTTAACAAGATCATGACGTGAGCTATATAGTTAGTTTGTCTAAATCAAATAATGAAATTTATAACAGAAGTGACATAATCGTGAAAAACAAAACAAGTTGGTCAAATTGCAAGCTGTATATAAATTTCGAATCCAAATTTAAAATTCGAAAACAGTGATTTGATAATGTATTGTGTGACGTGAGTGCAACAATTAATACAAGCACGACTCAAACATGAAATGGTTGAATATACTCCAAACAAAAATTTTAGTAAATTAATATTATATATATAAAAAATTAAATATGAGAAATGGACAAATCAACATTGGATGCTTGAAAGAAAGGGAACCAAGTTGCATATTAACTAGATTAATTATGGTTCATTAATGCAGCTCATCCCCAGCTGTATTTTCCTTAAAAAAAAGTATCATGCATGCCAATTATGTGATGTTTAATTCGGATAAGGTATAATTCATACAATTCATTAATTAGTTTTTCATAAACCATATGGTTTTTAACTAACCATGATTTGACCCAAATATAGTTGTTTGAAGTACAAGAAAAGATTGGTGCTTCATTAGGGTTTTGGTCTTCAATTTCACCATGATTCTGATTTGAGCCATAAAAGTACAGATAATTAACTAGTCAATGCATTAATTCCTGATCACAACAAATAATTCCTTATGAAGTACAAGCAACGCTAACCTTTATTTTATACTTCAATAATGTGATAATCATCATTATAATTTAGAAACCCTAATTAATAATTATGTGATATTTATGCACGAAGCAATGGAAAGTCGATACATGTCATGAATCTGAAGTATTAGAGATGGAGAGATAGAGACCATCGTGCTGTCCACGTGCTATTCTGTCATGGCCTGCAGCCTGCTAATTAAGCTTTGATCTTCTATGTCATGTATTTATAATTTAGATTTGTTTTTTCAAATTCGAGGACTTTCGATTTGGAATTTGCATGTTGTTCTTGATTTTACAGATTTCTGTATTGAAACCAGGAAAGAAGGGGACCCGTTTTTCAATCTAGTCCCTTCCCTGAACTCTTTTCCCACTTGTAAGGATTGAAGATATGGATCGAACATATGAAATTAGAGCATGGAATTTGTCTCTATATCTCTACAAATTACCTAATTTTGCCAGTGATGTGCATGTGACTTTCGTACAAAAATACAAATTTCTCTGAAAAAACAATTATCAGATTTTAATTATAATCTTTTTTTTTTTTGTGCATATTTTTCCTTCCTATAATTTTGTTGGTCGAATCAAATCAAATAAAATATAGAAGATATGGTTTACAAATTCAATCCAGTTTAATATAAGTGGTAGAAAAATTTAGAAGTATAACTTTTTTTAGTATTGAGAAAACTCGAGGGCTTTTGTTGAACCCACACGACTAAGTAAAGCATGCACGAAGGCAGTGTGTTGAAGGAGATAAGAAATGATGACTTCATTGCATACTTTTGCAGAAAGACCCCTCCATTTTGTCTGATTGCTCATTGATGGTACCACCTTTGGATCACAATAACCAGATAATTGGGATATGTATTATGTTTATGTACGATATATGTTACGCGGATACTTCAAAAATGCAGAAGTATCATGAGCATACAGATATCCGATACGGATACGGATACGATACGGCTCGGATACGTATCGGATACGTCACGTATCGTATCTGATTATTTTAATATTTATTTTTTTGGGATACGGCGGGAATAAGACGGAAATACGACAGGATACGGCTGGGATACGTTTATGATACGGCTGAGATACTCCATTTAGGATACTTCGGCCCATTATATATTTTGGCCCATAATATTTTTAAATAAATTATATAAGATACTTCTATAATACTTCAAGGATACTTCTAAATTAGCAGGATACTTTTAGAATAAATTTATGATATTTTTATGATATTTGTATTGTTATGTTGATTTTATTTATTGTCATGATATTTAATTTTAAAATATTATTTAATTATTTATTTATTTATTAATTGTATACAATATAAATATATTAAAATAATAACTGTATAGCCGTATCCGTATCCGTGATTTTTTGAAAATTGTCGTATCGCCGTATCCGTATCGTATCGGATACGATACCCGTATCCGTATCCGTATCGTATCGGATACGATACCCGTATCCGTATCCGTGCAACATAGTGACGTATGATTGATACATATCTCAATTTCATGTACCAAATTATTTATTTTTTTTATAATAAATGGAGAAGACCCGTTTGTACTTCATTCATTTATATTAATGAGAATTGAATCCACAATTTCTCACAACATATAATTTTTGTGGGTCACAATCAACTAATTGTGTTATGGGCCAATTGACATGAACCAAATTAAATTGAAGAACTCGATATTAATCTCTCTATTTTGTTTATATGCATGAATTTCAGTTTAGCATCATTTTATTAAAAAAAACTTACGTTTATCTTTCGTTATATTCAGTGGAATAGATGAACTGAAATCTCCGAATCAATTTTTTTTCAAAATATATGGGAAATTATTGAAAATAATCTTACAATAACTAAGATTTGTAAAAATAAAACCAATACAATTAAGTTTGAAGTTTATATTTGTCGGATCCATTTGAGTGGTTTTCTCGAAGAGGGGTTGATTGTTGAATTTGTATTTATTTTTATTTTTAGAATCCACGAATATTTCTCTCAATTTTTATAATTTGTATATTTCTTGGATCCATTTTTTTTGTTGTTAAATATAAATAACTATCCGAACACGTTTCGTATTATAAGTTCTCTTTAATAAAAAAATTTAATTTATACAAATAGCATTGAAAAGGCCTATTTTAGTATTTCATATCAACTTATTTTTACATACTTTGTGTAAGATTCTATAATTCGAAACAAAAGGCAAAAAATAAAGTTCTTAAACTCGCGAATTTCAAAAAAATGATTTATCAAAACTCAATGTTGAAAATAGTGTTTAGCGCGCATTTAGATTTTCTCTTACAACGAATTGTGCATAGTTGACGCAATACCGACGCAACATTTTTGCAGACTACAAAATGAATAAATATTTTACATCATGTATCATGATGTATATTATAAAATAGTATCATGAAATATTTAGTTCATGAATATTCAAATATGAACCATTTTTTAGTTATTTTTTAAGCTATTTTTTAATTAATTATTATCTTTTCAAGTGTCTAATTCAAAAAAACTCAATCGCGAGTTTAAAAAGCGCAATAAAAATGCAGGCGTCGTTTAGCATCCAAACAACGCTATATCGCACTATAACGTATAACGGTACTACCTACAATGAGCTATTTGCTATCATGTAAAAGCTAAAAACATGTCGCGTCTTAAAAATGTAAATATTGAAACAACGCGTTTTAAAAATGTAAATAAAATATCATAATAATATATATGCATGCGAAACATGTCATGAAGAATGCAAATCGGAGAAGAAGAACATAGAACTCGAGTCAGGATATATATGATATGTTTGATATGATATATACAATTAAAGTAGGGCCAGAATAAAATAATCGACGTGCTAATCAACAGTACCATGCTATCCAACTTGACAACAAACGATCTGTAAATTTGCAGGGACTGATCTCCAAATCAAAATTTCAGTTTGGGACCAAATTAATAAAAAGTAAAAATACCCTCTCATGTGCAACTTACAATGCTAGTAATTTCATACGAAACTCGTTGATATTTAATTTTTGTTAATCACTTAATTACTTTTATTCATCTCATCGATACAGTGTACGACTATTACAAGCTTTATATATTCACCAAATTCTCGAACCATGATTCATTATTATTATGTATATTGATATAAAGTCTCATATTCTCACCCACGCACGTTGGGCCCACTAAACTGGTACCGGACGAGGAACACTAACTTTTACAGAGTACACAGTAAGAGTAACAGTGGTTTGGTACCGAGTTTTTGTATTCACCTAATGCATTCAAATCTTCTTCAATGAAAATTTTCATATTAACAGTGTTTACTGTTTAGCATTATATATTTTCTTATAGTACATAATAATAGTGTTTTAACGTTACATATTTGGTTTTTTGGATGTATCGAATGAGTGATAAATTTTCATATTTTGAAGGGGTTTATATACATTGAAATTTATTGGGTGCATAGATTAAAATTGACCATGATTATAAAAATAAAAAGCATCTAAAAAGCCACTTTACTTTAGTAATAATTACATTCTTTTAATACATCTGCAAAAAAAACCCTAGATTATTGATAGAAAATACGTGCATCCCACTATTGGAACATCGATCTCTCCACGACCTCTTTTATCTAATACAAAATTATGCTTTTCTAGATTCGAACTCGTACGGTTTGTATAATAAATTCTTGTATTTTTTTTGTTCTTCGATTTGATTGTTAGGATCCATTAGAAAGTAAGAAAACGCATACCATGAGTTACAAATGGTATATCTATCTATAAAATGAAATCAACAAATAATAAATGTTTTTTTGTTTTGTTTTGTTTTTGGATTGGAGGGTTTATGAAAAACAAGGGTATTATTGTGAAAAAGAGAAAGGAGTGGTGGGAGGGGGACAAGAATAAAAGATAAAGGTTATGTCATGTGATGCTCTTGAGATATATGTGATGGGGGTGATGATGATAATGATCACAATCGATCATTATGATTTTGATGGGTCTCACGTGATCTCAATACCTGTCACGTGATTCCACCATAACTCAAAATCAAATATATATTTTTGTAAATTCTGAAGTTCTATTCATCAAATTATTGTTTATTGTTTACGGGTGTTTGTTTTTAATATTATTCTAGCATTATATATTGACTTTTTGATGAAAATAAATGTACTTTTTTTTGTTCTTGTACAAATGGCATGAACATGATTTATTTATAATAAAAAAATACTTTTTTTTTTTTTAAATTTGATGGAAGAATTTTTGCTTTTGTGGGAAAAAGAGTGGAATTAGGGGCTGGATGCCACGTTTCCATGCTTCATTGGCCATGTGAGGAATTGACTTGTCGCACCTCTTTTGTTAGCCATTCAAGCAAAGTTCCAATAATGTTTTCACATAATACCAAGTCAAATTAAGACCATTCAATAATAATAATAATATAAGATATTAATTCTTCAGACAAGTAATCATTCTTTTTTTCATATACTCTAGTGTAGTTTGAAGTATTTATGATTAATCATCGTACTATTATTAGTATTTAAATTTCATAGATTAGTTGGATTATAACATTATATAAATTGAGAATTGACGAATATAAATTAGTGACGAAGAAAAGGATAAGAACATGTGAAATAAAGAGTGAGATATATTCTTGCATTCGCTACTCACCTTTTCACTTTGAGTGCTCCAAAGGAGATCTGAATCTTCATTTTTAAGTTCACTCCATTCTTCTACACAAAATAAAATAATGCATTTATTTCTCTTTTGCAAAATTAATTCGATCTCAAAATCACACATCAAAGAATGATCAATTACTCTCGGTTTGAATTTCAAACAAGCTATTTCATAATTGGGCCGAACTTAGCCCAATAAAGCCACATAAAATGGAATACAAACTAATAGAAATGACATAATAATATTACATAACATTAACATCTACACTACACTTAAATTCTCCATATCTAAAATCAAGCAAACATAACAGTCGTACAAAAATAAAATATACAAATTCACCTGCCATTCTTAACACATCTTTTCTTACCCTTCTTGCGACCAATCACAACACGACACTTGTCGCAGAACCAGTCATCCTCCGGCACTCTCTCCAATTTTGGCTCGCAACAATCGATATGCATCCCCAAACCGCACCCGATCCTCCCCGAATCATCGCCGCAAATCAACATGAACTCGTCCCTATCACTCTTCCCGCAAAACTCGCACTTCAAATCCTCCTCCTTAAAATCATACCCAATCTCCTTCACGAATTCTTGCGAAAATTTCTCCAATTTCTCCAAGGATTTGTTGACAAAATCTTCGGTTCGGAACAAGATGTGTTTCGATAAAGACGAACCCGGTTTGCAAATGAACTCGACTAGAAAGTCTGACGTCACGCACGGGATTTTGCACGATAGGAATTCTTGTACCCACAGGTCGTCAGAAGAAGTGGTCATGGGGACCACGCAGAAGTCTACGTGGTTTTTCTTCATGAACCGGGTGTATGGTGGACATGTTGCCAGTACCGTCCCATCCCCCGCTTTTATCACCCTTTTTAACGTATCCTGTTATGTTAATAAATGAATTATTTAATTGATAAATGGAGGGGTATATTTGATAATAAAAGGGTACCAGTTTGGGGGCGATGCAATCGCCATAGATTAAAAAGTTCAAGCCGTAAAAGGCGCCGTGGCCGGTACGCTCTCTCAAGAGACGCCACTTGCGCGGGGCCTCTAAATTGATCGAATTGTCTTCGGTTAAACTGGTACCGTACCACTCGTATTCTTCTTCCTCTACGAATCTCCCTGCCTCGTAACTCGCCGTCAAATATTCCATCTTCAATATCCACCTATACAAAAAAAAAATAGTAAGTTCGAAAAGTTTATAACCCTTCAAAATGTGAAATATCATGAATAACCAACCTTCCAGCAGCGGCAGCGGCGAAGAACTTCTCGGTTCGCCGTACGGGTCCCGGTACGATAAAATGAGTGGCTTGAAAAGACCAATTATGAGAGTCTCTACAAACCCTTCCTCTCAGCTTCTTAACCATGCTCTGAAATTCTTTCCTTTGATATCTATGCCCGCTCAGAATAAAACATTTCGACAAATCCATACCGGTCACGATCCCCCCATTTTCGTTTTTCTTCGGTTTCACCAGTTGTCTGTTCTTGTTGCAACTTTTGGCATTTTCTTTCTTGGAACTGGAGTCGTCCAGTTGGTTTTTGTTCTCCTTTTCTGGGTCAAGTTCGAGTGATGTGAGCAACCAGTCCATTGTGATGTTGCTCTTGCTGCTGCGAGGCTCTGACACCTCACCATTATCTTTTGGTATTTTCTTATCTGTACCCAGATTCATACCCGTGTTTACGTTCTCCTCATTCGTGATTATACCCGTGTTATTATTATCAATATTTCTATTGAAAGAATTTGAACCGGGATTTTGTTGTTGCGTGCTTTTAAAGCTCCTTTTTGCAACGGCTTTCTTTATTCTCGCGCCAGGTGGCAGCTTGAAATTATTATTAGTAGTACTAATGTTTTTATTTTCATTGTTCACGTTACAAGAGAGATTTTTGGAGTTGGTCTCTATGGTATTATCAGGTAATAAACCTTTAATTTCTAGCATTTTCTTTTTTGTTAAACTCTTTTTCTTCGATTCCTTTAATGGGTCTCTAGTATCTGTACCGCCAGTATTCTCTGGTACAAGAGTCACATTTTCATTGTTCACGTTACTAGAGAGATTTTTGGAGTTGGTCTCTATGGTATTATCAGGCAATAAACCTTTAATTTCTAGCATTTTCTTTTTTGTTAAACTCTTTTTCTTCGATTCCATTAATGGGTCTCTAGTATCTGTACCGCCAGTATTCTCTGGTACAAGAGTCACAATTTCAGGTGCTTTATCCTTTGAAGAGGAGGCGTTATTCTCTCCATTAACTGGTGATACTAAACCACTGGAGTCATCCAGTACAATCGGTCCCGCAGCATTTCCTTCTTCAATTTTCTCGTCAGAGTTGTTTTTGTTCAAGTTTGAAGGAGAAGAATGCTTTGGAGGCTTGGCACACTCGAGAGAATTTCTTTTTTTATTCATAGTTTTGCGTACCGGTTTATTGGTACCGGTACCCATATCGGTATCAACAGTGTTATTATTATCTCCTTTCGAGATACAATTGATCTGTTCCAGTTCCTTAAAATCATTGGTCACGAAAGGGTTGGTAGAGTTACTTTCATCAACGGCTTTTCTCTTTTGAGATAACACGCTGGACGACCCCTTCTCCGTTTCGGCTTTTTCACTTGCCTCTCCAGTCCGGTCCTTCTCTGCAATCTCAATAACAGAGTGACTGGAGGGCTGTTCAACTGGAGATATAGATTTCGTTCTAGGCTTTCTACTGTAACTCCTCTTCGATGAAATACTCGATGCTGCTGCACCAGCATTTGAGGTACCAAGTACTGGTTCACACGAACCAGGTTCAGCCATAGATTTGAGTTCTTTGCATTGTGGTGTAATATTTTCATTTTTAGTCACGTTTTGATCTGAATTGCTAATGGGCATTGAAACTGGCGTATTTCCTAAAGGAGATTTCAATTTCGATTTGGATTTAGAAGATAAACTTAAGGTTTTTCTCGACACAAATTCGCTTTGTGGAGTAATGCTCAATTTAACCTCTTTGTTTTCTGACAGGTTTGGCGTTGCCTGTCTGGTGACTTGTAGAATTTCTACATTTTGAGGAGAATTTACCAAATTGCCCTTGGTTCCAGATTGAGTAATGTAGGTTGAACCGGAACCAATCTCATGAAATGGCGCTTTGGCCGAGTTTTGATTAATATTATCTGATGATTTATCCATTTCTGGAGTAATTAAAGGGGATTTAACAGGTAATTTGGGTTTGTTTTCAGATCCTTTATCGCTGTGCGGACTTGGTGTAGCGTTTGAATTCGAATTGAATAAAGGGGACTTAACGGGTAAATTAATAGTTCTTTCAGACCCAATATCTTTGGGTGGCTTTGGTGTATTTTCTGTACGGCTCGAACTTAATATAGGAAACTTCTTAACAGATAATTTGGGTATGTTTTCAGATCCTTTATCGCTGTGGGGACTTGGTGTAGTGTTTGAATTCGAATTGAGTAAAGGAGACTTAACGGGTAAATTAATCGTTCTCTCAGACCCGATATCTTTGGGTGACTTTGGTGTATTTGCTGTACGACTCGAACTCAATATAGGAAACTTCTTAATGGGTAAATGACTCATTTTATCAGATATATAATCATTGAGTGGACTCGGTGCAAGAGATTTAATGCGTGAACCAGAATTCTGAGATGATCTTATGGTTTTGTTTGATGTTTGGTCACTGGAGATCAAAGGGGGCTTAATGGGTAAAGAGGGTGTCTTTTCAGACTGGAGACCTCCAGTTAGGTTAATCTTCGGGCTGTTCTTTGGACCTTTTGAAGGGATTTCTTTTAAAGAACTTGGTGCCGGGGATTTAGAACTCAAATTCGAGTTTTCAGACCGTCCATTTGGTGTTTGGCCAGGATTGATTGAAGGAGATTTTTGATATTTTGATCCGCTCGTACTAGGATTGGATTGTATTGGTGCAAGGGATTTAAGGGATGAAGTGGTGGGCCCAGAGCGTGCATTCAATGCGGTGTCATTTTGTATTGGTGCCACCTCATCATTTGTTTCTTCGTCAGAATCTCTCGCCTCTGTCTCCATGAGCTCTAGCTCGTAACCACTAAAAAACAAAAATAAATCATTGCTCTTTTTGATATTTTTTTTAAAAAAAATAGAAGGTAAATGATACAAAAGAAAATGATTGTGTTAGCTAAAATCACCTTTTGGCATAATTTTCTACTGAAAATATTGTCCAATATTTTAGGCTGCAAAAAATTCACGATAAAAAAATTAGTAGAAAAACAAAGATAATATTAAATGAAGTTTTAATTGAATTATATTACGCATACCAATCTTCTAACCATCGGTGATTCACTAGCTTGATATTTACTCTTTTCGCCAGCTCGTACTTCTCACCTAAAATCATCAGGGTCAAAATTGTAACTATACAGAAACATAACATTATATGAATAATAAGGAAATTTCATGCATACCCTCGAACTTGTAACAAATTAGATGAGTTACTTTGTTTGCAACAAGAGGCTTTGAAAACTGTGCACCCATTAAATTAACCATCCTCTGCAAAAAAAATTAATAAGAAAATGTTCAGCAATAAATAGATTAAAAAAATAAAAATGGCAAAATTACCATAATGTCCTCGCGCTCTTGCCTTTGATAACCAGTGAGACAAATATGAAGAGATCCAGTCCCTGGTATTCCATTTGGGTCCTTAAGTGGTCTATATAGAACCTGACATTATATTTATAATTGATTATTAAGTAAATTGAAATATTTAATGATATATGTAATTATTTGAATAACATTTTTAGAGAGAGAGCGAGATAAACCCTTTTTGGATCTGCCAAAATGCCCAAATCCAAGCTATCATCAATCCAAGTCTCATTAACAACAAATTTACCTTCATTTCTAGCCAAACTACATACTGGGTCATCCTATTACATCACGAAAAATGAGAAAAAGAGGGGCATATAAGCAAATTTACTTCTTGGATATTCATAATTACTACTGGAAACAGTATCAAATAGATACTGCAGTGTAATTTAAAAATGAATAAGCAGTCTTATTCATAAAATTACTGAAAAAAGGGATGAAAAACTTACATAAACAAGTCCAGAGACAATAACATGAGTACATCTCGACTTGCCCAAATCAACACCTCCTTTCTGAGTAAGCTCCAATCGATACTGAAAATCAATAAAATCAACAAATCTTTTCAAAAAAAGACTCATTCTTAAACTTAAATTAACAAAAAAATCAGAAGAAAAGTATTCTCAAACCTGGCCTTCCGACACAGAATCGAATCCAATAAGCACGAATCTAACTCCGGAGAAAATTCCATCGGATCTAGCCATTTCGCCCTAAAACCTAGTATTGTCGAGCATTACAAAGAAAACTGCAAAAAAACGAGAGGGGTGTGTCGATTTGGAGGGAAAATGAGGAGTTTTCGTCTTCCTGGAGAAGATTCTATTGTATTTTGTTCCTTCTTTGGGCTGTTTTGGGCCGCACTGTATTGTATGTTATTAATAAAATTTAAACTGAAAGCATTGAGGGGGATGTAGCTCAGATGGTAGAGCGCTCGCTTACGAGAGGTCCGTGGATCGATACCCCGCATCTCCAATATTATTGACGTCTTTTTACTTTTTAGTTTTTGCATATATACTGTTTTTGGCACAGTAAAGTAAACTGACAATATAAGGGGATGCTTGGATGGATGTGTTAGATATTCCTCCTGTAAGATTTCGGATCATTGAGAATACAACTGCCATAGTTGCAATCTATTGTTTGGATAAAAGAAATTGGAAGCAAATTATTGTTGTAAATAATTTTAACTAACCCAAGTAAAAATATAATGTCAAATCAATAATAGATTTAAAATATGGATCATCTAATTTACACATCATACTCAATTGTAATTCCAAATCACAAAAATAAAATTGAAATAATTGAAATTATTGAAATTATTACACTCATTAGATCCATCATGCCATAGTTATAATCTGGATTGAAGAAATATTGATAGAAATCATAGAATAACGCTGATTCGAAAAAATGGGAGCAGTGTATTGGGAGAAACACATCAAAACCTAGTTTCTCACGTATAAGTATCTACCGATATCACATATTTTCAGAAAGTTCGAAATAAGGTAGGAATATTGGATTAATGAATTAACGACTAAAGCAAGTAATATTGGTTGTCTTTTTGCAATTTTAGTCCATGATTTCGGGAAAAAATATGTTTTTCTAATCAAAATTTCAGTTAATTATCGGTATTTATAGAAATCTTCGATAAAATATTCTCGTGCACATTACTGATCGTGTTGTTAAATCAAGTAGCCAATTTATTTTCTCATTGGTTTTTTTTGCAATCTAGTATCTAATTTCCAAAATTAATGCTTTTGTTCAAACTTTCACTTAATAAACGAGCTCTGCATGTTACTTGAGATCTTTCATATGAACAAGAGGGTGTTGATTTCATATAACTTGGATCTTTCATAAATCTCGATTTGGCAATTTAAACGTTGCTAGTAAGATACATTTCATCAACTACCCTAGCAAGATAGGCAAAATTGCATCCACAAAAATAATCTCCCTTCGCCAAGGAGAAGAGGGAAGAGGAACTGTCACGACGTTTCTGTCGAGGATGACGGTTGTTGTCTCGTACATTACATAATTTTCATAAAAATAAGTGACCAAATTCTACGGTTCCTTGAGTAATTGCTACATTCTCATATTTTTCGTCAACATGTCCGCTTTCGCATTATTTTTCTCTTGGTATAAGATAGAACATCCATCCCGGTCGTAACTCCGTCAAACTTCGACATTCTTGCAATTGTAAGTAAGCCCGCATATCCACCTGATTTTTTTTTGTTACACGATGCATTTGCCAATTGAGAGCAATCCGACAAAATCGCACAAGAAGTAATTTTCATTTCACCTAATTTCCGTAAAGCATGTGAACAAGCAAAAGCTCCGGCATGAGAGGGAGAAAGTGCCACGATCGGTCTACCCGCATAAAAATAGAGGTTCATCATTTTTGAAAATGATGAATCCCCAACCCGATTTATTAGTTGTCCGTGAGCCATAAAAGTAACAAGTGTTTCATCTCCATTGAACGATTTTGGTTGCGTCTCAATATCCATCGTAATGAACAGGTTGTTCGTCTTGGCCACAGAGATAGCCGTATTATTTATCTTGATAGGTTTGAATTTTTTACTTTTAAATATCAAGTCACAAGTCACAACGACATTTCCATATCGTCCATAAGGTATTAGAGAGAATGCTAAATTGGTTTTCATCTAGGTTTTTAGCCAAGTAAAAAATTATATCTTTAAATCACCATGTAAATTATCAACTCTTATACCTAATAAGAAAATGAACCATATAGCTTTAGATAAGGGGCAAAAAAAAAGCCCAAATGAAGAATGTCATCATCATCAACCAATTATTTCATGAATATTTTGATAATCGAAAACAATGCTCCGTGTTAACATGTATATTATTTATTATACGGTACATTATTTTTTATAGTGTTTATCTAATTTTGATAATTTGATTGTATTTGATTGCATACGGTTTATATCGAGGCTGATCGATTGAGGTGGAGGATCGTCAAGAGGAGCATGGAGATACTCACCACTGCTCAGGCGCCATAGCATCGTGCACTTCCACCTTCAAGCTTGCCGTTGTGGGTTGCGATAAAATGGATGACAATTTGGTTTATGATGAAGGATGGAAGGAGACATGAATTGGGGACGTTCGTGAAATTTGAAAAAACATTATTTAGTTATAAATGATTTTCTTTTGCAAAGTAGGCTAATTATTTAATGCCATCACTTTTTTTTTATTGGTTTATCTTTATGTGAACGTTTTATTTAAAAAAAACCGGTGTACCAATAAAATCCTAATATGAAAATACTGGTGCTATGATGGGGTTATTTTAATTTAATTATTTAGGATTTAGGATAATAGCATGTAAATAATAATCTATTTAAATATTATTTTTTGACCAAAATACCCTGGCTCAATTATTTTGTATGTAAATTATAATTATAATTTTATTTAACGTCAAATATTATTTTATTATTATCGTGTTTTATGATTGTATTTATATTTCATATTCATTTCTTATATATTATGTGTAAAATATAAATTTTCATTTGTCTTTTGACGTAAACAAAGCAATAAAAGAATTATAGAAATAAGTTTACCTGGGATAATACGGTAACAAAAATATTTGGTTGGAAAAGGTTTTGAGTTCAATTTCATGGGGGGTTAAAAAAAAGGTGGTCTTTTGATAATTATCTGAAAGATAAATTATTAAAATAATTGTACGAGGAATTAAGGGTGGTCGATTAATTTTGTCAAGAAACATGGGTCGAATCCCCTCTCTCCCATGAAGATTTTGATATGAAGAAATTCCAATTTTGTCAAGAAACGAGAAAATTAAGATGATATTTATCCAAGCTATAAATTATGCACACAAGGTGTATGAGGAATTGTCCGAGCGGGTTCATCCCTATTGGGTTTGGTTGTACCCACGGATCCAAATCCATTTATTCAAACAATTGAGAGATTTTATGTGGCAAATACACCCTCTGAAACATACTAAAAGCCGTTTCCTTTTTACATATCTCTTATTACACGATTGGCTAGACTCTTGTTACACAGAACATCAACAGAATTTGTTACAGGTCTGTTGGAGCCAAAATTTCCCTCTGCATCTTTCCTCCAGTTCAATGAATTAACAGAAGGCGTCCAGTATAAGCCAAGAAGAATTAAAAGTATAGGAATATAAAGCTGGAGACCTCCGTTTCTCAAAGAAATGGAGGAGGCCTCGCGATATCGCTAAAATTAGCACAACGATTTCAAAACCGTCTGGCTCCGACCAAGATCGTCCTCCTCCTCTGCCAGTATCGTGGACCCCACCTGATCGTCCTCCTCCTCCAATTTCTCCTAAACTGGACTCTCTGCGATTTCGCCTATATATAGGTTGGATCTGGAGGAGAATATTCCGTCTCAAAAGCCACAAAGCTGGAAGGATTGAGATTTGCCTACTGTACTCTGCTCTGAACGTGGTGAAGCTTCAAGACGACCAAAGGATCTTGTACTCGACGGAATTCCCCAACATCAGGTACTAATTTTCTCTATTTCAAACATTTCAGCAGGATTTTAGTAGATAATCGCAGTTTATTTCATGTGATCTGCTCTGAACAGGATTTTAGTAATAGAATTGTGAATCTATGTCGCAAGTTTTTTAAATCTGCATAAATTACTATTGATTGAAATATTCTGTTTGTCAACAATTGTTCATGTATTTTACCTTTTTTAAAAATTGAAATCTTTGCTTGTGGTTTATATCTACAATTAAGCTACATCTAGACATTTGTTTTGAGAATTGTAGGAACAATTTTTTAATTTCTACGATTTTTTGAAAAGTAATTGTAAAAATATCATATTGTCTGGATATATTTACTAGGGCCTATTTGTAATTTACCAGGGCCTATTTGTAATTTGTGAATTTAATTTTGTACTGGTAACTCTGAATCATACTAAACTTGTTTTTATTGTTCTATAGATATAATTGTGAATTTTTAAATTAATTTAAGATATCAACTTAGAATTTACAATTTTGTTTTAAATAATCATCGAACTACAATTTTTAAGGTGCAGATCCTCTCCAAGCGGTGCAAACCAATACTAGAGATAATGGACGAAATTAAGTACAATTCATTTAGTGCATTCGGTAAAAAAACAAAAAACTTGATAAATAGATTTCAATTTGAAATTTTATTTTAATAATTAAATTATATAATCTATTTATTAATTTTCAGGCATGATTTGCTCGGTGTCAATGATAACCATTGTCTGGTAAGATTCATAATTTAAATTAAATACGATAAAAGAAAACCTCATAATTACATATATATATTACATGTATATATATTACATGTAGGTACCAACTAATGGAAAAAGGGAAGCACATAAATCATGCCAAAGCCAAGTGCATGATATTCATCGTCACATTAGAGACCTGTAACGTCCTAGCTTCTTTTTGGCAAGAGTGGACAAAACTTCCAGAAGTGGCAAAAGTAACAAAGATACTAATCATTCTGGGTTACTTGACGTGGGGAATTACATTATATTACCAGAAAAAAGATTATACGGTAATATAATTTTTCATTATTAATAATACTATTATAATAATAATAATAATACATCTTTTTATAGGGTTGTTTCTTCGGTTCTTTGGTAATGGTATTTTCCGTTGCAATCTTCTGTGATTATTTTCCCAAAAACCTTCCCCAATACGTCATGTCTTTTTCAAGTGCCTTGGTATCATCGACACCTTTAATAGCCGACCGATGGACCGCTGATTCCCGGGAGTTTCTAGAGGGTGCAATAACGATGGTTCGTGTAGTCGGAACTCTGTGCGAGAGTATGAAATATTGCTCACTCCGCGATTTTTTACAGCCGATCAAAGAATTGAAAATTAAATTGGTAAATTATCATTTAAACACTTCTTTTATTTAACTCATTATCTTTTTACTTAATTTATTTTTTGGTATTTTGTTAGCTCTTAGCTTGCTCGGTCTTCTCAATGATAGTTGGGTTATTATTCATGTGTGTGTGGGTATGGAGGTGCCTAAGAAAACCACGATTCACTAAACTGCCGATGGATTTGAAGAAGTGTTTCGAGCTATTGGAAATAACAAAAAAATCGATGGACGAGTTTAGCAAGGAAGTGCAGCGTAATGGAGATTCAGAAAAGATAGGAGAAGTTGTGAAGTCCCTTTATTACAATCTGGAAATTTGTCACAGCCAGATTGCTTTTGATCTTTCACAATTTCCTGCTGGTTTGGGTAATAATGATATAGAAAGTTCTAGAAGGGGAACCCAACATGTGCCAGAAGAGACCGATAAAGTTGGTCTGATCAGCGAGAGCATCAAAAGAAGAGTCGTGGAGAAGCTCGGTGCACCGATTGCACCTATTTCTAAACAGGACACCGAGAGAAGAAATGTGGGCCAGTTGGGTCCCTATAAATCAATCTAAGTCATGACTTGTTTTTTTTCATTTTGTTTTTAAATTTGGTTTTGTGATGCATATTAAGAAAACTACTGAATAAACTACTGTAATAATCTTTTCTTCTATTTTCAATAATAAAAACAGAGTATTCTTTCCTCTACCAAATACTGTGATCTTCTTCTGTGTTTCTTACTTAAGCTTGACATCTCCATTTCCTATTATTTTATATATATATATATATATACAAATATTATGTATACGAAATTATAAATAAAAAATAAAATATACAAAACAAATCCAATTGACCGTACTCTTCAGGGAGGCATTTATCATCCTCTGAGTAATCCTCCTCTGAATAATTCTCCCCTGAATAAAATATACAAAACTAAAAACTTTGAATAATTCTCCCCTGAATAATAATTGTACGTTAAATTAACTTCTACTTTTTTAAAAATTTAAGTCTAAAAAATGTTTGATATTAACAGAAAATTGCGAGGGCGACCTCACAAATCGAGGATTTTATGTTTTCGAGGGAGGGGATGGAGGATAGTGCCAGCATGGAGGCTGCAGATTGGGGCTGGAGACATCCAGTTAGGGTTTCGGAATCCAATGAAAGGAGATGTATCAGAATGGAGAGACGAGATCTTTGTTTTTTCGGGGAGGAGGTGAGGATTAAGGAGGCGGAAATTTTAGGGTATTGGGAGAGTAAACGATTAGAAATTTTGGCTAGAGCGGTACAGCAATGTACCGCCAAAGATCTAGGGTTTGAGAGCTTGTTTTATTTGGATTCTTTTTTTATGGAATTTGCACAGGATGCGAGGACCATGAACATGGCTGAGATTATAGTGTTGTCTCCCTCCATATTCCACTTCTTCCGAATTCGAGTCCGAATTTGAAATTGGATGATAGAACAGACTCATACAAGCCGGTTCCCCGTTTAGATAAACCCTCGATATAAGCTGAATTTCAAATATAAACAATTATACATTTAAAAATAATAATTAAAAAGAAAATGCGAATTCACCTGTAGAGCAGCATTAACACCAGATTCCGAACCAGTACAAACGCAATAATAAACCAAAACCTGCATCTCCTTCGAACCAATCAAAGCTTTAACCACACTCTCAACCACCTTAATGGATCTTGAATCCCAACCCGTTACCGCATTAACATCATAGTTACTATTCTCACTCCTGCACCAAGCCAAGGGAAACACGAATTGTCCGCCCTCGTTGAGCGAGACGATCTCCAAAGCGTGGACCAAGTGCCAGATCGCCTTGCAGGCCTCGCAACCGGCCAGGACCATATTGGATGGGTCGGAGTTGTTGGACCCGAAATCTTGTACCTTTTATAGAACGGAGAACAACTGTGTTTGCTGACATGGCACGTGCAAATCCAAAATCACACAACTGTAGAAAGAAGTAGAAAAAGTAAAGTACGAAACGAATTTTCATGAAAATAATAACAAAAATGTATAAAAGGAGACTTGATTTTAGAAAAATTTACCTTAACGAACTTAGCTGGTTCCAATTAAAATGTTTTGGGGCTTCATATCCCGATGAATAGTGTAAATAGTACAATGCTTTTACCTAAATCGAAACATAAAATCTTGGGATTAACTCACAAGTTAATAATTTAATTATAAAAATAGGTACGTATGTTATCTGTACCAGTTGTTTAGCTATTGCTTGAGCCTGGTCTTCAGGGAGGCATTTATCATCCTCTAAATCTTCGAATAATTCTTCCTGTATAATAATTGTAAGTAAAATTAACTTCAACTTTTTTTAAATTTAAGATTAAATTGCACAAAAAGTTATATAATTTCCATTTAATATGAGAAATACATTATGCAAGTAGCTGGACAAACTCTGTGACAACACAGAATTCTTGTGGAGTCCCGAAAGAATCAACAATGCAGTTTGACCATTTGAGCTATCTTCAGAAATCTTAAATAGTTTGACAGTTTGAGCTATCTTCGGAAATCGCATACTCGAATTATCAGTAAGGACATTTGCATAAAGGACATTTGCATTAAAGCCCTGCATTCTGCCAAAATTGCAAAATTAAACGTGCATCCATAAGGATCGAAATTCAGTTTAATTTTTGTTCAATTGTAACTCAATTACCAGTAAAGGAAACATATCTTTTACAACCTGTTAGAATACAATATTTAATTGGTTACATTTCGATGTACCTTCCCCCCTTCAATTTTCCGCCCCCTTTCTCTGTCCCCGCATCGAGGAACTCATTTTTCCTCATCCTGGCTTTGAATCGCTTGCAATAGCACCACCACAAGAAACTCATAAAAAAGCCCGACAAAAATTTGAAAATCTGTTGAAAATTAGAAACTCATTTAACCACCTATGAATCTGCATGATGTGCTTCTCGGCAGTCTTTTTTTGTTTGTGCGAGATGCCAGAATCGTCGTTTGTTGTCGTCGTGTGCGAGAGTACAAGCCGAAAGAACGGATAATGAGGGTTTTTACGATAGGGTTTTGTTTTGAGAGGGTAATGAGATAAAAAAAAGATAAGTCTCGACATGGTCTTGATAACGAGCAACCAAGAGACACAACCAACATTAAAATCAAACTAGCGTGGGACCCGCGTTATGGGTTCATTGTATAAAAAAAAAATTCCTACATTGTTTTGATTTTTATGTTTTGGGTCGTTTATTTGTATTTTTATTTGTAAATTATTTATAGTTCGTATTGACCAAAAAAAAAAATTGTTTCTTCGTAATTGTTGTGTTTGAGAATGCTTCTTGTCACATTTGGTTTTTGCTGTGCAATCTCATTGTATGTTGTAATTAGCATGTCCTCATTTTTGAAATATATCAAATTGTTCGTTTTGTACTTGTATTTGTATTTTATTTCGTATTCGTATTCGCATTCGTGTACGCATATTCGTATTCGCGTATTTGTATTCATGTACTATTCTTATTCGCGTATTCGTTTTAGTATTCGTGTGATTTCGTATTTCGTATTTTGTTATTCATAATTCTTAATTCCTAATCGTATTAGTAGTCGTGTTCATATTTGTATCGTATTTTATTTTCGTATTTCATTTTTGCATTTCGTTCTTGTGTTCGTATTTCGTACTTGTATATATGTATTTTGTATTTGTATTCCGTAATTGTATTTGTTATTCACACTTGTATTTGTATTTTTTCATGTGTATTTGTATTTTTTTTTTGTTCTTTGTGTTTTATATCTTGTATCTGCATTTTGATGATGATTAAAATGTGCTCATTTATGAAGTATATCGAATTGTTTGTATTTGTCCTTGTATTTGCATTTGTATTTGATAAGGACTATTTTAAGCATATTTTAAAGGGTTAAAAAGGGGATTTTAGCACAATATATCACTTAGTTAACATATAAATTGTTAATAATTTTAAATATCATTAGAAATTGTTTAACTATTTGAATTTGTGTTAATTTCAGGACTAAAAGTAGGAATTTGGCAATTTCGAGATGACGGCTGCATTCCTCTCTCTTTTCTGATGAATTTGATATATAATATCATAACATTCAGAGAAGGGATGAGAGAGAAAGTGGGTCCCACAGCCGAGTGACTCGTTACACGAAAGCCTACGCAGAACAGCCCACAGCAAATCCTAAACTGACCCATTAAATACCCATATAACCAACTATTCTCTTGATTTTCTGTGGCCCAAACAGTTTCCAGCCCACACTAAAAGCCCAATATACCTTTTCAAGTGGATTATTACACGAAAGGTTACACAAGAGAAGGCGCGGAAGATCACAGAGGAACTCAGGCCTTTCAGCACAGTAACGGATAACTGCAACTTCATGATCTCCATTTCCACGAAATGGGCACCTCCATTGGTAGTCTGATGTGGTAAATATAACTGAATCGAATCAGTGCCAGATTTCTGGACGAAATCACTGGAGAGGACGTAACTTTCTATCCGGTGCACCAAATTCCATGATCTGGTACTCGAAACGATCGTGGCAACGTGAGGAGTGTGATCATGGAGTTTGTTTGGGTGAATTTGGTCCAGGAAGCACGAATTTTGCCTATAAAGCCTCGGGTTCTGGTTCATAGACAGGAGAGTCGTCATCGGAGAGAGTTTGAATCCATTCTACAGCATCGTTTACCTTCCTTAAGCCAAAAGAATACTTCTTCCACACTTGGTTTGATTGGAGAGAGACAGAAACCCTATTTTCCTCCTCAACTTGCCATTTCAGAGAGAGAATAAGTGATCACAGTCCAAAGAGGGATTCTTTATGGGATTTCCAGCTTAGTGTGTGGTCTAGAGAAGTGAAGGAAGCCAGATAAGTGACTGAAACCCCCTGGTTTATCTTCAAGCCAGTGCTGGTACCAAATCAGGGGTATTTCAGTCATTTTCAGCCAATTGGTGTGACAAGAAGGCCATTTGAGTTACCTCAGTCCTCCTCCAACCTTTCTTCAAGCAGGATCTTCCCACTCAAGCCTTCCAAAGCCTCTAAATTCATCAAATTCCTCTTTATTAGGTGATATTTTTCCTTATTTTCTCTGACTGTAGGCTAGGTTGTGATTTTCTGATGCAAATATATGTAAAAACTCTTGATTGATGATTAGAAACCTTTTTCCTATTTTTATGAATTTTATTTGAATTTATTTCGAATTTTCTTTGTCAAGAAACCCTAATTCTCTGTTTGTTAATTTATTATTAAAGTACCCAGAACTGTTTAATTATCACTTAATACTTGTTCATATAGATCTTTATCTGTTCTTGAAATCCCTTTTTACAGATTATAATTTGAAATTTTGGTTGAATTGTTATTGATCTGTAAAGTTCACTCAAAACCTAAATTCCAGTTTCCAGATTTTTGACCTAATTTCACAGAATTTCGAATTTAAAGAACATTTTCCTTGGTCAATTTTAATTGATTTGTAGATTTATCTGGATCAATCCAGTTAACTGATATTCAAGATCATACAATATACTTTCAATCGCTTTTCGAATCATCTTGATTGGTTGGATTTTTGAATTAATATACAGTTTTGAATATTGGTATTTATATTCTGGATTTAGGACTAAACTGTAAAACTGTGTGAATCTTTGCATCTGTCCAAATTGGTGCATGAATTATAAAATACCTAGACAAGTTTAGACCAAACTAAGTTCATCAATGTCTAGTACTAGTCCCATACTTTAATTTAATACCAATATCATATAATTTGGATTCCCAGATCCTTAGTTATTTCAATTACAATACAGTTCAGAACTAATATTGATTCGAAAACTTAACCGGATATTTTCACAAATATGCCAGGGACTGTTTTGTAATTCCTGAATAACTTTTTATCTACAACTCAAAATTGCACCAAGATTTTACCAGACCTTAATTACATTATAATGAACATAATTGGAAAGTTTTATTTCGTTTCATAAAGTTTTGAATTAAATATTAATTTAATAGTGCATATATTCCTCGTGGATCGATACTCGTATTTATCCAATACTACTTTTATTATAAAATCTTTTGTTGTGCGAAAACGACCCTCAACAAAATGGCGCCGCTGCCGGGGAATGTAACACCACATAAAGAACGTAACACCACATAATTAAAGAGGAAAAATCTTATAAAAGTATTAGTATAACCATTTTCTTCATTTTTGCAAAAGTTGACCTTGAATGTAAGTTTATTTAGATTATTAATAATCTTTTCCCCGGCAGCGGCGCCATTTTGTTGAGGGTCGTTTTCGCACAACAAAAGATTTTTTTGGTTAAATATAGTATGTGATAAATACGAGTATCGATCCACGAGGAAATACGTAAGTTTATTTAGATTATTAATTCATACATTTCGAATATTTATTTCAAATTCCCACAATTTGTTTCTAATGATATTATACAGATTTGGTACAATTTTGGTGCAATTTTTAATCGTAGATAAAAAGTTATTAAGGAATTACAAAACAGTCCCTGGCATATTTGTGAAAATATCCAGTTAAGTTTTCGAATCAATATTACTTTTGAACTGTTTTGAATTGAAATAACTAAGGATCTAGAAACCGAAAAATATCACCTAATAAAGAGGAATTTGATGAACTTAGAGGCTTTGGAAGGCTTGAGTGGGAAGATCCTGCTTGAAGAAAGGTTGGAGGAGGACTGAGGTAACTCAAATGGCCTTCTTGTCACACCAATTGGCTGAAAATGACTGAAATACCCCTGATTTGGTACCAGCACTGGCTTGAAGATAAACCAGGGGGTTTCAGTCACTTATCTGGCTTCCTTCACTTCTCTAGACCACACACTAAGCTGGAAATCCCATAAAGAATCCCTCTTTGGACTGTGATCACTTATTCTCTCTCTGAATTGGCAAGTTGAGGAGGAAAATAGAGTTTCTGTCTCTCTCCAATCAAACCAAGTGTGGAAGAAGTATTCTTTTGGCTTAAGGAAGGTAAACGATGCTGTAGAATGGATTCAAACTCTCTCCGATGACGACTCTCCTGTCTATGAACCAGAACCCGAGGCTTTATAGGCAAAATTCGTGCTTCCTGGACCAAATTCACCCAAACAAACTCCATGATCACACTCCTCACGTTGCCACGATCGTTTCGAGTACCAGATCATGGAATTTGGTGCACCAGATAGAAAGTTACGTCCTCTCCAGTGATTTCGTCCAGAAATCTGGCACTGATTCGATTCAGTTATATTTACCACATCAGACTACCAATGGAGGTGTCCATTTCATGGAAATGGAGATCATGAAGTTGCAGTTATCTGTTACTGTGCTGAAAGGCCTGAGTTCCTCTGTGATCTTCCGCGCCTTCTCTTGTGTAACCTTTCGTGTAATAATCCACTTGAAAAGGTATATTGGGCTTTTAGTGTGGACTGGAAACTGTTTGGGCCATAGAAAATCAAGGGAATAGTTGGTTATATGGGTATTTAATGGGTCAGTTTAGGATTTGCTGTGGGCTGTTCTGCGTAGGTTTTCGTGTAACGAATCACTCGGCTGTGGGACCCACTTTCTCTCCCATCCCTTCTCTGAATGTTATGATATTATATGTCAAATTCATCAGAAAAGAGAGAGGAATGCAGCCGTCATCTCGAAATTGCCAAATTCCTACTTTTAGTCCTGAAATTAACACAAATTCAAATAGTTAAACAATTTCTAATGATATTTAAAATTATTAACAATTTATATGTTAACTAAGTGATATATTGTGCTAAAATCCCCTTTTTAACCCTTTAAAATATGCTTAAAATAGCTCTTATCAAACCCCCACACTTAGCTTTTGTCGTCCTCGACAAAATAAAACTCAAGAAAATATATTTTAAGCACAAAAAATACAAGTTAGGTTTTGTTAAATTTGTAATCACACTACCTCATAAATTGGAATTTCACAAGATATTTTTATACTCTTTTAATCACATGTTATTTCGAGAGAAACAAAATATCAAACTTCTATAATGAGAATTGTTGCCAATTTTTAAGATATTTATTAAGAAATGATTTTCACTCGAAAAAGGTAGTTAAACACCACATAATGAACGTAACACCACATAATTAAAGAGGAAAAATCTTATAAAAGTATTAGTATAACCATTTTCTTCATTTTCTTCATTTTTCCAATTTTTTTTTTTTTTCAATTTAGGTACTAAATGGAGCAAGGAGCTATGACGGAAACTAAAGAGTTGACTTTCGGGGAGTTAATTAAACAAGAAAAAGAACAATGGCTCAAAACCGTAGAAGAAATTGACCGAGACTATGCTTATTACCACACTCATGAACCGTATCAAAACATGAACCAAAATTACACTCAAAGCTCTCCAATTTATAATCCATTCCAAAATTCATATCAATACTCTTACACCAACACTTTATCTAATCAATATGAAAAACCAACTCCACCTCCTCACTACGAAAACTCTTTATCCTTTTCGAAAGTTGACTTGGAATTCTTAATAGAAGGTGTTAAATCAATGATGAAGTTCGAGTTTAGTGATTTAAAGCAACAATTCGATCAAAAGATCTTGAGTTTAAAGGAAGATCTTCAACAAGAATTTCACAAGATAGATCGAAACACAGTCCAGGGGCTTTATACAAGAATTTCACTACGAAAACTTTTTACATTTTGGTCCTTTTTTATTTATAAATTGGTCCTTTTTTTGAAAAAAATTTACATTTTGGTCCTTTTTTTCTTACATTTTGGTCCTTTATATTTGCTTTTTGGTCCTTCGAAGTTTTGAAATTTACATTTTAGTCCAGGGGTCTCAAATTGGTCCTATTTTTTTTTAAAAATTACATTTTGGTCCTTTATATTTGCTTTTTGATCCTTCGAAGTTTTAAAATTTATATTTTGGTCCAGGGACCTCTTTGTAAAAATAATTTATTTACATTTTGGTACTTTTCTGAAAAAAAAATACATTTTTGTCCTTTTTATTTACATTTTGGTCCTTTTTTATTTGCATTTTGGTCCTTTTTATTTACATTTAGTCCTTTCAAGTTTGAAAAATTAAACTTTGGTCCAGGGGCCTCTTTGTAAAAAATTTATTTATATTTTGGTCATTTTTATTTACATTTTGGTCCTTTTTAGTTGAAAGAACTATATTTTGATCCTTTCTATTTACATTTTTGTCCTTTTGAGTTTAGAAACTTACATTTTGGTCCTTCATATTTACATCTTCATCCTTTTTTACATTTTTGAATTTATATTATAGTCCTTTTTATTTATATCTTGGTCCTTTTCAGTTTTACATCACACTTTAGTACTTCTTATTAACATTTTGGTCCTTTTTAATTTAAATTTCGGTCATTTTTTACATTATTAATAATTTCTCTCATCTCATGCGTCCACATCAACACCTTATTATGCCTCCCTATCACCACTTTACTTGAAATTTTTTCAAAAGACTCCTTAAATTTTTAGATATTGTACAAAAAAATTAATTTACATATGTATTCATTTAAAAAAAAATGCTTTTTTAATTTTAAAAAATTCTTAAACTTTTTTTAATACATAATAATTAAAAAAAAATTACTATATGTTATATGTTATATAATTTTAATATTTCATTCATTACAAATATTCAACTTATGTATTATTTTTCTTGAAAAACTAAAATAAAATTATAATAAGTTGAACAATATTAATAAAAGAACATCTTGCAAATATTTAAAAATAAAATATCACAAAACTATTAAAAAATACATAAAAGGAAAACTAAAATAAAAAGTAGATGTTTAAATAGATATTTTCTATGAATATATTTGCAAGATGTTTATTTATTATTATTTAATGTTAGTTTTTTTATGAATAAAGAATGGAATATTAAAATTATATAAACAAAATATGTAATAATTTAAATTTTTTTAATTCACTATATGTTAAGAAGTGTTTATGAATTTTCTTAAAATTAATAAAAAATAACAAAAATAAGTTTTAATTATTACATATGAGATTTGGAAGGTATTTTGAAAAAAAAAAAATTAATATCATCCATAAGGAGTATTTTAAAATAAAAGTTTGGTAAAGATTTTTTTTTTTGGAGTTTACGAAAAGATAGAGGATTTTTTACGATATCCAAAAAAAATCAGGGGATTAAAAATATAACAAATCACGGATGTGCGAATAATCATGACATAATTTAAATTAAAGGTTCGAACGAAACGGTTAGCGATGACATCGTGAAACTTTGTTGTTGGCCGACCACACAAAGGGCGAAAAATATTTGTGCTAAATATGTAGCAAAATTAAGGATTTGTGAAATTAAGAACACTTTTTTTTTCAGCAATGTTTTCTGATCTATTAGGTTCTTAATAAATTTCATAACGACTCATTCGTTCTTTTTCCTTATTTTGCTTATGATGTATAAAATATAGATAATTTTTTTAGCAATAACCGTTTGAATTATTCAAGAAATCCGGCTCTTAAAATATTCAAACGATTTTTGCTACAAAATTTCACTCGCACACAACACACTAAATTACACATATAATAATGATTAAAAAAAGAAATTCACGACAACAATTTTCTTCAACTACATTACTTATAAACCCGAACAACCCCGCGCAATTGCGCGGGGGTCATGCTAGTTTCTTGTAATACGATAATATTAACATCGTAGTATATCTCACATAATAATTAATTATTTTTTAGTTCATAATTATTCGTCCTTTTATTTTGAAAATATAATGTCAAGTTTTGAAAAAATTGAAGATCCCCATTATAGAAGCCATCAATAATAATTTATTATTATAAGAAATTGATCCATCAAAACCAATGTTACATAAGTCGTCGTTTGACGCTCGCTAGTAAGATGGACATCATCAACCGCCAAAGTGATTAATCAAAACTAATCGAAAATCTCGACGGGTCCAGACCGATTTTACTTTTTACTTCAACTTTTTTTTTTATATGTCTTTGCATTTTTGTAGAAATGTAATCATTTTCTAGCTCATCAGTTTTTATATTCTTATTGCAATTGAATTTGGTTGGATTGACCGTATTAATCTTTACGAACCTATCAAAAGCACCATACTTCTTTTTGGTTCTAATTTATTTTCTGTAATCCATTAATGAGCTCGTACTCATATCACCTAATGGCTCATGCATAATATATTCAAATAATTATCTTAATTAATTAAATAAAGAGAAACAAACAAATCAAATCATTAACCCTTTCTTAAACCCTAAATCTAAACTAAAATTTAAACATTATACCGAAACCCTAGAGCGAGAAATATAAACCTTCACCTGCGATCAAAATATAAACCTTAATTCCAGCCCAAATCCAAGCTTTGTGGAGATTTCAATTTCGATTTGGACTTGGATTTAGAAGATAAACTTAAGGTTTTTCTCGACACAAATTCGCTTTGTGGAGTAATGCTCAATTTAACCTCTTTGTTTTCTGACAGGTTTGGCGTAGCCTGTCTGGTGACTTGTAGAATTTCTACATTTTGAGGAGAATTTACCAAAGGAGATTGAGCAATGTTGGTTGAACCGGAACCAATCTCATGAAATGGCGCTTTGGTCAAGTTTTGATTAATATTATCTGATGATTTATCCATTTCTGGAGTAGTTAAAGGAGATTTAACAGGTAATTTGGGTTTGTTTTCATATCCTTTATCGCTGTGCGGACTTGGTGTAGCGTTTGAATTCCAATTGAATAAAGGGGACCTAACGGGTAAATTAATAGTTCTTTCATACCCGATATCTTTGGGTGGCTTTCGTGTATTTTCTGTACGGCTCGAACTTAATATAGGAAACTTCTTAACGGGTAATTTGGGTATGTTTTCAGATCCTTTATCGCTGTGCGGACTTGGTGTAGTGTTTGAACTTAATATAGGAAATTTCATATTCTTTTCACAAAAAAGAATATATAAATTTGTTTTCAGATCCTTTTCGTTCACAAAAAAGAATAATAATAATAATAATAATAATAATATAAGATATTGATTATATCTTCGAATACGGAAATTAATTGATCATTTAAATTTTTTTGTTGTATTTAGGGGCCACAAAAATTGAAGTGCGGAAAAATTGGATTTCCTGAAATGATAATTATTGCAAAAGATATAATTATCGCAACTGGATCCGTTCCTTTCGTACCTAACAACATTGTAATTGACGGTACTTTAATTCAATAGGTGACCCATTGTTTGATCCGCATCGTTATCTGTGCCGGAATACATAATATTTCTCTCTGCGTATATATATTTTGCTAAATTAATGTTGTGATTATGAAATGAAGGAAAAATAGTATTTACATGTGACCGTGCATTAAAAATGGAGTGGTCCCAGATTGGATAGCTATTATCCGAAACGGTTATGTTGGCCTCGAAGTCGGTGATGTTTACACTGCTCTTGGTTCCGAGGTATTTTTTCGAAAAAGTTTTTGTGTTTCTAAAAATGACGAATTTGCCCCTCTTATGTGATTCATTATTATTAATTACAGGTTACGTTTGTGGAGGCGTTGGGTGAATTAGTGCCAGGTTTCGATCCTAAAATTGAGAATTAGCTCAGACAATCCTTATTAACCTCCGCAATATCGATTACCACACTAGCGTTTTCGCAAAAAAGGTTTAACAAAATATTAAATTTAACTTTTGAATTTTGAAATTTAAAAATTTCAAATGTTGAGTACATCACACCTGCGAAAGATGGGAAACCAGTGCTTATCGAACTCATTGATGCAAAGACAAACCAACATAAAGATACTATAGAGGTATTGTGAGATATTCGATTCATGAATATACTCTACCCTATATTTCTTTGGTTTAATATCGATATCTTTGTTGATTAATTATTATTTTTTTAGGTGGATGCAGCCCTTATCGCAACTGGAAGAGCACCTTTCACTAAAGTCCTTGGCTTAGAAATGTGACTCTCTCTCTCTCTCTCTCTCTCTCTCTCTCTCTCTCTCTCTCTCCATAATTTTATAATTTTAACATTTTTAGGGGCATATTTTATATTTGAAGTTTGTGAGGGTTACATTGTAAACTTTTCCTATTTTGAAGTTCTGATGTAATTGTGCTTCCTCTCGAGATTAATATGGAGAGACACCGAGAGGATTCGTACCGGTTGATGAGAGGATGCAACTCACGGATTCCAGTGGCAATTTGGTAATTTCTTCTTTTTCGGTGTTACGATTTAATTCATTTTCTCTTACAAAACCACATATCGGAATATCATAAAAACAAGAACTATATTCATCATCTCATCATGAAAGAGGATTCGTATCGGTTGATCAGAGGATGTAAGGAAATTTGTGTTTATTCTTACTTTTTTGTTATCATTTCATCATCATTATCATCATTATCATAGCATATCATCATCATCATCATCATCATCATCATATCATCATCATGTCGTCATCATCATCACCATGACCATATTATCATGAGAAAGTGCAAAATAGTTCTTTGATTTGTTTGTTGCGCTATTCTCAACTTCTTTTGATACGTTGTTTTTGTTTTTAGCTGCTTCGTTCGTGGATTAAAATTTGCTATTTTATAACAAAAATCAAAGACCAATACGAAATCAGTGGTTCGTTTATCAATGAATACAAAAATTCAATGATGATTTCAAGTTAGGAAGATGAATAATATTCATAAGTAATGCTTTTACCAGTGGAGGTTCAAAATAGTAAAATAAATGTGTTTTTAAGTGCTCATGTGAATTCAGTTCAGATTTAAAATTTAAAATAGTATAAATGTGTAGAGGAATTTTTTAAATGATGAGTGAATTAAATCATGAAATTTTGTTTTTGTATTGTAAATATTAACTATGATACAATTTATCAAAAAAATCCATCATGAATTTGAAGTCTGCAAGTTTAACACTATTTATCCACAAGTAAACTTAGTATTGAGATTTAAGATGAGATAAATGCATCGGGAATTTTTAAAATTCTTACATGAATGGATATCATCAAATTCTGTTTTGATATTGTCAATATTAATGATGAAACAAGTTGTACTTACTATTTTTTGCACGGAATAAAAAGAATATTAATTTTTGTTGTTTGTGGTGTATAAAAAAAGAACAAATATGCAAATATTTATTTACTGTTCATGACAATACAAATTATAATTTTTTATTTTGTAGCACAGAGAAAAGTAAACTTGCATCGCTAATGATGTATAAAAGAAATATAGGTAGATTGTAGTGAGAAATATCTTAATTGTTCAGGAAAGCCGGATCCTGAACAATCAAGATATTTCCGCTCTGCAATCTCAAAGGATCCATACATACTGAGGCGAATCAAAAAAGATAATAAATAAGTACATGCATAGCTAATGAGTATCACGATCATTGACAAAAATATACTTTACCGATTAAATAATATATAAAGCATCGCGTTCGATAAAATATTTGAGCATAAAAAAAAATCAATTGAATTATGCATGTGTTTACAAATGTTAAATATCAAGAAAATTTATATATTAGTTTAATGAAATTTACAAAAAAACAGTATGTTTAATATAAAGTATCAAATTGAATGTAGGTACAAATACTTATTTAGATATTCGTGATCACATGAATTGTAATATGTCCTCCAATAACAATATTATCAACATGAAATCAGTGCTTTGATTGATTAGTGAAAATTTTCTATTTTGTGAAAAAAACAATCACGAATCTCAAGTCAGGAAGATTAACACTGTTTATTCATAATTAGTACTTAGTATTTGAGATTTAATACGACCTAAATGTGCCAAGTATTTTTAAAATATTTACATGAATAATCTCATGGAATTATGTTTTGATATGATATATATAAAGCATCGTGTTTGATAAAAGAGTATGAAAAAAACAAATTCAATTGAATTGTGCATGTGTTTACAAAGGCTAAATATGAAGAAAATTTGTATACTGCTTTAATCAAATGTAGAAAAACAATGTGCTCAATATGAAGTATTAATTTGAATGAATTTACAAAGACTTTACATATTCATGATCACATGGATTGTAATTTCTTGCACGAACAAAATTACCAACATGAAATCAGCGCCTTCATTCATCAATGAAAATTTGCTATTTAGTAAAAGAAAAAAAGAAAAAAAAAAATCATGAAAATTCACGATAAAATTATTGTGTTAGCTAAAAAACAAAAATAAAACATTACTCTTTTTGCATTTAGAAAAAATATATAGAAAGGTAAAAGATACAAAAGAAAATTATTGTGTTAGCTAAAATCACCTTTTGGCATAATTTTCTACTGGCTGTATTGTCCAATATTTTAGGCTGCAAAAAATTCACGATAAAAAAATTAGTAGAAAAACAAAGATAATATTTAAATGAAATTTTAATTGAATTAAATTATGCATACCAATCTTCGAACCATCGGTGATTCACTAACTTGATATTTACTCTTTTTGCCAGCTCGTATTTCTCACCTAAAATCATCAGGGTGAAAATTGTAACTATACAGAAACTCAACATTATATGAATAATGAGCAAATTTCATGCATACCCTCGAACTTGTAACAAATTAGATGAGTTACTTTGTTTGCAACAAGAGGCTTTGAAAACTGTGCGCCCATTAAGTGAACCATCCTCTGCAAAAAATATAATAAGAAAAAGTTCAGCAAGAAATAGATTAAAAACGAAACAAAAATAGAAAAAATAAAAATGGTAAAATTACCATAATGTCCTCGCGCTCTTGCCTTTGATAACCAGTGAGACAAATATGAAGAGAATCGGCCCCTGGTATTCCATTTGGGTCCTTAAGTGGTCTATATAGAACCTGATTATATTCATAATTGATTGTTAAGTATATTGAAATATTTAATCATATATGTAATTAATTGAATAAACATTTTTAGAGAGAGAGAGAGAGAGAGAGATAAACCCTTTTTGGATCTGCCAAAATTCCCAAATCCAAGCTATCATCAATCCAAGTCTCATTAACAACAAATTTGCCTTCATTTCTAGCCAAACTACACACTGGATCATCCTAGTACATCACCAAAAATGAAAAATAGAAAGGCATATAAGCAAATTTACTTCTTGGATATTCATAATTACATACTGGAAACAGTATAAATAGATACTTCAGTGTAATTTCAAAATGAATACGCAGTCTTATTCATAAAATTACTCAAAAAAAGGGATGAAAAACTTACATAAACAAGTCCAGAGACAATAACATGAGTACATCTCGACTTGCCCAAATCAACACCTCCTTTCTGAGTAAGCTCCAATCGATACTGAAAATCAACAAAATCAACAAAACTTCTCGAAAAAAGACTCTTTCTTAAACTTAATTAACAAAATAAATCAGAAAAAGTATTCTCAAACCTGGCCTTCCGAGTTCCGACACAGAATCGAATCCAATGAGCACGAATCTAACTCCAGAGAAAATTCCACCGGGTCTAGCCATTTCGCCCTAAAACCTAATATTCTCAAGCAGAGAAGAGTAACCTGAGAGGAAGATGCATTACAAAGAAAACTGCAAAAATCTAGAGGGTTTTGTCGATTTGGAGGGAAAATGAGGAGTTTTCGTCTTCCTGGAGAAGATTCTATTGTATTTTTCGTTCTTTGGGCTATTTCGGGCCGAAACTGTGTTAACCTATGTTAGTAAAAATAAACGTTTTATTAAACAGCCGAGGGGATGTAGCTCAGATGGTAGAGCGCTCGCTTAGCATGCGAGAGGTACGGGGATCGATACCCCGCATCTCCAATAATTTTGATGCCCTTCAATTTTTGCACGTATTTGCTTTTGGGCCTTTGGCACACATACTGACAATATAAATTCATTTAAATCCTAAAATTCCGTACATTCACTAATTCATCCTAAAAAACCCATAATGACAGTCATTGTCACGCCGCTCCCAAAGGTCAGTCTTCTATTATCACCTAGTAATTTGAAATATTAAAATGATAGTATATATTAATGAACTTGGCCGAGATAATACTCATATGATCGATCATATCTCTCACTTAGGCCTTAGCTATGTTGCAAGGATACGGGTAGCGTATCCGTATCCGGATACGACGATATGACAATTTTAAAAAAATCATGAATACGGATAGAGGTATATAATTATTAGTTTAATATATTTATATTATATATAATTAATAAATAAGTAATCAATTCAATAATCAATTAATAATAATTTTAAATTAAATATTATCACAATAAATAATATCAATCAAACAATACAAATATTATAAAACTATCATAAATTTGTTCTAGAAATATTTTATAACTAATATAGAAGTATCCTAGAAGTATCGTATAAAATTTATTTAAAATATTATGGGCAAAAATATATAATGGGCTGAAATATCCTAAATGGAATATCTTAGAAGTATACCAAATGTATCCTAGAAGTATCTCATCCGTATCCTATAAGTATCCTCAGTCGTATCCAGTCGTATCCGAAAAAAATAAATATTAAAATATTCGGATACGTCACGTGGCGTGTTTGATACGTATCCGAGCCGTATCGCATCCGTATCCGTATCGGATACACGTATCTTCAGGATACTTCTGCATTTTTAAAGTAATTCATATATGGATGTGTTTTAGGAGTATATTATTGATTTAGGAATATGGATGTGTTTTAGGAAATGTCTTGGGAATATCAAAGTAAGATATCTCTAGGAAACTTTATATATAAATCGGAGCAAAATGAAAAATGAACAAAATGACATATCAAGGTAAGATATCTCTATAGTCAATGTTACAAATATTAGAGTTGGCAAAAAATGATCCGACCCATAAAATGATCCGATCCGTTCGAATCTGATCATACCCGAAAAATATTGAATAGTCATTTTAGGGGTGTTTAAACGAATGGATATGATAATACACTAACTGAAGCAGTTTCGGACTGTTCGAACCATTGACATTCCTAATCGTGTGTTGGTTAACAACTTATAAAAGAAGTGTTGTTACACCCTCATCGAGTTAGGGTTTTGTTTAGGCTTTAGGAGTGTTCAAACGGTTTGATTTATTCGGATGCCGAAGCGAACCGGTCGAATTCGGTTTGATCGATTCATTTTTTCGGTTTGTTTGGTTTGGTTCGGTTCAAAAAATGATATTGTTCGGTTTGATCGATTCGGTTTTTCGGTTTGTTTGGTTTGGTTCGGTTCAAAAAATGGTATTGTTTGGTTTACCTGATTCTGTTTGATTTTTAAATTTTGAAAAACGATTAAACCGAACCGACCGAATAACATCCCATTTTTATATTTTTCTAATATGTTAATGTTTAAATATAACAAAAAAACATATAATAATCTTATAAATTATTATAATTATATTTTATAATATTAATTTATATATTTTTGATAAATAAATTATAAACGTTTTAAGTAATTTATTTTTATTTTAACATTATAACGTTTCTTATTTGGTTCAACTGAATAAACCGAATAACAATTCTATTTTATACGGTTTTGTTTTTAATCAGTTCGAGTGTTAAAATGGTTTGGTTCGGCTCGGTTTAAATCGGTTTGATCTCATTCGGTTCGGTTTGAACCGAAATCGAATGAACATCCCTAGTTTTGTTGACCGGTTCGTTGACCAGAGACGCTTTGTTAGATTTTCTCATGATTGTTTATCATATCGCAAGAATGTCCAAGGTATAGTTAAGTAAAGTAATTGTCAGGTTTATATAATTTCTATATAAAATTTGAAATTCTGAATTTGAAAACTGGGAATTGTTTACATGATTTGTATGAGGTTACCGACAAAGCGATATTATTGGGGTTTTTGAAGGGTTTTTGTGCGATGACGATGTGGACATTAGAGCAAGAGGAATTCTACTATGCCCTCTCCCGTTTCACCCACAAAATTGTGATGCCATCATTATGACATCACGAAGCCAATTTGGGTGAAATAGATTTCCAATTTGCACCCAAAATCTTCTTTCAATTAATAATGATTCTAATTAATTATCTTCTAATTAAACTAATCAATGATCTAATGAATTAAATTTCAATTAAAATTATCAAATTTTGTGGTACAAAATTAATTGGAGGAGATTTTGGATGCGAATTGGGAGCATTTTTCGCCCAACTTTAATTGATGATGTCATCAAAAATTGGGTGAAATTGGAATGCATACCATAATTTTACTAGAGTAAAGTCTTGTAGTGCTATTAGGAATATGTGCCGTCATTGCTCCTACTTTAATGACTCTTGTAAGTCATAATTGTAATTAAGAGAATAATAATAGTACTAATAATAACAATAATAATAATTGTGTTATTATTTTAAATATTACATGTGGTTTATTTAGTCTTGGAGGGGGATAAATATAAAGTAATAAGGTCCAAATTTTGCGATAATGATATACAATTATAATTTAGTGCGGAAACGTAAATAAATTAAAGAAAGAAATACATTTCAACATACAGTTGGTTAATTCTAACCTAGAGGGGGGTGAATAGGTAATCCTAGTGTATAATTTTCGCACTACGGTATACAAATTCTTAAGTTATGCGGAAGCTAAATGATATGAAATTAAGTGATGCAAATACCATAAAAGATTGACACAAGAAGTTGATTACGGTTCGGTAGGTGGTTGCTATGTAGCTTTAATTCACCCTTTACTTGCTTAATCGACCGATTCGATTAGTTGCAAGTACCTACGTCTCCGGAAATGTCTTGCACCTTTTGGGCTTTCGATTGAATTCCAACTCACTCGTACAAGGTTTTGCCTAGATCGATTTACACGTTTTCTATCGATCTATAGCGGGCTTTACAATCTTAGTGCTAGCCTATTACACGTTTCTAATACGAACTACAACGTGACCGGTCACGTGAGTTAGGAAGAGGAGATTCGAAGATAGATCTTGGATTTAAAAGGTTATCTCAAACTATCAAGGGATTTGGGAATCAAGGCTAGAAGTTTTTCTCTCTTTTGGATGTTGAATGAATTTTTGTAAAAAGCTTGGAGAGAGAAAAGTATGAGGGGTTCTATTTATATCATCTATAGAACACCCTCAGTTTGAGCACAAATTGCATAGTTCGTTCGAACTGACAAGGAGGTGTGTTCGAACGAACTGCAAGTTTGAACTAGCCGTTTCAAATGATTCCTCCATATACATGATGGTTCGTTCGAACTGACAAAGGGGTTCGTTCGAACGAACATGGTTTATTTGATAGGTTGGTTCGAACGAACATTTTAGTGAGTTCGAACGAACCAAACTTTCTTTAAGGTTCGTTCTATGAATTTAGAACGAACTAAGATAGTTCGTTCGAACGTACAAAGTGTTCGATCGAACTAACTATTAAACTGTGTTTATTTCTCACATTGCCAGTAGGGAGTTCGTTCGAACGTTATGAATTATAAGTTAGAACGAATGTGTACGTTCGAACGCACAGTTTGGTTAGTTCGAACGAACCCTAGACTGTTGTGATGGTTAACCATATTCCATTTTCATCATGTTATGAGTTTATCTTTTGACCTTGATAATTGTGAGATGTACTAGGGTATACCTAAGGTTCATTTGTGGTGATCCCAACTCACGGAAGGCTTCGGCATCTTGATTCTTGAATCGTTTCTTCGCCTTCCTTTTCATCTATTTGTCTTGGATGATCTTCGCGGTTCTTCACTTGTGTTTCTCTTGATCGTTGTGAAAGAAATACAGTTTCGGATCAACCGTAAAAGTGTACACAAGGATAAACGAATGTAAGCGTACATTCGTGGTCATATCTTTCAGTAGGAAAATCCAATTTGAATGGTTCAAATTGGGTTAGATATATAATAAGATTATCTATAACCTTCATGTAGAAATATATTTCATATGAACGAAGTATCAGTGTCGTTTCTATGAAATACCGAAAGGGTGCAACAGTATGACATACAGTTAGTAAAACTGTCATAACTTTTGCATACGAACTCCAATTGGGCCAGGCCAAATTGGGTTGGGTATATAATAAGATTATCTACAACTTTCATGAAGGTTAATTTTCTGTCAGAAGAATTTACCAATTTCGTATGGACAGAATACTGAACAGGTTCGTGCAGTTTTCTGTATGAAAGGGTGTATATTGGATATACATGTCTTTTGGCCCATCCTAATCCTATGTGATATAAATAGGATATTTCTCTCTCCACTATATAGATGATTCAGTCCAACCTGTTGAATTAATAAGATTAATCCAGAATATTGAGAGTCTTCTTTCTAAGAGCGAAAGAGTACGAAGAGAGAAAACCGAGAAAAAGAGTTTTTCTCGGTGTAGAGAATCGATCTAATCAAGCAAGTTCGCCGGTGCTTCGTCTAGGCAGTTGCATCCGCGACCGATGTCTTCCGACTCAAGGTGGATACACGTAGAGGAGCGACACTTGTGGCTCTTCGATTGTGATCAAACCGAAGGAGCAAAATTGTCGGCTGTGGAAGAGTGTGGACATGGGACACACGAAGACAACCGGGGACGTGTCAAGACGGTGGGAGACGTGTGGTATGGGATGCACGGGATAGTCACCAACGTGACACCAGAGAAGGAAAGGATGCGAGCGATCAACCTGTCGTGCGTGATCAATTTCACGCTGGTAATCGTCTATCCTTCTATTGCATCGTACCCTTCGAAGTCATGGCGTGATCTTGAATTATGGGAACCGGACCGGGCCTACATATCCGCTGCGCGGGCCCGGGGACGGAAAGTATTCCCGACAGTGGTATCAGAGCGATCGCCATCGATTCGAGGGTCGAATCATAGTCGTATATTAGATATACGCACGGGTTATCAAAGTTTGTACCCGTTTGCATGATGTTATATATAGAGAAAGTCAAATTTCGTTAAAATCACAAGTGGAATTCACTAGAGATCAATCAAAGGTTGATTGAGAGTATCTAGGAATGATCGTGAAAAGGTTTCATGATTTGTCGCTTCGAAAACGGGCGAAAACGTCAAAAAACTGCACGAAAACAGGGTTTTCAGGGTTCCCAGGGGCCAGTTCGTTCGAACTGACGGGCTAGTTCGTTCTGAACGAACCGGGGGGTGCGGGGATGCGACCGGGGGTCTTGAAAGACAGGGATAGGTTGGTTCGAACGCACTATAAGGTTCGTTCGAACTGACTGTCCCCTGGTTGGCATAATGCTGTTTTTGTTTTCGCGATAACTTTGGCTACGAAACTCGGAATTTTGAGTTCTTCATATCGATTTGATCGGCATCAAACATACTAGCATATAAGATAATTAATTATTTAGAATAATTAGTCTCCCTAAATAAATCATATGCATTTTTAAAAATCTTGTGATAGTGATATAATATGATTATGTCACGAATTTAGAAACATGAATGTCATGATCCCTCATAATATTTAAGTCATGGAAATGCCTTCCATGTCAACAACCATCGAAATTGGTATCACAATATGTGTGTTGTTAGGCCTTCGTCATGCACACATGTTGTTCCTATTAATGGGTAGCAAGCGTTAAATGGGGACTTACGTGTTGTTAGGCCTTCGTCATGCACGTAAGTAGTTCATTTGAATGATATGTTTGATATGGTTATGACTTAACCGTCCAAGCCAATCCGATTGGAGTTCGGGGCATAGTTAGAATGCACACGCGGAATTGGGATGGTATATGATACGATCCATCACCGAAATTCTAAAAGGTTCGAGAGTCGCATATGATGCGATTGGATTATATCCTATCTAAATTAGCAAGTTATATCGAGTTATATTTTATGATGATTTTCGCAATTGTATAAAAATAAAATGAGACTCTTCTAGTCAACACAAAATGTGTCGCACAATAAGAAACATACATAATAATGATTTTTAAAGTACCAATTTTCATGACACGACATTTAAAGTTTTTGAAACTCAATCATACCATACATGCCTTACATAACACAAAACGACATGCATGAACAAAAACAACAACAGTTGAAAATAACATTTTACTAATAAAAAATACGCTCTATTGAGCTATGACTAGGTTTTGGTTTGGTCGGAGAGGTCTAGACGTTGGGGCCATCCGGATTGTAATTGGGCATATTCCAAGAGTCATCCGGATGGAACGATGGGTCTACCGGGTCGAACGATGGTGGAGGGTCTTGCGGGGGATTCCATGTACCGAAACGGTCATCGAGATGAGCGTAGAGATCGGTGAAGAGTTGGGTGGAGTGAGCGCGAGTCCGAGCATTGTCCTCGATCACTTGATCTCGGATCCACTGATGTGAGGCAAATAATGCACAAATTTAATGCTTAATTTGGGGATTTTAGCCCTTGTGAAGAATAATTCTATATACTTTATTAATCATATTTGAGATAACATGAATATTTCTTCACTAAGTGTGTTTTATTGCTTAATCACAGGAATTAGAAGGAAATTCTGGGAATTTGGAGAGTGTAGTTGTCTCCAACACGTCAAGAGGAGTGAAAACGATTTATTATACCGATATATTCGGTACACGTGTGAAGGAGAAGGCAAATAATCATCAACATAAGAGATTACACCAAACTCTACTCGAAAATCACTCACACAATTGCCACTCTACAACCCCACCTACCTCACCTACCACCCCCAACTACCCTCAATCCTCTCACCCATCTCTCGGCCAATGGGAAATCCCCAATGACACTATAAATAAGACACCAAGGCCTATGGGCAGTTTTACGCTCTTCGGAGCATTTTCACGCCCACTCTCTCTCTCTCTCTTCTCTCTCCCTCTCTCTTAGCAAGTCCAAGAATCTTTCAAGAACACGCAAGAATTGCAAAATCGAACGATAATTCTCTAAGATCGATCACCGAATTGAAGCTCACTGATAAGAGAAAAATAAAGCACATTTTTGATATCTAATTTGGGGATTTTAGCCCTTTTGAATCACAACTATATATATATATATATATATATATAATTGTTCATATTTAAGATTGCAAGAATATTTCTTCACTAAGTGTGTTTTATTGATAATTTCAGGTTTTTGGGCGAAAGTTTTTGACATTCCAACAGTGTATTTGTCTTCCTCTCCTCGCGCCGATAAAATCGATATATTATACTGCCCATTTCGGTACACGTATGAAGAAGGAGGCAAGTAATCTACCACACAAAAGTCTACACCAAATTCAATACGAAAACCACTCACACTTTAACCACCATTCAGCCCACCTTCCTCACCTACAATTACCAAACTATCCTCAATCCTCTCAACCATCTCTTGACCAATGAGAAGGCTCCAAATGCACTATAAATAGACCCCATGGGGCAGCTCTCTATTGCTTCTTCCTCCCTCTCCCACGCTCTTCGGAGCACTTTCACGCCACTCTCTCTCCCTCTCTCTTTTCTGTCCCTCTCAAGAACTTCCAAGAACTTTCAAGAACCGCTCAAGAACCATTCAAAACTAGTCGAAATCTCAAGTGATTGTTCGCCGAACTAGAAGCTTTCTTCATTTGGTGAATCAATCCATTCGAAGCAAGTCAAGGGATACATCATCACAATCGGATTCGAAGCTCTCTTCGTCCGGTTCTCATTGGGATTAAGAGTGGAGCTTCCTCCATTACCGACCTCGAAGCTCTCTTCACTCGGTAACCTCTTTCCTCTCGGTGGATTGTGTCCTTCACTCGAACGGAATCGAAGCTTTCTTCAACCGGAAGAGTCGACTTATTCGAACGAGATAATCTTGGGTCTGCCTAGCTTCCTAGCGACTCAAGCATCAAAAGATTACACTAGGCGAGATAAGGAGGCTCTTCTTGACGCGTTGAAGCTCTACTTTCTTCGAATTAGGTGTATTCTTTATAAATCTTGAAATTCTTGTATGTTGAATGATAGTTTAAGGTTGTAATTGAATCTTTTTCTTTGTTCTAAATCTTTGTTTCTTGCATTCAATCTTTGTCTTTGTTTGTGTGATATTTTTGTTCTCTTTTTATTCTGCGTAGATCTTGATTTCTAGTTTCGGGAACTTTTTGAATCGTACAATTTCATGAAATATTCGAATTGATATGAATTTTGAAAACTGTCACTTAAATTGAAAACCTGCTGTTTCCAGGGGACTGTTTTTCAGAGACCTGATTGTAATTCGTTAATAACTTTTTATTACGTTGTCCAAATTGTTTGAAATTTTAGGATAAATTTGATCATATTCAGATCTATCTGTACATAAATTTTCATTAATTTTGGAAACTTCGAAATAATTATTTTTGATTAAGTTTCTGCCCTTAATTTTCTTTTTTTGGAAAAGTTTCTGCCTTTTGGCTCGTTTTGGCTCGTTTTGATTCATTATTTGACGCATATACTCCTCGTGGAACGAACTTGCATATTACTACTATACACATTAAATTCCAAACTTGTTGATTGAATTGGTTTTCACATACAACGATATATCAAATTAAAAAGTGATCGAAAACCCGTTATCACTCACTTCATTCGGTGAATTGGTCTACACTTCGACGAAGATCGAGTTGTGGGGTTTTGGTTGGAGCTTCCTTCATCCGAATCCACGCAAGCAAGGAGTCGAGCTTACTATAATTTGATTGGAAGCTTCCTTCCAATTGATCCCTTGCAAATCTCGAGTTCACTCAACCGGTACGGAGCTCACTTCGATTGGCGAGTGGATTGGTACGAAAGGAACGAGTTGTGCGAGGTGTCTAACTCACTAAGCATCTCAAAGCAACGAGGAAGACATCCAAGACGAGACTCGAAGCTCACTTCATCTGTCTAGGTGTTTTCTTTCCTTTCTTGGAATTCTTGTAGTTTTAATTGAATTGAATTTATGTAAAGAATTCGTGGTTTAATGAATCTTTTGCTTTCGAAATCTTCCTTGTTTGTTTGTGTGATCTTAATGCTTGTTACTTAGTTTAATTACTTTTCAATTTGAATCCAAAGCTGCTCCCAAATCAAGACTCAAACTTTATCGATCTTTGACGCAATTGCTCCTCGTGGAACGAATCTATACACTTGCCACTGTTCAAACATAGATTATAAATTTTATTGATTGTTCGGGGTTTTAACACAACGACATTTTAAAACACGCCAAAAACTCGTCATCATCCACATACCCTCTTCGTGGATGCGGGATTGCATGTCATCGAGCATCGCCTGCATTGCATCCATGTTGAAACCCGGAGATTTGGAAGTGGTCGAGCTAGTACCGCGACGATGTTTTATTTTGCGCGGTGGGATCGATGCGTCTTCGTCCGGTGTATTCCACTCGGAAGGGGTGTCGGGAAAGTGATGGCGATCGGAAGGTTCATCAAGGAGCCAATCCATGATTACGGTACCGGCTCGTCCCCTTTGAACGGTAGAGGGGTCAACTTGTCCGATCTTTTCGTCGGAGTACCCGATGCGAGTTAGGTGTTCGCGAGATGCGAGATTCGTGGGTTCGGCACGTCCGAGATCCCATTGATCGGTGGGGATCTCGATGTACAATAACTCGCATGCATAAGCAATGAGACCCCCATATGGGAGAGAGGAGATCTTGAGACCCATGGTCGATTCCATGTGTCGGAGGATGAGGTTGGGAACATGGATAGGAGTCTCACTTGCGTACCATAAGCGATAAAGTAGGGTAATGTTTCGCTTATCGATATTGGACTTAAGTTTGGAAACGGGGGTGAGAATATTGTTATCGATTTGCCAAACGAAGCGGAGAGGGGCCTAGAATTGAGTGGCCAATAGTACGAGTTCATTTTTGGTGGCTAGGCTTTCAATACGTTTGTACGTGGTATCGGCGATTTTGTCGGCGCGGCTAATGTAGACCACTTCTCCATCGTCAGCTAAATTGAGCCATTGACAAAGCGAGGCTACGTTGACGGTAATCGGGTTTCCAAAAAGGTAGCTCGTGATTTCGTTGTCGTCATGATTGATTATGGCATTTGCGTAGAATAATTTGGTTACCACTTCGAATGAGGGATGGTTGAGTGAGCACAAACCATGAATACCCATCGAGCTTCGATCGGATTGACGATGTTGGATAGGTGAGGAATGTTGGAGGGTAGTTGGTAATAGTATCCAATGCTCATTGATTTCTTCGAATACTTGTCTCGATAGCGAACTCCGGCAGCGACATCTCGAAATAGGTATTTATTACCGGGGTCGTTGAAGTCGAAATGAGGGGAGGGTGCTCTTAGAGGCTTGGAAGCAAGTTTCTTCTTCATTCGGCTTGCCATGGAAACGAGAGCTTGAGAGGTGAAGTAAGGTTTTCGGAGATAGAGAGAGGTATTGGAGCAAGATGGAGTGAAAAAGTCTAGATCTAGGGTGTTAAATAGGTTGGGCTTGACCTAGAACGTTTTAGTGGAGAAGAGGAAGAGGTAGGGTTGGTTTTTGGAGAGATGGAAGTGAAGAGAGTGAGAGAAATGGTTCAGTTTCTAGGTTTAATGACGGTTTCCCGAAGGGTGATGGTTCGTTCGAACGAATGGGTGAAGGGTTGCACTTCTCGTGAAGTTCGTTCGAACCCATAGTTTGGTTCGTTCGATCGAACCTCCTCCTGTTGGTTTGGCAATTTTATTCCTTTTGGTTCGTTCGAACACACCTTTAGTTCGTTCTTCACCAATCCAATGTTCGTTCGAACCCTTAAATATGTTCGTTCGATCGAACATCCTCCAGGAGATTTGACTATTTTATTTATTCTTGGTTCATTCGAACACATATTTGGTTCGTTCTACCCGAAGCAATGTTCGTTCGAACGCTGCGGTTTGTTCGTTCGATCGAACTTCCTCCTGGTGGTTTGGCTTTTCTTATTGGATTTTGGTTCGTTCGAACCAATGAAGAGATTTTTGGTTAAGTAAGAGGTTCGTTCGAACCAACATTTGCGTGAGTTCGAACGAACCCTTTTCTGAGGATACCATGTGGGTTTTTTTTTAAATTTTAAAACAAAGAAAATGAAAATATTTATATGTATATATGTAGTATGACACAACAAAAAAATGAGTTTATGAAATTTGTGGCTTGCAAAGATTTCGATACTCGATGCTCCAATAATGATAAGTATGAAATTTTTAATTCTTGAGATAGAGCATACCTAGCTTTAACCTTAAGATGGAGAATTGAGCGAACGGAAGGGGTTTTGTGAAAATGTCCGCGATTTGATCGAGAGTATCCACCTTTTCGAGTTTAACGTCTTCTTTTTTCCACATGATCTCGGATGAAATGATGACGGATGTCTATGTGCTTTGTTCTCGAGTGGTGGACGGGATTTTTCGAGATGCATATTGCACTATTATTGTCGCACAATATGAGGATTTTTCGAAAATTTAACCCGTAATCGCCGAGGGTTTGGTTTAGCCATAGTAGTTGGGCACAACAACTTCCCGCCGCGACATATTCGGCCTCGGCCATTGATAGGGCAACGGAATGTTGCTTTCGACTTGACCACGAGACGACTGACCTGCCTATGAATTGGCAAGTTCCACTCGTACTTTTGCGGTCAACCCGAAAACCGGCAAAATCCGCATCCGTGTACCCTATCAAGGCGAGATTTTCACTATGGCCATACCAAATCCCTAGATCGATTGTCCCCTTGAGGTACCTAAATATGCGTTTTACCGCGGTGTAGTGGGATACCTTGGGGTTTGCTAGGAACCGGGCACATAAACATATGGCGAACATTATGTCGGGTCGACTTGCCGTGAGGTACATTAAGCTTCCGATCATTCCTCGATATTCCGTTATGTTGAAAGTTTCGCCATCCTCATCCGCATCCAATTTGGACTCCTTGGCCATGGGCGTATCGCTCGACTTCGTTTGATCGAGCTCGAATCTCTTGAGGAGTTCGCGAGTGTATTTGGATTGATTTACGAAGATTCCCTCGGATGATTGCTTGACTTGAAGTCCAAGGAAGAACGTGAGTTCACCCATCATGCTCATGGCGAATTAACTATGCATAAGAATTGAAAAATCTTCGGCAAGTGCCGGGTCACTAGATCCAAAAATAATATCATCGACATAAATTTGAATAAGCAAAATAGAATCTCCCATTTTACGTGTGAAGAGGGTGGTGTCGGTTTTACCCCACTCAAATCCATTTGAGAGGAGGAACGTCGATAGACGTCCGTACCACGCTCGTGAAGGAAATACAGTTTCGGATCAACCGTAAAAGTGTACACAAGGATAAACGAACGTACGCATTCGTGGGCATAAATAATGTGTATATTAGATGCACATATGTATATTGGATATACATGGTTAAATTGATAAGAAACAATTTTTATTAAGAAAACCAGAAAATTCAGTTTAAGACGTTTTAGTAAAACTGGCATTACTTTCAGTAGGAAACTCCGATTTGAATGGTTCAAATTGGGTTAGATATATAATGAGATTATCTAGAACTTTCATATATAAATATCTTTCATTTGAGCGAAGTATCAGTGTCGTTTTAATGGAATACCGAAAGGGTGCGACTGTTTGACATACAGTTAGTAAAACGTCCGTAACTTTGGCATCCGAACTCCAATTGGTCCAGATCCAATTGGGTTGGAAAGATAATAAGATTATCTAGAACTTTCGTGATCAAAGTCGGTTGGAACGATTTAATATTTTCGTTTCAACAGAATACTGAAAGGGTGTTTGCAGTTTTCTGTCTGAAAAGGTGTATATGAGATATACATACCTTTTGGCCCATCCTTATCCTATGTGATATAAATAGGATGTTTCTCTCTCTCTAAACCAGATGATTCAGACCAATCTATGGTATTATTCAGAATATTCCAGAAATATAGAGAGACATCTTTCTAGAGAGCGAAAGAGTGCGAAGAGAGAAAACCGAGAAAAAGAGTTTTTCTTGGTGTAGAGAATCGATCTAATCAAGCAAGTTCGCCGGTGCAGCGTCTAGGCAGTTGCATCCGCGACCGACGAACTCCGACTCACGGTGGATACAAGTAGAGGAGCGACACTTGTGGCTTTTCGATTGTGATCAAACTGAAGGAGCAAAACGGTTGGCTGTGGAAGAGTATGGACGTGGGACGCACGAAAGACAACCGGAGTCGTGTCAAGACGGTGGGAGACGTGTGGTATGGGACGCACGGGCTAGTCACCAACATGACACCGGAGAAGAAAAGGATGCAAGTGATCAACCCGTCATGCGTGATCAATTTCACGCTGGTAATCGTCTATCGTTCTTTGCATCGTACTCTCGAAGTCGAGGCGTGATCTCGGGTTTTGGGAACCGGACCGGGCCTTCATATCCGCTGCGCGGCCCCGGGGTCGGGATAATTCCCTACAACTCGAGGGGCTTGCTTTAGTCCATATAGAGCTTTCGAAAGCTTGCACACGTGATTGGGGTATTTTGGATCTTTGAATCCCGGAGGTTGCTCGACGTACACTTCTTCTTCGATTTCCCCGTTTAGGAATGCACTCTTGAAGTCCATTTGGTAGAGCGTAAAACCTTCGATGGCGGCGTAAGCCAATAAAAGTCGTATCGATTCCAAACGGTCGACGGGGGCGAATGTCTCTTCGAAATCGATGCCTTCTTGTTGTTTGAAGCCTTGAGCTACAAGTCTCGCTTTGTTTCGCACCACATTTCCGTGCTCGTCTAGCTTGTTGCGATAGATCCATCGAGTGCCGATAATGGATCTTGTCGTTGGTCTTGGTACCAAAGTCCACACTTTGTTTCGTTCGAATTGCTCTAACTCCTCTTGCATAGCCAATATCCACTCCTCATCGTTGTTGGCCTCTTTGAAGGATTTCGGTTCGATATGGGAGAGGTAGGCACATTGAGCTACGTAATTGTGGATACGTGACCGAGTTCGAACTCCATCTCTTGGATCCCCTACAACATTTGAGAGGGGATGAGCCGATACTTCCCGGAGGACTTCGGGAATTTGGTAGTGAGTTTCGATTTCGCCTTCTTCTTGAACTTCATGATCACTCGCTTGATTTTCCACTTCATCGAGTCTGAGGTCTAGGAATCTATGCTCGAGTGATGTGGATCTTTGAGGTACCTCCGCACTTTCTCCTTCTTGTGTACCTACATTTTGACTACCTTTCTCGGCTTCTTTGTTAGTTTCATCAAAGTGTACATGAACATACTCACATACTATCCGTGAGGATTTTATGTAAATCCTATACGCTTTACTTGTATTTGAATATCCCACAAAAATTCCTTCAATTGATTTTGGATCAAGTTTGTGTTGGGAATTCACCCATCCCCGGGCCCGCGCAGCGGATATGAAGGCCCGGTCCGGTTCCCTAAATCCAAGATCACGCCATGACTTCGAGGGTACGATGCAAAGTAGGATAGACGATTACCAGCGTGAAATTGATCACGCACGACGGGTTGATCGCTCGCATCCTTCTTTTCCTTCGGTGTCACGTTGGTGACTAGCCCGTACGTCCCATACCGCACGTCTCCCACCATCTTGACACGCCTCGGGTTGTCTTCGTGCGTTCCATGCCCGCATGCTTCCACAGCCCGTTACTCGATTCGCTCGTTTCCGTCTCCGGCAGATTTCGTTCCTCCGAATCGATCACAACCGAAAGAGCCCCAGATGTTGCTCCTCTACTTGTATCCACCTTGACTCGTAAGACGTCGGTCGCGGATGCAACTGCCTAGACGAAGCACCGGCGAACTTGCTCGATTGATTGATTCTCTATACCGGAAAACACCTTTTCACGGTTTTTCTCTCTTTACACCCTTTCTCTCTCTAGAAAGTTGTCTCACAATTCTCTGGAATATTCTGAATTAATTAACTGAATTAACCACACCAGATGAGAGAGAAAAATCCTATTTATATCATATAGGATTAGGATTGGCCAAAAGACATGTATATCCAATATACACTCTTTCACACAGAAAGTTGCATGTATCTGCCCAGTATTCTGTCCATACGAAATTGGTAAATTCCTCTGACAGAAAATCACCCAACACGAAAGTTGTAGATAAACTTATTATCTACACGACCCAATTTGGCCTGGCCCAATTGGAGTTCGTATGCAAAAGTTATGACTGTTTTACTAACTGTATGTCATACTGTTGCAGCCTTTCGGTATTTCATAGAAACGACACTGATACTTCGTTCGTATGAAATATATTTCTATATGAAGGTTGTAGATAATCTTATTATCTATCTAACCCACTTTGAACCATTCAAATTGGATTTTCCTACTGAAAGATATGACCACGAATGTACGCTTACATTCGTTTGTCCTTGTGTACACTTTTACGGTTGATCCTGAAACTGTATTTCCTTCAGTTTGTCTATATTATTTGACTCATCTAAAATGAAACTTTTGCATTCAAATAATATCATGTACGAGACATTTGGATTTCGTCCGTACCATAGCTCATAGGGCATTTTCTTCAAAAATAACGAGATCCCACTCGATAGGCCTTCGTCACTTGTGAGAGGATTGTAATGTATGGTTCTCAAGGTGTTATCGGATTATGAATCCCGAATCGATCATGAGGGTGATTGTTTTGATAAAAGTGACACAAATAACCCTATTAAATAAAGCATATAGAATTAATACGCACAGTTAATTAATTAATCATTATTATGTTTTAGGAATCATGTCTAGTAACAATACCAGTTCCATATCGATTCGATCGTTATTGGAGAAAGAGAAACTTGTTGGTAGGAATTTTCTGGATTGGCACCGTAACCTTAGAATCGTTCTAAGGCATGAAGATCTAATAAGTGTATTAGAAACGCCAATAGTGTAAGTGGCTAATCCAACAGAAGCTCAAAAGGCAGAGCTGAAAGTACTCAAATACAAATCGAATAATGTAACATGCCTTATGTTAGCATGTATGGATGCAAGTTTTCAAAAGAAGTTCGAAGACTCCGATGCATATACGATAAACAAACGTCTCCTTGAAATGTTCCAGGAGCAAAAGAGACTTGAACGGTTCAATACTCTTAAAGGTTTGGTTAATTGTAGAATGGCACCAGGGTCGTCAGTTAGCACGCATATGCTAAAGATGCAGGATTTCCTAGACCGTCTAGAGAAATTCGACGAAGTAATCTCGGCAACATTGCAACAGGATTCGATCCTTTTTTCATTACCGCCGACATTTGCCTCATTCGTGACGAATTATCACATGCATTCGATGAACAAGACGATCCCCGAATTACATGGGATGATGAAGAATTATAAATCGGAAATGATTATGACGGGTCCTAAAAACCGCGGCGGATCGAATGATGTCTTAATGATTCAATCGGGAAATCTTAAAAGAAACAACTCAAAAGGTGCATCAGGTTCGGGCTCTAAGAAGAAGCCGAAACTGAATAACAAAGGGAAATCCGAGAAGAAGAAGAAACATGACGATGATAAATGTTTTTATTGTGAAAAGACGGGCCATTGGCGCCGCAACTGCAAGGTATTTCTCGAAGAGTCGAGGAAGAACAAAGGGAAAGCCGCAGCGGCCGGTACCGCAGGTATGTCTGTTATAGAAATTAATATTTCTACTATGAATAATTGGGTATTAGATACTGGTTGTGGAACTCATATTTGTCGTTGAAGGAAATACAGTTTCAGGATCAACCGTAAAAGTGTACACAAGGATAAACGAATGTAAGCGTACATTCGTGGTCATATCTTTCAGTAGGAAAATCCAATTTGAATGGTTCAAATTGGTTTAGATAGATAATAAGATTATATACAACCTTCATATAGAAATATATTTCATATGAACGAAGTATTAGTGTCGTTTATATGAAATACCGAAAGTCTGCAACAGTTTGACATACAGTTAGTAAAACAGTCATAACTTTTGCATACGAACTCCAATTGGTCCGGGCCAAATTGGGTCGTGTAGATAATAAGATTATCTACAATTTTCGTGCTGGTTGATGTTCTGTCAGAGGAATTTACCAATTTCGTATGGACAGAATACTGGACAGATACATGCAACTTTCTGTGTGAAAGAGTGTATATTGGATATACATGTCTTTTGGCCCATCCTAATCCTATGTGATATAAATAGGATAATTCTCTCTCATCTGGGGTTGTTCATTCAGTTAATTAATTCAGAATATTCCAGAGAATTGTAAGACAACTTTCTAGAGAGAGAAAGGGTGTAAAGAGAGAGAAACCGTGAAAAGGTGTTTTCCGGTATAGAGAATCAAACAATCAAGCAAGTTCGCCGGTGCATCATCTAGGCAGTTGCACCCGTGACTGACGTCTTACGAGTCAAGGTGGATACACGTAGAGGAGTCACGATTGGGGCTCTTTCGGTTGTGATCGATTCGAACGAGAAATTTCTGTCGGAGACGAAATCGAGTGAATCGGCGACGTTAACGAACGGTGAAAGACGCGTGGTGTGGGACGCGCGGATTGTCACCAACGTGACACGGAAAAGAAGAATAGCAATCAATCATTCGTGTGCAATCAATTTTGCACTGGTATGAATCTAATCTTCTTATTTGCATCGTACCCGTCGAAGTCATGGCGTGATCTCGGGAATCGGGGAACCGGACCGGGCCTACATATCCACTGCGCGGGCCCGGAGCCAGGTAGAATTCACAACAGTGGTATCAGAGCGATCGCCATCGATTCGAGGGTCGAATCATAGTCGTATATTCGATATACGCACGGGTTATCAAAGTTCGTACCCGTTTGCATGATGATAGATATAGAGATTCCAATTTCGTTAAAAATCACAAGTAGAATTCACTAGAGATCAATCAAAAGTTGATTGAGAGTATCTAGGAATTATCGTGAAAATGTTTGATGATTTATCGTTTCAGAAACGAGCGAAAAAGGAAGAAACGGCAAAATCTGCAGAAAATTAGAATACGAAACAGTGAGTAAAACTAAGATAATTTTCAGTGGGAAACTCCAAATTGATTGGATAAAATTGGCGTAGTTAGATAATGAGATTATCTATGACTTTGATACAGAAAGTTGTTTCATTTGAACGAATTATCAGTGTCGTTTTTATGGAATACTGAAAGGGTGAGACTGTTTGACATACAGAGACTACAACGTCCGTATATGTCGCATCGAAACTCCAATTGAGTGCAATCTAATTGGGTTAGTTGGAACAATTTAATATTTTCGTTTCAACAGAATACTGAAAAGGTGTCTGTAGTTTTCTGGTTGGAAAGGTGTCTATTGGATATACTTACCTTTTCGTTTGTTCGTATTTTACTAACACTGGTATAACGTTCAGTAGGAAACTCCGATTTGAATGGTTCAAATTGGGTTAGTTAGATAATAAGATTATCTAGAACTTTCATGTTGTAATATATTTCATTTGAGCGAAGTATCAGTGTCGTTTTAATGAAATACCGAAATGGTGCGACAGTTTGACATATAGTCAGTAAAACGGCCGTAACTTTCGGGTCCGAACTCCAATTGGGCTGGGACAAATTGGGTTGGAAATATAATAAGATTATCTACAACTGTTGTGTTAGTTGATTTTATGTCAGAGGAATTTACCATTTTCGTTCTGACAGATTACTGAAAGGGTGTATGCAGTTTTCTGTTTGAAAAGGTGTATATGAGATATACATACCTTTAGGCCTATCTTTATCTCTAATCAATTAATTCAATCATACTAGCATATAGATTAGTATTTATTTAGAATAATTAGTTTCCCTAAATAAATCATATGCATTTAGAAATCTTGTGATAGTGATATAATATGATTATGTCACGAATTATTTAAACATGCATAGGCATGATCCCTCATAATATTTAAGTCATGGAAATGCCTTCCATGTCCACATCCATCGAGATTGGTATGACATAATGCGTGGTTTCAGGCCATAGTCGGGCACGTATTATTGTATGTATTGATGCGGGTGGTAAGCGTTAATTGGGGACTCACGTGGGTTCAGGCCATAGTCGGGCACGTGAGTAGTTCAATTGAACGATACATTGGATATGGTTGTGACTTAACTGTCCAAGCTAATCCGATTAGAGTTCGGGGCATAGATAGAATACACACACGGAATTGGAATTGTATATGATACGATCCATCACCGAAATTCTATAAAGGTTCAAGAGTCGTATATGATACGATTGGATAATAATCCTACCTAAATAAGCGAGATCCCATTTGTCGGCCATAGTCACTTATGGGAGGATTGCGAAATATGGATCTTGGGTGTTATGGACTTGGAGTCCCGTATCGGTATGAGGGTTATCGATTCGATAAAATAACACTATTCATATATTCATCATGTAAGCATATAGATTAAGTACGCACGGTTAGGAGTTTAATCTTCATCATCCATTTAGAATTATGTTTTCTAGCAACACCAAATATATCGATGAGATCGATATGATACATGGCTTTTGGGCCGGAATTACCACGATTAACCTTGATAGTTAAAGAATAGTTCTTAAACTTAAAGGAACGTGTTGGACACGGAAATGGTAGATTCAGGGCTCGAGGCTTTGGCTTTAGAGAAAGTCGGGTTCGATAAACTTTAAGAAGAAATCGAACAAGATTACGTGCCTTGTGGTGGCATGTATAGACGCAAATTTCTCAAAATTGTTTTGAGAATTCGGGTGCATACGAAAGTAAAACACAACGCTCATGAAATAGTTTCAAGAGCTAGAGCGCGTTGAATGGTTCGATGCGGCTCAAAGAGTATATTGATTTTGAGACGCCTTATGGGTCTTTGATTAACACTCGTGTGTTGATGGTACGAGATTTGATCTTCGTGACCAAATATCATATGCATTCGATAGATAAGTCGATCCCGAAATTGCATGTGATGCGATGTAAATTTGAATAGGAGATGCTTGGAGTGTCCGGGGAATCCAAAGCATAGAGATGCGTGGATGTCCTTGTAATTCAAAGGCGGGATCGAAAGAAATAAATGTCTAAGGGTATTTTGGGAAAATATTTTCCAAAAATAAAGTTCGGACAAAGAGTTGTCCAAACTAATGACTCAAAGAACGGTGAAATCCGAGGAGGATTAAACCTAGAAGTTGATTGCTTCTTTTGGCGTTGCCGTCATGGCCATATAAACGAGATACGCGTATCTAGATTCCATATGATGGATTGCTAGAATCAATCTAATTAGATTCAATTGGTTAAACGCGATACTTATTTATTAGACAAAGACGACAAAGTGCATCATTCTCCAAAGGTTGGAGAAAGATTCAACGAATTATTGGAAATTGCATTAAGATGTAAAAGATCCGATAAATTCCGAGGCGAGAGGAGGCTATCGGTATTTTGTTACGTTTACGGACGATTAAAGTAGATATGATAATATCTGTTTAATGCGTGCCGCAACGGAGATTTTTTGAAAGGTTCAAAGGGTTTCAAAAACAAAAATACAAAATCGACTTAGCAAGAAAATCAAAGCCCTCTTTGATAGGATCGAGGAGGCAAGAATTTGAGCTACGCAATTCGATAGGATCGAAGAGGCGATATTTGAGTTATAAATATTGATTATCATTCATGATTGTGAAATCGTTTCACGATTATTTTCATTTCGGAACATTGAGATGTGTCCGAAAAGAGGAATTGAACGCATGTTGGACATGGTTCGATAAATGATAAGTCAAACGGATCTCCCAAAAATATTTTGGGATACGCCCTTGAGACAGCGGCACTAATGAATGGTTGCATATATGATATGGACCATAAACCTTCTAATCGGTACAAAATGTTGGTTAATTCTAACCTAGAGGGGGGTAAATTTGGCAATCTAACTTACACTTAGTTTAGATTTAAACCTAATTTACGGTGCGGAATAAATAATAATTTAGATGATAAAGATGATACCGTACAAACACTTTGACACAAGATGTTTGTTTACGAAGTTCGGTAGGTGGTTGCTTTGTAGCTTTAACTCACCCTTTACTCGCTTAATTGACCGACTCAATTATTTGCGAGTACCTACGTATCCGGGAATGCCTTGTGCCTCTTTTTGGCTTTCGATTGAACTCCAACTCAACTCGATTACAAGGATTTGCCTAGATCGATTTACACGCTTCTATCGATCTATAGCTTAGGCTCTTTACAATTTGTTGCACTAGCCTATTACACTTTTTCACTAATCGAGCTACAACGTGATCGGTCACGTGAGTGGGATACGATTAGTGGAGAATATCGAAAGTAGATCAACGATCTAAAGAGGTTTCTCAAGCTATCAATGGATATAGATAATCACAGCTTAGGGTTTCTCTCTTTTTAGGTTTGAATGTTTGAAAGTGAAGGCTTGGGAGAGAGAGACCCATGAAGGATTCTATTTATACTCTCTATAGAAATCCTTCAAAAAACTTGTAGTGCGTTCGAACGCATACAGTCCGTTCAGAACGCACTTGAAGTTTGCACTAGCCGTTTCAAAATAACGTGCAAGTACATCTTGGGTCCGTTCGAACGGACAATGTCCGTTCGTAACGGACTCAATTATACATAGCATTTTGCGTTCACAGGAACAAGAGTCCGTTCAACGCACTGAAAAGTGGGTGAACGGATTCCAGGTTGTCCGTTCGAACGCACATGTGTGTTCGTTCGAACGCACACATCCCTGTGACATTTTTCCGTTCACAGGAAGGATTGTCCGTTCAACGCACTCAGAAGGTGGGTGAACGGATTATAATTGTCCGTTCGAACGGACATGATTGTTCGTTCGAACGCACACATCCCTGTGACACGTTTGGTTCTAATCAAGGTTTAAAGTTTGATATGTGGCAAGTCCGTTCTGAACGGACTTTGAGTTCGTTCAGAACGCACTTCCTGCTTGACTGAACTCTTTGTTATTTTGAACATGATTTTACTTGAGTTCTACTAGGTTTGTACCTATGGTTTATTTGTGGCGTATCCCACTCACGGAAGGCTTCAACATCTTGAGTCTTGATGTATTCCAATGGCCTTCCTTGTGTTCTTCTTTTCTTGTTTATCTTGAGACTTCATGTCCTGATTCTTGATGTAATCCAATGAAGTCCTCCTTCACAAGTCCTCCTTCATCTTCGTATCGTACCTATGTTGTCCTGCACTTTTCTGGATGTATACATTAGTAATGACAGTGTTTTGAAATAATCAAACTATCAGGAAATTTGAACCAACAAACTCCCCCTTTTGATTAATTTCAAAACACTGTCGGTTTGGAGAGTTTCACCACTTAGTTGAGAACTTTCCGTACGATCGTTTCTCCCCCATTTTGAAAGAGATCAAAAGGGCCAAAGAGACTTCATCAACGGAAGGCTCCCCCTAAATGCGAGCTCCCCCTCAAATAATGAATTGATGAATGTATGAGCTCGTAAATATGATCAAATTCTTTTGTTTTGAATGATGACAGTCTTTTCAAATTTAGCGGATGAAAATACAACAGTTTTTGTGTGTGCGTTCCGAACGCAAAAAGTGGTGCGTTCGAACGCACTTGCATCTGGACTGATAGGTTATATAAAATCAAAATGGATGCAACAGTTGATAACACTCAGACTGACACTAAATCAAATCTACTCAGTTTAAGGTATGACACATGCCGATACAAACACACACACAACAATAAACAAATCAATTGTTCACAAACAAGAATCACGACATAACACCTAGATTATAACACACACACATTAAACTTTTGACATCTCCGGCGATCACATCTCATTGGGGCCGGTGTAAGGGTTCTGTTCGGGTTGGGCGCTCGGATCAGCTGCGAAGAAGGCGTCGGTATTGAATTGTCCCGAGTTGGAGTCCGACGGATGCTCGGTGGTATGATGAGGAGAGGTACGCGGGACTCGGTCTTGGGGTGCCGTGTACGGCCCGAAGCGATTTCCAAGGTGAACATAGAGATCGAAAAATTGACGACCCACGTTCTCGATCATCCTGGTCTCGGAAGCATGCAGGTCCTCACGAAATGCGTCTCGCATTATTCGTCCATGTTGTTCAACCCGCTCATCCATCTCCTCGAATAACGCCTTCATATAAGCAAACCTCCTTTCGTCGTGTTCTGAAGGGGTGTTAGAGCTTTCTGCATGCTCCTTCTTCTTACGTTTTCGATCCGGTGCTTCACCGCTTTGGTCAGTATTGGCGGGGTCGGCGTTTTCCTCTTCCTCGGTTTGGGTGTCACCCTCCAGCCACCGGGTAGGATTGCGAGGAAGGTGGAATGCTTCCGCATCTTTGGAGGGACTGATAACCCAACCTTGTACGTTCGATGAATACCGATATCCAAGACGTTGGAGGTTTGCTTTAGATGCGAGATTTGTTGGCTGTTCCGATCGGAAGTCCCAATCGTTCTCCGGGATTGAAACTCCTTGGAGTTCCAACATCCGGGCAATCAACGTTCCGTAAGGTAACGAGGCATTTCTTTGGCTCAGGACGCTTTCCATATGACTTAGTATGAGATAAGGCACATGGACGGGTAGTTCATCATTGTACCACATACGATACAATAGCATAATATTTCTATTTTCTAAATTTGCCTTCAATTTCGCGACAGGAGTAAGAATATTATTACCGATTTCCCAAACGAATCTCTCAGGAGCTGCCAAGTGCGATGCCGATTCTTGTGACTGGTATCGATTTGTAACCACCTTCTTCATTGGTTCGATAATGGCAGCTTCGAGTCTTCCCTTGCGTGCGTTGTAGATCTTCTCTCCATCATCCTTGAGACCCAGCAACTCGCACAGATTTTCAACCGAGATCTCAACTTGTTCACCGAGGATATAGGAGGTTATCTTCTCTAGAGCATGGTTGAATACGGCGTTGGCATAGAACAATCGAGTGATGACTTCGTAGAACGGCTCTTTAAGACACGCAAGATTTGCGAATCCCCATCTTCTCTCGATTGCCTCGATCTTGTCGAAAAGATGAGGAATATTTGGTGGAAACTCGTAGTAGTAGCATTTCGCGATGGATCTCCTTGCCACCACGTCGTTGAAGAGAGTTCCGGCCTCCGGATTTCGAAAGAGATGTTCATTGTTTATATTTTTGAAATCGTAGTCTGCTTTCAAGATTTCTTGCCTCCTAGGCTTCTTAGCCGCCTTCTTCTGTGGAGGTGGAGCTCTTGGCCTTGGTTGAGTGTTGGAGCTCTCCCCTTCCTTCTTCTTTCCCTTCGAATCCCCCCTAGCAAGCAAGATCTTAGCGGCATTCATGGTGATGATTCTTTATGGAGAAGGAGAGTAAGAATTTTGGTGAGAGATAGAGTTAGAAAATAGGTTTTTAGGAAGAGAATGAAGAAGAGATTGAGTTAAGATGAGATCGTGTCCCTTCAAGTCTTTTCGTGCGGAGATCGAAACCATCGTGTCCATTGATTAGGGTCGGTTGCATGCTGATGGGCAGAGAATACGACGAGTCCGTTCGAACGCACTTCTCAAGTGCGTTGGAACGCAGTCATGTCTGAGAAAAGGCGCTATTTTGGGTTTTTAAGTTGTATCTAGAAAGTTGTTAAGTCCGTTCGAACGGACTCCCATGTGCGTTAGAACGCACACACAACTGAGAAGAGGCGCCAGAATATGAAACGGCGCGAGTGTAAGGGTTTGAAGTAGGTTCGCTGAATGAGGCATGTGCGTTCGAACGCATTAGTTTGTTCGTTCGAACGCACTGAACACTGTTGACACTAAGAGTCGGCGCCAAAGTATGATCCGGCGCCATAATCCTATAATTCATTTTTCCGTTCGGAACGCATTCAGTTGTACGTTCGAACGCACTTGATCCTGGTAGGAAAATTTGATGGCGCCATAATTTAACTGTGACTTTGGATCTTATAGTTCAGTTGTCCGTTTCGAACGCATTTTAGTCCGTTCGACCGGACTTAAGGCTGTTAAGAGGGTATTTGGTGACTTCATTTGTCCGTTCCAAACGCACATGTTTTTCGTTCGAACGGACTGGTTCCTGAGATGTGATCACTGGACTGAAATCGTGATTTATTTACCGAGACAAGTGTTCTAATGTATTCCTCTATTAACACTTGTGATGTAGCTACATGAGACTCGACCAATTTGGCTAGAATTTAATTTAGCCCATTTCCTATACTCCCCTTACATATTTGGCTTAAGGTGTGGGATACTAAGGAGTATAGTGTTTCAAGTTAGGGCTTAAGCCCTAGGAGGTCCTATACCGAGAGACGTAGAGGGACCCATCGAGTGACGATCTTTACGCATCCATATTGAGTTTGACGTTAATTTTGGATTGCGAAGATCACAACCGTTTGAGATATGACCAATTTTGCAACAATAGTTACAGAATGCTACGGTGGGCTTATTTGTGGATATGGAACTTTTCACAAAATAATTAGAGAGTTTAGTTGGTTTACTTTTCTGAGAAGTTATCGATTTTGGCATATGATGAATGTTGTTGGATTGAAATTTGCTTAGTTTAAGTCGATTTTGTTGAAATTGTTTTTGTGTGTTTGTGTAATGTTTGGGAGACCCTTTTTGATATGAAGCGTCGGTGTAGTTGGTCACTTCGTAGAAATACCCATTTGGTCCCCTTTTGAATAAACAATCGGTTCTTCCCAAATTGTTATGTCTAGGTGGTGAATTTTGTGTGAAATGATTGTTCCTATAATTACGATTAACACGTTTAGCTTGTTCCGTTTTCACATTTTTACCTTTGTTGTAGTCACGATACATGAAATCATTTCCGTGACTACCCATTTTATTGTTCTCCCATTTGGATTTTTGATTTTTAGATATGGAAAAATCGGGTTTATTACCGTTATTTTTCTTGTATCCTAAACCGGATTTGTCATTGGGCTTTTGTCCCATTAATGACGATTTCAAGATATCATCCAATGAAGGAGGACTTAATGCAATAGTGGCACAAGCCTTCTTCAAAGACTCATTTTCAACTTTACAATTTTGAAGTTCGACTTTTAAATGAGACATCTCACCTTTAAGGGTTTGACACTCACATTTTGAAAACCCTTTAAATTCTTTTAGTTGAGATTTATATGCCAAAATAGATAGTTCAAGAGAAGCTACCTTATCCTTGAGAGTTTGTGTTGAGCTCTCAAGTTTACTCTCTATTTGTTGAAAGTTTCCTTCATCTTTTAGAAACTCGTCACACGACTCGAGTTCTAATTTGAATGCGGGAGAAAACTTAGGATGATGTAATGATTCTACGTTAGTTATAGAGTTGATACGTACCTCATGACCTTGGTCATGTGTTGAGCTTGGAGTACGAGTAGATGGTTCTTCGTCGATACGTGTGGGAGTGCGAGGTGTAGTGGTTAAACCTCGTTCAATTCGAAGAGATCTGATTGCAGCTTCCACTGCGCTCATTGGTGGAGAATCGATCCTTACCATAAGTGCAAGGTTTGCGGGGTGTCGGTTTGATGGACCATCCGATTCAGATGATGTGCTTGATCCATCCGTTTCTCCCCACCTGGAATTGACATTAGCTTTATATGCTTTTTTCTTTTTGTAATCTTTACCTTTGTATTTTTGGCGATCTTCTCGGCCCTTGTCCTCATATCTTCTTTCATATCGAGGTTCTCGTCTATCTCGATCCTTGTGATCGTCATCCTTTTTATTCCACCGAGAATTTTCAGGATGGAGCGTCCAACACGACTCCATCATATGTCCAATCTTCTTGCACCAAAAGCAATGAGATTTTAGTCCCTTTTGTTTTCGATTCTCGTTAAATCGCTTTTCATCCCTTTGCCATTCTAGGAGTCGCAAAGTGAGGTCGTCCATCTCATAGTCCTCGTTACTCGCATTCACGGCGGGCAAGGCTATGGCTTTAGATCGAGGAGTTGTCGTGAAGATTCCTTGTTCTTCATCGAGTTGCTTGAGTCGAATCTCGAAGTTCCGGAATTGACTTACCAATTCTTCGGGAGTGAGATCTTGTGATGCGACCGCCGTACCTAAAGCTACACGTAAAGATTCCCAACTCCGGGGCATAGCTTGAAGTAATCTAGCAATAATTCTATCATCGGTAAGAGGTGCATGTTGGGTGGCATATCGGGTTTTTAATACATTAATTTTTGCCCAGATTTTATCAACGGACTCTCCCTCAATCATTCGGAGATTGTTGAATTCTTGTTCAAGTCCGATGATATTAGTTCTTCTCATTTGAGATGTACCCTCGTATCTCTCATTGAGCATACGCCACATTTCATATGAGTTTTCACAATGATCAACTAGCGATCCGATAGAACTAATTACGTTGTTCAGTATTAAATTTTGAGCGTAAATGTCATTAGTTCTATCTTCCCTAGTTTGATCAGGGTAGGTTACATTTCCGTCCGTGTCAACCTCTTGGGCCAAGACAAAGCCTCGTAACACTACCTTGTCAAGTCCTTGGAGAGCGAATGCATTTAGCATGCATTTCTTCCAAGAACTCCAATTGGTTCCATCTAATTCACGTGAGTTTGATATATTTGATTTGGGTACAGTATTTATCGGATTTATCGATGAGTTTTGTACACTAGGATTAATTTCGGTCATTTGATCGTTAAGTACAAGTTATCCCTAATACTCAAAGAGATGGTTAGTACCTTGCTCTGATACCAATTGTTGGTTAATTCTAACCTAGAGGGGGGTAAATTTGGCAATCTAACTTACACTTAGTTTAGATTTAAACCTAATTTACGGTGCGGAATAAATAATAATTTAGATGATAAAGATGATACCGTACAAACACTTTGACACAAGATGTTTGTTTACGAAGTTCGGTAGGTGGTTGCTTTGTAGCTTTAACTCACCCTTTACTCGCTTAATTGACCGACTCAATTATTTGCGAGTACCTACGTATCCGGGAATGCCTTGTGCCTCTTTTTGGCTTTCGATTGAACTCCAACTCAACTCGATTACAAGGATTTGCCTAGATCGATTTACACGCTTCTATCGATCTATAGCTTAGGCTCTTTACAATTTGTTGCACTAGCCTATTACACTTTTTCACTAATCGAGCTACAACGTGATCGGTCACGTGAGTGGGATACGATTAGTGGAGAATATCGAAAGTAGATCAACGATCTAAAGAGGTTTCTCAAGCTATCAATGGATATAGATAATCACAGCTTAGGGTTTCTCTCTTTTTAGGTTTGAATGTTTGAAAGTGAAGGCTTGGGAGAGAGAGACCCATGAAGGATTCTATTTATACTCTCTATAGAAATCCTTCAAAAAACTTGTAGTGCGTTCGAACGCATACAGTCCGTTCAGAACGCACTTGAAGTTTGCACTAGCCGTTTCAAAATAACGTGCAAGTACATCTTGGGTCCGTTCGAACGGACAATGTCCGTTCGTAACGGACTCAATTATACATAGCATTTTGCGTTCACAGGAACAAGAGTCCGTTCAACGCACTGAAAAGTGGGTGAACGGATTCCAGGTTGTCCGTTCGAACGCACATGTGTGTTCGTTCGAACGCACACATCCCTGTGACATTTTTCCGTTCACAGGAAGGATTGTCCGTTCAACGCACTCAGAAGGTGGGTGAACGGATTATAATTGTCCGTTCGAACGGACATGATTGTTCGTTCGAACGCACACATCCCTGTGACACGTTTGGTTCTAATCAAGGTTTAAAGTTTGATATGTGGCAAGTCCGTTCTGAACGGACTTTGAGTTCGTTCAGAACGCACTTCCTGCTTGACTGAACTCTTTGTTATTTTGAACATGATTTTACTTGAGTTCTACTATGTTTGTACCTATGGTTTATTTGTGGCGTATCCCACTCACGGAAGGCTTCAACATCTTGAGTCTTGATGTATTCCAATGGCCTTCCTTGTGTTCTTCTTTTCTTGTTTATCTTGAGACTTCATGTCCTGATTCTTGATGTAATCCAATGAAGTCCTCCTTCACAAGTCCTCCTTCATCTTCGTATCGTACCTATGTTGTCCTGCACTTTTCTGGATGTATACATTAGTAATGACAGTGTTTTGAAATAATCAAACTATCAGAAAATTTGAACCAACACAAAAGACGCCATATGAGATATGGATCGGAATGGTTCCGAAGTTGTCATTTGTACATATTTGAGGATGTGAGTATATTTCGAAATTTATTTTGAATAAACTCGATTCCAAATCTGAAAATTGTTCGTTTATCATATATCCTTAAGGAAACTAAAGGGTATTAGTTCTAACGTCCCGACGAAAATAAGATTTTCGTGGCTCGAAGAGATCCCTTCTTGGAGGAGGACATAATGCGCACAAGTTTGGAACTTGATGTCATTTATCTCTACGCGGGCTAGTGGGAGTAGAATAAATCTTGAAAGAGTTCGAGATCTGAAAAAATGAACATTGAGCCGATGAAAGTTGACATGACTTCATCAAGAGTTGATGAATACGAGTCGAACACACAAAGGACTTTTTTGTAGATCAAGTAGGCTATATCATAAGCCGATAAATACGGATTTGTCGTGGCTAATGATGATAGATCGAAATCATATGATGATTAGATATTCTACAAGGATGCTATGAAAAATAAAGATTCCATATGGCAAGATGCCATGAAATCTGAGATTCGATCCGTGTAAATTATCAAATTTAGAACTTGATTTCATTACTTTCCGGGTTAGACCCGTGAAATGTCAATGGGTTTTCAAGATGAGAACCGACACGGATAGGAATACGCATATATGTAAAGCGAGGCTTGTAGCGAAGAGTTTCATGCAATTCATAGTGAGACTATGAAGAAACGTTTTCGCATGTTGCCATGCTTTCACATTCTCGAAATTCTGCTTACCATGGTCGCATATTATGACTATGTGATGTGGCAAAATGGATGTCAAAACCGAATTTCTTGACAGAAATTTTATGAAAGGGTGTGTACTTGACACAACCTTACGGTTTTTTCGATTCATAAGAATCGGGGATAGGATATGCACGCTTTAACGATCCATATGATGGATTAGAAAAAGCTTCTCGGAATTGGAATATTCGTTTTGACGAAGTTATAAACTGTTATAACATTGTCGAAACGAATGGAAAATTTTGTGTACACGTGAAGGTTAGTGGGAGTCGCGTTATATTTCTTGTAACGACACAAAATTTAGGCGAGACCGCTTATGAATTAAGCGTGAAGATCTATAGGATAGATCTAAGAAGTTCCTCGTTCTATATTATAGCACGTATATCGACATATTGTTGAAAATGGTTTTCAACATATAACTTCTTGGCGGAGTTAAATCGAAATGTCAAACGACAGAAATTTTCTACGGCTCGATGTGAGACATCAAGTAGGGCGGAAAATAATAATATGATGCTTTACATTTGATGTGAGGATCTATTATATCTGTCATGACATGTATGTAGCTATACGTCGTACACATAAAGCGTCTAATTCATCGTCATTAAAATCCAAGGGAATCACACGAGTTTGAATGTAATGCGATTACATGAGACTAACTCTTGTGAATGTATAATGGTTATACATATATATCCATAATGGTTATGTATATTTAAACCCATCGGGATTTGTATTAATAGCGGTGAAGTTTATCCTTGAATACTTTATGAAAGAATTAAGGATTTTATTTTATCTATAATGGTGTGAATGACGTGTTGATTATAAAGAGTTATAACAACAACTGTTTCCAAATATGGCACGTCCAAATATGTAGCACGACTTTTGATCACAAAGTGTGTACATGATTTGCTTAAACGAAAACATGGTTATGGGGAAAGGTTCCACATGACCAATAATTAATGATTCTATTTACGGAGGCGAGTATATTGTGGTTAGGAATCACAAAAGGAAGCGGTATGGATCAAGGATACATGACCAAACTCGAGTAGTCACGAGTTATCGGATTTATGGCTGTGGATTGCGTGAGACGCAATAGTACAAGTCAAAAATGCCGAGGTCACAACCACTTCTAGCCAATACTCAGAAAATTTCATTTGATCCGTGAAATTTTGTGAAAAGATGTGATCATAGGTATATGGAAATGTTCCAAACCTTAAGAAGATTAACACTAGCGGCAACGTGCGGAACCGTTTACAAAACCGCTCTCTCTAGTCGCGCGTGAATGTCATGCGATGACTATGGGTATGAGATACCTAGAGGAGGAAGAAGAGAGTAGAGTGTAGTTATCTAATACGATAGTCCTCGCAGGTTGTGGGTATGGAGATACCCATAGGTAAACGTTGCATCGCCCCAATACTTAATCCATATGAGTGCATTTTAAAAAAATTGTTTACTTAAATTTTTATGCATTCACCTTATATGAAAACTGTGTGCGGGTTGTGTAATTTGATTACATGAACCCTGATTTGAACTTGTGTGGACGTCGACATAGTTGAGGACTATGTGCAGCGAAACCGTCACACTTAAAGTTTCATTTCTAAACATCCCTAGTCATGATTCAGTTTGCTTAAGAGTGAAGCATTTACATTATCAGATAATAGACTGAACATGTATACTAGTACGTTAGCCGAGGAGATGATTATGTTTTGCTAATCATAGGACAAAGGTGTTTGTCGAATCGGGAACGTAGATATATGCTAGGTGACATATATTGGATATGACTGAAGCCGCGAGACCATAACATGGTTTAGTCATTATAGATGGACTTGCGACGAGTAGGGTATTAGGTTCTTCATACTTGAGGGGACCATTGATTGCGTTACGTGCGTAACACAATGCTTTGATATGATCTTACGCTCACCGTAACAGGGAGCTAAAACGGTCATCATTGGGTATTGTCCGAAACACGGAATTCAATGTGAGTCTCCAAGATAGGAATTGTTTATTCCGAAAGGAAGAGATATCTCTTAGGCCACTCGATGAATTGATTAACGAAAACCAAGGCCTTGGTCAATGATATTAACGGTTAATATCGATTGAATTTGTTAAATCAGTTCGGAAACGAGGAATAAGTATAGTTAATCAAAATATAAGGATGACTACCACCATGCCTTTTGATTAACAGATATCGATAACAAGAGAACTAATGACCGCTATTCGAGATAGGTACAATGATCACAATCATTCTTCGTGTTAATATGGGTAGCCATGATGGAGTGACTAAATCCCGTTCATGGGCTTGTAGTGCTATGGAAACAGCCTACTGCCATCGTTAACCGAACCTACTTGGTCACACAACGAGTCGTACTAAGTCGGGCTTGATTATAAAGTTGGCACATAAGCTATATTCTCTAAAATCGTGCATATTGGATATGCATGAGTACCTTTTAGATAGATCTGAAATTGAGTGGGAGACTGAAGGAAATACAGTTTCAGGATCAACCGTAAAAGTGTACACAAGGATAAACGAATGTAATCGTACATTCGTGGTCATATCTTTCAGTAGAAAAATCCAATTTGAATGGTTCAAATTGGGTTAGATAGATAATAAGATTATCTACAACCTTCATATAGAAATATATTTCATATGAACGAAGTATTAGTGTCGTTTATATGAAATACCGAAAGGCTGCAATAGTTTGACATACAGTTAGTAAAACAGTCATAACTTTTGCATACGAACTCCAATTGGGCCGGGCCAAATTGGGTCGTGTAGATAATACGAGTATCTACAACTTTCGTGTTGGTTGATGTTCTGTCAGAGGAATTTACCAATTTCGTATGGACATAATACTGGACAGATACATGCAACTTTCTGTGTGAAAGAGTGTATATTGGATATACATGTCTTTTGGCCCATCCTAATCCTATGTGATATAAATAGGATAATTCTCTCTCATCTGGGGTTGTTCATTCAGTTAATTAATTCAGAATATTTCAGAGAATTGTAAGACAACTTTCTAGAGAGAGAAAGGGTGTAAAGAGAGAGAAACCGTGAAAAGGTGTTTTCCGGTATAGAGAATCAAACAATCAAGCAAGTTCGCCGGTGCATCGTCTTACGAGTCAAGGTGGATACACGTAGAGGAGTCACGATTGGGGCTCTTTCGGTTGTGATCGATTCGAACGAGTAATTTCTGTCGGAGACGAAATCGAGTGAATCGGCGACGTTAACGAACGGTGAAAGACGCGTGGTGTGGGACGCGCGGATTGTCACCAACGTGACACGGAAAAGAAGAATAGCAATCAACCATTCGTGTGCAATCAATTTTGCACTGGTATGAATCTAATCTTCTTATTTGCATCGTACCCGTCGAAGTCATGGCGTGATCTCGGGAATCGGGGAACCGGACCGGGCCTACATATCCGCTGCACGGGCCCGGGGCCGGGTAGAATCCTCAACAGTCGTAATGTGCAGATCCTAAGAAATAGTAGAATATTGAAGTCTGGTGATGTAGATCTCCGCGTTGGAAATGGAGCAAAGGTTGCGGCTTTTGCAATAGGAGAAGTGGATCTAGCATTACCAAGTGGATTTAATATAGTATTAAATAAATATTTTTATGTACCTAGTTTATGTAAAAATATAATAAGCGTGTCTAAATTAGCGAATGATGGCTATGAATTTGTTATTAGGAATGATGAATTTGTGATATGTAAAGACAATAATATTTATGCTAATGTAGTTATTGAGAATGGTCTTTATGTGTTAGATTTAGATAAATTTAATAAATCCATCTATAACGTGAATGAATCTCGGAATAATCCTAAAGTTGGTAATCAAACTTACTTTTGGCATTGTCGTTTAGGTCATATAAATGAGAAACGCATCTCGAAACTCCATAAAGATGGTTTACTCGACTCATTTGAATTTGATTCATATGGGAAATGCGAATCATGTTTACTTGGCAAAATGATAAAAGCGCCGTTTTCGAAGAAAGGTCAACGGTCCACGGAGATATTAGAACTAATACATTCATATGTATGTGGTCCAATGAGCATCGAGGCAAGAGGAGGTTATCGTTACTTCATCACATTTACTGACGATTATAGTAGATATGGCTATGTCTATTTAATGCGTCTTAAATCAGAATCTTTTGAAAAGTTCAAAGAATTCCAAAATGAAGTAGAGAACCAGCTTGGCAAGAAAATCAAAGCTCTTCGATCTGATCGAGGAGGCGAGTATTTGAGCTATGAGTTTGACGATCATTTAAAAGATTGTGGAATTGTTTCACAACTTACTCCACCTGGCACACCACAATGGAATGGCGTATCTGAAAGGAGAAATCGTACCCTATTAGATATGGTTCGATCAATGATGAGTCAAACTAGTCTTCCAAAATCGTTTTGGGGATATGCACTTTTGACCGCGGCTTATTTGATAAATCGCTTACCTTCAAAGTCGGTTGAAAAGACACCATATGAGCTATGGCATGAAAAAAACTCCATTATTGTCTTTTATTAAGATCTGGGGATGCGAAGCATATGTCCAAAGAATGATTTCTGACAAGCTCGATCCCAAATTAGACAAATGTCTATTTGTCGGTTATCCTAAAGAAACAAGAGGATACTATTTTTACAATCCAGCTGAAAATAAAGTTTTCGTGGCACGAAAAGGTGTCTTCTTAGAGGAGGACTTTATCTCTTCGCACAATGGAGGAGCAAAAATAGATCTTGATGAAATTCGAGATACCGAAATAGAAGTTGAACCGACGATGATTGATTCAGAACCGTCAAATGTTGACTTAGCTGAATCAAGTACACAAGTCATTGTACCTTCTCGTCGATCTAGTAGGATTCGCCATGAACCTGAACGCTATGGTTTTATCATAACTGATAATGGTGACATCGAGTTCATTGATGATGAACCGAAATCCTACAAAGATGCGATTAAAGGTATAGATTCCAACAAATGGCTCGAAGCCATGAAATCAGAAATCCAGTCCATGTATGATAATCAAGTTTGGAACTTGATAGATAAACCTCCAGGGGTCACACCCGTTGGATGTAAATGGGTTTTCAAGAAGAAAACCGATATGGATGGAAATGTGCAAACTTACAAAGCACGGCTTGTCGCGAAAGGTTTCAAACAAATCCATGGTATTGACTATGATGAAACGTTTTCGCCGGTAGCCATGCTTAAGTCTATTCGCATACTACTTGCTATAGCCGCATACTATGATTATGAGATATGGCAAATGGACGTTAAAATCGCATTTCTTAACGGAAATTTAATAGAGGATGTGTACATGACACAACCCGAAGGTTTTATCGATCCAAAAGATGCGAATAAAGTTTGTAAGTTACAACGATCCATTTATGGATTGAAACAAGCATCTCGAAGTTGGAATATATAATTGTTGGGAATTCACCCATCCCCGGGCCCGCGCAGCGGATATGAAGGCCCGGTCCGGTTCCCTAAATCCAAGATCACGCCATGACTTCGAGGGTACGATGCAAAGTAGGATAGACGATTACCAGCGTGAAATTGATCACACACGACGGGTTGATCGCTCGCATCCTTCTTTTCCTTCGGTGTCACGTTGGTGACTAGCCCGTACGTCCCATACCGTACGTCTCCCACCGTCTTGACACGCCTCGGGTTGTCTTCGTGCGTTCCATGCCCGCATGCTTCCACAGCCCGTCACTTGATTCGCTCGTTTCCGTCTCCGGCAGATTTCGTTCCTCCGAATCGATCACAACCGAAAGAGCCCCAGATGTTGCTCCTCTACTTGTATCCACCTTGACTCGTAAGACGTCGGTCGCGGATGCAACTGCCTAGACGAAGCACCGGCGAACTTGCTCGATTGATTGATTCTCTATACCGGAAAACACCTTTTCACGGTTTCTCTCTCTTTACACCCTTTCTCTCTCTAGAAAGTTGTCTCACAATTCTCTGGAATATTCTGAATTAATTAACTGAATTAACCACACCAGATGAGAGAGAAAAATCCTATTTATATCATATAGGATTAGGATTGGCCAAAAGACATGTATATCCAATATACACTCTTTCACACAGAAAGTTGCATGTATCTGCCCAGTATTCTGTCCATACGAAATTGGTAAATTCCTCTGACAGAAAATCACCCAACACGAAAGTTGTAGATAAACTTATTATCGACACGACCCAATTTGGCCTGGCCCAATTGGAGTTCGTATGCAAAAGTTATGACTGTTTTACTAACTGTATGTCATACTGTTGCAGCCTTTCGGTATTTCATAGAAACGACACTGATACTTCGTTCGTATGAAATATATTTCTATATGAAGGTTGTAGATAATCTTATTATCTATCTAACCCAATTTGAACTATTCAAATTGGATTTTCCTACTGAAAGATATGACCACGAATGTACGCTTACATTCGTTTGTCCTTGTGTACACTTTTACGGTTGATCCTGAAACTGTATTTCCTTCAGTCTCCCACTCAATTTCAGATCTACCTAAAAGGTACTCATGCATATCCAATATGCATGATTTTAGAGAATATAGCTCGCGTATCAAATACCAAGCTACGCACATCTTATGTGCCAATTTTATAATCAAGCCCGACTTAGTACGACTCGTTGTGTGACCATGTAGGTTCGGTTAACGATGGCAGTAGGCTGTTTCCATAGCACTACAAGCCCATGAGCGGGATCTAGTCACTCCATCATGGCTACCCATGTTAACACGAAGAATGATTGTGATCATTGTGCCTATCTCGAATAGCGGTCATTAGTTCTCTTGTTAGCGATATCCGTTAATCAAAAGGCATGGTTATAGTCATCCTTATATTTTGATTAACTATACTTATTCCTCGAGTCCGAATTGAGTTAACAAATTTCAATCGATATTAACCGTTAATATCATTGACTGTGGCCACAGTTTTCGTTAATCAATTCATCGAGTGGCCAAAGAGATATCTCTTCCTTTCGGAATAAACAATTCCTATCTTGGAGACTCACATTGAATTCCGTGTTTCGGACAATACCCAATGATGACCGTTTTAACTCCCTGTTACGGTGAGCGTAAGATCATATCAAAGCATTGTGTTACGCACGTAACGCAATCAATGGTCCCCTCAAGTATGAAGAACCTAATACCCTACTCGTCGCGAGTCCATCTATAATGACTAAACCATGTCATGGTCTCGCGGCTTCGGTCATATCCAATATATGTCACCTAGCATATATCTACGTTCCCGATTCGACAAACATCTTTGTCCTATGATTAGCAAAACATAATCATCTCCTCGGCTAACGTACTAGTGTACGCGTTCAGTCTATTCCCTTGTAATAGAAATGCTTCTCTCTTAAGCAAACTGACCCGCGACTAGGGATGTTTAGAAATGAAACTTTAAGTGTGACGGTTTCGCTGCACATGGTCCTCAACCATGTCGACGTCCACACAAGTTCAAATCAAGGTTCATGTAATCTTATTACACAACCCCGCACACAGTTTTCATATAAGGTGAAAGCATGAAAATTTAAGTAAACAAAATTTTTAAAAGGGATGCATTCATACGGATTAAGTATTTGGGTGATACAACGTTTACCTATGGGTATCTCTATACCCACAACCTGCGAGGACTATCGTATTAGATAACTACACTCTACTCTCTTCTTCCTCCTCTAGGTATCTCCATACCCATAGTCATCGCATGACAGTCACGCGCGACTAGAGAGAGCGGTTTTGTAAACGGGTCCGCACGTTGCCGTTAGTGTTAATCAACATCAGGTTTGGAACATTTCCAATACCTACAATCACATCATTTCATAAAATTTCATGGATCAATGAAATTTTCTGAGTATTGGCTAGAAGTGGTTGTGACCTCGGCATTTTTGGCTTGTACTATTGCGTGTCACGCAATATACAACCATAAATCCGATAACTCGTGACTACTCGAGTTTGGTCATGTATCCTTGATCCATACCGCTTCCTTTTGTGATTCATAACCACAATATACTCGCCTCCGTAAATAGAATCATTATTGGTCATATGGAACCTTTCCACATAACCATGTTTTCGTTTAAGCAAATCATGTACACACTTTGTGATCGAAAGTCGTGCTACATATTTGGACGTGCTAAATCTTTGGAAACTGTCGTTGTTATAACTCTTTATAACCAACACGTCCTCCACACCATTATAGATAAAATAAAATCCTGAATTCTTTTGTAAAGTATTCAAGGATAACATTCACCGCTATCAATACAAATCCCGATGAATTTAAATATACATAACCATTATGTATATATATATGTATAACCATTATACATTCACAAGAGTTAGTCTCATGTAATCGCATTACATTCAAACTCGTGTGATTCCTTGGATATTATTGACGGTGAATTAGACGCTTCATCTATACGACATATAGCCACATACATATCATGAAAGATATAATAGATCCTCACATCGAATGTAAAGCATCATATTTTTATTTTCGCCCTGCTTGATGTCTCACATCGAGCCATAGAAAATTTATGCCATTCGACATCTCTATTTAACTCCGCCAAGGAGTTATATGTTGAAAACATTTTTCAACAATATGTCGATATACATGCTATAATATAGAACGAGGAACTTCTTAGATATATCCTATAGATCTTCACGCTTAATTCATAAGCGGTCTCGCCTAAATTTTGTGTCGTTACAAGAAATATAACGCGGCTCCCACTAACCTTCATGTGTACACAAAGTTTCCATTCGCTCCGACAATGTTATAGCAGTTTATAACTTCATCAAAACGAATATTCCAATTCCGAGAAGCTTTCTCTAATCCATCATATGGATCGTTAAAGCGTGCATATCTTATCCCCGATTCTTATGAATCGACAAAACCGTAAGGTTGTGTCAAGTACACATCCTTTCATAAAATTTCTATCAAGAAATTCGGTTTTGACATCCATTTTGCCACATCATATAGTCATAATATGCGACCATGTCAAGCAGAATTTCGAGAATGTGAAAGCATGGCAACATGCGAAAACGTTTCTTCATAGTCCGACTATGAAATTCTTGAAACTCTTCGCTACGAGCCTCACTTTGCATATATGCGTATTCCTATCCGTGTCGGTTCTCATCTTGAAAACCCATTGTCTTTTCACACGGGTCTAATCCGGAAAGTAATGAAATCAAGTTCTAAACTTGATAATTTTACACGGATCGAATCTCAGAATTCATGACATCATGTCATGTGGAATCAACCTTTCATAGCATCCCTGTAGGATATCGAATCATCATATGATTTTGATCTATCATCATTAGCCAAGGTAAATCCGTATTTACCAGCTTATGATATAGCCTACTTGATCTACAAATAATTCCTTTGTGTGTTCGACTCGTATTCATCAACTCTTGATGAAGTCGTGTCAACATTCATCGGTACAATGTTCATTTTGACATCTCGAACTCTTTCAAGATTTATTCTACTCCCACTAGCCCGCATAGAGATAAGTGACATCAAGTTCCCAACTTGTGCGCATCTAGTCCTCCTCCAAGAAGGCATCTCTTCGAGCCACGAAAATCTTATTTTCGTCGGGACGTTAGAACTAATACATTTTAGTTTCCTTAAGGATATATGTCATAAACGAACAATTTTCAGATTTGGGATTGAGTTTAACCGAAACAAATTTCGAAATATACTCACATCCACAAATCTGTACAAATAACAACTTCGGAACCATTCCGATCCATATCTCATATGGCGATTTTTGTACCGATTAGAAGGTTTATGGTCCATATCATATATGCAACCATTCATTAGTGCCGCAGTCTCAAGGGCGTATCTCCAAAATATTTTTGGGAGATCCTATTGACTTATCATTTATCGAACCATGTCCAACATGCGTTCATTTCCTCTTTTCGGACACATCTCAATGTTCCGAATAAAGGCAATCGTGAAACGATTCCACAATCATAAATGATCATCAATATTCATAACTCAAATATCGCCTCTTCGATCCTATCGAAATGCGTAGCTCAAATACTTGCCTCCTCGATCCTATCAAAGGGTTTTGATTTTCTTGCTAAGTCGATATTGTATTTTGTTTTTGAAACTGTTTGAACCTTTCAAAAGTCTCCATTTCGGCACGCATTAAACAGATACTACCATATCTACTTTAACCGTTCGTAAACGTAACAAAATACCGATAGCCTCCTCTTGCCTTGGAACTTATCGGAACATTACATCTAAATGTAATTTCCAATAATTCGTTGGATCTTTCTCCAACCTTTGGAGAATGATGCCCTTTGTCGTTTTGCCTAATAAATAAGTATCGCATTAATCAATCGGATCTAATTCGAATGATTCTAGCAATCCATCACATGGAATCTAGATACGCGTATCTCATTCATATAGCCAAGACGGCAATGCCAAAAGAAGCAATCAACTTCTAGGTTTAATCCTCCTCGGATTTCACCGTTTTCTTTGAGTCATTAGTTTGGACAACTCCTTGTCCGAACTTTCTGTTTGGAAAACATTTTCCCAAAATACCCTTAGACATACATTTCTTTCGATCCCTCCTTTGAATTACAAGGACATCCACGCATCTACATACATTGGATTCCTCGGATACTCCGAGCATCTCCAATTCAATTTTAAATCGCATCTCATGCAATTCAGGGATCGACTTATCTATCGAATGTATATGATATTCGGTCACGAAGATCAAATCTCGTACCATCAACACACGAGTGTTAATCAAAGACCCATAAGGCGTCTCAGAATTAATCTACGCTTTGAGCTGCATTGAACCATTCAATGCGCTCTAGCTCTTGAAACTATTTCTTGAGCGTTGCGTTTTACTTTCATATACACCCGAATTCTCAAAACAATTTTGAGAAATCTGCGTCTATACATGCCACCACAAGGCACGTAATATTGTTCGATTCCTTCTTAAAGTGTATCGAACCCGGCTTTCTCTAAAGCCAAAGCCTCGAGCCCCGAATCTACCATTTCCGTGTCCAACACGTTCCTTTAAGTCTAAGAACTATTCTTTGACTATCAAGGATAATTACGGCAATTCCGGCCCAAAAGTCATCTATCATATCGATCTCATCGATATATTTGGTGTCGCTTGAAAATATAATTCTAAACGGATGATGAAGATTAAGCTCCTAACCGTGCGTACTTAATCTATATGCTTATATGATAATTATATGATAGTGTTATTTTATCGAATCGATAACCCTCATACCGATACGGGACTCCAAGTCCATAACACTCAAGACCCATATATCACGATCCTCCCACAAGTTGCTTTGGCAGACGAGTGGGATCTCGCTATTTAGGTAGGATTATATCCAATCGCATCCAATGCGACTCTTGAACCTTTATAGGATTTCGGTGATGGATCGTATTATATACAATCCAAGTTCCGTGTGTGCATCCTATCTATGCCCCGAACTTCCAATCAAGTCGGCTTTGGCCTCAACCCTTACTGGCTTGAACGGTTAAGTCACAACCATACTCAACGTATCGTTCAAATAAACTACTAATAAGTCGGCTTTGGCCTTAACCCTTATCAGTCCCTATTTAACGCTTGCCACCCCGTCGATGACTACAATAACCCATGTCGGCTTTGGCCTTAACCCATGTGAGACGTAGTACCGAACATAGTGGTTGTGAGTATGGAAGGCATTTCCATGACTTAAATATTATGAGGGATCATGACATTCATGTTTAATAATTCGTGACATAATCATATTATATCACTATCACAAGATTTTTTTTTTTTTTTTTTTTTTTTTTCAAAATGCATATGATTTATTTAGGGAGACTAATTATTCTAAATAATTAATTATCTAATATGCTAGTATGATAGAATTAATTGATTAGAGATAAATATAGGCCTAAAGGTATGTATATCTCATATACACCTTTTCAAACAGAAAACTGCATACACCCTTTCAGTAATCTGTCAGAACGAAAATGATAAATTCCTCTGACAGAAAATCAACTAACACGAAAATTGTAGATAATCTTATTATCTTTCCAACCCAATTTGGCCCAGCCCAATTGGAGTTCGGACCCGAAAGTTACGGCAGTTTTACTGACTATATGTCAAACTGTCGCACCCTTTCGGTATTTCATTAGAACTACACTGATACTGCGCTCAAATGAAATATATTACAACATCAAAGTTCTAGATAATCTTATTATCTAACTAACCCAATTTGAACCATTCAAATCGGAGTTTTCTACTGAAAGTTATACCAGTTTTAGTAAAATACGGACAAACGAAAAGGTAAGTATATCCAATAGACACCTTTTCAACCAGAAAACTACAGACACCTTTTCAGTATTCTGTCGAAACGAAAATATTGAATTATTCCAACCGACTTTGAGCCTGAACGAAAGTTCTAGATAATCTTATTATCTAACTAACCCAATTGGATTGGACTCAATTGGATTTTCGATGCGACATATACGGACGTTTTAGTCTCTGTATGTCAAACAGTCGCACCCTTTCGTTATTCCATAAAAACGACACTGATAATTCGTCTAAATGGAAAAACTTTCTGTATCAAAGTCATAGATAATCTCATTATCTAACTACGCCAATTTGATCCAATCAATTTGGAGTTTCGCACTGAAAATTATCTTAGTTTTACTCACTGTTTCGTATTCTAATTTTCTGCAGATTTTGCCGTTTCTTCCGTTTTCGCTCGTTTCTGAAACGATAAATCATGAAACCTTTTCACGATAATTCCTAGATACTCTCAATCAACTTTTGATTGATCTCTAGTGAATTCTACTTGTGATTTTTAACGAAATTGGAATCTCTAAATCTATCATCATGCAAACGGGTACGAACTTTGATAACCCGTGCGTATATCGAATATACGACTATGATTCGACCCTCGAATCGATGGCGATTGCTCTGATACCACTGTTGGGAATTCACCCATCCCCGGGCCCGCGCAGCGGATATGAAGGCCCGGTCCGGTTCCCTAAATCCAAGATCACGCCATGACTTCGAGGGTACGATGCAAAGTAGGATAGACGATTACCAGCGTGAAATTGATCACACACGACGGGTTGATCGCTCGCATCCTTCTTTTCCTTCGGTGTCACGTTGGTGACTAGCCCGTACGTCCCATACCGTACGTCTCCCACCGTCTTGACACGCCTCGGGTTGTCTTCGTGCGTTCCATGCCCGCATGCTTCCACAGCCCGTCACTTGATTCGCTCGTTTCCGTCTCCGGCAGATTTCGTTCCTCCGAATCGATCACAACCGAAAGAGCCCCAGATGTTGCTCCTCTACTTGTATCCACCTTGACTCGTAAGACGTCGGTCGCGGATGCAACTGCCTAGACGAAGCACCGGCGAACTTGCTCGATTGATTGATTCTCTATACCGGAAAACACCTTTTCACGGTTTCTCTCTCTTTACACCCTTTCTCTCTCTAGAAAGTTGTCTCACAATTCTCTGGAATATTCTGAATTAATTAACTGAATTAACCACACCAGATGAGAGAGAAAAATCCTATTTATATCATATAGGATTAGGATTGGCCAAAAGACATGTATATCCAATATACACTCTTTCACACAGAAAGTTGCATGTATCTGCCCAGTATTCTGTCCATACGAAATTGGTAAATTCCTCTGACAGAAAATCACCCAACACGAAAGTTGTAGATAAACTTATTATCTACACGACCCAATTTGGCCTGGCCCAATTGGAGTTCGTATGCAAAAGTTATGACTGTTTTACTAACTGTATGTCATACTGTTGCAGCCTTTCGGTATTTCATAGAAACGACACTGATACTTCGTTCGTATGAAATATATTTCTATATGAAGGTTGTAGATAATCTTATTATCTATCTAACCCAATTTGAACTATTCAAATTGGATTTTCCTACTGAAAGATATGACCACGAATGTACGCTTACATTCGTTTGTCCTTGTGTACACTTTTACGGTTGATCCTGAAACTGTATTTCCTTCAATAATTTGATGAAGTTATAAGCGAGTATAATTTTATCAAAAACGTAGATGAACCTTGTGTATACAAGAAGGTAAGTGGGAGCCGTATTGTGTTTCTTGTTCTTTATGTGGACGATATATTGCTCATAGGAAACGATAATATTTAACGAGTCGTTTCGCTATGAAAGACTTAGGCGAGGCAGCTCATATATTAGGCGTAAAAATCTATAGAGATAGATCTAAAAGACTCCTTGGTTTAAGTCAAAGTACGTATATTGACAAGGTATTGCATAAATTTGCAATGGAAAATTCCAAGAAGGGATTTATACCTATGTCGCATGGTATTAATTTCTCGAAAAATTAATGTCCGACATCAATTGAAGATAAGAAATTAATGTCTGATGTTCCATACGCTTCGGCAGTAGGATCCATCATGTATGCCATGATATGTACTCGTCCAGACGTATCATATGCCTTAAGCGTTGTTTCACGCTATCAATCGAATCCTGGTGAAGCACATTGGATTGCGGTTAAATCTATCCTTAAATACTTACGTAGAACAAAGGATCTCTTTCTCGTGTATGGTGGTACTAGTGAAGAGCTAATCGTTAAAGGATATACCGACGCTAGTTTTCAAACATGTATTGATGACTTTAGGTCTCAATCAGGTTATGTGTTTTGTCTAAATGGCGGTGCGGTAGTTTGGAAGAGTTCCAAACAACCTACGCTAGCTGATTCCACTACAGAAGCGGAATATATCGCAGCTTCGGAAGCAGCAAAAGAAGCGGTTTGGATGCGTAAATTCATCCTGGAACTTGGAGTAGTCCCAAGCATTATGAAACCCATTGGCGTATACTGCGACAATTCGGGTGCGATCGCTCAAGCTAAAGAACCTAGATCACATCACCGTTCTAAACATATTCTCCGGAAGTTTCATTTGATTCGTGAAATTTTGCAACGCAAGGAAGTTGCCATAATGAAAGTTAATACTGACGACAACGTGGCGGACCCGTTTACGAAACCATTAGCTCAAGCCAAGCATGATAGGCATACTCGCAACATTGGTTTAAGATATCTAGAGGAGGAATTGAATTAGGGATTATATTAGCTATCTCATCCCAATATTCCTTAGTAATTTCGTAAACGATGTATTATTAGTTCTATAAATAAATGTAATCAATAAATGTAAAAACTTTTTATTTTGATTTAATAAAATATTTAGTTTTGTTTATTCTACAATTTAGCTTTATTTTAACTTGTGTGTGGGGTTATATAATTAGTTATATTAATCCAGATTTATATCTCGAAATATGAGTGTTTAGTATAATAAGATTTACTAAGTAAAGACGTCATATATTAAATACTTACAATAAATGTTATTTAAAACGAAATTTAATAAGAGTATATATTTCGAAATTGTCCCTATTTATGATTAGGATATTTAATGAGTTAAATATATTCTATTATATGATAATATACTAACATGATTAGTTTGTTTGCCGAGGTGATGATTCAGCTTTACTAATCATTGACAAAAGACCGTGTCAAATCGGAAATATAGTTACATATAGTTGATATGTATGGACTTGACCAAAAGGTGCGAATTCATAACATGGTTTAGTCATTAAAAATGAATCGCAACGAATAGATTTTGGTAGCTTCATACTTGAGATAACACTTGATTAATTTGTATACGTAGTTGCATACTTTGATATAGTTAACATTATTCCGTAAATGGGTAATAAGGCTATCATTGGGTGTGTCACGAAATATGAATATTAATGTGATTATCAAGATAGGAATTGTTCATTTCGAAAGAAATAGATATTTTGTTGGCCACCGATTGAATTAAATTAACATGTGCACAAATTGATATTGATCAATTGTTAAATTAATTCATGAGAAATCGGAAAAACATTAAGTCCATTACATAAAGGGGATGACTATCACCATGCCTCGTCATTGACGGATATCGCGAACAAGAGAACCAAAATTGTTGGGAATTCACCCGACCCCGGGCCCGCGCAGCGGATATGAAGGCCCGGTCCGGTTCCCTAAATCCAAGATCACGCCATGACTTCGAGGGTACGATGCAATAGAAGGATAGACGATTACCAGCGTGAAATTGATCACGCACGACGGGTTGATCGCTCGCATCCTTTCCTTCTCCGGTGTCACGCTGGTGACTAGCCCGTGCATCCCATACCACACGTCTCTCACCGTCTTGACACGCCTCCGGTTGTATTTCGTGCGTCTCACGTCCACACTCTTCCACAGCCAACCGTTTTACTCCTTCGGTTTGATCACAATCGGAGAGCCACAAGTGTCGCTCCTCTACTTGTATCCACCGTGAGTCGGAGTTCGTGAGTCGCGGATGCAACTGCCTAGACGCTGCACCGGCGAACTTGCTTGATTAGATCGATTCTCTACACCAAGAAAAACTCTTTTTCTCGGTTTTCTCTCTTCGCACTCTTTCGCTCTCTAGAAAGATGTCTCTCTATATTTCTGGAATATTCTGAATAATACCATAGATTGGTCTGAATCATCTGGTTTTAGAGTGAGAGAGAGAGAGAGAGAGAGAAACATCATATTTATATCACATATGATAAGGATGGGCCAAAAGGTATGTATATCTCATATACACCTTTTCAGACAGAAAACTGCAGACACCCTTTCAGTATTCTGTTGAAACGAAAATATTAAATCGTTCCAACCGACTTTGAACATTCACTAAAGTTCTAGATAATCTTATTATCTTTCCAACCCAATTGGATCTGGACCGATTGGAGTTCGGATGCGAAAGGTACGGACGTTTTACTAAAGGCCTAACAACCGTCGAGTTTAAGCAAGAGTGATTACGATAGATTGGTCTGAATTCTCCATTGATTCCGGCAAGAGTTTAAGCAAGAGTGATTACGAGGCGTCTAGGCAGTTTCGTGATTATCCGACGACTCTCGTTTCGCGGTGAATACGAGTAGAGGTACGTATACGTTTGCGTACTAACGAGTTAAGTTCATCAACCGACGAGAAGACGAACGGAGAAAGACGACCGGTTTGGGCGTGGGACGAACCGGTACGAGCGAAAAGGTGCGAACGAAAAGGTGCGACGTGAACGGAAGTGAAGGCTTCGCAGCGACAAACCCTTCATAAGCGATCAATTTCGCTAGGTACAAATATTACGTTTATTAGATTTATGTTATATTAGTTATAGGCAATTTGATAAACAAATCATAGATGAGATCTCGGGGATTTGTACTCCGTCGAGTCCAATAATTATCCGCTGCGCGGACTCGATGGGGTGTAGATAACCCGACACAAAGTGTTCGTTCGATCTAACTATTAAACTGTGTTTATTTCTCACATTGCCAGTAGGGAGTTCGTTCGAACGTCATGAATTATAAGTTAGAACGAATGTGTACGTTCGAACGAACAGTTTGGTTAGTTCGAACGAACCCTAGACTGTCGTGATGGTTAACCATATTCCATTTTCATCATGTTATGAGTTTATCTTTTGACCTTGATAATTGTGAGATGTACTAGGGTATACCTAAGGTTCATTTGTGGTGATCCCAACTCACGGAAGGCTTCGACATCTTGATTCTTGAATCGTTTCTTCGCCTTCCTTTTCTTCTATTTGTCTTGGATGATCTTCGCGGTTCTTCACTTGTGTTTCTCTTGATCGTTGTACCTGTTTTGTCCTACAAGTTGTTCTTGACGTATACGTTAGTATTGACAGTGTTTTAAAATAATCAATCCATATGATATTTTGATCAACACATACATTTCTTCCAAATGTTTGGTGCGAAAGCGAAAATTAGACCTTAATATTTCCTATTCATCCCTCTAGGTCTAAATTAAACAACACTATAAGCAAAGCACCGGATACTCGCATAGAAGATCTTTTAATAGACAAATGTGGGGATCCAGGCAAACCACTGGATACTCGGCGTTGGATGACAGAGTGTGCGTTGCACGCGATGAATTGTACATTATTTTGGGCTGGATTCAAGGTTTATATATCTCTACTTTTTCTCAATTATAGCTTTGATCAATCAATTTCTTATAATAAATAATTATTATTGATGTTTTTACAATAGGGATCTTCAGTTTTTTCTAAAGCTTGGCATTGTATTTTCAAAATAGAAGGACAAATAATTACGAACCAAAAGAAAATTAATTTGGAACATTTACTTTTAGAGAAGTATGACATAAACTATGATAGTAATATTCTCGGTATGATTTATATGATTTTAGATCATTTGAAAAGAGCATTTGAAAAAAACGCATTTGAAAAGAAATAATTATTTTTTGTGAAATTTTAATCATTTTTCCAGATTATATGATTTTAGATCAAAATATTTTTTAACACCGCATAAAAGTTTTCAATTGGAAAAGAATCATTTAAAGTTTTGGTAGATTTTTGTCAGTAAAATAAAAATAATTTTGAACACCAAATAAACCGTTTCAATTGAAAAAAGAAAAATCATTTAAACTTTTGAAAAAAGAATCTCAGTAAAATATGAAAAGGAATAGTCTCACCGAAATATTAGGCTAGAATTTCCTTGATGAACAACGCATATTACATATACAAACAAAAGGGACAAACAAAAGAAATAGATTGATTAATTTTCTTTCTTAAAATATTGATTACAACCTCGCTTATATAAAGTTTGAGGAATAATAACCCATTAATTTTCTTAACGTAAACTACTAAGATAAATATTCAGTCCAGCCCATTAATTATAAAAGCCCAGATATAAGCCCAATAATGTGATCAATCATCATTCATCAATCATCTTGAAGGTTAACGGTCAAGCTGCTCAAATTGTTTCCTTATTTTTATGAACTGACCTTGGGGTTAATACCATTAATGGAGTGTAGGAGAAGAGTAAAATTTTCCAATAATAAAAGAACCTAAAAACCAAGCAATACTTGAAAAAAGTAAAAGGGATCCCGTGTATTATTCCACAAAGATCAACTAAAAGTCTAAAATCGATTATCCTAAGAGCTCTTGCCCTAGGCATAACGATAGGGATGTCAATGGATCGGATAAAAGAATCCGAACCCACGGATACTCGACCCGAGCGGAACAGATAATATCCGAAAAAATATCCACTTGTCGTGAATAATGAATAATCCACACAGTTTACCAAAAAGGCGATATTATTCATATAGCTCGGATCGTTCTTCGTTGATCAGAGGCATCGGAGGCATCCATTATTTTCTCTGAACAAATTAGCCTCTCATTTTCTTTTCTTGTCAATTAGTTTCAAGACGAGAACAATAATTGGCCTCTCAATTTTTGTGGGCTGAATATCTGATTTCTTCAGATACTGGTTGTAATGGTTTAGGTACTCATGTGCCATTTCATCGTTCCGGTAACACAAAATTCTGAATATCGTATTTGTTTCGGTCAAGGTCCATTTCCCCGTCATAATATTCCAAGGATCTGCCTCGTATCCAAGGTGCCCCAATCCACTCGCCCCCCAAGCTGCAGTTTCGTACTTCTCTATCAACGTCTCTGTGCTTTGTGACATCAACTCAATTACTCCCTCGATCATCTTCGCCTCTAGGTCAACCTCGTCTACAATCGACCCTTTTAAACACGTGCAAAACACTTTTTTAAGTCTCTTGAAATCTTTTTTGATTATTTCATGGTCGGATAAGGTAAAAGACCGACGACCCCGTCCGGCGACGAGGACTAGCAAAAACGCGTCAAAAGATGACTTCATGACCTTCTTGACTACGAGGCTCTGGGCACCATATGACAATAAATCGAGTATGATAGCTATATCATTCTCGATGGTGACGAGGTGTGGGCAGATGCACTTGTTCGCCACATCATCGAGGTAAGGCGACCTGTAATACAAATAGTTGGACCCGGCAAGGAAGATCAGGTAGAATGCCACATCTTCAGATACCTACATAAAAATCCGCCCACATTTTTATTATTTGATTAATCGATAAGGATATTTGGACTAATTATCAATTAATCAGTATTCAAGGTAAAATCGTAAGTATTTTTATCAATTAATATTATGCCAAATAGAAATTCGTTGTTGCTCATTTTTCCTAAAAGTAAGTAAGTTTTATGGTACATCTTTTTAAAATATAATTATTTGTTATATTTAAAAAGGTTTATCGTAGGACCCGTCCCCCTCACAAGTATACTATGAAAATAAATGTTTATATTACGACTTAAACGAACCTGTTGAATAGCTGATTGCGCAGCAGAACGAGCTAGGTCAAAATGGTGAGCAAACGGTGCAAGTCGACAACCAGGCTTTGTCCAAGAGATGAACGTTGATGAATTTTGAAGTGCGATCAGCTCGCAAATTATGTAGTCGAGTGTGTTAACTCGAATAAAATCTGTTTTACGGACGTTAGATTGACGATCTGGAGCATTTGCGTTCATGTTCGAGGTCCCTCGTCGAACATTGTGACGAATATTGTTGCACCGTTTATTGATTTTTTTTGGGAGTTCTCGTAGTGGTTTTAAACGGGGCAAATCTGGAAGATCACGATCTTTGTTTTCACCTGTAGATAAAAGGTCAGGAGAAGAATTAATTAAAGAAAATTGGTAAAAATCCACTATAAATGTATTCATTTATATTGATTCTCAATTTCAAAAATAAAAAGTCTGTTTTTTGTTTCCTTATCACTCCTGGAGTGTAGAAAAACAATTTAAAGAAACATTATTTACTGGCTATAAAAAGATAAAATAATCGTTAGAGTGGTTGAGATAAAATTTCGATTTTAATGGCCTTTTAATCCATGCATGATATAATTGGGTTATTTACCATCTACAACGAGAGAAGTGTAGTCCTGAATGAGAGTGCTCAAACCGTCTGCAAGTTCTTCAACCATGTCATCTGTGGCTACCTCCGAGATGTCGGAGAATTGGTCCAGAGTCATCTTCACGAATTTCATTAATTCAATAACAGATTGTGCATATAGCTTTGATGTTTTTGAATTTCCAATTCGAATCTTGTGACACTGCAACATTATGTAGACATGTCACTATTTCAGAAATTGCAAGCATGACTTCCATTTTTTGTTTATTTGTTTATTTTTTTTTTTTTTTTTTAATAATTCTGAAAGAACATATCGACTCAAGAAGCTGTTTGCCGTGCCTCCCAATTTCAGTCACAATTAATATATGCAATTAACATAAATAGTTATTATATGATACGCAGCTTTTATTCAATACAATCATCAAAAATAGTAATCTAGATTACCTTGATTTTGTTATATCTGGTGAGCAATTCTGTACCGACCATTAGTTTATGCTTGGTCCAAGTCTTAATCTGGTTTCCAGACACAGTGGACTTGAGTCGGATGAACGGGTGATCGAATGAGTTAGGGTCCGTTTCGGACAGAGAAACGCATGCGATCGAGTAGCGATGTCCCATGATTCCTAATGATTGGCGTATGTAAAATAAGAGAACAGACCAAGGAAGAGAACAATATATAATAGCAAATGTAAATTTTCGTGGTTTCTTGTATGTTACATGTGTGTATTTTTAGCAAAGAGAAGGTAAGAAGTAAGTAAAATGATATGTATTAAGACTGGACCACATGTAGGTTGGATATGCTGTTGTTAAATTGGTAAGATAAACAGTAAAGTTTATAAAAACAATAAACAATAAAAGTTTATGAAAAAACAGCAATATTTTTTTTTGTAGAAACGTGTTTTATTAAACTGACATAATTCTCATGTTATGAAACTAATCAGGATGGTCCAAATTAAATTAGCTAGCTTATTAGATTATCTACCCCTTTGATGTTTGAAGTTTTTTCTTTTCTTCATTAAACGGAATACCAAATAGTAGTGCCACATTTTTACAAACAGAGAGATAATGAAATTGTCACAAACTGAAATGCTAAAAAAAGAAACAAAAAATCCGTTTTTTTAACTCTTTAAGACTCTGCGTGATATATTCATATTTTTAAGGGGCACATAGCAAAATTCGCACAAACTGAAATGCAATTATATGGATTTACTGGTAGCCACAATTGTCGTGGTATCTTCAACAATCCCTCCCTCGGCACCTTCATTAACCGCCACGGTTCTTCTCTTAACGTCTTCATTAACCACATTGTTTCCGTCAACATCTTCACTACAAGCCAACGATCTTCTCTCGCTACCTTCAGCTGCGACCTCTCGTGACCATTCCGTCCCCCTTCTTGAATTTTCAACATCAGAGCCGTTGTCAGTCTCGATATCGTCGCGGCAATTTCGAATGATGACATATATTGAAGCCACACGATCTATCGTGATCTGTGATTCTTCATTTTGTTCAACCTCCACACGCAATTCTTTGAGATCCGTTTTGATGTCTTCCAGCATGTCGAAGATTATGTTTAGATCTTTTGACAATTTCGTCGGTCGTTTTTTAAGACATTGAAACACGCAAAAACACGTAAATATCGCTCCCGCCATCATTGACCAGATCGAACAAATGAATAACTAAAAAACAAAAAAACAAAAATAATTAAAAATTTAAGCAAGTTAATTAAAAAAATTGAGGAAATAGATTTACCATAACGATTTTGAATGTAGCGATATGTTGCGACACATCATGAATTGCATAAGCTCGTATTGTCTCACTTAAAGTACTTATTACGCGTATGCCCGTGATCCAGCCTTCTAAGGCGTCACCGCTATCGCCGGTCAAATGGTTGACCATTATCGGAATCGAAGATACCAAAGCAATGAAAATCCCAACAAAAATTTGGGGGAGATCCTTAGGATAATAGTCGCATAACACAGCGACCATTAACAAGCCTACTAGACACCCCAAAAAATAACCCTATAACAATAAACTTGTTGTTAGTATTATTATTATTATTATTACTATTATTATTATTATTTACAAATTAATGAAAAATTATGCAATACCAGAAATTTCTTTTTTCTCGCATACAGTATAACACCCAACACAGGGTAAGCCATCACTAAAATCACCTTTATACCTCGCACCACTTGAGGTATATTCTTCCACTCCTGCCAAAACGAAGCGAGGATGTTGCCACCTTCTAACGTTGCCATCACGATAACAGCCTTAATTTTGATATAATTCATTCTATCAGATAATTTTATAATCTGGAACCTAAAAAAAAAAATTACATATATGTAATTAGGGAAATTTTCAAAAAAAAACCTATCTTTTTTGGATATTCTAAAAAACCCCTATTTTTTTGAAAATTTCCTATGTAATTTTTGGAGTTTTGTAGTTTTGTTTTGAAATACCCACCTGTAGCGAAAGGGGCTACATTTCTAAAAACCCGAAAGGGGTTATTTTTGGAATATTTGCGAAAAGGAGGTTATTTTTGGAATATTTTCGAAAAAGGGGTTAGTTTTTGAATTTTTATTCTAAAAGGTCTACATGCAGAAATGCTCCTATTTCTTTTCTTCTTTGCATTACCAGTTTATTTAATATTTTATAATGATGAAAATTTTATTATGTCGGTTAATTTTTTTTTTTTTTAATGTTTTAAGTGGGGGGATCTGGTGTAATATTGATGTGTACGGAGCACTTGAATCATCATGACATGGTGGGGTATCGTGTATACGAGGTTAATGGGGGTGGCTATTGTTCGAACCGATCTTAATCGTATTCGAAGAAATATTAGGATTCGAAAAAATATCTGAATTCACTGAATATAATTACACATTTTTATAATCGGAATCGGAAATGATATTCGATTTTAGTGTCGGGATCGGATCCGTGTTTCGGATCAGAGCATATTTAGGATCCGGATATTCAGAACCAAATTCAATTCGAGTATCTGAAATCGGATCCGAATCGGTATATTATATATAGTTTTTATGTATGTTATTTGATATTAGTTCAAATATCGTATATAAATTAATGATTTGTAAGTGATTTCGATATTTCAATCGTAAACGCACGTTTAAATTCAATCATAAATATCGTTTACGTTACAAATTCTACATATTTCTAGTTTAAAAATAAATTATATTATCATAACATAATATTCGTTTTAGTATCCGAAAAAATCACATTTGTATTCATGTCCAAATCGTATCCGTATCCGTTTACTATCCGAACCGTAACCGTATCCGTTTACTATCCGAACCGTATCCGTATTCGGATAATTCCGTATCTGGATCCATATCCGAAAAATAATATGAATATGGATCTGATAATACACTATCCGAACCGGATCCGAGCCGTTGACATTCCTAATCGTGTGTTGGCTTCGCAACATATAAAAGAAGGGTTGTTAAACCCTCATCGAGTTAGGATTTTGTTTAGAGATGTTCAAACGGTTTGATTTATTCGGATACCGAACCGAACCGGTCGAATTCGGTTTAATTGATTCGTTTTTCGGTTTGTTTGGTTCGATTTGGTTCAAAAAATGGTATTGTTCGGTTTAATCGATTCGGTTTTTCGATTTGTTTTGTTTGGTTCGGTTAAAAAAATGGTATTATTCGGTTTATCTGATTCGGTTCGATTTTGAAATTTTGAAAAACGATTAAATCGAACCGACTGAATAACATCCCATTTTATATTTTTCTAATATGTTAATGTTTAAATATAACAAAAAATATATAATAATCATATAATTTATTATAATTATATTTTATAATATTCATTTATATATTTTTGATAAATAAATTATAAATTTTTTAAGTAATTTATTTTTATTTTAAAATTATAATATTTTTTATTTAGTTCAACTGAATAAATCGAATAACGGTTCGGTTTTATACGATTTTATTTTTAATCGGTTCAAGTGTTAAAATGACTTGATTCGGTTCAATTTAATTCGGTTCGGACAGAACCAACCGAATGGACATTCCTTGTTTTGTTGACTGGTTCGTCGAATAGAGACGGGTGGTTAGATTTTTTTATGATTGTTTCTGATCTCGCAAGAATGTCCAAGGCAATAAAGTTACGCACCACGCATATAACTACCCGCATTCTCTCTTTCTTCTACGTGCCGCGTCATCTGTTTCTACACAGTTTTACGCGAAATACTCTGTTTTCGCTGCTCCTCTGTTCACTGCACAGTCACATGTAAGCAATACTCTGTTTTTTAAAATCTAAAAACTGGACAGGTGTGTATTATACTGATATTACATTTGATTTCTTCTTGCGAGATTATAAATTATTTGGCAATTATGATGGTGAAGGACACAATCTTGATATCTAGTTGAGGAACCGAACCTGTTCGTAAAAAAAAGGTAAGTAAACCACAAATGAAAAGGTTGAAAGGAGTTGTCGATGAGATACATAGGAAGAAAATGAAGAAAATATCAACCACAAATAAGTCAAAATGTTAACTTTTAAATTCTTTATTTTTCACAAAGATCAATTGTTCGGGACATGTGAGAATTACCCATTCACACGAAACCATTTATGTTTGAGTTTATTTGTTTCTAAATTTTCTAATTAGATTTTATTGTATTATGATTTCATTCGAAGCCACTTATTATATCATACACACGAAAAATCTTACAAAACTTATAATACTAAACCATATAATTTTCATCATTTATAATACAATTCTAAGTTTATAGTACACTAACTTTTACATCGTATACACAATTTAGAATGATAACGAGATTAATTAATGGTGCAAAGTTGTAAATATCCCCTGATACGATGGGGATTTTTCTTCATCCATTAACCTAAACGAATCATCCTACACCAAATTTACAAAAAGAGAGAAAAATTCAAAACCAAATTAAATAGAAGTCGAAGAATTGAGTGAAAAACGAAAACTAATGGCGGGGAGAAGCAGATTTCAGAAAGCGTAAAATAAAACAGCTGATTCTGTATCAGAATGTTCGGCTCATCAAGGAGAGGGGTCTCGATGTCGTCATATGTAAGCAATAAAAGACCATGACAGAGAGACGAGAGGCTTAGGATTACGTAAAAGTGAGCATATACCAGAATGCCAAGAGACTAATGGCCGCCCATATCTAGATTGGAGAATCAATCTCTCTCTGTGATATTTCTTTTCAAAGCTGTGGGAACTAGTTTCTAGTGCAGCAGTAAGTTGCTCCCTTTTTCTTCTCATGCGAGAGCTTTGTCTTTTTCTTTAAATTATGATTTCCTCATAATTAACGTAAATCTTATTTTTTGATAAACTCTCTAATTGCCACGTGTTGGATCTTTTAAATTTTCCAACATTTAACCATGGTACCACTACCACATGGTGTGAAGAAATGTACACCCATCAGTAAGCCTATTTAGGCCTTCAAATCTAAAATTTGAATCTTTGGTGACAAGTCCAAAAGGAAAGAGATTTTGAGATACAAATTGCCACAAGCTCAAAATGAACAAGTCAAAACACTACTTAACAATATGCAAAATTTACCAAAGTATTATTAAATCAACCAATATGTATGATTAAAGAAAATAAAACAGTTAAAAATGAAATAATAATAAAAGGGCATAATTTTGTATGCATGATGAAATAATATAAAGTAAAATAATCATGAAATAATGAACAAACAAAATTATGTACTTTATAATTTATATGAAAACAATGAAACAATTCCTTGACAAATTTAACTATGTACATTGATGTAACCAACACTATCTAGTATATACAAACAAATTTTGACAAAAAAGAAATAAAATCTCCAACGAATTTAACTATGTACAGATCTAATTTAACTATGTAAAAATCTCCAACCTTTTTTCAATATTATTTTATTTGATTTTTACACTCATGGGTAATCCATAATTCTGGAAAACCCTAATCATCCCGTCCCATCCAGCTGTCACGATAACCTGGCCCCACATATGCTCTCTATTCTGACAAGCCGACTTCAAAACTTTGTATTGCGACTTGTTCAAGACGCTCGCGCCACGTGGCAGTTTCTCCTCGGCCCACAAGGCGGTGCCTCGCGATACCCTCGATCCGGAACACAAAAACTCCCCGCCCAGACTGAAGCTTCCAGAAGGGGAGGAAAAGTGAACGTTGTTCGCGTACGCAGGAATTTGGTGATGAGGTGACGAGCTGTCATTCGTCCAGGAGACAGCGATGGATGCGTTGGGGGAAACGAAGCGTTCGTGAGAAGATGTGGTTTTCAAACGGGTTACCGGATTCGGGTTTGAATGGTTGAAGAGGTAGATATTTGATTCCTCGTCAGAGATGATGATGTGGCGCCCATCTGGCGTGAATCTCGCCGGCACTGGTGTTGTACACCCGTTTTTCACCCCTAAATTAGTAAAAGAAATATATAAAAAATTAATAAAGCAACTTGATGAAATATAATGAATGATTTTAATGTGACGAGTTTATGAAATTTTTAGTACCTTTGTATTCTGAAATTACGTCAATGCCATCGAGGATCCGAATTTTGGAATCAGCCGAAGTTACCATCAACTTTTTCGAATCGTTCGGACAAAACTGAATAAAATTAACAAAAAGAAATTATAAATATAGTTGAATTAATAAAGGTTTATCTGTATGAAATTGTCAAGTAATTATTTTACCAACCTGAAATCCAGTAATTTTCTTGAGAGAGGATTTCTTCTTCTTGCGATTCAAACTCACTTCGTTTTTTAATTGCAAATTTTTATCTAAAAAATTACAAAATATATACAATTTAATTACATGTGTAATATTACAATACAAACATCAAAACTAAATAAAAATTTAATTTAATTACCTGAAACATGGTAAAATCTACAATCCCCATTAATAGTACCAACCACCAATTCCTATACACACACAAAAAAAAAAAAAAAATTATACTTTTAACATTATAAATTCACCAATTTACAAAAAAAATAAAAATATAAAAGTACCTTTCCATTGGGGTAGTAACAAACGGCTGTAACAATTTCTCTAACATCAACCCAATCGATGACGTGGCCACGACTTATTTTCCAGACCCTAATTTTCCCGTCTATGGATCCACTTACGAAATTATTCTCATTCTTCGGGTTGAATTGCACAGATGTCACTACACAATAAAAAACAAAAATAATTAACTGCAAAAAAAAACAATTATAATATTGTATAATTAATAATTTTATTTATTTATTTACCATAATTCGTATGCTGAAAAACTTTCATGCAATCATCTCGCCCCACTTGCCACAATCGTACCGTTTTATCCGTACTCGCCGAAAGTATTCTCTAAAAAACACAAAAAAAAATTGAATTAATTAAACAACAAAAGAATTAAAATAAATTAATTAAAAGATACTAACCAGATCATTGGACCAATTAAGGTCGAGAACCTCTCCGTTATGTCCTCGAAATTCGTGCAAGGGGTTTTCCGAAATTCTAAACATATTCTGAGGGACCACGAAGCAAGAATCCTCCGAAGAATTCTTCTTCTTTCCATTTTGACCCCTCGAATTCTTCTCCACTTCAGTTTCAGGGCTCATAGGCGACAAATCGTAATTGTTATCCACTCTGAAGCGCACTCCAGAAAAATCCAAATATAAATCGTCTCCAGGAAGTCTATCACTGTTCTCTCCAGTTAGCACTCCCCAGATTCGCACGACTCCATCTTCGCCTCCAGTGGCGAGATATTTCCCGTCTGGACTGAATCGAACGGTCAAGATCGCTCCATCGTGCGCTTTTACGTCTTGTCCCTTGAAAATTGCGGATAATTCCTTTGATTTCTTTTGGTGAAGTCGAACTTTGATTCGATCTGGGGATCTGCCACTCGTGCTTCGATCAGAAGAGGACGAACTGGGCGTGGGAATATCGCCGATTTCGTCTTTTTGTGGATCTGTTATGCATGAGCGTAGTCCAAAGAATCTAAGCCAACCTGCTCCTCGACTTTTTGTCAGATTATTTTTGTTCGATTTGCTCGTGATTCTACACTGGAGATTCTCTTCTGAGATTCCTTCTTCTGAAGGACTCGACGTTTCGTCAGACGAGGCTGAATTGGGATCTTCTTCGTGGATCTCGATTTCTGGGCGAGGAATTTCTTCGTGGATCTCGATTTCTGGGCGAGGAATTTCTTCGTGGATCTCGATTTCTGGGTCTGAATTGGGATTCGCATCCAAACCCATGAATTTTCTGAAATTTTCTCGGCGTTGCTGAATGCTTGACAGGTTTTGGGCGGAAAAATCAGAGCCCCAAATGGGGGAAAATGGATCCTGGATCGATTCGAGACGGGTTGGGCTGCCAGGGCATGACTCGTAGTCAGAGCAAACTTCATCGTTTGAATCGAAGAATAAATCTCCGCAAAAATCTATATTTTGCGTTAACAATTCACAACTCATTGTTAGTTGTTGAGTTTCGGATCGAACAAAAGAAATCGAGAGAAAGGGAGAAAAAAATTTGAAGGTCTCAAAATTAACAAAAAAATCAGATGCGCAAATCTCAAATCAAATAAAAATGCTTGAAAAAAAAGGTCTCGCAGAACGAATATATATAAGGTTTGGTGTGATTAAACATAAACATAAACATGAATGCATCTAGACGGTAAGAAGAACTCAACTAACCATGTATGCTAATTAAAGGAATTCGTGGAAAAACCGCGTCAACTCCAATCAATCTATCTCAAAATTGGATTTTAAATGGGATTATTTCATGAAATATAATGTAATTTTTTCCTTATACCTTGATAAATGGGATTGTTTCAATTTGCAGAGACATCATTTTTGAGTGATTAGTAGTATCTTCCTAACCACCAATCTTTATTCCTCTAGTATGATTTTTTCACCCCAAAACATCGTAAAACAATTTTACTTCTTTCGCTACCGTGCCTGAAATAATTACATCATTTAATTTCATTTAATAATATGAAAATATACAATATTGACACATAGAGGTTCTCACCATTCCAGAGCCAAATCAATTGTAGTGTCCGATTCTTCGTCAAAGAGCACATTTCTAATTTCTTACTGTTTTCGAGCTTATAATCAAAATTTCTTTTATCTAACATCATTGATTGGGCTTTCATTATTATCTTTCAAAGCTCAAACCATAAACCCTAAAATTACAGTAACTATTTCAAATTGAAAAGGAAGACATAGCTCATAGCATTTGGCAATTACAGTAACAATTTCGAATTGGAAAGGAAGACATAGCTCATAAGATTTCGCTTCAATCGTCACTCGTCAGGGATTGAGAACTCGGACTCGTTGTCGAGGTCACAACGGCGTTGCTGTCGAGGTCACAACGACGGCTAGGTCAAGCTGTAAATCTGGGCGAGACGAAGATTTTCGAGTCTGACGCCTAGAGAGAGAGAGAGAGAGTCAGAGAAGAGAGAGAAAGGGAAAGAGTGGGAGAGGGACCGTGGAGACGATTTTTTTTTTTTTTGAATTGGGAGACGTTTTTTTAAAAACAGGTCAAAAAAGAACTCAACTAAGGTATGTTCTAAAAAAATCCGATATTCTAAAAAAATTCTTATCTTTTTCGAAACTCCAAAATCCTCCTCTATCAAACTTATATTTTCAGATATTTCTCTATAGGTATTAAAACTAATCATGAATGGTGTTAAAAAAAATTGACCAAAATACCCTTATATTTTCATATATAGTAATTAAAAAAAATTATTAATTTTTATTAATTTTATTAATTTTAAGAAAATTCATAAATATTTTTTTAACATGTAGTGATTTCAAAACAATAAAATTATGGGAAATTTTGGTTTGTAGACGAAATAAGTTTGGAAGTGCCAACATAGTTTGATAATTTCGGAAATAACACTCTCGAGATGTTAAAATGATCGACTTTTGAAAAGTCGAAAATTCTTAAACAGATTTAACTACAATTAACAAACCTCTCGCTCTCGAAAGCTCTCCACTTTTCAAACGTCGAGAGGTTCATTTTAATTCAAAATATGATATATTTTCCCAGATTTTACCATAACATCCTCTATGTTCTAATTAGTATATTTAATTAAAATGATAATTAGTACACGTTAGCTATTAACTTAATACATAATTAAAATTTATTCGAATTCATATATTTTAATAAATTTTAATGATATGTTCTAATTATCACGTTAATTATATGCAATAATACAAATATGGAGAATACGGCAGGTACATTTTGGAAGAGAGTAATTTTTTTTTCTTAATAACTGTTGATGCGTTGAAAAAAATATATAAAATTGTAGGGGACTTCTATCATACACCATTATCCTTATCATACACCCATTTTCAAGGGTATTTGGAGTAATTATCTATTTATGAATATTTAAGGTAAAATCTCAAATATATTTATCAATTAATGTTTGACTAAATTGGAATTTTTTGTTGTTCATTTAAACAAAAATGTTCATAAAAGATAAATTTTATGATACATCCTTTTACAAATATAATTAATTGCTAAAATACCCAAAATACCCTTGTAAAAGGGTGTATGATAGAATTCCCCAAAATTGTATCGTACTCCAAAATGTACCTGCCGACTGCCGTATTCTCCATATTTGTACTATTGCATTTAATTAACGTGATAATTAGAACATATTATTAAATATTCAAATTAGAACATATCATTAAAATTTATTCCAATTTATGAATTCGAATAAATATTAATTATGCATTAAGTTAATAGCTAACTTGTACTAATTATCATTTTAATTAAATATACTAATTAGAACATAGAGGATGTTATGGTAAAATCTGGGGAAATATATCATATTTTGAATTAAAATGATCCTCTCAACGTTTGAAAAGTGGAGAGCTTTGCTCTCGACTTTTCAAAAGTCGAGAGTTTTGCTCTCAACGTCGAGAGCAAGCTCTCGACTTTTCAAAAGTCGAGAGATTTGTTAATCGTAATTAAATTTGTTTAAGAAGTCTCGACTTTTCAAAAATCGATCATTTTAACATCTCTCGACTTTTGATAGTCGAGAGTGTTATTTCATAAATTATCAAACTATGTTGGCTATTTTGATCATTTGCAAATTTATTTCGTCTACAAACCAAAATTTCCCTAAAATTATTGCATGTTGTTTTTATATAACATTAATTTAAAAAATATTATTTATTATTTATATATGTTATTATTATTATACTATTGATTTAAAATTTGATATTATTTCATTTTATTGATATTATATATTATATATCATATAATATATTAGTTTTTATATTAATTTTATATATTAATTTTTTTAATTATATATAATACTTAATGTATATTTTATTGAATTAATTAATTCATTAATATTAAAAATTATAGTCATATACTAATGTATATTATTATTTATTAATTTGTTGATACAAATGATATATCATTAATTATTTTGTTTTCTTAAATATTAATTTTAATATAAAAGTTGGAATATAAATTATTATTTATCATTAATTATCACAAAGAAAGGGAGCCCAGTATATAAGTACCAGAAAGTGCATGGCTCAGATTATTTTCTCACTTCATTTGCGAGACAACGCATGAGCGGAATCCGAGAATTCAAATCCTGCCTTCATCTAATTTGTTATGCTATTTTCAAAAACTATAGGGGCGTGAAACAAAAAAGTTTTAATCTTTTTCTACGCAGTGACGGTGATTAATTTGTTAATAACCAACTAAATGACACTCGTGATTCTTTATATTTGCATTTTGAACTGAGAGATCGTGAAATAAAATCAAGTCATTGAGAAAAAAAAAAGTACCTGTAATTGTTGGCCTTGAGCTAACTGCCCCTTTCCACCGGCTCGACGTTGACCCGTTAACCCGTCTGCACTTCAAATTGTCGAGAAAAGCTGCTGCCTCGCCATTTCACAGCTTGTCTGTGTCTTTAATGAAGGAAATACAGTTTCAGGATCAACCGTAAAAGTGTACACAAGGATAAACGAATGTAAGCGTACATTCGTGGTCATATCTTTCAGTAGGAAAATCCAATTTGAATGGTTCAAATTGGGTTAGATAGATAATAAGATTATCTACAACCTTCATATAGAAATATATTTCATATGAACGAAGTATCAGTGCCGTTTCTATGAAATACCGAAAGGCTGCAACAGTATGACATACAGTTAGTAAAACAGTCATAACTTTTGCATACGAACTCCAATTGGGCCAGGCCAAATTGGGTCGTGTAGATAATAAGATTATCTACAACTTTCGTGTTGGGTGATTTTCTGTCAGAGGAATTTACCAATTTCGTACGGACATAATAATGGACAGATACATGCAACTTTCTGTGTGAAAGAGTGTATATTGGATATACATGTCTTTTGGCCAATCCTAATCCTATATGATATAAATAGGATTTTTCTCTCTCATCTGGTGTGGTTCATTCAGTTAATTAATTCAGAATATTCCAGAGAATTGTGAGACAACTTTCTAGAGAGAGAAAGGGTGTAAAGAGAGAGAAACCGTGAAAAGGTGTTTTCCGGTATAGAGAATCAATCAATCGAGCAAGTTCGCCGGTGCTTCGTCTAGGCAGTTGCATCCGCGACCGACGTCTTACGAGTCAAGGTGGATACAAGTAGAGGAGCAACATCTGGGGCTCTTTCGGTTGTGATCGATTCGGAGGAACGAAATCTGCCGGAGACGGAAACGAGCGAATCGAGTAACGGGCTGTGGAAGCATGCGGGCATGGAACGCACGAAGACAACCCGAGGCGTGTCAAGATGGTGGGAGACGTGCGGTATGGGACGTACGGGCTAGTCACCAACGTGACACCGAAGGAAAAGAAGGATGCGAGCGATCAACCCGTCGTGCGTGATCAATTTCACGCTGGTAATCGTCTATCCTACTTTGCATCGTACCTTCGAAGTCATGGCGTGATCTTGGATTTAGGGAACCGGACCGGGCCTTCATATCCGCTGCGCGGGCCCGGGGATGGGTGAATTCCCAACAGTGGTATCAGAGCGATCGCCATCGATTCGAGGGTCGAATCATAGTCGTATATTCGATATACGCACGGGTTATCAAAGTTCGTACCCGTTTGCATGATGATAGATTTAGAGATTCCAATTTCGTTAAAAATCACAAGTAGAATTCACTAGAGATCAATCAAAAGTTGATTGAGAGTATCTAGGAATTATCGTGAAAAAGTTTCATGATTTATCGTTTCAGAAACGAGCGAAAACGGAAGAAACGGGAAAATCTGCAGAAAATTAGAATACGAAACAGTGAGTAAAACTAAGATAATTTTCAGTGCGAAACTCCAAATTGATTGGATCAAATTGGCGTAGTTAGATAATGAGATTATCTATGACTTTGATACAGAAAGTTTTTCCATTTAGACGAATTATCAGTGTCGTTTTTATGGAATAACGAAAGGGTGCGACTGTTTGACATACAGAGACTAAAACGTCCGTATACGTCGCATCGAAAATCCAATTGAGTCCAATCCAATTGGGTTAGTTAGATAATAAGATTATCTAGAACTTTCGTTCACGCTCAAAGTCGGTTGGAATAATTCAATATTTTCGATTCGACAGAATACTGAAAAGGTGTCTGTAGTTTTCTGGTTGAAAAGGTGTCTATTGGATATACTTACCTTTTCGTTTGTCCGTATTTTACTAAAACTGGTATAACTTTCAGTAGGAAACTCCTATTTGAATGGTTCAAATTGGGTTAGTTAGATAATAAGATTATCTAGAACTTTCATGTTGTAATATATTTCATTTGAGCGAAGTATCAGTGTAGCTCTAATGAAATACCGAAAGGGTGCGACAGTTTGACATATAGTCAGTAAAACTGCCGTAATTTTCGGGTCCGAACTCCAATTGGGCTGGGCCAAATTGGGTTGGAAAGATAATAAGATTATCTACAATTTTCGTGTTAGTTGATTTTCTGTCAGAGAAATTTATCATTTTCGTTCTGACAGATTACTGAAAGGGTGTATGCAGTTTTCTGTTTGAAAATGTGTATATGAGATATACATACCTTTAGGCCTATATTTATCTCTAATCAATTAATTCTATCATACTAGCATATTAGATAATTAATTATTTAGAATAATTAGTCTCCCTAAATAAATCATATGCATTTTGAAAAAGAAAAAAAAAAAATCTTGTGATAGTGATATAATATGATTATGTCACGAATTATTAAACATGAATGTCATGATCCCTCATAATATTTAAGTCATGGAAATGCCTTCCATATTCACAACCACTATGATCGGTACTACGTCTCACATGGGTTAAGGCCAAAGCCGACATGGGTTATTGTAGTCATCGACGGGGTGGCAAGCGTTAAATAGGGACTGATAAGGGTTAAGGCCAAAGCCGACTTATTAGTAGTTTATTTGAACGATACGTTGAGTATGGTTGTGACTTAACTGTTCAAGCCAGTAAGGGTTGAGGCCAAAGCCGACTTGATTGGAAGTTCGGGGCATAGATAGGATGCACACACGGAACTGGGATTGTATATAATACGATCCATCACCGAAATCCTATAAAGGTTCAAGAGTCGCATTGGATGCGATTGGATATAATCCTACCTAAATAGCGAGATCCCACTCGTCTGCCAAAGCAACTTGTGGGAGGATCGTGATATATGGGTCTTGAGTGTTATGGACTTGGAGTCTCGTATCGGTATGAGGGTTATCGATTCGATAAAATAACACTATCATATAATTATCATATAAGCATATAGATTAAGTACGCACGGTTAGGAGCTTAATCTTCATCATCCGTTTAGAATTATATTTTCAAGCGACACCAAATATATCGATGAGATCGATATGATAGATGACTTTTGGGCCGGAATTGCCGTAATTATCCTTGATAGTCAAAGAATAGTTCTTAGACTTAAAGGAACGTGTTGGACACGGAAATGGTAGATTCGGGGCTCGAGGCTTTGGCTTTAGAGAAAGCCGGGTTCGATACACTTTAAGAAGGAATCGAACAATATTACGTGCCTTGTGGTGGCATGTATAGACGCAGATTTCTCAAAATTGTTTTGAGAATTCGGGTGTATATGAAAGTAAAACGCAACGCTCAAGAAATAGTTTCAAGAGCTAGAGCGCATTGAATGGTTCAATGCAGCTCAAAGCGTAGATTAATTCTGAGACGCCTTATGGGTCTTTGATTAACACTCGTGTGTTGATGGTACGAGATTTGATCTTCGTGACCGAATATCATATACATTCGATAGATAAGTCGATCCCTGAATTGCATGAGATGCGATTTAAAATTGAATTGGAGATGCTCGGAGTATCCGAGGAATCCAATGTATGTAGATGCGTGGATGTCCTTGTAATTCAAAGGAGGGATCGAAAGAAATGTATGTCTAAGGGTATTTTGGGAAAATGGTTTCCAAACAGAAAGTTCGGACAAGGAGTTGTCCAAACTAATGACTCAAAGAAAACGGTGAAATCCGAGGAGGATTAAACCTAGAAGTTGATTGCTTCTTTTGGCATTGCCGTCTTGGCTATATGAATGAGATACGCGTATCTAGATTCCATGTGATGGATTGCTAGAATCATTCGAATTAGATCCGATTGATTAATGCGATACTTATTTATTAGGCAAAACGACAAAGGGCATCATTCTCCAAAGGTTGGAGAAAGATCCAACGAATTATTGGAAATTACATTTAGATGTAATGTTCCGATAAGTTCCAAGGCAAGAGGAGGCTATCGGTATTTTGTTACGTTTACGAACGGTTAAAGTAGATATGGTAGTATCTGTTTAATGCGTGCCGAAATGGAGACTTTTGAAAGGTTCAAACAGTTTCAAAAACAAAATACAATATCGACTTAGCAAGAAAATCAAAACCCTTTGATAGGATCGAGGAGGCAAGTATTTGAGCTACGCATTTCGATAGGATCGAAGAGGCGATATTTGAGTTATGAATATTGATGATCATTTATGATTGTGGAATCGTTTCACGATTGCCTTTATTCGGAACATTGAGATGTGTCCGAAAAGAGGAAATGAACGCATGTTGGACATGGTTCGATAAATGATAAGTCAATAGGATCTCCCAAAAATATTTTGGAGATACGCCCTTGAGACTGCGGCACTAATGAATGGTTGCATATATGATATGGACCATAAACCTTCTAATCGGTACAAAAATCGCCATATGAGATATGGATCGGAATGGTTCCGAAGTTGTTATTTGTACAGATTTGTGGATGTGAGTATATTTCGAAATTTGTTTCGGTTAAACTCAATCCCAAATCTGAAAATTGTTCGTTTATGACATATATCCTTAAGGAAACTAAAAGGTATTAGTTCTAACGTCCCGACGAAAATAAGATTTTCGTGGCTCGAAGAGATGCCTTCTTGGAGGAGGACTAGATGCGCACAAGTTGGGAACTTGATGTCACTTATCTCTATGCGGGCTAGTGGGAGTAGAATAAATCTTGAAAGAGTTCGAGATGTCAAAATGAACATTGTACCGATGAATGTTGACACGACTTCATCAAGAGTTGATGAATACGAGTCGAACACACAAAGGAATTATTTGTAGATCAAGTAGGCTATATCATAAGCTGGTAAATACGGATTTACCTTGGCTAATGATGATAGATCAAAATCATATGATGATTCGATATCCTACAGGGATGCTATGAAAGGTTGATTCCACATGACATGATGTCATGAATTCTGAGATTCGATCCGTGTAAAATTATCAAGTTTAGAACTTGATTTCATTACTTTCCGGATTAGACCCGTGTGAAAAGACAATGGGTTTTCAAGATGAGAACCGACACGGATAGGAATACGCATATATGCAAAGCGAGGCTCGTAGCGAAGAGTTTCAAGAATTTCATAGTCGGACTATGAAGAAACGTTTTCGCATGTTGCCATGCTTTCACATTCTCGAAATTCTGCTTGACATGGTCGCGTATTATGACTATGTGATGTGGCAACATGGATGTCAAAACCGAATTTCTTGACAGAAATTTTATGAAAGGATGTGTACTTGACACAACCTAACGGTTTTGTCGATTCATAAGAATCGGGGATAAGATATGAACGCTTTAACGATCCATATGATGGATTAGAGAAATCTTCTCGGAATTGGAATATTCGTTTTGATGAAGTTATAAACTGCTATAACATTGTCGGAACGAATGGAAACTTTGTGTACACATGAAGGTTAGTGGGAGCCGCGTTATATTTCTTGTAACGACACAAAATTTAGGCGAGACCGCTTATAAATTAAGCGTGAAGATCTATAGGATAGATCTAAGAAGTTCCTCGTTCTATATTATAGCATGTATATCGACATATTGTTGAAAAATGTTTTCAACATATAACTCCTTGGCGGAGTTAAATAGAGAGTAGAGTGTAGTTATCTAATACGATAGTCCTCGCAGGTTGTGGGTATAGAGATACCCATATGTAAACGTTGTATCACCCAAATACTTAATCCGTATGAATGCATCCCTTTTAAAAATTTTGTTTACTTAAATTTTCATGCTTTCACCTTATATGAAAACTGTGTGCGGGGTTGTGTAATAAGATTACATGAACCTTGATTTGAACTTGTGTGGACGTCGACATGGTTGAGGACCATGTGCAGCGAAACCGTCACACTTAAAGTTTCATTTCTAAACATCCCTAGTCGCGGGTCAGTTTGCTTAAGAGAGAAGCATTTCTATTACAAGGGAATAGACTGAACGCGTACACTAGTACGTTAGCCGAGGAGATGATTATGTTTTGCTAATCATAGGACAAAGATGTTTGTCGAATCGGGAACGTAGATATATGCTAGGTGACATATATTGGATATGACCGAAGCCGCGAGACCATGACATGGTTTAGTCATTATAGATGGACTCGCGACGAGTAGGGTATTAGGTTCTTCATACTTGAGGGGACCATTGATTGCGTTACGTGCGTAACACAATGCTTTGATATGATCTTACGCTCACCGTAACAGGGAGTTAAAACGGTCATCATTGGGTATTGTCCGAAACACGGAATTCAATGTGAGTCTCCAAGATAGGAATTGTTTATTCCGAAAGGAAGAGATATCTCTTTGGCCACTCGATGAATTGATTAACGAAAACTGTGGCCACAGTCAATGATATTAACGGTTAATATCGATTGAAATTTGTTAACTCAATTCGGACTCGAGGAATAAGTATAGTTAATCAAAATATAAGGATGACTATAACCATGCCTTTTGATTAACGGATATCGTTAACAAGAGAACTAATGACCGCTATTCGAGATAGGCACAATGATCACAATCATTCTTCGTGTTAACATGGGTAGCCATGATGGAGTGACTAGATCCCGCTCATGGGCTTGTAGTGCTATGGAAACAGCCTACTGCCATCGTTAACCGAACCTACATGGTCACACAACGAGTCGTACTAAGTCGGGCTTGATTATAAAATTGGCACATAAGATGTGCGTAGCTTGGTATTTGATACGCGAGCTATATTCTCTAAAATCATGCATATTGGATATGAATGAGTACCTTTTAGGTAGATCTGAAATTGAGTGGGAGACTGAAGGAAATACAGTTTCAGGATCAACCGTAAAAGTGTACACAAGGATAAACGAATGTAAGCGTACATTCGTGGTCATATCTTTCAGTAGGAAAATCCAATTTGAATGGTTCAAATTGGGTTAGATAGATAATAAGATTATCTACAACCTTCATATAGAAATATATTTCATATGAACGAAGTATCAGTGCCGTTTCTATGAAATACCGAAAGGCTGCAACAGTATGACATACAGTTAGTAAAACAGTCATAACTTTTGCATACGAACTCCAATTGGGCCAGGCCAAATTGGGTCGTGTAGATAATAAGATTATCTACAACTTTCGTGTTGGGTGATTTTCTGTCAGAGGAATTTACCAATTTCGTACGGACATAATAATGGACAGATACATGCAACTTTCTGTGTGAAAGAGTGTATATTGGATATACATGTCTTTTGGCCAATCCTAATCCTATATGATATAAATAGGATTTTTCTCTCTCATCTGGTGTGGTTCATTCAGTTAATTAATTCAGAATATTCCAGAGAATTGTGAGACAACTTTCTAGAGAGAGAAAGGGTGTAAAGAGAGAGAAACCGTGAAAAGGTGTTTTCCGGTATAGAGAATCAATCAATCGAGCAAGTTCGCCGGTGCTTCGTCTAGGCAGTTGCATCCGCGACCGACGTCTTACGAGTCAAGGTGGATACAAGTAGAGGAGCAACATCTGGGGCTCTTTCGGTTGTGATCGATTCGGAGGAACGAAATCTGCCGGAGACGGAAACGAGCGAATCGAGTAACGGGCTGTGGAAGCATGCGGGCATGGAACGCACGAAGACAACCCGAGGCGTGTCAAGATGGTGGGAGACGTGCGGTATGGGACGTACGGGCTAGTCACCAACGTGACACCGAAGGAAAAGAAGGATGCGAGCGATCAACCCGTCGTGCGTGATCAATTTCACGCTGGTAATCGTCTATCCTACTTTGCATCGTACCCTCGAAGTCATGGCGTGATCTTGGATTTAGGGAACCGGACCGGGCCTTCATATCCGCTGCGCGGGCCCGGGGATGGGTGAATTCCCAACATTTAATCCGCCTCTGAACTACATAATAAATAATAAATAATAATAGTATTGTTAAAAGCTGTGTCATTAATCCGCCTCTGAACTACATAATAAATAATAATAGTATTGTTAAATAATTAGACCAAATAACAATAATTAAGTATTGAGGGCAAAAAGAAAATAATAATATGTTATCATTTCAAGCTTGGTCTTTTAACTTTTGAGGAGTGTCCATGACAAATTTATATGTAAATATCAAATTTCTGCATTTAAGTCGAATAAAATATAAATAAATAAATGAATCACTGCATAAAACCAAAATCACGAGGAATCACTGTATAAAACTCTCGGGAATTCAAATTGAAATAAATTCGTCAGAAAATAATTATCGGTACCAATTACTAAAATGTGAAAAAGAAAAAAAATACCCGCTTAGTTGTTCGAGTGGTAATCTATTAGCTCTAAAATCCTCTCCAAAACTTCAGATCCCCTTATAAGTATAATAATCAAATTAAAAAGAAATTAATTATGTAGTTTCTGAAAAAAAAAATAATAACAAATTATCAATACCTTTGATATAGTACATTTACTTAGTTTGTCCAGTGGTAACTTCTCAGCATTTTATACCCTGCACCATTGTCACAACATAAAAAAAATATAATTTATTAATTTATGTTTTTTACAATTTAATCCTTAATGATTAAATAATTACCAATCTCCGTCATGCTAGAATAAAAAAGAATCCCGTTTATTTATTGACATTAATCTGTCTCTAGATTCTTTTGGATTCTCACTTGGCATGCTCTGCTTCCCATTTTTTGAACTTTCAATTTCGAAATTGAAGGAAATAAGATAAGAGAGGATTTTTGTATAAGAAATTGGGTTGCAATGAATGAAAGGCGAGATTGTAATGGATTGAAATTGGAGTTACGATGAATGAAATTCCAAGTAGAGGAACGAATCGAGATCTGTAGAAAGAGGGGAAGTAGTGGGATTCAATTCAGTTCAAAAATTTGTAAATGAAGCACGATTTAATTTTAGAAGGCCAATTCTTTCTTTTCTCTTTTCAGAGAGAGGAGGGAAGAGACGTAAAGTTGCTAGGGATGTCAATGGGTTGGGTAATACCCGTGCCCGACGGGTACCCGACCCGGGCGGGTCGGATAATACCCGATTAAGCCTACCCGCGGGTCGGGTATTACCCGATTAAAAAATACCCGGCTCGGGTCGGATAGGGTATGGGTGAGGTCGTACCTGACCCGTGGGTATATCCGACCCGAACCCGATTCTTAATAACCCTCATTATATTCATATTTTAATATTTTTTATTGGTTTTAATCTATGTTTTCTATTGATTATTTATTATACAACTTATTTTTTTATTTGTTTAGTAAATAAATAAAATAAATAATTTCCTAGATTTATGTTTATTTATTTTCGTTTTTACTGTTATTTTACGTTTCTATCAATTTTAGTTTTATTATACAATTTTTGTTAATTCACGGTCCAAAATTTATGTTTAAAAATATTTTGTTGTTTATTTTGTGATTTTGTGATATTATTATGTTATATGAATCTATGATGTTATTTTAATTTGAAAAAATATATTTTTCGTTTGTATATTTTAATGTCTTTATATATGTTTAGATGTGGGTAAAATTTCCCGTGGGTAATCCGAAAACCCGCGGGTACTAAACGGGGCGGGTAAAATTACCCATTTAGTTGACGGGTCGGGTACGGATATTACCCGATTAATATGGGTAAGAATATGGATGAGCCTATACCCGACCTGAACCCGACCCATTGACATTCCTATGCAGCACTAAGCCTACTCTAGCTCCGGCGATTTGATATGGGACTTCGATGGGCAACTGAGAGAGAGAATAAAGACAAGATGGGAGATCACGTCTCTTTTTCCTTTGTTGATACATAATTCTTATCTTAACGGATCACAAGCAAAACGGGTTTCTTTTTCATCCCTTTAATAAGCTGACGTGGCAAGAGTAAGGGTGCCAAGTCAGATGCGGGTTGACTGCGGGATTATGGGTGCGCGTTGCCTATAAGGTATAGTTAAGTAAATTAATTGTCAGGCTTATATAATTTTTACATAGAATTTGAAATTCTGAATTTGGAAACTGGGAATTATTTCCATGATTTGTATGAGGTTACCGACAAAGTGGGATTATTGGGGTTTCTGAAGGGTTTTTGTGCGATGACGATGTGGACATTAGAGCAAGAGAAATTTTACTATGCATCCTATCATTTCACCCACAAAATTGTGATGTCATTATCATGACATTACGAAATCATTTTTGGTGAAATGGATCTTCAATTTGCACCGAAAATTTTCTTCCAGTTAATAATGATTCGAATTAATTTTTAATTAATTAAACTAATCAATGATCTAATAAACTAAATTTCAATTAAAATTATCAAATTTTGGATACAAAATTAATTGGAGAAGAGTTGGGGTGCAAATTGGGAGCATTTTTCACCCAACTTTAATTGGTGATGTTATCACGAAAAGTTGGGTGAAATTGGGGGGCATACAATAAGTTTCCTTAGAGCAAAGTCTTGTAGTGTTGTTGCTTGTATCATAATCGTAATTAAAATAATAATAATAATAATAATCATAATAATTGTATTATTATTTTAAATATTGTATGTGGTTTAATTTAGACTTGGAGGGAGATGAATAGAAAGTTATAATGTCAAATTTTCATGAAAATGATATACGATTACAATTTGGTGCGGAAATATAAATAAATTAGAAAAATAAATACAGCATCTCTTCCAAATGATTGGTGCGAAAGCGAAAATTAGCCTTAAGATTTTCTATTCATCCTATCTAGCTCTAAATTAAACAACACTACATGCAAAGCACCGGATACTCGGATAAAAAATCTTCTATTAGACAAATGTGGGGATCCAGACAAGCGTACCGTAAAGTTGCATGTTCTGCACTAAGAATAACCCTAAACCTTAAATTATTATTATTATTATTATTATTATTGTTGTTGTTGTTGTGTTTATTTAATATGATCTCTTTTGAAGGTGGGAAACGTGGCATATCACAACGAGAGTTTGTACGGAATATTAAGAAGGGTGATCCCGCAACTTACGAAAATTTTGTTATAGACCCAATATTTGTTAGGCATATCGCAACAACCATAAATATAGGACATATATACTTGAGATCTAGAAAATGACATGATCATCGTCGCCTAACGGGTCGAATAATCCGGCGTCGTACATTGCCTGCTTGTCACTGTCTGGAAGAAGTGTTACAAACCCGACTGCAAATTAAAAAATATCCGTTAACAACACAAAAAAATACTAAATGAAATAGTAAATGGGTGGAAACCACAGTGGGAAGTCTCGTGCCAATTAATGTTGGCAACAAAGTATTTATCCCACTCATAAACAAAAAGGTTTGGATAAGTCGTGCTTTGTCCCCCTATTTCGATCATAAAACAAAATAAATCAACAAAAATAAATAAATTGGCAGTTCAAATTAATTTGATAAAAAAAGAAGATTACGTGATTTCCACCCATTTGGGGCACGAGAATAGAAGAAACCATAACAATTGATCCAAGCATGACCAAATAGTGCATAAAGGCAAGAATAGCCACTTCGACTAAAAAAGTAATCATAAATCTCGTTATGAATTCAACTATTTAATTTTTGATTTGATATTTAATTGAAATAGTAAATGAAAAAGTTAATTTTTAATGTATTAAGAATATCCATGTATTATGAACAAGAGTTAGAGTACGTCCAACATTTTCTTTTATTTAAGGAATTGTTCGTTTGTAAAAGTTTATATACAAGGGGAGTTAATTCTTGTTGATAAAAGTTCGAGAGCATTGCTGCGAAGCTAGGTATTTTTACAAAACTAGTATTTTCTTGTTGTTCGGCGTTGGATGACAGAGTGTGCGTTGCACGCGATGAATTGTACATTATTTTGGGCTGGATTTAAGGTTTATATATATTTATTTTTTCTAAATTATAGCTTTAATCAATCAATTTCTTATAATAAATAATTATTATTGATGTTTTTACAATGGGGATCTTCAGTTTTTTCTAAAGCTTGGCGTTGTATTTTCAAAATAAAAGGACAAATAATTACGAACTAAAAGAAAATTAATTTGGAACATTTACTTTTAGAGAAGTATGACATAAACTATGATAGTAATATTCTCGGTATGATTTATATGATTTTAGATCATTTGAAAAGAAATAATTATTTTTCGTGAATTTTTAATCATTTTTCAAGATTATATGATTTTAGATCAAAATATTTTTTAACACCATATAAAAGTTTTCAATTGAAAAAGAATCATTTGAATTTTTGGTAGATTTTTGCCAATAAAATCAAAATAACTTTGAACAACAAATAAACTGTTTCAATTGAAAAAAGAAAAATCATTTAAACTTTTGAAAAAAGAATCTCAGTAAAATATGAAAAGGAATATTCTCACCGAAATATTAGGCTAGAATTTCCTTGATAAACAACGCATATATAAACAAAAGGGGCAAACAAAAGAAATAGATTGATTAATTTTCTTTCCTAAAATATTGATTACAACCTCGCTTATATAAAGTTTGAGAAATAACTAACTATGCTATTAATAACAACCCATTAATTTTCTAAACGTAAACTACTTGAATTGAATGGATCATCCCGCTGTATTTAACTAATACATTCAGTCCAGCCCGTCGACTGAATTATAAAAAATATCCGCGGGTCAGGTAATACCCGGAAAAAATACCCGATCGGGGTCCAGGTACGGGGGTAAAATGATTGGTATAATTTAATCTGCGTTTTCTTTTTTTTGAAAAACTAAAGAGGCGAAGCCTCTTTTAATATATTAAAGCAGAGTTTAATACATTGGTACGATTTTACATGATAAATGTAAAAAAGTAGTTTCGCAAAAATAAATTATAATTGCAAAAGTAAGATACATGCCGAGAGATGATGCTTTCGGCTATCCTTAGACGAACGCAACCTCTCTCTGCCCTCGGTTTGTCACGCGAGCTCTGATTGTCATCGAAGCTGTCACCGTCGCTGTCGCGGCCCGTCGCTCTCGGACTCGCCCCCAGACTCGCCCCAGACTCGGCCGTCGCTCTCGGCCTCGCCCTAGACTCGCCCCAGACTCGTCCCAGTCTCGCCCCATACTCGGCTCCAGCCTCGCGTTTTTTCGATTTCCCTTTTTCCTTTCCCGCTTTTTCCTTTCGTCGCCCTTTTGCCGACACCCCAAATCGGCCTGAGTTTTTGCTCTTCGAGGAGCTCCAAAATCGCCTCGATGGCGGCTACGGTTTCGCCCCGTCGTCGTCAGTCGCTGTGGCCAGTTGGCGCCCCCTTCCTCCCGTCGCCAGTCAGCACCTGTCTCCAGTCGCCAGTCGGCACCAGTCGGCGCCCCTACCAGTCGCCTCCAGTCGCCTCCAGTCGCCTCCAGTCCAGTCGCCTCCAGTCCAGTCGCCTCCAGTCGGCAGTCGGCGCCAGTCGCCAGTCGGTGCCCCAGTCGGCGTCGGTTTGCCTCCAGTCGCCTCCTCGCCCTCACAGTCGCCTGGCGATCGCCCTCGGTTCACCCTCGATTCGCCGCCGTCGGACGCCGACGCCTCGCCTCCAGAGTCGCCTCGCCTCCAGAGTCGCCTCCAGAAACCCTAGGTCGCCCTCCGCCTCGCCTCCAGAGTCGCCTGGCGTTTGCCTCGCGAAACCCTAGCCGCCAGCGCTCTCTCCGGGGAGTTAGATTCAAAAACCGTTAATGTAATCTGCGTTTTCATAAGAGGCAATCGCGAGCTCTATGTATGGCCTGCCATGAGCTAATCCTTTCTTCAATTGGGGTTGTCATTTGCAGCATTAACGCTATAACTTCCTTATTATCTGCAAGGAAGCTACGTGTTTTTTCAGCTAATTCAGGACCTACAAATTTCATACCCAATAGTAAAGCTGCGAGTTCTCCTTCTAATGGTACCCAATAGCAAATGCAGGGTTTGGACCTGTAGCATATTATTGTTTTTATCTTTCAAGATAAAAGCAAACCCTACTTTGCCTTGCCTTGCCTTGTGCATCACTTGAAAAATCCATAGCGAGACATAATTACAGCCTAATCTCTCAAACCATTTCAATAGCAATTGTATGAAAGGTTGTGAATAATCCACCCAGTTAAGCAAAAAGGCGATATTCATATAGATCAGATTGTTCTTCGTTGTTCAGAGGCATCGGAGGCATCCATTATTTTCTCTAACAAATTAGCCTCTCATTTTCTTTTCTTGTCAATTAGTTTCAAGACGGGAACAACAATTGGCAACTCAATTTTTGTGGGCTGAATATCTGATTTCTTCAGATACTGGTTGTAATGGTTTAGGTACTCATGTGCCATTTCATCGTTCCGGTAACACAAAATTCTCAATATCGTATTTGCTTCGGTCAAGGTCCATTTCCCCGTCATAATATTCCAAGGATCCGCCTCGTATCCAAGGTGCCCCAATCCACTCGCCCCCCAAGCTGCAGTTTCGTACTTCTCTATCAACGTCTCTGTGCTTTGTGACATCAGCTCAATTACTCCCTCGATCATCTTCGCCTCTAGGTCAACCTCGTCTACAATCGACCCTTTTAAACACGTGCAAAACACTTTTTTAAGTCTCTTGAAATCTTTTTTTATTATTTCATGGTCGGATAAGGTAAAAGACCGACGACCCCGTCCGGTGACGAGAACTAGCAAAAACGCATCAAAAGATGACTTCATGACCTTCTTGACTACGAGGCTCTGAGCACCATATGACAATAAATCGAGTATGATAGCTATATCATTCTCGATGGTGACGAGGTGTGGGCAGATGCACTTGTTCGCCACATCATCGAGGTAAGGCGACCTGTAATACAAATAGTTGGACCCGGCAAGGAAGATCAGGTAGAATGCCACATCTTCAGATACCTACATAAAAATCCGCCCACATTTTTATTATTTGATTAATCGATCAAGGATATTTGGACTAATTATCAATTAATCAGTATTCAAGGTAAAATCGTAAGTATTTTTATCAATTAATATTATGCCAAATAGAAATTCGTTGTTGCTCATTTTTCCTAAAAAGTAAGTAAGTTTTATGGTACATCTTTTTAAAATATAATTATTTGTTATATTTAAAAAGGTTTATCATAGGACCCGTCCCCCTCACAAGTATACTATGAAAATAAATGTTTATATTACGACTTAAACGAACCTGTTGAATAGCTGATTGCGCAGCAGAACGAGCTAGGTCAAAATGGTGAGCAAACGGTGCAAGTCGACAACCAGGCTTTGTCCAAGAGATGAACGTTGATGAATTTTGAAGTGCGATCAGCTCACAAATTATGTAGTCGAGTGTGTTAACTCGAATAAAATCTGTTTTACGGACGTTAGATTGACGATCTGGAGCATTTGCGTTCATGTTCGAGGTCCCTCGTCGAACATTGTGACGAATATTGTTGCACCGTTTATTGTTTTTTTTTGGGAGTTCTCGTAGTGGTTTTAAACGGGGCAAATCTGGAAGATCACGATCTTTGTTTTCACCTGTAGATAAAAGGTCAGGAGAAGAATTAATTAAAGAAAATTGGTAAAAATCCACTATAAATGTATTCATTTATATTGATTCTCGATTTCAAAAATAAAAAGTCTGTTTTTTGTTTCCTTATCACTCCTGGAGTGTAGAAAAACAATTTAAAGAAACATTATTTACTGGCTATAAAAAGATAAAATAATCGTTAGAGTGGTTGAGATAAAATTTCGATTTTAATGGCCTTTTAATCCATGCATGATATAATTGGGTTATTTACCATCTACAACGAGAGAAGTGTAGTCCTGAATGAGAGTGCTCAAACCATCTGCAAGTTCTTCAACCATGTCATCTGTGGCTACCTCCGAGATGTCAGAGAATTGGTCCAGAGTCATCTTCACGAATTTCATTAATTCAATAACAGATTGTGCATATAGCTTTGATGTTTTTGAATTTCCAATTCGAATCTTGTGACACTGCAACATTATGTAGACATGTCACTATTTCAGAAATTGCAAGCATGACTTCCATTTTTTGTTTATTTGTTTTTTTTTTTTTTTTTTTTTTTAATAATTCTGAAAGAACGTATGGACTCAAGAAGCTGTTTGCCGTGCCTCCCAATTTCAGTCACAATTAATATATGCAATTAACATAAATAGTTATTATATGATACGCAGCTTTTATTCAATACAGTCATCAAAAATAGTAATCTCGATTACCTTGATTTTGTTACATCTGGTGAGCAATTCTTTACCGACCATTAGTTTATGCTTGATCCAAGTCTTAAGCTGGTTTCCAGACACAATGGACTCGAGTTGGATGAACGGGTTATCGAATGAGTTAGGGTCCGCTTTAGACAGAGAAACGCATGCGATCGAGTAGCGATGTCCCATGATTCCTAATGATTGGCGTATGTAAAATAAGAAAACAGACCAAGGAAGAGAGCAATATATAGCAAATGAGTGAATTTTCGTGGTTTTTTATATGTTACATGTGTGTATTTTTAGCAAAGAGAGGGTAAGAAGTAAGTGAAATGATATGTATTAAGACTTGACCAAAACTACTAGCATGTAGGTTGGATATGCGTTGTTAAATTGGTAAGATAAACATTAAAGTTTATAAAAACAATAAACAATAAAAGTTTATGAAAAAACAGCAATATTTTTTTGTAGAAACGTGTTTTATTAAACTGACATAATTCTCATGTTATGAAACTAATCAGGATGGTCCAAATTAAATTAGCTAGCTTATTAGATTATCTACCCTTTGATGTTTGAAGTTTTTTCTTTTCTTCATTAAACGGAATACCAAATAGTGGTGCCACAGTTTTACAAACAGAGGGATAATGAAATTGTCACAATTTCCACATCCGAACACTAATTGGACTACGGTAAATTGAACTAGTTAGATAATTAGATTATTTATAACTTTTGTAAATTAATTTTTTTTTGTTTGAAAATTTTATCATTACCATTTTTACGAATTGATAAACGTGACAGTTTCACGAGACGTCTTTATATATGTATATATTACTTAATTAAGTATTAACATTTTTGTACTTAAAATTTGTTCACCATTAGATTTGTATTGAGATTTGTGTATTTAATGATGTGTACAAACTTTCATGATTAACATGAAAAAACACAAATCTCAATGCAACTTCAATGGTGAAAAAGTATTAAGTACCAAAATGTTGGTACTTAATTAAGTAGTTTAGCCTTCCTTATATATATATATATATATATATATATATATATATATATATATATATATATGCTAACAAGAATCCATAAAAAGAATCCAAAAAAGAATCCAAAGACCAAAATATACTATTGAAATTAGCAAAATGTATTCTCGTATTTATCGAAATATACTATTCAAAATGTATTATTTTATTCTTAAATTTAATATGTTAAGATATTGGATTCATCAGTATATTTTGCTAATTTGAGTAGTATATTTTGCTAGTTTCATCAGCATATTTTGGACTCGTGTATTCTTTTTAGATTCTTTTTTTTGGATTCTTCTTAGCAAGCATGTATATATAGGGATGTAATCAATGACCAACACTCTTGTTTGGCCAACGTCGGCCCACAACGATAATTTTTGCTAAATATCAAAATCAAATTCCAACCGTATAGATTTGATCTATATCATCTAGATACGACGTAGAATAAATTTTGCACAATTTTTATTTTTTTATCTAACAAAATCGATAACATATTTTCACAACCGTCCATTTCGATTATCTTTTAGATTTACACGAAGGAAAACTCGAAAAATAGTGAAAATGCATCCTAAGCCTATCTATGTAATTTCAATTAAATCCAAAATAAAAAATCGAATTTCAAAATTTATTTAATGATGAATAATGTTGTATACATTTTCGACCGTTAATTTCTTTTAAATATTATGGTGAGTATGATAGAATTTTTTATTTTTCATGAAATTGAATCTACAACATTATCAAATGATATAAATAATATATATACGGTTGAAATTTTATTTTGATATTTGGATTTAGCAAAATTATCGTTGTTGGCGACGTTGGCTAAACAAGAGTGTTAGCAATTGATACTATCTCATACATACATACATACATACATACATACATACATACATACATACATATGTACATATATACATATTATGTATATGCGTGTGCGTGTGCGTGCGCCCGCGCTTGTGTGTGTGTGTGTGTGTGTGTGTGTGTGTGAGAGAGAGAGAGAGAGAGAGAGAGAGAGAGAGAGAGAGAAAGAGAGGATAATCTACTTAATTAAGTACCAAAATGTTGGTACTTAATATTTTTTAACCATTGAACTCAATGGTTAAAAAATATCAAGTATCAAAACTTCGGTACGAGAGATATATAACCCAAGACAACAAAAATCCACACTTCTACACCGCTGCGAAAGAACACAAATTATATTTCTCGTTCATTCCAGTACATTGGATGAGAGACATATAACCCATGCACTTTCGTCATAGGGTCTAGCGAAAGCTTAAACAATTCTTAACCTTGTGATTATTACCAGAATTAGCGTTTGAGTTTTTCCGTAGACAACCTGACGAAAGTTCATTTTTCTTTCGCCAAGACGAAATACTTTGTTTCCTAAATTAATATTAATTTGAATAATCAAGTTTTAATTAATGTTAGTTATATGATAATTATGTGTATTTTTAATTATCATGTTAATTATGTGTGTTAAACAAAATAAAATATGTTGTTGCGAAACATTGGAGAAGAATAAAATAGCCTTATTTCATTATGACACAGAGGTCAGGTAATAAGGATTTTTTTTATTTTGCCTCAAAATTTCTCCAAAACACTTTATATTTTATTAAACACACATAATTAACATGATAATTTAATAAACACATAATTATCACATAATTAATATCAGTTAAAACTTAATATTTAACATGAATATTAATCATATATTAATGGATTGTTAATTGTTATACGTTTTAAACAAAACATAATAAATATAAGGGTAAAATCCGGAGAACTATGTTTATTAAACCAAATAATTTTCGTCAAAATCAGGTTTTTTTTTAACTCTGTCCAAATGTTTAATCATGTTGTCTTAATCTAATTAATTAACCGGTGGAATTGTGATTTTAAAATTGCTATGAATATGTATTTGAAATATTTTTATAAATCGGGTTATTTTTGGATTTCTTTTTCCATACAAGTTGAAATGCTAAAAAAAAAAAAAATACACTTTTACCCTCTGAACTTGTCCAAAATGTCCAATTTGCCTTCCTAATAAAATCTGCATCATTTTATCCCGTGAACTTTCAAAATTTATTCATATTGTCCCCTCTGTTAGTTTTGTTCTCTATCCTCATTTAAGTGGTGATATGGCAAGATGACATGACAATAATAGATATCATTATTATGGTGACATTGCAATTCATTTAAACCCGACCCGCTTAAACCCAAACCCGACCCAACCTTGCTCTCTTCTCTCTCAAAACCCCAAACCCAAATCCGTTTCCATTTTTTTTCTCCTCTCGCTCTCTCCCTCTCCCTCTGACATGGGCTAGACCAGAACCAATTCAAGATCATAAATGGGCTCGTGAAGATAATTTCTGAGAAATGGCCTGAATTTGATTATTTTAAAGAGAAATCAAGGATCAACCCATGCAGAAATCAAACCAACCTCTCGCTCTCCATTTTTTATGTTCTTCGTTTTTAACAAAATGGCTTGAATTTATCTTAGCGGGATCAATCCATGCAGAAATCAAGGATCAAATACGATGAGAAATTGAAAGACCCTGAATAAGATAATTAAATCCCCAGGAAGAAAGAAAAAAAATTTAAAGCACACCAATTAAGAAAACATTCATGAAATGTAGTAAACAAATCAAACCAACCTCAAACAAAACTCCCAAAAAACAACCAAATCGAAGATATTGATGGTGTTTTTGTCGCATCTTCCAATTCTTAATCTACTTCTAAGTGGAATAAATCAAACGAGAAATCAGCTCAAAAATAATCGAATTAGATATATAAGGCTGAGAAATTTGTGTTTGAATTCTTCTATTGTGATTGTGAAGCTGGAAGGTTCGCCATGGCGATCCGTTTCTCAGCGCTAGTGCTGCCTCTCTTCTTCTGCCATTGGTTCTCTTCTGACATCAATCCTCTCGTTTTGTCCTTGGGTATGTCAATTTCACAGTTCTGTTTAAGAACTACGAAATGGTTGAATTATACATAAAAGGTTGATTTTATTAGATTCGAGCTCAAATGTGAATCGAAATGGATAAACTGTACTGATTGACTCTTTTCTAAGGAGAAGTATAGTGTTAGAATCTTTGTATTAAACTGATTCGGTATAAATTGTACTTGATCGAATCGCCTTTCCTTTTTGTTTTCTGGTAGAAAACGATCAAGATGATCCTTCAGCTCTATCTAAAAAGGCCTCTGAAATGATAAATCTGAAACACTATGACGAAGCATTAGGAGTTCTTAATGCAGCTTTAGAAATTGATCCTAATCATTCTGAATCCCACAAACAGCGAGCATTCGTTCTTCCCATAAATGCAGGTTTTTAATTCAATTAAATCTGAAACGGGTTTGGGTTTGGGGTTTTGACTTTTGAGAGAGAAGAGAGCAAGGTTGGGTCGGGTTTGAGTTTAAGCGGGTCGGGTTTAAATGAATTGTCATGTCACCATAATAATGTTACCTATTATTGTCATGTCATCTTGTCATATCATCACTTAACTAAGGATAGAACACAAAACTAACGGAGGGGGCAATATGAATATACTTTGAAAGTTTAGGAGATAAAATGATACAGATTTTAGTAGGGAACAAGTTGGATATTTTGGACAAGTTCAGTAGTAAAAGCGTATTTTTTTAAAATAAAAAAACAAAAAATCCGTTTTTTTAACTCTTTTAGACTCTGCGTGATATATTCATATTTTTAAGGGGCACAGAGCAAAATTTGTATTGAAGAATTATCCATCAGACAACAAGCGGGAAATATATTTAAACCCTCAAATCTACACTTCGGACACTGTGTTTGCTAGGGCAGTTTTGTATAACAGCAGAAAACTAGTAGTTACAGGAAATCAATATATGAATATAAAGAAACTACGATAGCAGGAATATGAAAAAATTAGGAGTGTAGGATGTTTAAAAAGTGTTTGATGCAATCGCAGCAAACTTGTTAGTAGAGTTTAATTTATATTTGTTGATTAAAAATATGTTCTTTTATGTTATTGTATTCATTCTAACTATATACAATTGTTGGTTTATATTAGTAAAGAGTAAAGGCGTTAAAATAGACATAAGCAATATCAACATACAATACAAACATTAAATTAATATATACAATTGATATATGATAATTTCTAAATTAACATACACACTTCAATACATTTGACTTAATTTATAAACTTGTCGAATGTCTTTACAAATATTAAATAATCAACTCTTAAATTTTATATGTGCAAATATGTATTATATTATTTTTACCCAATACTTTCTCTTTAAAAATACAAGTAAATTTGAATGATATAATTGATTTGTTTGTATTTCTTAACAGTCTAATTAACAGATTGTATATTATTGCAATTTTAAAATAATTGAGATTGTGTATCCATGTTTTTGAAACTCGTGATACTAGCAAAAATCCACTCAGAGTGGAGTTTCGGAATGTCCAAAAAAAAATGTCATTTTTTGTTGTTTCCCAGTTTCGAGGTCAAAACTTGAGCAACACTGTAACCTCACCGAACACATGCCGTAGTTTTCAAATCGAGTAGTGATGTACATCCCCTAGTACTCTCCCCCATCTCTCCCCCACCTCGGGATGTACGCCGGAAGGTTTAACACCATCAAATTTTATATCTTAAAATCATGATTTAATATCTTAATCTATAGTTTAACACCATAACTAAGATGTTAAAAAATAAATTAAGATGTTAAATCATAATTAAGATGTTAAATTTGAAGGTGTTAAGCCTTATGATGACACATCAAGGGTTGTGGGGGAGAGTTGGGGGGAGGTACAACTTTTTCCTTTTCAAATATTGCAATCACGAAACCAAACTTCGTAGGTCACAAAACTCTGTGCTCGAAAAACAAAGATTTGGGTTGAAGCTAAATCTCACCGAACACATGCCCTAAACCTCACCGAACACATGCCGTAGTTTTCAATAGATCCCAGTCGCAAAACAAAGATCTCAAAAAATCCGTTAATCAAGCTTCGATTGAAGCTAAATTTTCCAAACTTTCGTTCGATTTTCTCTTCGACGATTTGGGTTGCTCTGAAAGACTCAAAACCTAAATCAGGCGTGGATTTATTCAATTTGGATAAATGGGGATCGATGCTTATCTTGTATTGGGGTTGGTAGGCGAAGGATCCTTTGGAAAGGTCTATAAAGGAAGAATGAAGAATTCCTTACAGGTTTGCGAGAGCTCGAGCTGATTTATTTTTATTTTTGTTTTGAATAACTTTCGTCAAAGCTGAAATCTTTCTTTTGTGGGAAGATAGTTTTGCAACTTCGCCCATGAAATTACTGTTATTGTGCTTAATTGTCTTAGTGAAATGTAGTTTCTATTTGCATAGTTCTAGTTTGCTCGGGAATAGTGGAATAGCTAAAGAATTTCTTAAAATCCATTGACCCCAATTGAGGGGAGACCATATTGCACCAACAGTAAAATCTGGAGGCAAAAATTAAATGATAATCTTAAGTTTACCTGCCAAAAATCAAATAAAATGCATGATAAGTTTACTTTTACCTGCTAATATCAAACATTTTTTTTTAGTTATGTTTGGATTTTATTTTTCAGATATTTGCTATGAAATTTATTTTAAAGCATGGGAAGAGCGAAAAGGATTTACACAACCTACTTCAGGAAATCGAGGTAAATTTCTTTGAGATATAATCATATTTCATATTTGTCTTCTTTTATGTGATTAATTAAAAATAATATGATATGTAGATTCTTAGAAAGTTTAAGCACGCGAATATAATAGAAATGGTTGATTCTTTCGAGACTCCACAAGAATTCTGTGTTGTCACGGAGTTTGCCCATTCGTTGTTGTTCATTTTTCCTAAAAGTAAGTAAGTTTTATGGTACATCTTTTTAAAATATAATTGTTTGTTATATTTAAAAAGGTTTATCATAGAACCCGTCCCCCTCACAAGTATACTATCAAAATAAATGTTATATTACGACTTAAACGAACCTGTTGACTAGCTGATTGCGCAGCACACTACTACAAAAAGTACTATTAGTTACGAAAATATTTGCGACAAAGTAAATTTTGTCACTGTATGACATTATTAGCGACTGATTTATGTTTGTCCCGAAAAAATTTCTCTTATTGGGGCTAATTATTTTTTTTGCTACTGAATTGGTCACAAAACACTATTAAGTCTGATAATTCATTTATTTTGTGACAAAATAATTGTCACAAAATAATTGACATATAAAGTGTCATATAATTGGGATTAAATTTGGTTATTGATTATCGGCAAATATGTTGAATGTCTTACATGTTTTATAAGTTAATACAATTTTTGTAAAATTATAATTAATTTAGATAAGGTTTAAATTGACAAATATTATTTTTTATGGTCAGAAATTTTATTTTATTGTTGCTTCATATGAACTAATATGTAATGAAAATGAATAAAGTATTGAAAAAAAAAATCCCTCCGAATTGTATTTTTGGCTTTAGTTAACAAAATATTAGCAAAAATATTGGAGGGAACTTTTCCCTCTAAATTTTGTTTTCATGTATACACAGCCCTCTCTTTCTTTCTTATTTCCCTTCTCATTCTTTCTTCTTATTTCCCTCAAATTATCGTTTATTCCCCCTTCTTTTTCATTTTTTTCACCGTAATTAGGAAAAAAAATTCACTCTCTTCTCTCACGGTGAGAGGAGAAAGGAGAACGGAAATAGTTTTAGAAACCCTAATCAGCGCCACTTTCTTTGAAAGGCAAACTCCCTTCTCCTCGCCACTTTCTCTGCCAGCCACTCATCTCTTCTCGCAACTCGGAAAGCGGCCACAAATCGCCAGCGACGAGAAGGTAAACTCCCCTATTCCCCTATCATCGGCACTTTCTATTTAGCAAATACTTTCTCTATACCAAACACTCATTTCGTATTTTACTGTTAATTTGGTTTTTTGTTCTAGTCAGTTTTGATTTGTGTTGTTAATTGCATTTTTGGATGTTTAATTTCGAGTTCTGACTGGTTATTTAGGGCCAGACACAAGAAAAAGAGCTTCAAGTTATCTCTGTTGGTTGCGAAACTAAGATGATTGTTAATTTTCCCAATTATGGGTTTATTTCTCATTAATTGATTGAACTATTTTAGAAACAAATACAAAATTTAGACATTATGGGACAAGTGAGAAGAACCCGTGAAGCTGTTCCGAACTCAAGGTACATTTTTTTATAATTTCACATTTATAATTTTATAATATTTTGCGAAAGAACATTCAACTTTTTCGTAATGTAGGGAGAAGAAGGAGATGCTTGAGAGGCCGTTATCGAGAATAGAAGTGTTTTTGAATCGAGTTGCCTCGATTTCTGTAAATGGATGGAGACACGAAAATGATAAATTCATGTAGGTAATTAATTTATTATATACTTTATTAATTGGTATGAAAGTTTTATCTTTTTTTCCTATTATACTTGGACATTATATGGGAATGGATTAATTTGTTGTTTAATTTTGCTCTTGTGGGTAGTGCGGAAAATGAAGCATCCAATTGTTCTGGTGTTGGTATGGACCATTATCCCCAATTCTGGTACTGACAATTCTTCAGTTTTGTACATATATGATGTTTTGCTTATCTTATCTATAGATATTGCTTAGAAGCCTAAGCTAGTCGATACTGGTATGAAGTAAAATTTAGTATTGTTTCAAATCCTGCAACCTAATTATCATTATGTACCATACCTTTGGGGTCATTTTATATACATACATACTAAGGTGTTCATATGGAAATTTTCAATAAAATATGGACTGTTTTGTAACTATCCTGTGATGTTTGTTATTGACAGGAAAATAGTGTTTATTGTTAGACTGGACGTGTTGGTCTGCAAAATTATAAAAACACAGGGGCTTGTATGCAAGATGTTCAATATTGTGGTTGAGTTTGTAAACTAATCGTTGATACTCAAACTGGTTTGCAATTTGCATTACAATGCTAGAGCTATTTGTAATCGAGAGTGACCAAATGGTAGGGTTAAGTGTTTGAAAGCTGGGATTTTTTTCCACAAATCATAATAGTGAAGGGGAGGGAGAGTAAATATTTAATAATAATGCAGGATAACACATCAATTTTCAATGATTTAGGGCTGTTTTTACGACAATTGAGGGCGTGGTGCGGGCCCGTAAATTCACACAAATTAAGGGTTTATTTTGCAAATATCCATATATGTTTCTTAGAGAAAGTATGTTTGTTATGTTTTGCAAAATTGTAGAATGCAGGGTTTATATGAAAATATTGACCTTTTAGGATTAGAGTGGAGCGAGAACTATACATTTCTGTGTGCTTCGATCGACATCTAAATGAGGGGCTGTTATGCAAAATTACAAACTGCACGGGCTGTTGCAAAATTGTGTGCTTCTATCGACCTCGGAAATGGAAACATTTGAATATCTAAGTTATTTACTATCCAGTGTGTCTTAATAAAATCTTTTTCTTTTAAAAATGCATAATGAGTTAGTGTAAACGAGCGAAGACACAAAAAAAAAATACTGTGGAGGCTCTGAGGGCTATACTTGCTATGTCGATAGAAAAATACATTTAAGTATCTAATATTCTAATGTATTATAGATTGGTAAAATATTGTATTCTTAAATATGCAATGGTATGTTCATATTAAAAATGGATATAGTAAATATATATAAATGTATGTATAAATATTTTTGAAAAGAAAAATATCCTATTGGCAAAAAAAAATGTGTAAAAATATCTATACAAAATGTATTTATATGTACGATTATAATTCCAATGTATAAATAAATATACTTCAAAATAAAATATCAATTATCTTATTTCGTAAAAAAATGAGTATAGTGTGGTATAATAAAATATGGTATAATATAATACATAATACAATACAATACAATTATTATATGATATGATATATAATATAATAATATAATACAATGCTATATTATAAAAATGTGTTATTAATATATTGATAATACAAATAGTAAATCAACAGAAAATAATATGTTGATACGATATAACTACAATTGAATGTAATTCAATATGATGTAACATGATACGATATAACTACACTAGATATAATTTAGTATAATATAATAAAATATATGATATGATTACAAAAAGTAAATCAACACAAAATAATATAATGATGTTAAAAATAACATGTTGATAATGCACACTTGATATAGTTACAAACAATTAAATGTAATTTAATATGATGTAACATGATATGAAATAATCACACTTGATATAATTTAGTATAACATAATGAAATATATGATATGATATAACATAATGAACTATATTATATCATATAATAGTCACATGATATGATATGATATAATTACATTTGATATATTTACACTTGATATAGTTACTTCAAATATATATATATATAACATGATATGATATAGTTTAATATGATGTAATTTAGTATAATATAATGAAAAATGATATAATATAATATGTTGAATGCATAACATGTTATGAGTTAATACATTTTTTGTAATGTGACAATTAATTTATACATATTATGTCTTAATTTGACAAATATTTATTTACAGGGTTGAATTTTTTCTCTTAATTTTTTGTTTTAAAGTAAAATATAATGATATGATATGATATGATATAATATAATACAACACAACACAATGAAAAATACCACACAATATAATATAATATAATATAAAAATAATATGATATGATTTGAATATGATATTATGTAATAAAATATAATATAATACAACATATACAATATTATATTATATGATATGATATAATATAGTTTAATAAAGTAAAATATAATATAATAAAATATAATGATATGATATGATATGATACAACATATTAAAATATAATACAATATAATATAATGTAATAGAATACAATGTAATACGATATGATATATTATAGTATAATGTAGTATAATGTAATACAATACAATACAATACAATATAATGTAAATATATTGATATAACACAAAGCAATACAATATGATATAACATACATGATGCATACCAATACAACGCAATATAGTATGAACTATATGAAATAATATATATTATAATAATTTAATACAACATAATATAATACAATATTCTGTATTTTTAAAGAAAATCCTATTGTTTTAAGTACCAAATTGAAATTATTAGAACTAGTAAGATTAATTTAAGAAATTTTATGTTAATTTTTCTAGTCCCGCCAAGTAGTTTTGAGCAAAATTTCACAAAACCCTAACTTTTCCCTCCCTTTCTATTCTGTCTCTCTCTCTCTCTCTCTCTCTCTCTCTCCCTCCCTCCCTCCCTCCCTCTTCATTCTCTCCATGCATTTTCTCTCTATTCTTTCTCGCCCAAAAAATCCTCACTTTTCCCTCCGTTTCTCTTTCTGTAGCCACCGCCACGACGCCATCCGCTGTCTCTTTCCGAAGCCACCACGACGCCAAGCCGACTGCAGCCCTCACGACCACGACGCCAAGGGAAGAGTGGAAACCCTAGAGGCGATTTTGTCGGGGATTTCTTACCTGAATTTTTGTACAGTCGCCACCAGGTGCACGAGGAGGACTCCCCGAAGGTTTCTGCACTTTCAATTCGTTCTGATTCAATAGATCGATCTAAAAAATCCGTTAATCAAGCTTCGATTGAAGCTGAATCTCCCAAACTTTCGATCGATTTTCTCTTTGACGATTTGGGTTGCTCTGAAAGACTCAAAACCTAAATCAGGCGCGGATTTATTCAATTTGGATAAATGGGGATTGATGATTACCTTGTATTGGGATTGGTAGGCGAAGGATCCTTTGGAAAGGTCTATAAAGGAAGAATGAAGAATTCCTTACAGGTTTGCGAGAGCTCAAGCCGATTTATTTTTATTTTTATTTTGAATAACTTTCGTCAAAGCTGAAATCTTTCTTTTGTGGGAAGATAGTTTTGTAACTTGGCCCATGAAATTACTGGTATTGTGCTTAATTTTCTTAGTGAAATGTAGTTTCTGTTTGCATAGTTCTAGTTAGCTCAGGAATAGCTAAAGAATTTCTTAAAATCCATTGACCCCAATCAGGGGGGAGACCATATTGCACCAAACAGTAAACTCTAGAGGCAAAATTAAATGATAATCTTAAGTTTACCTGCCAAAAATCAAATAAAATGCATGATAAGTTTACTTTTACCTGCTAATATCAAACATTTTTTTTTAATTATGTTTGGATTTTATTTTGCAGACAGTTGCTATGAAATTTATTTTAAAGCATGGGAAGAGCGAAAAGGATTTACACAACCTTCGTCAGGAAATCGAGGTAAATTTCTTTGACATATAATCATATTTGTCTTTTTATATGATTAATTAAAAATAATATGATATGTAGATTCTTAGAAAGCTTAAGCACGCAAATATAATAGAAATGGTTGATTCTTTCGAGACTCCACAAGAATTCTGTGTTGTCACAGAGTTTGCCCAGGTACTTGTATAATGTATTTATCATATTTAATGGAAATTATATAACTTTTTGTGCAATTTAAACTTAAATTTAAAAAAAGTAGAAGTTAATTTAGCTTACAATTTTTTATACAGGGAGAATTATTCGAAGTTTTGGAGGATGATAAATGCCTCCCTGAAGACCAAGTTCAAGCAATAGCTAAACAACTGGTACAGATAACATACGTACCTATTTTTATAATTAAATTATTGACTTATGAGTTAATCCTAAAATAATATGTTTCAATTTAGGTAAAAGCATTGTACTATTTACACTCAAATCGCATAATTCATCGAGACATGAAGCCCCAAAACATTTTAATTGGAACCAGCTCAGTTGTTAAGGTACATTTTTCTAAAATAAAGTCTCCTTTTATACATTTTTGTTATTATTTTCGTTAAAATTCATTTCGTACTTTACTTTTCTACTTCTTTCTACAGTTGTGTGATTTTGGATTTGCACGTGCCATGTCAGCAAACACAGTTGTTCTCCGTTCTATAAAAGGTACAAACTTTCATTCGATGTTGAAAGAGTTCTTTTAATCGTCACAATATTGAATAATTTTACATATATGTCCATTTTGCAGGTACACCATTATACATGGCACCAGAACTGGTACAAGAGCAGCCTTATAATCACACTGTAGATTTATGGTCACTTGGTGTTATTTTGTATGTTTATTCATAATTTCATATACACAATATTGTATATATATAAAATTTTAATAAATAAATAATTTTTGTAGGTACGAATTATTTGTTGGGCAACCTCCCTTTTACACAAATTCAGTCTATCAACTCATAAAGCACATTGTCAAAGTAATTTTAATTCATTTTGCATTCATCTTTGAAATTTCTTGAATAATTATAAATATATAATGTTTGCATCTCATTTTTGTTATAGGATCCAGTGAAATATCCTGACACAATGACTGCAAACTTTAAATCCTTTCTAAAGGGCTTGCTTAATAAGGTTTCATAATTCAAATTCTTAACTTAACCTAATTAATTATTTATATTTAATAACACATTTATTTATTCAATTTTTATATTTTGTAAATAGGCACCAGGACAAAGGCTCTCGTGGCCAAAATTACTCGAGCACCCATTCGTCAAGGACGACTCTCCCATACCAAACTATGTGGTGGGCATCGAAAACAAATCAAATGACAATAATTAATAAAATTAATTTATGTCCAGTTTACCAATTTGATTAATTCATTTATGAAGTTAAAGGGGACGCAAACAATATCTGAACAAATAAGAGGAAATGGAGATGTCCTGCGAAAGGAAGAAACAGAGAAGATCACCCCGATCAATCAGGCTTCCAAAATTGCAAATCACGAAGAGAATATTTCTACTCGCGATGATAGAGAAGCTAATAATACTGTTGTGGCTCCTTCAGGTATACTAAGAATAATTATTATTACTTTAATAATGATGGTAATAATAATTAATAGAATAATTTGTGGATTATTATCAGATAATACAGTTTTGGATAAGCTAGAAAAGGCTTCGAAAACAATGAAAGGAGCGAATTCAATATTTCAAGACGAAGAATCATTCTTAACTCTTTTGTCCCCAATCAAAACATGGTTAAACAAATCCCCTCTTTCTTTCAGGTAATTAAATCAATCAAACAATTTTTTTTTTGTTAAAAATAACAAATAATTCATGTACAAATTTTAATCTAAGCAATTGTTTCGAATCAGGGAATTGAGTGTCAATTCAGCGAATCAATCATTCAGAATCCTCGCGAATTTGATCACAGCTGGTTTGAGCCAAAATTATGCAAACATTGATTATGTCATTGTTCTTCTTCTAGAATTCTCCCACGCAATTATGAAACTTAGGGTTCCTGATGATTTTGCCTTAACAACCAAGGTTACTTGTTAATTAATAAATAATTCACTTTATTTAAGTTATTTATCGATGCAATTTTTTTGTTGTTGTAAACTTTTGTAGTCATTTGTGCTTCTGAGGAAACTACTCGACACAAGTGGAAATATAAATTCGTTTTTAAACCATTGGGTTTCCCTTAACGATCTCTATTCCGAGGTACCCATGTTTGATTCTTAACAATACAGGGCCTTAATTGCAAATTTCCCTTAATAATCTCACAATTATTTTTTCAAAATTCAGGTAATTACCTCATCAAATGACCCAACGGGTCGTCTACTATACCAATCAACAGCGTGCATATCGACAATATTATCTCGCGTAACCCTAGCCTTAAAAACAAGCATTTCGACAAAAGGACAAGAACCCGTTCCAAAACCCCTCTTAGATATCCTCGCCCATGCATCTTCTGGAAGCTCCCAGCTCCTCCCTCTCCTATTGACCTCTTTATCGGGTTTCAGGTCCAACAACTCCGACCCGTCCAATATGGTCCCGGCCGGTTGCGAGGCCTGCAAGGCGATCTGGCACTTGGTCCACGCTTTGGAGATCGTCTCGCTCAACGAGGGCGGACAAGTCGTGTTTCCCTTGGCTTGGTGCAGGAGTGAGAATAGTAACAATGATGATGATGCGGTAACGGGTTCGGATTCAAAATCTATTAAGGTGGTTGAGAGTGTGGCTAAAGCTTTGATTGGTTCGAAGGAGATGCAGGTTTTGGTTTATTATTGCGTTTGTACCGGTTTGGAATCTGGCGTTAATGCTGCTCTACAGGTGAATTCACATTTTCTTTTTAATTATTATTTTTAAATGTATAATTGTTTATATTTCAAATTCAGCTTATATCGAGGATTTGTCTATACGGGGAACCGGCTTGTACGAGTATGTTCTATCATCCAATTTCAAATTCGAACTCGAATTCGGAAGAAGTGGAATATGGAGGTGACAACACGATAATATCAGCCATGTTCATGGTCCTCGCATCGTGCGCAAATTCCATAAAAAAAGAATCCAAAGAAAACAAGCTCTCAAACCCTAGATCCTTGGCGGTACATTGCTGTACCGCGCTAGCGACAATCTCGACCCGTTTACTCTCCCAAAACCCTAAAATTTCCGCCTCCTTAATCCTCACCTCCTCCCCGAAAAAACAAAGATCTCGTCTCTCCGTTCTGATCCATCTCCTTTCATTGGATTCCGAAACCCTAACTGGATGTCTCCAGCCCCAATCCGCAGCCGCCATGCTGGCACTATCCTCCATCCTCTCCCTCGAAAACGTAAAATCCTCGATTTGTGAGGTCGCCCTCGCAATTTTCCCTCCAATGAGCACGTTGCGAAATCTCTTAACTCTCTGGTCGTCTGAAGAAAGCGAGAATTTAGCGAGTTTTAACGGAGGATTATTAAATAAATTTTGTTTACGAGATGGATGTATCGGTTTGCTCGAAACACGACTCAAATGGGGGGGACCATTAGCGATAGAACAAGCTTGTTCAAATAACATACCGAGAATTTTACTAAACATTTTATCCAATTCAGAAACCCGTACCGGTTTGTCTCCAGTCGGTACGGTACTCATCCTCTCCAGTATCTCTCACTGCCTACCTGGCGGTGCGTTCCGCGAAATATTACTCAGAGTAGAGAACATAAAACTTGTAGTAGAGTTGGTGGGGGAGAAGCATTTGCGAGCATTAAATGCGTGGACCGGGCTCATGGGAGGGAAAGAAGGGGTGAAAGAGGTGGTTAATTCGGTTGTGAATTTGTTGGCCTTTATGTTCGTGGCTGTACAGAGTACCCCTAGTGGCGTTCCCATAAATTCCGCTTCGATTAATGGCGGTTTCTTGCTTAATGTGGGGACGCCAGGTGGACGAATCGGAGTTGAGAATCGGGAAATTTTCGATGCTGTTAAGTCTTCCTTGCCGCAGTATATTCAACTCCTGTTAGAGGTAATTTATTAATATTTTATAAAGATAATTTTATCATAATGGTTAAATTATGTTTTTATGTTTTAGGTGGGTGGACCTGGTATAATATTGAGGTGTATGAACCACTTGAATCATGATGACACGGCGAGGCCAATGGCGTTCATGGCCAAAATGGTGGGGTATCGTGTGTTGGCTTCACAACTTATAAAAGAAGGGCTGTTAAACCCTAATCGAGTTAGGGTTTTGTTGACCGGTTCGTTGAATAGAGACGCGTTGCTAGATTTTCTCATGATTGTTTCTGATCTCGCCAGAATGTCCAAGGTATAGTAAAGTAGTTACTTACTAGCTTTATATACTTTCTGTATGGAACTTGAAATTCTGAATTTGGAAAATTGGGAATTGGTTTCCAGGATTTTTATGAGGTTATCGACAAAGCGGGGTTATTGGGGTTTCTGAAGGGGTTTTTGTGCGATGAAGATGCGGACATTAGAGCAAAGTCTTGTAGTGCTGTTGGGAATATGTGCCGTCATAGCTCCTACTTTTATGACTCTCTGGTAAGTCATAATCATAAATTAGAAAACAATAATAATAATAATAATAATAATTTTTAAATATTACAGGCAAAGCACGGGATAGCAGATCTTCTAATAGACAGATGTGGGGACCCAGACAAACGTACCCGTAAATTCGCATGTTTTGCAGTAAGAATATATTTTTTTCATAATAATAATACTTTTTTCATAATAATAATATATTTTTTAATATGATCTCTTTTGAAGGTGGGAAACGTGGCATATCACAATGAGAGTTTGTACGAAATATTAAGAAGGGTGGTTCCGCAACTGACGAAGATTCTGTTAGGCCCAGAAGAAGACAAAACGAAGGCTAATGCTGCAGGTGCTCTGAGCAATCTCGTCAGAAATTCTAACCGCCTCTGCGAGTCCATCGTCTCTTCTGGCGCCATTCAGGTTCGCTCCCAATTCATCATCATCATCATTATTATTATTAGCATTTTATATTATTTTTGTTGTTTTGTTTTGTAGGCATTGTTAAATTTGGTGGGGAATTACTCGGCAATAGCGTTGAGTCCGAGCAGAAAAGACGTGCTGAACGAGTCGCCATTAAAAGTGGTGCTATTCACGTTGCGAAAAATGTGCGATCACGTTGCGTGCAGGCGGTGCCTACGTACGTCAGAATTATTCGCGCATCTCTCGAGCTTAAAACAATCTCCAGATCCGGTCATTTCCAAATACGCGTCTCTCGTCATCAACGAAGCTTGTCAGAACTAGTAGAATACCATTTTTATTGTTGTATTTTAATATCTTAAATGTTTCGAATATTTTATGTACAATATAAATACTGGACTTTATAAATGTTGCAATATATCTCTTATTCCATTTTGATAATGAGTTTTTGTCTTTTGCATGTGGTGGTATGTATAAATTTAGAAAGGGAATAATAACTTTTAGTGGTAGGTGTAATGACGAGGAAAATATTGTTTTGATAAATAGAAACTAAGAATCATACGAAAAGGTTAGGTTGGTATGAAATTTTCCGTAACTTATTAAAGGGTATAAGAAATGTGGACATGATAAAAATGCAAATATTGTTAATTGTTCTGTCAATACATGCTACTTGATGATGGCTTTCTTCTTCACATGCAAACAATGGTGCTTTTTTCTCTCTCTTCTTTGCCTCTCATTTCTTCTTTGCAAATCTGGTATGTATCTATTTTATCTCATATATCATTTTCATTAAATGGATACTTTATACATATTAAATTTGAAAAATAAAATAAAATTCAAAATGAAGATACTCTCGACGTTATAGGAGAAGCAGAGCAATGTTTCGACGATGGTCGTGTAAGTAAAATGAAAAATTTACATAATAATCTGAGTACTATATTTTGACTTAAATTTCATATTGGATTTGGTTCTTTATTAAATGGAAAAAGGTGTACACATGCTGTGAAGATCCGTATAGACTCGGTCTACAAGGGATCTTTAACGTACCGCGTCAATCAGCCAATGAATTTTGTGATGGGCCGTGTCTAACTGAGACTCAGCTCGTGCTCAGTTGTGTCGAGGACGAATTGAATACATTCAAATTCGAAAATGGAGCTTTGGTTTCGGATGTGAGGTATGCTCTTCAGAGAGGGTGCACTCAGGGTCAGAGAAGAGGTATCGATATGGTTTTAAACTTTGAAAAATATCAATTTTGAAATATTAGTTTACTAGAAATTTTTTTGAATCAATTTATCCGATAATTTGTTTTTTTTTTTTTTGAAGGAATATTCTAAAAACTTCTCATTAAAAAGCAACAATATTTACAACAAACTAGACAAGCAAAGAAAAACTTATCTAATCCCATACCTACTAAGGACTGACTAACCTAAATACCCTAGCGGCTTAAACATGCTTAAGCCACAGAGTTGTTTCGAGGAAGATGTTATCTAATCCGATAATTTGTTATGTATGAACAGGAGATTTCAATGTGGCAGAACGACGCGAGCCAGACGATTACAACGATTACTATGGCCATGCGAATAAATTAAGTTCTCCGATTAATTTTCTATCATTCCTAATTGTAGCTCTGTTATTTTAAAGCAATCAATCTTAATTAATTCCATTATTTCAAGTAATTAAAAATATAAATTTTTTACCAGATTTTGACACGTGTAACTTAAGTACAAATCGTTTTAGAACGATCTCCTACCAAATAAAATTGTAGCACATTTGGTAGACTCATTTGGCTTCCTATGAGAAGCTCTTTGTTTCGATTCCGCTTGCAAGCAAAAAATCTTGCATAACCGATTTTCCTAAAACATGATTATATCCTACAATATGCAATTGTATAATGTATACCCAAATAATAAATTTGAAACAAAAAACAAAACATTTGATTCCGTTCGGATTATTTTAGGTGTCTATATTTCATTTTTATTGAGGTATATAAATTTCTGAAAGTGATTTCATTCTTCTTGAGATGTATATTTAATAAAATACTTTAATTATCGGATTAAATTTCTAAAAAATATCAGTATAAATAATTATTAAGCACGCGGAAAATAAAAATGAAAAAAGAGTACATGATTTATTATGTCATTATTTAGTCCATAGTTCATGAAGATCACAAAATCATGCAATATACATTAAAAACAAAACACAAACGAAAACACTAGTAATTCAACTCTTATTTCTATATACATACTTCAATTATATTCACGTGCTATAAACAACAACATCTCCAAACATAATTAAATATCATACATTAAGTTAACATTGAGAATGTTACGAATGCTTTCATTAAATTGTACAAGAAATGTAATGTGTATTCTCGAAGTGAGATAATTTCATATTGTACATTTACGAAATTTCGAAATAATATGTACAATCATATATGTGAAATATCATCTATAATACATTTAAATTACGATTGCTAAGTTTTTTTACAATAATATAATTATATGAGATTATGGAAAATTATCTACGAATTTAAAATATGAAAATTTACTTCCGAAGCGGGGCGATTATCTACGAACATAAAATATGAAACTTTAATTCCGAAGCGGAGAGAGGATATCCTTTTGTAAGTATAAAAAATAAGGAGATTTATATATTTATCCTTTCTTAAACTTAAAATTACATATTTACTCTTTATTAAACTTAGAATTTGCATATTTACCCTTTCATAAATCTAAAATATCATATTTACCAAAAAATTCAAAACCACAATTTCTCCGTTAAAATTAACGATCAACTATTTTACCCTTCTAAAAATCCGAAATATCATATTTACCTTTTTAAAAATAAAAATATCATATTTAACCAAATAATATAACAATATAATTTCATAGACAATAATATAAATACAAAAAATACGTAAATAAAATTTCAAAAGATAATAATTCTACCATTCTCAAATGACAAAAACAAAAATATAAAAAAAGCTTCATTGCAAAAATATAACCATAACTAAAAATATTATTAAATTGTAACGCGTGATTTCTTCTTGTCGAGTGAGTAAGGGTGCGTATGTTATTTTTATTATTGAGAGGATAAGTATGCTATTTTTATTTTTAGGAAAAAGTTGGACCTCCCCACTTACCCTCCCCCACACCTCTTGATGTGTTGGCATAAGACTTAACACCTTCAAATTTAACATCTTAATTATGATTTAACACCTTAATTTGTAGTTTAACATCTTCATTATGATGTTAAACTATAAATTAATGTGTTAAATCATAATTCAGATGTTAAACCATAGTGGTGTTAAGCGTTACGATGACACATCAAGAGGTGTGGGGGAGAGTTGGGGGAAGTGCATCACTGCCCTTATTTTTAAAGGGGTAAATATGATATTTTGGAATTTTTAAATGTTGACCGTTAACTCTAACGGAAAAATTGAATGGTTTTTAATTTTTGGGCAAATATGATATATTAGATTTATGAAAGGATAAATATGATCTTTTAATTTTAAGAAGGGTAAATATGTAATTTAAAGTTTAACAAAGGATAAATATGTAAATCTTTCTTAAAAAATATAGAGTTTGTGCCAACTTTTGACACGCGTACTGTGCGCTAGAAATATTTCAAAAATGAAATTTATCACGACCGGGAACTAGCTCAGTCAGTTGATTGCTGGGTCCTTAATTCCTCATCTATAATTCCTCATTTTTTTGTTCTTTTAACTATTTTAAGATCTTGTTGATATCATATTTTCACAAAGCTCCGCTGATATTTCGCTAGATCAAATCCTCGATTCATGGTGCTGTTGAGCCTTATAATTTGAATGATTTGAGCACATATGGGATGAGTTCTTGACAAGGGTCTTCCTTTGGCATTTACAAAAAGATTTCAGCATATATGAGATGATTTAGCATACAAAGGTCTTAATTTTATACGAGTTTCATTTTTACATGATAATATGCCTGTTGTAAATATTTTACTTTGAATATTAGTAAATGAAATATTAATTTAAAATATTTGCAGCGTAGAGCAAGTATTATAAGGTACTTTCAAGTATTTAAAAGTAAAACTAACAAGATGATGTGCAAGTATTATAAGGTACTTTGAAGTATTTAAAAGTAAACTAACAAGATGATGTATATGTGGAATATTTTGATGTACTTGTGGATATATAAAGGAGGGTTGCGCTATTGCAAGAATCAACATGACTAAATTGAGAGCGATTTCAATTTTGTTTTATCAAATGACCGTTATATCCGTATTAACGATGAATTAATAATTGATATTTCTTACATTTATCTATTAGTTTATACTTTTCATAAATCTTGCAAATGAAATCATATATAAAAATTATTTTTATTCTTAATTTTTTTTCATCATAAAAAATCAATTAAATTGTAATATGTCATATATATTTAAATATGAAAATTAATAATACTGGTTAGATTTGTTTTTTCAAAATATTAGGAAAAATATTTTTGCATTATTCATGAAAAATATAAATAAGTATATAATTATAATAAATACCAGTCACAATAAATAAGGGTATATTGGTAATTTGATTAAAAGAAATTGCAATCGCTCTCAATTTAGTCATGTCAACTCTCGCAATAGCGCCATCCATAATTTATTTATATGTTAAATAACGTATATTTATGTATGATGATATATTTCCAATTTAGAATTGTCAACTTTAATCCCTAATTTACTGATTACAGTCATCGTTATTGTTTGATGATAATTAGAATGGTCAACTTTAATTCTTAATTTACTATTTTGCTAAGGTCTTATCCACGTCATTCCATTAAATAAAGTGCAAAATTACAATATTTTTGTTAACAAAACATAGTGCATTGAAATTATCATTTAACTATTTTAGAAAAAGAACATCCAAAACAGTAAAGCTTTGGCCACATCGTTATGGGGTAAAAAAAAATTCTTTGTCAATTAATCAAAAAAAAAAAAAAAAAAACTTTGAATAATTATAGACTAATCATTCGTTCACATGGGTAATTGCTCATAAGATTGTTAATGTAACTAGATTTGATATAATTTATTTTAAATATATATAAAATTTAAATCTATTTTTATTTTTGGTGATTCAAATCAGGGTAAAATATTAATTTCCTGTAATAATTTGTATGGGATTAATAAATGGTCCTAATATTTAATTATTTAATTATTTCTATGAGATTAATAAATCACAGATGGCCCTAATAATTGATTATTTGTATCTGTATTTTTTATGATTGCAACAGCAATATTTTTAATGATGGTTGTCAACGATTTAAAAATCTTTTGATATTAAAAAAAATTGTTTAAAAAAGACTTTTTATTGTAAGAAATGCAAATAAATTGTAATTACGTTTTTATTTAATAAAAAAGAATAAAATAATATTATTATATTCGCAACGAAGCGCAGGTATTTTTTTACTACAATGAAATTTTTGAAAATGATTTACGGTCTCTCGGAATTACCAGTCAGCATGACAACATTACATGCCAACCAGTCAAATGTATATGGCCTGTAGGGATGTCAATGGGTTGGATAATATCCGTGCCCAACGGGTGTGACGGGTCGGATAATACCAGATTATGGGTGCCTGCTGGTCGGATATTATCCGATTAAAAAAACCCGACACGGGTACGGATAGGATATGGGTTATGTCGTATCCGATCCATGGCTATACCCAATTCGAATCCGGTTGTTAATAACTTTAATTATATTAATATTTTAATATTTGTTTACTACTTTTTGCTATTTTTTAAGGTTTAGTTTTTTTATCGTACAATTCACTTTTATTTGTTCCAGTTTGTTTAATAAATAAGAATAAAACTGAAAGATAAGCCCCTAGACTTATGTGTATTTTTTTTTACTATTATTTTACGTTTCTTCCAATTACAATTTTATCATACAATTTCTTTGATTTCACGATCCATAATCTCGGCTTAAAAATATTCTGTCATGTATTTTGTGATTTTGTGATATTATTATGTTATGTGATGTTATTTAATTTAAAAAAATAAATATATTTTTTGTTAGTATATTTTAATGTTTAGTATATGTTTAGATATGAATAAAATTTTCGTGAGTAATATGAAAACCCGTAGATACTAAAAAGACGAGTAAAATTATTCGTTTAATTAACGTATCGGATATGAATATTACCCGATTAGAATGAATAAGGATATGTGTGAACTTATACCGGACCCATTAACATCACCAATGGCCTCAGGGCCTGTTCGCAGATAAAGTTTTTGGATGTAGTTTTCATCTAAAATCAGGTTTTGTGAGGATCGAAATATTTGGTGTTCGGTGACTCAATTTTTTATTCTAGTTTTGAGATTCAAAACCTGGAATGAGATAGGAATGGGGCTCTTTTCTTGACTTTTCAAAACTTACATCCGAGTAGATTTTTCAAAACTTATATTCGAAAAAGTATTAAAATAATATTACTAGTCCCATCACATTGTACATCTTCCAAAATAAAATATCATAATCAATGGTTTACTCCTCTGATAATTGAATAATTGGTACTTAATTTATCTTCCAAAGTATTTTTGTCGCATGATTATAATATTATAATATGAGTGATAATTAAATATTATAATTATCGAATTTCATAAAAAATAAAATAATTTTAAAATATTGTATTTTTGTTGTTGTTTTTTAACCTTCATGTACTACATGTATTAATTAATCTGTTATGTTATGTATTTTTTTAGCAATAGTGATGTATTTAGCAATTAATAATAATAATAATAATTATTATTATAATATTGTATTTAGAAATTAATTAATTAATCTGTTTTTTAACCTTCGTGTACTACATGTATTAATTAATTAATCTGTTTTTTAACCTTCATGTACTACATGTATTAAATATTATAATATTGTATTTAGAAATTAATAATAATAATAGTAATAGTGATGTATTTAGCAATTATTAATAATAATAAATGATAATAATTGTAATAAGAAATAATTATTTTAATAATAATAATAATAATAATAAAATAATACATAATAAAAATGAAGAAATTAATAATAATAATAATAATAATAATGTATTTAGAAATTCGAGCAGCCAATGAAGATACTACTCCGATGCAAGTAGTAGAAGAATTCGAGCAGCATTCGATCATTGATCATATAATTATCACATGTATTTGATATTAGTATTCGATCATTGATCATATAACTATCTCCTCCAATAATCCCTTAATATAATTGTACCAAAAGTTCTGGTGTGCAATTGCATATAAATGTATGTATCATTTAATTTAATGGTTGAAAATAATTTAAAATGTATTTAAAAATAACAACAACAACAACAGCAATCCTAAATTTTCATCAAACACCTTTTAAACATCCTACCGTCGCAGTTTTTGCATTTTCCTGCTACCACAGTTTCCTGATATTCATATATTCGTTTCCTGCAACTACGAGTTTCCTGCTGCACAAAACTGACCTAATCTGGGAAGTATAATAGATGTATAATATATGTCTCGCTCAGCGTAATGTAAAGACGACAGCCCAAGACACGGAATCGTCATCAACTCGCTATCTAACCCTAAACCTAATCCCAAAAATCGCAACCCGGCGGCAAACAAATCCAACTCTTTCTCTCGTCTTTTTAGTTTTTACCCATGGAAACACTTCAATCTGATCGTATGGCTGCTCTCTTCTCTCCGTACAAGCATTCTCGAAGTGGCGACGGTGAAAAAATCCCCATTGTACTCGCGCAGCCAGCAAAAGACGGTGCTCACCCACCCATCGGCGGATGTGATTGGGCGAGAACTTTCGAGTTTTATGAGCTGAAGATCCTTCGGTGTGGGTTAGGTTCAGGTACCGAGGAGACCGCCGAGATATATGGTAGGATTGATATGTTTTATCCAAACGGCTATTGGTACCTCTTCTATCGCACAAAGGATGAAGCCGAGACTGTCACTCTGCCAGTAAGTAGTGTGCATTGTTGATTAAAATTTCGAAGCGTGATCGCATTGCAGTTCTGATGTCTATTCTCTAAAATCTTCTTCTTTATATATAAAATCAGGGCACAATTAGAGTGAAAACCCCACCAGTTGGTATTCAGGGAAAGGACATGACCAGCATAATGTTTCAATTGGAGGGCATTTTTTCAGAAATGAATAATGAGTACCGAGGGTGGGAATGTGCCATGAAGTCTGATGAGGTCTTGGGTTTTACAATAGAAAAAGAACATTGTGCGCTGGAGGTGAGTTTTATGTCAATTTCTAAAGCTATACTTGCTGACGTGGAGATCAGTCTCGTCAACGAAGACGGCGTTGATGAAGAAAAGGCAATCTACGGGGAAATAACATTGTGGTATACAAAAGAAATGAAAGGTATGAGAAGTTTTGTTCTGTTCGAGAAGAAAGAAGACGAACGTGTTATTCTTAAAGGGGAAGAGCCCATTCCGTTGTTGAGAAGTGTCATTTCTGTCCCGATTGGATCTGGTCTTGTTGTCGATGCGAAGCTGAGAACCTTGTCAGGTGAAGAGATTGTTCGAGGAATTGTGTACTGTGAAAGTCCCCACCAATATGGTGAATATGTTGGGATTTTGGGTAAGTACGGTAAGAATCAAGTTAGCGTAAAGTTTAACCTATGCTCCTACGATGACCACTCTTTGACTCAGGAAGCTTCTAAACGGGGGATCACCTTTTGGCCTTGAAAGATGTAGACTTGTAGTTGTAGTTGCACCTCCAAATAATCAATGTTCTCTAAATACTTAATATTCTAGGATTTGAAGGATGTTTCTGTGTTTTATTATCTTTGCTCATTATTCTTTATTTAATTAATGATATTTTAGTAGGTACTTATAGAACTGAAGGATGTGTAGGTTCACCTTGTTTTCATACTTGTTTTGTCAAATTATGGTGGTGTTTCTACTTGTCATGTTGGATACTGAGTATTATTTCTTTTTCATCGCTATATACAAATATGCCTCGTTAAAACCTTATTAGGTAAAATCCACTGGTCAATGGACGGGACAAAAGTCCTAGTGAAGGAAAAAGAGTGTAATATTATTATGTTATATACGCATCATAAGCTGCCTCGTTAAAAACATTGTCAGGAAAACCCAATGGGACAAAATCAAGATCAAGGACAAAAAGATTGCATTGCGTATTATTTCTTCCCTCCATGGATACAAATATCCCAAAGAATATAAAGTTCAATCTTTTGCACTAGTTGTTGAAAATATTATTGTTAGTTATGCATAATTCCTCAAGGAAATTATTTAATGTAGTTGCAATGCATAAAAAAATATTGTGTATCAAATATCTTTCGTCTTGAATTCGTTAATTAAGCAATGTGTCAATTTAGAACTCTTCAGGAGTTTTAATAATCATAAATTAAATACACATTATCTACGAATTTGATCACTGATACAGACATAGAATTTCATCAATATTAAAAATGATTATATCATATATATGCTCGGATTACTTTAATTCATACAAAGATCTTTGTTATTTAATACAAAATGCTTCGTGCATATCTCTCGAGAGTTGAAATAATATGCTTCATGCATTCTAAACCCTTCATGGATTTTCATGAATATAATAATCCGATGAGCATATGAATAATCTGTTATAATGTATACATGATACATTATGAGTCCTCCAGGAACATTCAAATTAATATACCTTTTCATTACCATTGTACGGTACATTTTTTTTTTATAGACTGCAAGTCCATAAATTTCACATCGTCATGTGAATTTAGTTTTTGGCCAATATTTTGATTTCGTCGACATTTTTCAATTGATTTTATACTAGATCCTCATTTTCATTGATTATCAATTGTAAGTGCATATGTAAATTTCTCAATAACTATAGTTTATTTCGGTTCTACCTTTTTTAGTAGAGACATGTTTTTTAGATCTCATTATTTTCAACATATTCAATGTTGACGGGTACCTGAATTCATTCATTCATGTCATCTACTGATTAATCTTTCAATATCTTTTTCAGAAGGACATATTTTGTTAGAAATACTAACAACTTCTATTATACCAACCTTGTATCATGCTCTTAATTTCTTATTTCATTGATTTATCTTGGTGGAACCCATTGGTCGACCACGCTTCAGGCGTATATCAAACTTAAAATTATCCATGAATATTATATTTACAACTAAGAGCATTTTACACTAGAAAATTCTTGCATCAAATCATTTATTTGTAATTTGTTGCAAATAATTAATTCATGAACTTCTAGTTCATATTTACTTTTTCGAGGATCTAATTTGATGATGCATATAATTTCTTACTTTCCAGTTTTATTTCTCTCCCCTTAATGTAAGTATGAGTAATTGATAATACCAGTGAAGTTCTTCGAGATTTCCACGGTATATTATATATTAAACTGTTTTACTCGTGTTTGACCATTTTAGTCATTTATTTCTTTTCTCTTTCAATGATTTGTATATCTATAGTCAAATGTTTATCTTGCAACAAGCATGTTTATATTTTATTTGTCATAACAAATATCATATGTTCCTTCGGGGATACTATATTTACAACATGCACATTTGACTATCGTTACTTCCTTTAATCGTAAACTTCTTGTTTACATATATATTTTAAACTTCCGGATTATGCATATCATTTGAACTTCTAGTTCAATAAAACAAAATGTTAAAGATATGAAATCATTGAGAATAAATCAACCCATTAAATATTCCGGACAAATATTTTTTTTTTTATACTCATCATTGTATGATATGTAGTGCTACTGGCACATCTACTACACATCTAAAATTTAAAGAGTATTTTTGGTCTCAGACCAATCCAAAGTTATAAATGAAGGAAATACAGTTTCAGGATCAACCGTAAAAGTGTACACAAGGATAAACGAATGTAAGCGTACATTCGTGGTCATATCTTTCAGTAGGAAAATCCAATTTGAATGGTTCAAATTGGGTTAGATAGATAATAAGATTATCTACAACCTTCATATAGAAATATATTTCATACGAACGAAGTATCAGTGTCGTTTCTATGAAATACCGAAAGGCTGCAATAGTATGACATACAGTTAGTAAAACAGTCATAACTTTTGCATACGAACTCCAATTGGTCCAGGCCAAATTGGGTCGTGTAGATAATAAGATTATCTACAACTTTCGTGTTGGGTGATTTTCTGTCAGAGAAATTTACCAATTTCGTATGGACATAATACTGGACAGATACATGCAACTTTCTGTGTGAAAGAGTGTATATTGGATATTCATGTCTTTTGGCCAATCCTAATCCTATATGATATAAATAGGATTTTTCTCTCTCATCTGGTGTGGTTCATTCAGTTAATTAATTCAGAATATTCCAGAGAATTGTGAGACAACTTTCTAGAGAGAGAAAGGGTGTAAAGAGAGAGAAACCGTGAAAAGGTGTTTTCCGGTATAGAGAATCAATCAATCGAGCAAGTTCGCCGGTGCTTCGTCTAGGCAGTTGCATCCGCGACCGACGTCTTACGAGTCAAGGTGGATACAAGTAGAGGAGCAACATCTGGGGCTCTTTCGGTTGTGATCGATTCGGAGGATCGAAATCTGCCGGAGACGGAAACGAGCGAATCGAGTAACGGGCTGTGGAAGCATGCGGGCATGGAACGCACGAAGACAACCCGAGGCGTGTCAAGACGGTGGGAGACGTGCGGTATGGGACGTACGGGCTAGTCACCAACGTGACACCGAAGGAAAAGAAGGATGCGAGCGATCAACCCGTCGTGCGTGATCAATTTCACGCTGGTAATCGTCTATCCTACTTTGCATCGTACCCTCGAAGTCATGGCGTGATCTTGGATTTAGGGAACCGGACCGGGCCTTCATATCCGCTGCGCGGGCCCGGGGATGGGTGAATACCCAACAGTGGTATCAGAGCGATCGCCATCGATTCGAGGGTCGAATCATAGTCGTATATTCGATATACGCACGGGTTATCAAAGTTCGTACCCGTTTGCATGATGATAGATTTAGAGATTCCAATTTCGTTAAAAATCACAAGTAGAATTCACTAGAGATCAATCAAAAGTTGATTGAGAGTATCTAGGAATTATCGTGAAAAAGTTTCATGATTTATCGTTTCAGAAACGAGCGAAAACGGAAGAAACGGGAAAATCTGCAGAAAATTAGAATACGAAACAGTGAGTAAAACTAAGATAATTTTCAGTGCGAAACTCCAAATTGATTGGATCAAATTGGCGTAGTTAGATAATGAGATTATCTATGACTTTGATACAGAAAGTTTTTCCATTTAGACGAATTATCAGTGTCGTTTTTATGGAATAACGAAAGGGTGCGACTGTTTGACATACAGAGACTAAAACGTCCGTATACGTCGCATCGAAAATCCAATTGAGTCCAATCCAATTGGGTTAGTTAGATAATAAGATTATCTAGAACTTTCGTTCACGCTCAAAGTCGGTTGGAATAATTCAATATTTTCGATTCGACAGAATACTGAAAAGGTGTCTGTAGTTTTCTGGTTGAAAAGGTGTCTATTGGATATACTTACCTTTTCGTTTGTCCGTATTTTACTAAAACTGGTATAACTTTCAGTAGGAAACTCCGATTTGAATGGTTCAAATTGGGTTAGTTAGATAATAAGATTATCTAGAACTTTCATGTTGTAATATATTTCATTTGAGCGAAGTATCAGTGTAGCTCTAATGAAATACCGAAAGGGTGCGACAGTTTGACATATAGTCAGTAAAACTGCCGTAATTTTCGGGTCCGAACTCCAATTGGGCTGGGCCAAATTGGGTTGGAAAGATAATAAGATTATCTACAATTTTCGTGTTAGTTGATTTTCTGTCAGAGAAATTTATCATTTTCGTTCTGACAGATTACTGAAAGGGTGTATGCAGTTTTCTGTTTGAAAAGGTGTATATGAGATATACATACCTTTAGGCCTATATTTATCTCTAATCAATTAATTCTATCATACTAGCATATTAGATAATTAATTATTTAGAATAATTAGTCTCCCTAAATAAATCATATGCATTTTGAAAAAAAAAAAAAAAAAAAAAAAAAAAAAAAAAAAAAAAAAAAAAAAAAAAATCTTGTGATAGTGATATAATATGATTATGTCACGAATTATTAAACATGAATGTCATGATCCCTCATAATATTTAAGTCATGGAAATGCCTTCCATATTCACAACCACTATGATCGGTACTACGTCTCACATGGGTTAAGGCCAAAGCCGACATGGGTTATTGTAGTCATCGACGGGGTGGCAAGCGTTAAATAGGGACTGATAAGGGTTAAGGCCAAAGCCGACTTATTAGTAGTTTATTTGAACGATACGTTGAGTATGGTTGTGACTTAACTGTTCAAGCCAGTAAGGGTTGAGGCCAAAGCCGACTTGATTGGAAGTTCGGGGCATAGATAGGATGCACACACGGAACTGGGATTGTATATAATACGATCCATCACCGAAATCCTATAAAGGTTCAAGAGTCGCATTGGATGCGATTGGATATAATCCTACCTAAATAGCGAGATCCCACTCGTCTGCCAAAGCAACTTGTGGGAGGATCGTGATATATGGGTCTTGAGTGTTATGGACTTGGAGTCTCGTATCGGTATGAGGGTTATCGATTCGATAAAATAACACTATCATATAATTATCATATAAGCATATAGATTAAGTACGCACGGTTAGGAGCTTAATCTTCATCATCCGTTTAGAATTATATTTTCAAGCGACACCAAATATATCGATGAGATCGATATGATAGATGACTTTTGGGCCGGAATTGCCGTAATTATCCTTGATAGTCAAAGAATAGTTCTTAGACTTAAAGGAACGTGTTGGACACGGAAATGGTAGATTCGGGGCTCGAGGCTTTGGCTTTAGAGAAAGCCGGGTTCGATACACTTTAAGAAGGAATCGAACAATATTACGTGCCTTGTGGTGGCATGTATAGACGCAGATTTCTCAAAATTGTTTTGAGAATTCGGGTGTATATGAAAGTAAAACGCAACGCTCAAGAAATAGTTTCAAGAGCTAGAGCGCATTGAATGGTTCAATGCAGCTCAAAGCGTAGATTAATTCTGAGACGCCTTATGGGTCTTTGATTAACACTCGTGTGTTGATGGTACGAGATTTGATCTTCGTGACCGAATATCATATACATTCGATAGATAAGTCGATCCCTGAATTGCATGAGATGCGATTTAAAATTGAATTGGAGATGCTCGGAGTATCCGAGGAATCCAATGTATGTAGATGCGTGGATGTCCTTGTAATTCAAAGGAGGGATCGAAAGAAATGTATGTCTAAGGGTATTTTGGGAAAATGGTTTCCAAACAGAAAGTTCGGACAAGGAGTTGTCCAAACTAATGACTCAAAGAAAACGGTGAAATCCGAGGAGGATTAAACCTAGAAGTTGATTGCTTCTTTTGGCATTGCCGTCTTGGCTATATGAATGAGATACGCGTATCTAGATTCCATGTGATGGATTGCTAGAATCATTCGAATTAGATCCGATTGATTAATGCGATACTTATTTATTAGGCAAAACGACAAAGGGCATCATTCTCCAAAGGTTGGAGAAAGATCCAACGAATTATTGGAAATTACATTTAGATGTAATGTTCCGATAAGTTCCAAGGCAAGAGGAGGCTATCGGTATTTTGTTACGTTTACGAACGGTTAAAGTAGATATGGTAGTATCTGTTTAATGCGTGCCGAAATGGAGACTTTTGAAAGGTTCAAACAGTTTCAAAAACAAAATACAATATCGACTTAGCAAGAAAATCAAAACCCTTTGATAGGATCGAGGAGGCAAGTATTTGAGCTACGCATTTCGATAGGATCGAAGAGGCGATATTTGAGTTATGAATATTGATGATCATTTATGATTGTGGAATCGTTTCACGATTGCCTTTATTCGGAACATTGAGATGTGTCCGAAAAGAGGAAATGAACGCATGTTGGACATGGTTCGATAAATGATAAGTCAATAGGATCTCCCAAAAATATTTTGGAGATACGCCCTTGAGACTGCGGCACTAATGAATGGTTGCATATATGATATGGACCATAAACCTTCTAATCGGTACAAAAATCGCCATATGAGATATGGATCGGAATGGTTCCGAAGTTGTTATTTGTACAGATTTGTGGATGTGAGTATATTTCGAAATTTGTTTCGGTTAAACTCAATCCCAAATCTGAAAATTGTTCGTTTATGACATATATCCTTAAGGAAACTAAAAGGTATTAGTTCTAACGTCCCGACGAAAATAAGATTTTCGTGGCTCGAAGAGATGCCTTCTTGGAGGAGGACTAGATGCGCACAAGTTGGGAACTTGATGTCACTTATCTCTATGCGGGCTAGTGGGAGTAGAATAAATCTTGAAAGAGTTCGAGATGTCAAAATGAACATTGTACCGATGAATGTTGACACGACTTCATCAAGAGTTGATGAATACGAGTCGAACACACAAAGGAATTATTTGTAGATCAAGTAGGCTATATCATAAGCTGGTAAATACGGATTTACCTTGGCTAATGATGATAGATCAAAATCATATGATGATTCGATATCCTACAGGGATGCTATGAAAGGTTGATTCCACATGACATGATGTCATGAATTCTGAGATTCGATCCGTGTAAAATTATCAAGTTTAGAACTTGATTTCATTACTTTCCGGATTAGACCCGTGTGAAAAGACAATGGGTTTTCAAGATGAGAACCGACACGGATAGGAATACGCATATATGCAAAGCGAGGCTCGTAGCGAAGAGTTTCAAGAATTTCATAGTCGGACTATGAAGAAACGTTTTCGCATGTTGCCATGCTTTCACATTCTCGAAATTCTGCTTGACATGGTCGCGTATTATGACTATGTGATGTGGCAACATGGATGTCAAAACCGAATTTCTTGACAGAAATTTTATGAAAGGATGTGTACTTGACACAACCTAACGGTTTTGTCGATTCATAAGAATCGGGGATAAGATATGAACGCTTTAACGATCCATATGATGGATTAGAGAAATCTTCTCGGAATTGGAATATTCGTTTTGATGAAGTTATAAACTGCTATAACATTGTCGGAACGAATGGAAACTTTGTGTACACATGAAGGTTAGTGGGAGCCGCGTTATATTTCTTGTAACGACACAAAATTTAGGCGAGACCGCTTATAAATTAAGCGTGAAGATCTATAGGATAGATCTAAGAAGTTCCTCGTTCTATATTATAGCATGTATATCGACATATTGTTGAAAAATGTTTTCAACATATAACTCCTTGGCGGAGTTAAATAGAGATGTCGAATGGCATAAATTTTCTATGGCTCGATGTGAGACATCAAGCAGGGCGAAAATAAAAATATGATGCTTTACATTCGATGTGAGGATCTATTATATCTGTCATGATATGTATGTGGCTATATGTCGTATAGATGAAGCGTCTAATTCACCGTCAATAATATCCAAGAAATCACACGAGTTTGAATGTAATGCGATTACATGAGACTAACTCTTGTGAATGTATAATGGTTATACATATATATATACATAATGGTTATGTATATTTAAATTCATCGGGATTTGTATTGATAGCGGTGAATGTTATCCTTGAATACTTTACAAAAGAATTCAGGATTTTATTTTATCTATAATGGTGTGGAGGACGTGTTGGTTATAAAGAGTTATAACAACGACAGTTTCCAAAGATTTAGCACGTCCAAATATGTAGCACGACTTTCGATCACAAAGTGTGTACATGATTTGCTTAAACGAAAACATGGTTATGTGGAAAGGTTCCATATGACCAATAATGATTCTATTTACGGAGGCGAGTATATTGTGGTTATGAATCACAAAAGGAAGCGGTATGGATCAAGGATACATGACCAAACTCGAGTAGTCACGAGTTATCGGATTTATGGTTGTATATTGCGTGACACGCAATAGTACAAGCCAAAAATGCCGAGGTCACAACCACTTCTAGCCAATACTCAGAAAATTTCATTGATCCATGAAATTTTATGAAATGATGTGATTGTAGGTATTGGAAATGTTCCAAACCTGATGTTGATTAACACTAACGGCAACGTGCGGACCCGTTTACAAAACCGCTCTCTCTAGTCGCGCGTGACTGTCATGCGATGACTATGGGTATGGAGATACCTAGAGGAGGAAGAAGAGAGTAGAGTGTAGTTATCTAATACGATAGTCCTCGCAGGTTGTGGGTATAGAGATACCCATATGTAAACGTTGTATCACCCAAATACTTAATCCGTATGAATGCATCCCTTTTAAAATTTTTGTTTACCTAAATTTTCATGCTTTCACCTTATATGAAAACTGTGTGCGGGGTTGTGTAATATGATTACATGAACCTTGATTTGAACTTGTGTGGACGTCGACATGGTTGAGGACCATGTGCAGCGAAACCGTCACACTTAAAGTTTCATTTCTAAACATCCCTAGTCGCGGGTCAGTTTGCTTAAGAGAGAAGCATTTCTATTACAAGGGAATAGACTGAACGCGTACACTAGTACGTTAGCCGAGGAGATGATTATGTTTTGCTAATCATAGGACAAAGGTGTTTGTCGAATCGGGAACGTAGATATATGCTAGGTGACATATATTGGATATGACCGAAGCCGCGAGACCATGACATGGTTTAGTCATTATAGATGGACTCGCGACGAGTAGGGTATTAGGTTCTTCATACTTGAGGGGACCATTGATTGCGTTACGTGCGTAACACAATGCTTTGATATGATCTTACGCTCACCGTAACAGGGAGTTAAAACGGTCATCATTGGGTATTGTCCGAAACACGGAATTCAATGTGAGTCTCCAAGATAGGAATTGTTTATTCCGAAAGGAAGAGATATCTCTTTGGCCACTCGATGAATTGATTAACGAAAACTGTGGCCACAGTCAATGATATTAACGGTTAATATCGATTGAAATTTGTTAACTCAATTCGGACTCGAGGAATAAGTATAGTTAATCAAAATATAAGGATGACTACCACCATGCCTTTTGATTAACGGATATCGCTAACAAGAGAACTAATGACCGCTATTCGAGATATGCACAATGATCACAATCATTCTTCGTGTTAACATGGGTAGCCATGATGGAGTGACTAGATCCCGCTCATGGGCTTGTAGTGCTATGGAAACAGCCTACTGCCATCGTTAACCGAACCTACATGGTCACACAACGAGTCGTACTAAGTCGGGCTTGATTATAAAATTGGCACATAAGATGTGCGTAGCTTGGTATTTGATACGCGAGCTATATTCTCTAAAATCGTGCATATTGGATATGCATGAGTACCTTTTAGGTAGATCTGAAATTGAGTGGGAGACTGAAGGAAATACAGTTTCAGGATCAACCGTAAAAGTGTACACAAGGATAAACGAATGTAAGCGTACATTCGTGGTCATATCTTTCAGTAGGAAAATCCAATTTGAATGGTTCAAATTGGGTTAGATAGATAATAAGATTATCTACAACCTTCATATAGAAATATATTTCATACGAACGAAGTATCAGTGTCGTTTCTATGAAATACCGAAAGGCTGCAATAGTATGACATACAGTTAGTAAAACAGTCATAACTTTTGCATACGAACTCCAATTGGTCCAGGCCAAATTGGGTCGTGTAGATAATAAGATTATCTACAACTTTCGTGTTGGGTGATTTTCTGTCAGAGAAATTTACCAATTTCGTATGGACATAATACTGGACAGATACATGCAACTTTCTGTGTGAAAGAGTGTATATTGGATATTCATGTCTTTTGGCCAATCCTAATCCTATATGATATAAATAGGATTTTTCTCTCTCATCTGGTGTGGTTCATTCAGTTAATTAATTCAGAATATTCCAGAGAATTGTGAGACAACTTTCTAGAGAGAGAAAGGGTGTAAAGAGAGAGAAACCGTGAAAAGGTGTTTTCCGGTATAGAGAATCAATCAATCGAGCAAGTTCGCCGGTGCTTCGTCTAGGCAGTTGCATCCGCGACCGACGTCTTACGAGTCAAGGTGGATACAAGTAGAGGAGCAACATCTGGGGCTCTTTCGGTTGTGATCGATTCGGAGGATCGAAATCTGCCGGAGACGGAAACGAGCGAATCGAGTAACGGGCTGTGGAAGCATGCGGGCATGGAACGCACGAAGACAACCCGAGGCGTGTCAAGACGGTGGGAGACGTGCGGTATGGGACGTACGGGCTAGTCACCAACGTGACACCGAAGGAAAAGAAGGATGCGAGCGATCAACCCGTCGTGCGTGATCAATTTCACGCTGGTAATCGTCTATCCTACTTTGCATCGTACCCTCGAAGTCATGGCGTGATCTTGGATTTAGGGAACCGGACCGGGCCTTCATATCCGCTGCGCGGGCCCGGGGATGGGTGAATACCCAACAATAAATGGATTTGGGGAGTACTTCTGATAAATAGTTGGTTTTAATCTAATTATTATTGTGGCATGCATATCTTCTGATAAAACGACACTGACACTTCGTTCAAATGAAATATTTTTCTCCATGAAAGTTCTAGATAATCTCATTACCTATCTAACCCAATTTGAACCATTCAAATTGGAGTTTCCCACTGAAAGTTATGCCAGTTTTACTAAAACTGTTTCTTATGCCTACGAACGCGCACGTTCGTTTATCCTTGTGTACACTCTTACGGTTGATCCGAAACTGTATTTCTTTCAGACCCCAATTCATTTTTTTTTCACATGATAGCACAATATATCATGTCAAGTGATTAATAAATTAGAGTAAATAAACTTCTGGTTTATTATCAATTATGGCTCAAATTTACTAATATGTCAACAGTACAAATTAGTTAAACAAATCGATAATTTTCTAATAAATATTCCTTCTCTGAAATATTACTCAATATACATAAATATTCAAAATTCATCTTGATATGATATATATTTCAGCGGATATCATTATAAATGATCAATGACTTGGGGGGAACATAAATATATTAAATACAAACTGCCATGATTGGTGTTTTCTTTTGTCTTATTCATAATCGACCAAGAGAAATAAATTGTATTTGTAATATGGTATGTGTAATACCACTATAAAGTATGGTATGTGTAATATCATGATTGATATTCTCCTCTCTTTTTTTCACTAAATTATATTCACTCTTTCAATAATATATTTACCCTATTAAAAACAAAAATAATATATTAACCCTTCCAATATTAAAATTATATTTACCCTTTCAAATTAAAGTATGATAAACAAAAATTAATTAATTTAAAAGAAATTATGTGGCAACAACGAACATCCATTAATTGGTTAAAGTTGGGGGATAACAATACGGCTTACTTCCATGCTTTCGCGGCCTCTCGCCGTCATTCTAATCACATTTCGATGATACAAGTTGGTGCAAGGCGAATTACGGATGAAAAAGAGATTAACATCTCGTTCACAAATTTCTTTCGAAGTTCATTGGGGGCCCCTTCGAGTACAACTCTCTCGGTGAATTTGCAAGGATTGTATAACCAAGATGGTAGCGGAGTTGTGGATCTTAATTCACTATCGGAAGCCATCTCGGAAAGAGAGATTAAAAGGACGCTAGACGCGCTAAAGAAAGGAAAAAGTTGTGGACCCGACGGCTTTCCAAGTGAGTTCTTTCAACACTTTTGGTCAATTTTAAAACAAGATCTAGTTAAGTCGATATCGCTATTTTTTGAAAATAACCTAAACATCCAAAGAATTAACAAAGCATCAATCCAACTATTACCGAAAATCGAAGAAGCCGCCCAATTGGGAGATTTTAGGCCCATTAGCATTATAAGTGCACCGATTAAATTGCTTACAAAAATTTTGGCGTTGCGATTACAACCTTACATGCCTTTACTAATAAATAGTTGCCAAGCCGCGTTCATAAAAGGAAGAACAATTACGGAGTTATTCTTAACATCGCGCGAAATCCTAAGTTATTACCACAAGGCAAAAGTGCCAATGATAATGTTAAAAATAGATTTCAAAAAAGCTTTCGATAATGTATCATGGAATTTTTTGGAAAAAATCTTAGTGGCGCGAAATTTTCCTACACAATGGATAGAGTGGATGAAGCAATTACTTCAATCTTCAAGTTCATCGGTGCATACAAATGGGACCCGAGGGCCGCATTTCACGCACCTCAAAGGGTTGCGCCAAGGGGACCCGCTATCGCCACTTTTATTTACAATAGTTGTTGATGCTTTACAACGGATGATGAAAAATGTTGCACCATTACTAACTAACCCGATTGTTTTTGCGCCGACCACATTACAATATGCGGATGACACGTTATTTTTTATAGAAGCACACCCGCAAAATTTACGAGTTATCACGCATACAATTAACTTATTCTCCGAAATCTCCGGATTGGAGATAAATTGGGAAAAGAGTGGGTTCGTGCCAATAGGAATAGCCGCCGAGATGCATAATCATGTCAAAACAATTGTTGGGTGTAACAAGAAGCAATTACCAATTAAATACCTTGGTTTACCATTGTCTATAAAAAGACCGAAAAAGCTTGTTTTCCAACCGTTGATAAATAAAATGAGGCAAAAAATCGTAAGTTGGAAGAATAAATGCCTAACACTAGGGGGTCGTTTAACTTTGGTTAAATCGGTATTGGCCGCTTTGCCGAATTTTTACATGCAAGCCTTTTTGTTACCAAAAGGAATAATAATGGAGATTAACCAATTGATGAGAGCTTTCTTTTGGAAAGGGCAAGAAAAAATTTCGGAGGGACATTGCTTGGTCAATTGGCGTAAAATTTGTTTACCAAAAATAAATGGAGGATTAGGAATAATTGAGATATCAAATCAAAACCGCGCGCTTTTAATGAAATGGCTCTTTAAATTGGACCAAGAGAGCGAATCACAATGGACGACCACATTAACAACCCTTTACAACATAACCTCCGCCGAGGCGATCACGAATATTTCGAATAATATTGTGTCATTTTTCATGAAGGATCTTCGCGATCTAGTGCCCCTATACCAGTCAATTAATGGAATCGCGCGTGATTTAAACCCAAACCAACCACTTTATCCTACGAGGAAGGTGTACGCCCGAATAACACATCCGGGTATACAATGTCCGTGGACCCGAAGCCTCTTTAGAATCAAAGCGCCGACAAAAGTAAAGATTTTCGCTTGGTTACTTCTCCAAAATAAAATCTTGACGGCCGATAATCTCCATAAAAGAGGTTGGCCGCACGATCCGACGTGTGCCTTATGCTCGGAAACAATGGAAGACGCCGACCACCTATTCTTGAGGTGCGCATTTACAAGGGAATTGTGGGTATGTTTGGACTCTACCGTTCCCATCAATGACCTTTCGTTGTTGAATTTTTGGAGGGACCACCGACACAAACTTACCAAGGTAGAGGCTAATAGATGGGATATAATATGGTTAGCAACGATTTGGACCGTTTGGGGAGAGCGCAACAATCGTATTTTTCAAAAAAAAAGGCGGATGCATGCACTTGTGTTAAGTGCCATTCGGGATCTAGTGATGCGTTGGCGATCATTAGGAATTACCTAGCCGTCTTAGATACGTTAATTACAATTAACTTGGTCACCTATTTGTAAATAATGGATATTGTACATTTTCTTTTCATTTATAAAAAAAGATCGGATCGGACGCGTATCGCGCTTGCCATTCTCTTCAAAAAAAGATAAATAAGAAGAAATGTACAAATTATCAGCATGTGAAAGTTTTCATGCTTACAATGTTTTATTATATAATTCTGATTAAGTTATTATGATATTTAAGAATTTGAGATGGTAAATGTGATGTTATATTTTTTATTTTTGAAAGGGTAAATATAATATTTTGCAGAAACGTCCATGAAATAATTAGTCAGTATTTTTGGAGAAAGCCAACGAACATTACGGAATAGTTTGGAGAAAGCGATCAACTTTTTTGACGAGATCGATGCTTTGGCCGCCACCAGAGGCGATGCTGGCGTTTGTGTCGGGGATCGCGTTCTCAGTCAGCTTTTGGTCGAGATGGATGGTTAGCTTTTTATTTTTATTTTATTTTTAAATACAAGTTAATTTAATTATATGATATTGTTATTTCTAAATTAGGGTTGGAGCTGAATAAGGGCATAACGGTCATTGCACCGACGAACCGGCCTGACAAGATCGATCCTGCTCTTTTAAGACCAGGTTACAAATATACTCACAAATTTAATAAACTTTTCTTTCGAATGTTGAATATTTATTTTACTGTTTTAGGGCGGTTTGATATACTATTAGACGTGCAGCCTCCTGACGAGTCCGACCGAGAAGAAATATTTAAAATTCACACGAGAAATACTCCGTGTGGACTCAGACGTGAAATTCGACGAGCTTGCGATTCTTACAAAAGATAAAACAATCATATTTACCCCAAAGTAGTTAAAGCCGTCTGCGGACCAAATAGGATATTTTGGATATTTATTACGAAAATGGCGATGTTTAAATGTTTTTTATTTGTGTGTGTTTGATTTTATAGGAGGATAGAAATGGTGATAAGGCAATCGAGAGAGTCCACCCTACAGATTTTAAGTATTATGAAGATCTCGCTTCGCAATTTCGAAGGCGTGCGTGTTTCCTCTTCATCGTCAATATTGTTGTCATATTTTAAGGTTTAATTTTGTTAGTTAGTTCATTTATTTGTCTATGTTCTCATTTTTTATGTAAGATCTCTTTAAAATTAATTATATTTAATATAATGATTTCCATTGTCGTTTAATTGATGTTTACATGTTTAATCAATTTTATACATCTATATTTGTTTATTATATTTTTCTATTTGTTTTTACACTTTTCTACAAAATGCACCTTGGGTTTTTAGTTTATTACAATAATGCCTATGTTCAAGCGGTTCAGTTTCAATGTGTTATTTTTAGTACATTTACCATTACAATTACAATTACAATTTGTTTATTATATGAAAGTAAATTGTGAAAGAATGGTTTGACAACAAAAACATTAACACCAAAAAGATAACTGCCACCACGTTAGCTCCCCCTGCCAATAAACCTCTCATTTTTGCAATTCAATCCCTCCTTGAATTCAAAATCACAAAACTCTTAATTAATCAATCAATCGTCAGGGTCCGTTTCTTCATCCTGTTCAGACCCTCCTCTAATACTGGAATCTGTATCGGGTTCGAGATCCAAATCCAAATCCAAATCTGGTAAATCCAAATCATCATTTTCATTTTGCGAAATAATTGTTTGCGAGAATTTAACAATCCAATCAGGACACTCTTCCAAATCCTTGTTATGATAATAACTCGATTGGGCATTATTGGGCTTCGATGACGTGGTGGTGCATAAACACTCCGGCAAAGGATGGGAGAGAAACGATTTGGGTTGGGTTTCGATAATTCGGCCTCGGTTGTAACTACTATTTCTGGACCTATTGTTTTGTTTAAGTACGAACGCATACTCTGCAACCATTTCCGTGGCGGATGGTAGAGATTCTCAGTTATCTTTGCAAATAGATCCACAATTGCTTTTCTGATCAAAACATGAAAAAAAGGTAAAATGCCAAAGTATAAACGACCTCACTTATTCACTTATACCCCTACGAGATGAGAAATATCGCAAATACCCCTGCAAAACATAGCAAATATCACAAACCCCCCTATGAAACTTTTGAAATATCATTAAGAGAAAAAGGGGTAGTCTGGGCATTTTAAAAAAAATTAGAAAATGAAGGGCATTGCTGATATTTCTTATGATTGAAGGGGGTAAACACAATATTTCGAATTTTAGTAGACTCAGCATGATTTTTTTTGCCAATAAATAAAACCCAAAAAACTAAAAGACAAGTTTGTACCTGTCAGGGCGCGTAAAGGGATTAGAATTCTTTGACTGCCGAAAGTCTCGGAACCGGTTAAGTATATCGTTGTGTCTAGTGGGTATCTTAATGATCTCAGTACTAAACCCACCTGTAAAAATTTAAAGAAATTGTTAAATTTACAAGAATACCCCTTGTTTGGCTTAGTAATGTCGATTAAGAGATTCTATTGATTTATGTGTATTGTGAAATATTTGGTAGTGGCTAAATTTTCAAAATTTGGAAAGAATAGAGCGGCTTTTTTGCAATTTAGGCATAATGTAGGGGCTTCTTTTGTAAATTACATCTTAGGGCATGAGAGGACAAGAGCCGTTTTCTTTCGAGCGACAGAGTCGACGCGGAGTTCTTCTTTTAAAATTCGCTTAGTGATCACTTGTTTCCTTGTATATTGTATTATCTTAGTGTGCACATCTGAATGTTAAACACCAACATAAATAAATATAACAAAGAATCCTAAATTAACTATTTTTAGAATTGTTCACATTTTATTTGAGAAACAAGAGAATTGTTTTTTATATTTGAACCTGATAGTGTTCGGCACAACCATAATGAGCCAAAGAGTCTCTAACTAAACCAGAATGACAAGCTAAACAGGTCCAATTTAAAATTCTCAATCTGAATTAATAGGAAAAAATAAATTTGATAATATTAATAATATCATGAAATAAAGTTTACAAAAATAAATAATGATATACCTTTGAATTATTGTACTGCCCAGTGCATGAATTTCAAAGGGAAATTGCAAGGCATGAAATGCAATTGTTTTATAATGAAGAATTCGACGGGTACATTTTGGAGGGTGATTTTTTTAAAAATAAGTTAACAACGTTTGAAAAAAAAAATATCCCTTAAATATATTGCACACCAAAATGTATCCGTCCAACTCTCCATTATTGAACAATTACATTTAATTAACGTGATAATTAAAACATATAATTAAATAATTATTAAAATTTATTTAAAATTATGAATTCGAACAAATTTTAATTACGTATTAAGTTAAAAGTTAACATGTACTGGTTATCATTTTAATTAAATGTATTAATTAGTTCATAAAAGATGTTATGGTAAAATTTGGAGAAATATATCATATTAAAATTAAAAAAAATCGTCGGGATTTAAAACCCGGTTTGGATTATTTTTTGAGTATTATCAAAAAGGAGATTATTTTTGGAATATTTCTAGAAAAAATGTTATTTTTTAAATTTTGATTATAAATAGAATTATATGCATAAATGCTCCTTTTGCCTCGTCGTACATGTATGAAAAGCTCTTGAAAAAAAAAAAAAAAACTCTTGAATTCGTGCTGCAAGAAGAATATATATATATATATATATATATATATATATAATGTCGGCTCAAGCTCTTGAATTTCGTCGTATATGTATGAAAAGCTCCCCTTTGAAGGCCGCTCAAGCCCGTCAACAACTCCCCGTCTAACCCTAAACCTAAATCCCAAATCGGAACCCGGCGGCAAACAAATTCAACTCCTTCTTTCGTCTTTTTAGGTCTTACCCATGTCAACGCTTCAATCTGATCGTATGGTTTCTCTCCTCTCTCCGTACAAGCATTCTCGAAGTGACGACGGTGAAAAGATGCCCATTGTTGTACACGCGAAGCCAGTAGAAGGCGGTGTTCATCGACCCATCCCCAGATACGGATGGTACAGAACTTTCGAGTTTTATGAGGTGAAGATCCTTCGGTGTGATTCAGGGTCCGGTACCGCGAAGACCGCCGAGATCTATGGCAAGATTATAATGTATTATCCATCAGGCCGTTGGTACCTCTTCAACCGCACAAAGAAGAATGCCGAGACTGTCACTCTGCCGGTAAGTACTGTACATTGTTAATTTAATCTTTGAAGCGCGAGTACATTGCATTTCTGATGTCTTCTTCTTCTGTTAATATAAAACTAGGGTACAATTAGAGTGAAAACCCCACCAGTTGGTGTTCAAGGATATGACCATAGCGGCGTATCGTTTAAATTGAAGGGTGTTTTTTCAGAAATGAATGATTTGTGCCGATGGTGGGAATATGACGACATGAAGTCTGACGAGGTCTTGAGTTTTACAATAGAAAAAGAACATTGTGCGCTGGAGGTTAGTTTTATGTCAATTTCTAAAACTATACTTGCTGACGTGGAGATCAGTCTCGTCAACGAAGACGGCGTTGATGAAGAAAAGGCAATCTACGGGGAAATAACATTGTGGTATACAAAAGAAATGAAAGGTATGAGAAATTTTGTTCTGTTTAAGAAGAACGAAGACGAACGTGTTATCCTTAAAGGGGAAGAGCCCATTCCGTTGTTGAGAAGTGTCATTTCTCTCCCGATTGAATCTGGTCTTGTTGTCGATGTGAGGCTCAGAACCTTGTCAGGTGAAGAGATTGTTGGAGGAATTGTGCAGTGTGATAGCCCCCATCAATATGGTGAATATGTTGGGATTTTGGGCAAGTTTGGTAAGAATCAAGTCAGGGTAAAGTTTAACCTATGCTCCTACGATGAACACTCTTTGACTCAGGAATGTTACGAACGGCGGTTCATCCGTTGGCCTTAAAGATGTAGTTCTAGTTACACCTCCTAATTTTTAATTAATGTTTTCGGTGCCGCCCAATTTCTAGAATGTTGCTGTGTTTTATTATATTGGTTCTCCTTTTTTGTTTTTTTATCTGTTTTAACATTGCTCATTATTTTTTATTTAATAAATAATAAATGATATTTAGTAGGTATTTAAAGATCTTAAAAATGTGTAGGTTCTTTCTTTCAAACTTGTTTTGTCAAATTATGGTACTGTTTCCTCTATATGTCATGTTCAATACTAAGCAGAATTACCTAAATTATCAAACATTTTTTCCTCTCAATTCTCAAAATCATTGTGATTTCATATTACTATATAAAACAAAAATTGTAATTAAACACATTTTCATATATATATTAATGCAAAATTCGAGTGGGAAATCAGCATTCTGTTCGACAAGAAAAGGAGCAATTCTCAAACCATTAGGTAAAAAATTGCCCCGAGGGGTATATAAATATTCTTATCATTTGTAGGGGCACACATGATATTTTTCACTTTAAAAGGGGGTACACATGTTATTTTCCACTTTAAAAGGGGGCATGCATGATATTTTCCACTTTAAAAGGGGGCATACATGATATTTTTCCACTTTAAAAGGGGGCATACATGATATTTTGCACTTTAAAAGGGGGCATACATGATATTTTGCACTTTAAAAGGGGGCATACATGATATTTTTCACTTTAAAAGGGGGCATACATGATATTTTTTCCACTTTAAAAGGGGGGTATACATGATATTTTGCACTTTAAAAGGGGGTATACATGAAATTGCCTCTTATATGTGAACCATCTAACGCATTTTAATTACAGATCCAGGGAAAATGATGACAAAATATTATCTGAAGTTTGATACAATGAAACTGATTGAGAAATCTCCTGGAAGCAGCAGTTTAGAAGACGTGCTTCATGTCATTTGAATCGTCATCGTTGTTGTATCAGATTCATTTCATTGCTCTCCAGTCAAGGAATTCTACATTAAGAAACGATAAATCAATTCATGCAGCATAAATGCAATTTAATAAGATTATTCTATCAGAACCTTAACCGATCCCTAAATTGAGCACAAATCAGCATAAAGAAAAACAAAATAAACGCAGATCAAGTAGTTACGAACAGTACTTTCAAATATTCAGCTCAGTACGTAATGTACAATCAAATAAAAGTGAATCATAATGCCAGTAACCACAAATTAGCCAAACTATGATAATATTCCTTGTCAATGCCATCTCTGTGATCAACAAGTACGGATCTAAAACTAAACAAATAAAAATCAGAAAACATAAACCCGTAGAAGACACTCAATCGAGATCTATTCAGTAAACAAATCTTACACAACAGAACGCGAGCAAACAGACAAGTAGTTCGCCGGAGAACGACGTGAGAGGCGGAGCAACAACACAGGATTCCCTCGATCGATCTACGGAGTAAATGTTGTCTTGCTTCGAGATCGATCATAGAGTGTGCTTTTAGTGCGCCGTGCAGTGTGCACTGACAACCCTTTTCTATATCTGTCCGATTTTTTTTCTTTTTTAGGGATTTACATATTTACCCTATTAAAAATAAAAATAATATATTAACCCTTCCAATATTAAAATTATTTTACCCTTTCAAATAAAAATATGATAAATAAGAATTGTACAAATTATTAACATGTGAAAGTTTTCATGCTTATAATGTTTTATTATATACATCTGATTAAGTTATTAATTTATGATATTTAAGAATTTGAGAGGGTAAATGTGATGTTTTTATTTTTATTTTTGAAAGGGTTGATATAATATTTTGGGGGTTTTAGAAGGGTGAAATGAATATCTCCCTTTTTTTTGTAATCCTATATTCTGATATTTAAGAATTTGAGAGGGTAAATGTGATGTTTTTGTTTTTATTTTTATTTTTGAAAGGGTTGATATTGTTGTAAAACAACTAGAAAGAAAAATTGGAAGCAACATTTCAAGAAAGAAGTGCTTCTTATTCTCTCACTTCAATTACAAAGGGGGGTTTATATAGCCCACAACATAAACATAAACATATACACTTACACATGTCATCTTAGACATTTAAACATGTCATTAGATGGGACCCTAAATACATGTATGGAGACACATATATATTTATGTGTCATGGCATGGATAATTGATGCATGCGGAGACACATGTAAAAGTAAACTAGCAAGATGATGTGCAAGTATTATAAGGTACTTTGAAGTATTTAAAAGTATACTAACAAGATGATGTGCAAGTATTATAAGCTATGTTGCACGGATACGGATACGGGGATACGGCGATACGACAATTTTCAAAAAATCACGGATACGAATACGGCTATATAATTATTAGTTTAATATATTTATATTATATATAATTAATAAATTAATAATATTTTTAAATCAAATATCATGACAATAAATAATATCAACCAAACAATACAAGTATCATAAAACTATCATATATTTGTTCTAGAAATATTTTAGAACTAATCTAGAAGTATCCTAGAAGTATATCTTATATAATTTATTTAAAAATATTATGGGCCAAAATATATAATGGGCCGAAGTATCCTAAATGGAGTATCTCAGTCGTATCCTGTCGTATCCCCGCCGTATCCGAAAAAAATAAATATTAAAATATTCAGATACGCCACGTGACGTATCCGATGTGTATCCGAGCCGTATCGCACCCGTATCCGTATCGGATACGCGTATCCTCATGATACTTCTGCATTTTTGAAGTATCCGCGATTATAAGATACTTTGAAGTATTTAAAAGCAAACTAACAAGATGATGTATATGTGGAATATCTTGATGTATTTGTGGATATATAATGTAGGGTTGCGCGCTATTGCAAGAGCCAACATGACTAAATTGAGAGCGATTTCAATTTTATTTTATCAAATGACCATTATATCCTTATTAACGATGAATCGATGATTGATATTTCTTACATTTATCTATTAGTTTATTACTTTTCATAAATCTTGCAAATGAAATCTTTCATATATAAAAATTATTTTTATTCTTAATTTTTTTCATCATAAAAAATCAATTAAATTGTAACATGTGATATATATTTAAATATGAAAATTAATAATATTGGTTAGATTTGTTTTTTCATAATATTAGGAAAAAATATTTTTTGCATTATTCATAAAAAATATAAATAAGTATATAATTATAATAAATATCAGTCAACATAAATAAGGGTATATTGGTAATTTGATTAAAAGAAATTGCAATCGTTCTCAATTTAGCCATGTTAACTCTTGCAATAGCGTCATCCATAATGTATTTATATGTTAAATAACATATATTTATGTAAGATGATATATTTCCAATTTAGAATTGTCAACTTTAATCCCTAATTATTTACTGATTATGGTCATTGTCATTGTTTGATGATAATTAGAATTGTCAACTTTAATTCTTAATTTACTATTTTGATAAGGTCTTATCCACGTCATTCCATTAAATAAAGTGCAAAATTACAATATTTTTGTTAACAAAACATAGTGCATTGAAATTATCATTTAACTATTTTAGAAAAAGAACATCCAAAACAGTAGAGCTTTGGCCACATCGTTATGGGGTAAAAAATAAGTTCTTTGTCAATTAATCAAAAAAAAAAAAATCTTTGAATAATTATAGACTAATGATTCGTTCACATGGGTAATTAATTGCTCATAAGATTGTTTATGTAACTAGATTTGATATAATTTATTTTAAATATATATAAAATTTAAATCTATTTTTATTTTTGGTGATTCAAATCATGGTTTAAAATACTAATTTCTTATAATAATTTGTACGGGATTAATAAATGGTCCTAATATTTAATTATTTAATTATTTCTATGAGATTAATAAATCACAGATGGCCCTAATAATTGATTATTTGTATTTGTATTTTTTATGATTGTAACAACAATATTTTTAATGATGGTTGTCAACGATTTAAAAATCTTTTTATATTAAAAAATTGTTTAAAAAAGACTTTTTATTGTAAGAAATGCAAATAAATTGTACTTACATTTTTATTTAATAAAAAAGAATAAAAGAATATTATTATATTCGCAACGAAGCGCATGCATTTCCTTACTACAATGAAATTTAAATGATTTACGGTCTCTCGAAATTACCGGTCAGCATGACAACATTACATGCCAACCAGTCAAATGTATATGGATGTAGGGATGTCAATGAGTTGGATAATATCCGTGCCCAACGGGTCGGATAATACCAGATTATGCCTGCCTGCTGGTCGGATATTATCCTATTAAAAAAGCCCGACACAGGTATGAATAGGATATGGGTTATGTCGTACCTGATCTGTGGCTATACCCAATTCGAATCCGGTTGTTAATAACTCTAATTATATTAATATTTTAATATTTGTTTACTACTTTTTTTATTTTTTAAGGTTTAGTTTTTTATCATACAATTCACTTTTATTTGTTCCAGTTTGTTTAATAAATAAGAATAAAACTGAAAGATAAGCCCCTAGACTTTTGTGTATTTTTTTTTTACTGTTATTTTTAGTTTCTTCCAATTACAATTTTATCATACAATTTCTTTGATTTAACGGTTCATAATTCCGGCTTAAAAATATTCTGTCATGTATTTTGTGATATTATTATGGTATGTGATGTTATTTAATTTAAAAAAATATATATATTTTTCGTTAATATATTTTAATGTTCAGTATATGTTTAGATATGAATAAAATTTCGTGAGTACTCCGAAAATCCGTAGATACTAAAAAGACGAGTAAAATTATTCGTTTAATTAACGTATCGGATACGAATATTACCCGATTAGAATGAATAAGGATATTTGTGAACTTATACCGGACCCATTAACATCACCAATGGCCTCAATGTTTTATACGTACAATCTGTGAAGTTTATGATTCAGAAGTTTTAATAGATGTCTCGCTCAGCGTAATGTAAAAACAAGACAGCCCAAGACACGGAATCGTCATCAACTCCCTGTCTAACCCTAAACCTAATCCCAAAAATCGCAACCCGGCGGCAAACAAATCCAACTCTTTCTCTCGTCTTTTTAGTTTTTACTTTTTACCCATGGAAACACTTCAATCTGATCGTATGGCTGCTCTCTTCTCTCCGTACAAGCATTCTCGAAGTGGCGACGGTGAAAAAATCCCCATTGTACTCGCGCAGCCAGCAAAAGACGGTGCTCACCCACCCATCGGCGGATGTGATTGGGCGAGAACTTTCGAGTTTTATGAGCTGAAGATCCTTCGGTGTGGGTTAGGTTCAGGTACCGAGGAGACCGCCGAGATATATGGTAGGATTGATATGTTTTATCCAAACGGCTATTGGTACCTCTTCTATCGCACAAAGGATGAAGCCGAGACTGTCACTCTGCCAGTAAGTAGTGTGCATTGTTGATTAAAATTTCGAAGCGTGATCGCATTGCAGTTCTGATGTCTATTCTCTAAAATCTTCTTCTTTATATATAAAATCAGGGCACAATTAGAGTGAAAACTCCACCAGTTGGTATTCAGGGAAAGGACATGACCAGCATAATGTTTCAATTGGGGGGCGTTTTTTCAGAAATGAATAAAGAGTACCGAGGGTGGGAATGTGCCATGAATTCTGATGAGGTCTTGAGTTTTACAATAGAAAAAGAACATTGTGCGCTGGAGGTGAGTTTTATGTCAATTTCTAAAGCTATACTTGCTGACGTGGAGATCAGTCTCGTCAACGAAGACGGCGTTGATGAAGAAAAGGCAATCTACGGGGAAATAACATTGTGGTATACAAAAGAAATGAAAGGTATGAGAAATTTTGTTCTGTTTGAGAAGAACGAAGACGAACGTGTTATCCTTAAAGGGGAAGAGCCCATTCCGTTGTTGAGAAGTGTCATTTCTCTCCCGATTGGATCTGGTCTTGTTGTCGATGCAAAGCTGAGAACCTTGTCAGGTGAAGAGATTGTTCGAGGAATTGTGTACTGTGAAAGTCCCCACCAATATGGTGAATATGTTGGGATTTTGGGTAAGTATGGTAAGAATCAAGTCAGGGTAAAGTTTAACCTATGCTCCTACGATGAACACTCTTTGACTCAGGAAGCTTCTAAACGGGGGATCACCTTTTGGCCTTAAAAGATGTAGTTGTAGTTGCACCTCCAAATAATTAATCAATGTTCTCCAAATACTTGATCAATGCTCTAGGATTCAAGGATGTTTCTGTGTTTTATTATCTTTGCTCATTATTCTTTATTTAATTAATGATATTTTAGTAGGTACTTATAGAACTGAAGGATGTGTAGGTTCACCTTGTTTTCGTACTTGTTTTGTCAAATTATGGTGGTGTTTCTACTTGTCATGTTGGATACTGAGTATGAACACTGGGATTTGGTCTGTACATGTTTTTATTTTATCCTTATTTAATAAGATTATTCTATCAGAACCTTAACAGATCCCTAAATTGAGCACTCTTTGACTCAGGAATGTTATGAACGGCGGTTCATCCGTTGGCCTTAAAGATGCAGTTGTAGTTACGCCTCCTAATTTTTAATTAATGTTCTCGTTGCCGCCCGAATTCTATTTAATAAGATTATTCTATCAGAACCTTAACCGATCCCTAAATTGAGCACAAATCAACATGAAGGAAAACAAAATTAACGCAGATCAAGTAGTTACGAACAGTACTTTCAAATATTCAGCTCAGTACGTAATGTACAATCATCATAATGCCAGTAACCACAAATTAGCTTATGATAATATTCCTTGTCAATGCCATCTCTGTGATCAACAAGTACAGATCTAAAACTAAATAAATAAAAATCACAAAACGTAAACACGTAGAAGACACTCAATCGAGATCTATTAAGTAAACAAAACTTTACACAACAGAACGCGAGCAAACAGACAAGTAGTTCGCCGGAGAACGACGTCAGAGGCGGAGCAACAACACAGGATTCCCTCGATCGATCTACCGAGTAAATGTTGTCTTGCTTCGAGATCGATCACAGAGTGTGCTTTTAGTGCGCTGTGCAGTGTGCACTGACGACCTTTTTCTATATTCGTCAGATTTTCTTTTCTTTTTTACGGATTTACATATTTACCCTATTCAAAACAAAAATAATATATTAACCCTTCCAATATTAAAATTATATTTACCCTTTCAAATTAAAGTATGATAAATAAGAAGAACTATACAAATTATTAACATGTGAAAGTTTTCATGCTTACAATGTTTTATTATATAATTCTGATTAAGTTATTATGATATTTAAGAATTTGAGAGGGTAAATGTGATGTTTTATTTTTTATTTTTGAAAGGTAATTATAATATTTTGGGGTTTTAGAAGGGTGAAAAGTAAATTACCCTTCTTTTTTGTAATCCTAAAATTATATTTACCCTTTCAAATTAAAATATGATAAATAAGAACTGTACAAATTATTAACATGTGGAAGTTTTCATGCTTATAATGTTTTATTATATAAATCTGATTAAGTTATTATGATATTTAAGAATTTGAGAGGGTAAATGTGATGTTTTTATTTTTATTTTTATTTTTATTTTTGAAAGGGTTGATATAATATTTTGGGGGTTTTAGAAGGGTGAAATGAATATCTCCCTTCTTTTTTGTAATCCTAGATTCTGATATTTAAGAATTTGAGAGGGTGAATGTGATGTTTTTATTTTTATTTTTATTTTTGAAAGGGTTGATATAATATTTTGGGGGTTTTAGAAGGGTGAAATGAATAAATATCTCCCTTCTTTTTTGTAATCCTAGATTCTGATTAGCCTAAGCCCAAGGTGTATTAAATCGGAGAATCTGAGTCCCGGTTTTTATACAATCTAGATTCTGATTCCTCATAATATGAGAATTATGATCCCTGTCCCCCCCGTCCCCCTGTCCATAAACCCCGATTAAACCACAAGGCGAGACAGCGTGAGCCCTCCAAACAACGAGCGACGAAGCGGTAGACCGAATCGGATCATCGGCAGCGAAGCGGGTATTTGATCTCCAATATGAATCCGAGAGACCGCAAAAGTTCTCAAACCCGACGCGTCCGGCGATATCTCTGACGACGGCGGTGAAATGAATCAAACAAACCCCAGATTGCAGAGATATCTAGTGGCTGCGGAGTATACTGGGACCCGTTTTATGGATCGCAGAAACAACCCGATTATCCCACTGTTATTGCGTGCTTTTGAGGTACCGTTCCAAAATTCAAACGCTGTTTGGTTCGAAAATCAAACTAATTTGCAGCCTTGATGAAGATCATTTATGTGTTTTCTCTTCTGATCAATGCAGGAAGCATTGCACAAGTTCATTGGGCAACCAGTGTCAGTAATCTGTTCCAGTCGAACGGTAAATATATACGTAGTTTTGAAACTTCAAATTTTAACTTTTGAATTTATTTATTTTTGAGTTAATATCGAAAATTGTATATTGCGATTTTAGGATGCAATAGTGCATGCTTTATCGAATGTTTGTCATGTTGATGTGGAGCGTATCGGCAAAAGAAAACCTGACCAAGTGGTATACTTCGATTTTTATTTTAGAAAAAGTGCAAATTGCAAAAAAGAAACACCTACATTACTGAAATAGTGGCTTTTTTTGCAAATTTCCCTTCCATGCATGGATCGAAGATTTAACATTGTTTTTTTATATATGTAGTTACCACCTCATGAATCTGGAGTTGTGAGGCGTGCTGTAAATAATTTCTTACAGGTTTTAATATTTTTCTACCATTTTTTTAAATACATTTAGATCACTAATTTGTTAGCTTAATATGCTTAAATCATATATTTGTTGTTGTCATGTATAATTGACAGAAAAGTGAAGGGGATATAATGATGACAGACGTGAAGTGCGTTCCGTGTGATTTTCACTCTCGATTCATGGCAGCCACTAATCGTATTCAAATTCTTTACATACAAATCATGTCCTTTTAATCGCAGCCGCTAATCTCCGTCAGAAAGGAGATCATTTGAAAGAAGCGCACATGACGCATGGCAAGCATCCAGAGAACGGCCTCTCACAGCACAGGTGCACGAACCATGTCTACGAACGTTTTACAAGAGATTTCAGACGGCAGTTTAAGAGGCACAATGCGTGCTGCCTCACACAATGCTCTTTATGAGGAGTTGACCCTGAGGAAGATGGAGGAAGAGAAAATGGTCAACGATGCAAGAAAGATGGAAGAGGCTGCCTAAAGCTAGCAGAAATGGAAAAGGCAAGGGCGAGGGCGAAGGCTGCATTAGAAACGGCAGAAACAGCTAAGCGCATTGCAGAGCTAGAATCACAGAAATGGTGCTATGCAGAAATGAAAGCGACGCGCAAATTGGAGGGAAAAAAATGGCATTAAATGCATTAGCCTAAATGATGCTCGTTGTTTGGAGAAGGGAAATTGATGATGCACGGGCCTAAATGGTCCATTCTTCCCGTTTCTACATGAGAGAATTACTGTTTTGTTTCTCTCTCCTTAATGAGAGAGAGAGAGAGAGAGAGAGAGAGAGAGAATAATGTGCACTATTTGAAGGCTTTGAGTTCAATCTTTTTTTTACAAACCAAACGGATGTACAAATTAGCAAAAATAATAAATTCATGTATAAAAGTATTCTTCTACACAGTTAGCCACCATGAATATATAAAGATAACCTCTCGAAATACATTGACAACAAAAAATGTTTGATAATTTAGGTAATTCTGCTTAGTATTCAACATGACATATAGAGGAAACAGTACCATAATTTGACAAAACAAGTTTGAAAGAAAGAACCTGCACATTTTTAAGATCTTTAAATACCTACTAAATATCATTTATTATTTATTAAATAAAAAATAATGAGCAATGTTTAAACAGATAAAAAAACAAAAAAGGAGAACCAATATAACAAAACACAGCAACATCCTAGAAATTCGGGTGGCAGCGAGAACATTAATTAAAAATTAGGAGGCGTAACTACAACTACATCTTTAAGGCCAACGGATGAACCGCCGTTTGTAACATTCCTCAGTCAAAGAGTGGCCATTATAGGAGCATAGAATAAACTTTATCCTGACTTGTGAAATTATATTCACTCTTTCAATAATATATTTACCCTATTAAAAACAAAAATAATATATTAACCCTTCCAATATTAAAATTATATTTACCCTTTCAAATTAAAGTATGATAAATAAGAAGAACTGTACAAATTATCAGCATGTGAAAGTTTTCATGCTTACAATGTTTTATTATATAATTCTGATTAAGTTATTATGATATTTAAGAATTTGAGATGGTAAATGTGATGTTCTATTTTTTATTTTTGAAAGGGTAAATATAATATTTTGGGGTTTTAGAAGGGTGAAAAGTAAATGACCCTTCTTTTTTGTAATTCTAAATTTCAAATCTCGGATTAGAAGATCAAATCCAGCAACTTAAATTCTGATTAGCCTAAGTCCAAGGTGTATTAAATCGGAGATCTAAGCCCGGATTTTATACACAACCTAGATTCTGATTCCTCATAATACGAGAATTAGAATCCCGGTTTTCAGAAAACCTCCATGTTTTGCACATCTTTATTTATTGAATGAGGGGTTTCTTTGCAGTTTTCAATGACGTAGTGGTTTTGTTTTGCAATTGTGGCGAATGCAGGGGCTATCTTACAAATTTATCTTTTAACTGATATAAGAGAGATGAAGTTATCTGGGGAATTTTTCAGCCCTGCCAGAATCAAAATTGAACAAAATGGAAGAATTAGACAAAAAAATCAAGAAACAATGATTCATATTTGATTATATTATTCATAAAAACAAAACATGCAAATACTAACAGGATAAAGCTTATTACCTTATTTTCTCATGAAAAAGGATTGTGCAATCTTCTTCAGAACCTACCACCTATGGTAAAAACGAAAAAAAAAAATCACAACATATTATTATACTTTTTTTTTTGAAAAAATAATTGGAGAAGGTTTTTACACCCTTCTTCCAATTTTTGTATATAATAAAAAAAAAAGGAATTACAATTTGTATCCCTAGCCCATCTACTTTGGCCCTCTTTTTACATCTAATACTGGGACAAACCCTCTTGATGCAAAATTAAATACAGGCCCAATACAATCAAATAAAAAATGATTTTAATCAATCTTTTTATTTTCCACGGCCCATCCTCTCAGCCCGCGCAACCCATTCCAGTTAGGGTTTTTTGAAAAATCTTCTCAAATCTCCCTATAAATACCCTTTTCTTCTCCCACTTTCTCTCTCCTGTGCCTCCCTCATTCATACTCCGCCTCTCTCCTTCTACCTTCTTCATCCAAATCTCTGAAACCCTAGATCTCCTGATCTCACTCGAGAGCTCCCATGGCCTCCATCTCCCCTGTCCTCTTTTTATCATTTCTATGACTTACTGGCACCTTCAGAGTACGAAGCGTTCAGATCACGAGGCGTTCCAGTCTTGCGAAGAGTTTTTCTCTCACGATCTGTCTTCTGTCTTCACTTCCGAATATCTTCAGGCTAGATCTGTTACCTTCTTTTATTCCTTCTGTTTTCGATCTTCTTTTTCTCACTTTTATTCTTGAATTTTCCACCTATTTGCATGCAACACAACCTCTTTTTCTTTCTACATGCAAGCTTCCTGTCGAACTGGCACTTCTTCCTCTGTCCTACGCCTCTTTCCTTTCTCTGGATCAATTTTTTGCTCTTACAACTCTACCACACTTCAGATCTGGTATGCAACAATTGTTTTACTATTATCACTTTCTTCAATTAATTTCTTTCTTTCCTTTTGCAGATCTTCTCTCGCCTTTTTGAACAGCATCCATTCCTGGACTATGTCTTCCACCAAGCTTTCTCCCTCTCTTCTTTTCTGCGAATATACCCTTCTGCAGCGTTCTCTCCACACTATTTGAAGGTAAAACGCAAACACTTCCTTAATTTCCTTTTCTGTTTTCTTTTCTAACACTGATTTAAACATCTCTTCTATTGGCTTGTGTAGATTATGAGAACGATCCAGATCAAGTGCCAACATTACCAAGCACCAATGTTTCTTCACAAACACACATTCAGCAGTGAGGTGATAGACTGATTCTTCTTCTTTCTCACATAATGCGCATCTATTGACCAAAGGTACCCCTCTTTTCTTCAAATTATCTATAGTTAATATCGAATTCTGCTGAATTAACCACATGAACATCTTCATTTTAGGAGGAATTTGCAACTGCCACACACTAAACAATGGTGACTGAGCCCCTTCTTCTCTTGTCAACAGCTTGTATGCGCTCTTCGTGGAGTATTCCCCCTTTTCACTATCTCTCCATTTCACCAGATCTTCTCCCAGATCATCCCTCCTCCTTTCTCTTATCTCAGTAAGTATTTCTTGTACTTTTTTTAACTCACTTTCTGCCCTTTCAGATCTGACATTTCTAAACCAATCTATAATCTCTGTTTTTTCACAGTATTCTTTCACCGAGCCATCTTTTTTTATTGCATGAGAATAAAGAGAAGGAAACTTGAGAGCTAATCTCCCCTCTCCCCAGTCACTGGTCCAGAAACATGTCTTCTCACCATTCCTCAGTTCTACAACCGAGTTCTCCTGGAAGAAGTCCAAGCATCCTCTGATATCTCTCCAAAAATAGGAGTCCTCCTTGATTCTCTCTCCTGGTTCACCATCTGTTATTCTACTAACCAGGTTGCTCCAACCCAGTTTTGCTTTATCTTTATAATATTTATTCAGCCATTTAACTTGCAGAGCTTTGTTTAACATGTGCAGATTGATTACCCCTAATCCTCCCTCTTCTCTTGGCTTGCATACTCTCTCCCATTTCACCAGTGGATACCCAGTCTCCTTACTCCCTTTCCAGAGAAAATCTCTCCTGATCCTATCAATCTCCTTGATCACCCATTTTGGGAATTTAAAAACTGAGAGGAAGTAGATGGGTAAAGCTGTAAGAACAGAGTTTATCAGAGTCAATCTCCCTGCAATACTAAGTAAGGCACCCTTCCACCCTTTTAATTTCTTTCTGATTTTTTCAATTAACTCTTGATACATCTCTACTGTTGGTTTTTTTGCATGCAGAGGGTAGCCCAAGTATTTGAAGGGGAGCTTGGTCTCTGGACATCCTATCTCTTCTTCTATTAAGGACTTGTCCACTCCCTCTTCTGATACTATGGTAAACTCTGACTTTTCAAAGTTGATTTTAAGCCCTGATTGTTTCCCAAATGTATTCATCAAGAATTTAAATCTTCTCACTTGAATTATCTCTGGTTTAATGCAATACAAGCTATCATCAGCATAAAAAAGACCCATTTGCACTCCTTTTAAAGGTCTGTCTATAAATTTTTCTGCCTCCATCTTTTCTAGAACTCTGCCCATAGTATCCATTACCAAGATAAAGAGATGAGGAGACATTGGGTCTCCTTGTCTCACCCCTCGATTAAGATGTATTGTTTTACCCGGTATGCCATTAATCAGTACTCTTGCAGATCCCCCTAAGACACTGCTTGAGATCCATCTGATCCATTTATTCCCAAATCCCCTTGCTTTTAGCACTTCTTCTATAAACTCCCATGAAACTGTATCAAATGCTTTTTGAATATCAGCTTTGAATAACAATGTGGGTTTTTTTTGGTAAATGGCTTTATGTATGGTTTCTCTTGCATATACATAGCAATCTGTAATCTCCCTTGTTTTAATAAATCCAAGCTGATTGTGAAGTATGAGTTCATTTATCACTGTTCTGAGTCGGTTTGAGAGAACTTTTGAAATAATTTTTTGCATGCTCGAAATTAAACTAATCGGTCTGAAGTCCCTCGGTTGGAATGCCTCTTCTTTCTTTGGTATGAGTGTTATGAAGGAGCTTGCAAATTCTCCTATCCCTTCCCCTTCTTCCAGAACATTAACAACACACTGGTATACCTCTTCTCTCATAAGATGCCAGAAAGCCTTGAAAAATTTGCCATTAAAGCCGTCTGGACCAGGTGATTTATATCTCTTCCACTTTTTTATTACCATATCTAATTCATCAATTCTTATGGGTTTCTCTAATTCTTGCAACATGTTTGCCCCTCCTTGGAAAATCGTTGCTAGCTCGATGAGACTTGAATCAGAGTTGGGTCGATCTGCTTTCTTCCCTATGAGATCCCTATAGAAATTGAAAAAGATGTTAGCTTTTGGCTTATGATCTGTTACCAGTTCATTTGTGATGGGATCTAGCACTGCATCGATTAGAGATTTGGCTTTTCTTGCTGTGGCATATCGATGAAAGAACCTTGTGTTGCAATCCCCCTCTTGTGCCCATTTCACTTTTGCTCTCTGCCTCCAGTATTCCTCTCTCTTCATTGTGAGTTCTTCAAACCTTCTCTTTACTACCTCTTGCAACCATTTTTCTCCTTCTTCTAAAACTCTTTCTTCTCTCTGGAAGTCTAGCCACTCCAGTATTCTTTTGCAATTATTCTCGAACCTTTTTGAATTGATTTTTTTATTTTTTGACCATACTTGAAGCTTTCGTTTTAATACTTTCAGTTTTTTTTCAAACTGACCAACTTTTACTGCTTTCTCTTGTTCTAAATGCTCTGTTATTATTTTCACTGCCTCTCTGTTTTCCAACCACTCGTTTTCAAACTTGAATGATTGAGACATGGGAAAATTTGTTGCTGATTGTAATAGAATGGGAATGTGATCTGAAACTGTGTTTATTAAAGAATGTTGGGTTGTTTTTGGAAAGACTTGAAGCCACTCATTGTTATATAAAAAGCGATCGATTCTTGCCTTTGCCGTTGAGTTACTCCAAGTGTACTGTAAGCCATTTATTGGGGGATTTATTAAGTTGCATTGATTTATAAAAGAAACAAAGCTTTTGCAGTCCTCAAGAGATCTTACTCTCCCCCCTGTTCTCTCTTTTGGGTTTGCAATGAGATTGAAATCTCCCTGAATCAACCAAGGACCCATTATCTCCTTCTCTACTTCACTCAATTCCTCTAAGAACAACTCCTTCTCTCTCTTCATCTGTGGGCCATATACCCCAGTAACTCCTAAGACTGTGCAATCCCAGTTACATTTTAAGTGAACTGTAACCGAGTACTCATCTCTTCTTGCTTTAACTAAAGAGAAAGTGTTTTCTGACCATGCAATTATGATGCCTCCCGAAGCCCCCTTTGAATCCAGCACATAAAAACTGGCTAATTGATTGCCAAAGATCTCTTTGTTTAATGCCTGAGTGTAGCTTTTCAACTTGGATTCTTGGATACAAACCAGGTCAGGTCTTTCATCCTTTAATGTTTCTCTCACTATTTTTCTCTTTTTTTCTTCATTTAAACCCCTTGTATTCCAGCTTATTATTCTTAATTTTTTTGTATTCATTTATTTTCTTTTTTCCTCTTTTCTCTTTTTGCTCTTTTTCACTTATCTCTTTATACTGTTTGTCAGCTTCTCTACTACTTCTCTTATTTCCTCATTCATTTTTATCCCAATTGCTGAGATTGCTTTTATCAGATCTTCTTCTTCTAATTTTCTGTTGGGCAGTTCAATTTCACTTATGTTTTTGGTTCTTACTTTTCCTTTCTTTTTTTCACATCCATGATCTATTTCATTAAATTGCACTAATTGAGCTTTATCAGTGACTGAAATATAAGAATCACTTTGTTTTCCCATTAATCTCCTGCTTCTTCTTACTTCTCTCTGTTCTAATTCTTCTCTTTTCCTTTCTTTTTGTATTAATTCTTCATTACTCTCATCCTTCTCCTCTTCCTCTTGCTCTGATTCTTCATCACTATTAATTGTACTTATATAATTACTTACCCTTGTACTCATTAACTCTTCATCTTTGTTATCTTTCTGTACAGGGCTCTGAAGTGGAGAGAGCATTTGGTACTGCATTTCACAATACACTTGCTCTGTTGTTTTTCCACTGGAGGCCTCCATTACTTTTAGGGAGGATGCCTGAGTTGCTTTGAGGATACTTTCTCGATCAGGATATGATGATACATTGAGCATAGAATACTCAGATACTACCATATCTCTACATGCATTCTGACCCTGTAAGTTTACCTCTCTTGCCTTCCCTTCTTCTCCTACTTCTACTTTCTTTGTTTCACCATTGGATCTTCTCTTACTACTTGATTTGTCTTTCTCTTCTTGAGTTGCTTTCTCTTCTCTTCTGTTTTCCTTCTGAACCGAACCCTGAAGTGGTTGGAACAATTGATACTGTGGAATGGAACGTTCTTCATTGAATGATGTTCCACAGTATACCTGATCCGGAACCTTCGGGGCTGCTGGTTTGTTTTCACTGGAGATCTCCATTACTTTGGGTAAGAGTATTGGGGAAGAGATGGGTGTGAGATTAGGAACAGGATGTGATGAAACTACATTCTGATCCTTTACATTTCCTTTTTTCACCCTCCAAACTTCTTTCTTTTTAAAATATTGTTTTTCTTCCATACTCTTTACTCTGATTTGAATTGAAGCCTCGAATTTGTGATCTTGGAGCAATAGTTCATCAGGTATCCTCAGAAATTTATGAATCTCAATTTGCATTTGTATGTCTTTTACCCATTTCATCTCTCTCAAAATTTTCAGGTCTGAGACATAACCAAACCTGGACATTAACAAGCTGAGATCCACTTCGTTACACAATACTGCTGGAACTTTTCTTAATTCAACCTTTAGATTTTTCGTATTCAAAGGAACATTTCTAGCATTATCTCCATTGAGGATACCCTCTTGTAAATGAACTGTGTGTAAACGTTGTTTATTTTGAACTTGCGATTCTTTTTCTCTGCAATCCTTGAGAATGTGTCCAAGCTTTTGACAGCCATGGCACCTTATCGGTTCACGGCATTCATCTCTTGTATGATCTAAGCCTAGACAGCGAAAGCATTTGAGTTTCAACTTCTTTTTCTCAACTTTTACCCATGGTTGCTCAACATTCTGAATCATCTCTTTCTCCTCCTTGCTCTCTATACCTCTTCTCAAAACCTCCGCAAATGACATCATTTCTAAAAGACGATGAGGTGAAGTAAAAGTAAGGATTGCAAGAATCAAAGTCTTAAATCTTTCGACAAAAGTTTGAGTTCTTGTGTTTCCTTACTCTCGTTTCTAAGACCGCTCACCCCGAAGGGGCTAAATCTTATCTCACGTCTTCTTCTCTTTGATGCACTCTCGAAGATTTCCAATGATCTCTAATGGTTTCTAGCACACTTCAAAGCTTTTCTTGAGTTTTCAAGAATCGCCTTCTTTTCTCCAAGAAAAGATTACTTTCCTTAATCGTAATTACTTCTCCATATTATTATACTTATCTTATTTTTCTCACGAAAAAGGATTATATTCTTGTATACCCCCGCAAAAAACTTAAATACCACGTATACCCAGAGAAAAACATAAATATCTGATATACTCCCGATAAACTATGGAAAATATCACATATAAACCACCCAAACTACATTTCTTAAAACATACCCAAACTACCCCTCATAATTTTGTCAGCATAGTGAGTTTTTTTGGACGAAACCGCCCCTGGAAAACGGGTCAATTCAAGAGCTAAGTTAGGCTTGCTCGGTCTTCTACTGCACGCAAAATCTTCTATCCCTACTTGTATTTTGGGAGGCAGAGGGAGAAGGGACTCCTTTATGTGGTTCCCGAAAGGGTAGTTTCGTCCGGTTATTATTTATGTTTTTCTCGGATCCGCTGCTTCCAGACTCTCAAAAGAATTTATTCCTCCCGATTGCAGCGCCTACAGTAAGAAACAGAAATATCTTCTTTGTTATTTTGTTATTTTCAGGAAATTTAGAAAGAAAAAAAAAACCCCATTATCCTTAAATTACAAAATAGCCCCTCCGTTCTTAATGAAATTTAAAATTTTAAATAAAGCCGCGACAGTTTGTTAAGGTTTAACATCTGTATCTGTAATTAACTCATAGTAATTATTTCCATTAAGAATGGGAGGGGTTTCTTCTACAATATTCAATAATGTAAGGGCTCTTTTACGATAATGTACCATAAAGATTAAAAAGGAGAAGAGTTGGAACCTTTGAAGTGAACCAGTGATGATGGCAATGCCAGGTAATTGTTCAAGTAAGAAAGAGCTAGTATCTCATAGCTTCTGGTGGAGACACTTGGCAAGAAACATCGAATTTACTCAAGCTTTGTAACTCTTTTTGTATACGAAATATTCCTTCATGCATTTCGCTATTCTGCACCTGTTCGAACACCCCGAACTCGCTTCCTGCTTCCCATTCAGAAAATACCAAAAAAGCAAAGAAAATTAGAAAGGCGCAATTTCATGTATACCCCTGCAAAATGTCAAAATATCATGTATACCCCTGAAAAATGTCAAAAAACAAAGAATATTTATATACCCCTCAGGGCAATTTTTTACCTAATGGTTTCAGAAATGCTCCTTTTCTTGTCAAACAGAACACGAGTGCTGATTTCCCCCTCGAATTTTGCATTAATATATTTGAAATCACAATGATTTTGAGAAGATTGAGAGGAAACATATGCGTGCCGAAAACGAAATTCTGAAGTTTCTGCATGAACTAAAAGAAAAGGAATAGATTCAGAACAAGAGTGGAATAATTAAGAAATTAAAACAAAAAAGAAAAAATGCCCTTTCAAATAGAAAGTCATTTTTTGCTGGAGCATAAACGAAAACCTTAGTTGTCAATTTCACTGGTCTCATTTCTTCTCCAAATCTTTACATAACAAATTAAGAAAAAAATTAACACAAATGTTATGTTCAAAATGCAGTACATTTAAATTTCATACCAAACTTTAGTTACAAACAATCCAAACAGTGTTTGATTCAATATGTTTTTACCCAAATGTTCATCTACAAAAGCTACAGAAACACAACAAAACAAAAAATTAAAGCACTCAAAACAAAGCAAAACAAACGTATTCTCAGTTTTATGCATTCTCACGCGACATGTTTGGCCAAAAGAAGATCATTTCTGGCTTTTCGAACCATGCTATCATCCATCTCCAAATCATCTCGATATAACGCTTTCGATAAAGTCAACCAATCCTGTATGTTAATTTCGTCATATTCACCGAGGCTTTTATCGGTTTTTGAATTAAACCGATCGCAAAAATAGTTCATCACGGTGCGAAACCTTAAGGCTTCGCACGTTAAAACTATGAGAGGGTGAACTAACATAGCAATCTTATTTACATCTTCTTGATTTCCGCGCGCACATTTGATTATCCTTTTTATACGATTGAGTACCAATCCTCGATTAACGTTCACATTTTCGAAGTTGCCCATACATCTGTAATTACAATCCGCAGCCATAAATTTCGAATTCTGGATATATCTTTTTTGACCGGGCTGAGGCGTAAATTCTGTCCACTCGTATTCAACGGCTTGGGAACCACTAGCTTCATCTTCCTCCTTTCTTTTTCGACCCTCGGATCTGTGGGGACCGGCTTCGTCTTCCTTCTTTGCTTTTCGACCCTTGAATTTGCGGTGGCGCGTCATTTTTTTTGATTTCTTGCGATGCCCCACTTCCCTCTCCGAGTCCTCCTTAGTCTCTGCCTTTCTCTTCTCCTTCACAACACCAACAGCAACTACATAAAATGAATCCTTGATAGTACGCAATTTAATACGATCATCTTCATCTTCTTCTCCTAAAAGAATCATGTTAAAGCCCGTGTCTTCTTCGTTCGTGTTCTCCTCCTCCTCCTCCTCCTCCTCCTCTCCTCTCTTCCTCTTTTCAGGCAAAACCCTCACCCAGCCCTTAGGAGGCTGCTCATCGGCATTTTCCTCAAACACCCCGTGATGTTTATTTAACCAATCCTCTCTCCTCAAGTCTCGCTGACCGTACCTATCACGCACTTCCTCGAGTGAATCTTGATAATGGTTAGAAAGGTTATTTTCTGCACGGAAATCGAAAACAAACTCCTCCATCGGCATGTTTCTGAGGAAGAAAAGATAAACATTATTTACGAGTTGGATCAAACAAGGTATTTTAGAAAAAAAACGAAAATCAAGAAAATTTGGAATACCTAATTTCAAAATGAGGCAAGAAAGATTATTCTTGAGCTCCAACTGGAGAGAGAGAGGGAGAGAGGGAGGTCGTAGGGACCTATGAGAGGTGTAAGAAGGTCGAGAACGGCCTGGAGTCCGTTCTCCGGTGATATGGAGAGAAGAACGGATGTTTTTCTGGCGGACAGAGTATTAATGTTCTTATATATTTACTGAAGAATGGAGGGCACAGGACGCATCCAGTGAGTAAATAACTGGAGGGATCGTCAGACATTTGGGCTCGGACTCAATTCTTTCAAAGAACTGGGGGGAAGAACTGGATTGATCGTTTGTTTGAGTTGAGTGTAGATGATCGTGTAAGTTGAACGATAATAGAGAGAGGAAACGCCTTCAGTGCATGCTACATGGTTTACATGTCACAGCAAATCCACTTTAATCCAGCTTAGATAACCGGGTCCGGGTCAGAGTTGGATTCAAACCCATTAAGGATGTTTGGTTCAGGCATTTCATCAAACGCGTTGTGCGCAGGTTTTTTGAGTTGGAAAGTCGGAACAAAATCCTCATAACTTGCTCAATTGTTGTCCGAATTGGGATTTGTATGGAAATGCTCCTTGAATTTGAGAGAGATGACTTGATGCTTCAAAGGATGGTCACTGGATTGGCCACAAAAGAAAGAGATGACTCGGTGCCTCTCTTGCAGTCCAAGATTCAAGGATGGGTTGCAACTTGCAAGCGGAGAATGATGAGGTGGAGGAGTGTGATTGGCTGATACTGGCTGGGTTGTCCAAGGAGTATGCAGTTTTGAAGCGGATTATTGAGTTTTCTTTTAGCTGAAGATCACTCACTAACAAGGTTTTTGTTTGTTTTCCTCTGATTTAAATTACTGGGGAATTTCGAATTTACACTTTCCGAAACTTCAAAATATCATATTCGCCCATCTAAGGTTATTTTATAACTGGGGTAAATAATAAATATGATATATTTTGGATTATCGAAGGTGATTATGATGATTGCACTTTTAGAGGGATGAATACGATACTTTTAAATTTTTGCAAGCGTATATTAAATATGAAATTCCCCTTAAATTAATTTGTCATTAATGATCTATCTAAGAATATTTTGACATCAAAACAGGTACAAAGGAGTATTGCTTCATGGTCTGCCTGGTACAGGAAAAACGTCTTTAGCTTGTAGCTGTGCCGAAAGCGTTAAAGGCGCTCGGTTATTTTGCAGAAATGTCCATGAAATAATTAGTCAGTATTTTTGGAGAAAGCCAACGAACATTACGGAATAGTTTGGAGAAAGCGATCAACTTTTTTGACGAGATCGATGCTTTGGCCGCCACCAGAGGCGATGCTGGCGTTTGTGTCGGGGATCGCGTTCTCAGTCAGCTTTTGGTCGAGATGGATGGTTAGCTTTTTATTTTTATTTTATTTTTAAATACAAGTTAATTTAATTATATGATATTGTTATTTCTAAATTAGGGTTGGAGCTGAATAAGGGCATAACGGTCATTGCACCGACGAACCGGCCTGACAAGATCGATCCTGCTCTTTTAAGACCAGGTTACAAATATACTCACAAATTTAATAAACTTTTCTTTCGAATGTTGAACATTTATTTTACTGTTTTAGGGCGGTTTGATATACTATTAGACGTGCAGCCTCCTGACGAGTCCGACCGAGAAGAAATATTTAAAATTCACACGAGAAATACTCCGTGTGGACTCAGCCGTGAAATTCGACGAGCTTGCGATTCTTACAAAAGAATATACTGGTGCCGATATAAAGCTACTTTGTAACGAAGCAGCCATTTCCGCATTCACGGTTATTTTACATGTTTACCCCCTTCTATAAAACCAAAAATATCAGATTTACCCTTCCAAAGATAAAACAATCATATTTACCCCAAAGTAGTTAAAGCCGTCTGCGGACCAATTAAGATATTTTGGATATTTATTACGAAAATGGCGATGTTTAAATGTTTTTTATTTGTGTGTGTTTGATTTTATAGGAGGATAGGAATGGTGATAAGGCACGGAGGAGACATTTCGACAAGGCAATCGAGAGAGTCCACCCTACAGATTTTAAGTATTATGAAGATCTCGCTTCGCAATTTCGAAGGCGTGCGTGTTTCCTCTTCATCGTCAATATTGTTGTAATATTTTAAGGTTTAATTTTGTTAGTTAGTTCATTTATTTGTCTATGTTCTCATTTTTTATGTAAGATCTCTTGAAAATTAATTATATTTAATATAATGATTTCCATTGTCGTTTAATTGATGTTTACATGTTTAATCAATTTTATACATCTATATTTGTTTATTATATTTTTCTATTTTTTTTACACTTTTCTACAAAATGCACCTTGGGTTTTTAGTTTATTACAATAATGCCTATGTTCAAGCGGTTCAGTTTCAATGTGTTATTTTTAGTACATTTACCATTACAATTACAATTACAATTTGTTTATTATATGAAAGTAAATTGTGAAAGAATGGTTTGACAAAGATGCAAAAATGTCCTTGACAACAAAAACATTAACACCAAAAAGATAACTGCCACCACGTTAGCTCCCCCTGCCAATAAACCTCTCATTTTTGCAATTCAATCCCTCCTTGAATTCAAAATCACAAAACTCTTAATTAATCAATCAATCGTCAGGGTCCATTTCTTCATCCTGTTCAGACCCTCCTCTAATACTGGAATCTGTATCGGGTTCGAGATCCAAATCCAAATCCAAATCTGGTAAATCCAAATCATCATTTTCATTTTACGAAATAATTGTTTGCGAGAATTTAACAATCCAATCAGGACACTCTTCCAAATCCTTGTTATGATAATAACTCGATTGGGCATTATTGGGCTTCGATGACGTGGTGGTGCATAAACACTCCGGCAAAGGATGGGAGAGAAACGATTTGGGTTGGGTTTCGATAATTCGGCCTCGGTTGTAACTACTATTTCTGGACCTATTGTTTTGTTTAAGTACGAACGCATACTCTGCAACCATTTCCGTGGCGGATGGTAGAGATTCTCAGTTATCTTTGCAAATAGATCCACAATTGCTTTCCTGATCAAAACATGAAAAAAAGTTAAAATGCCAAAGTAGAAACGACCTCACTTATTCACTTATACCCCTACGAGATGAGAAATATCGCAAATACCCCTGCAAAACATAGCAAGTATCACAAATCCCCCTATGAAACTTTTGAAATATCATTAAGAGAAAAAGGGGTAGTCTGGGCATTTTAAAAAAAATTAGAAAATGAAGGGCATTGCTGATATTTCTTATGATTGAAGGGGGTAAACACAATATTTCGAATTTTAGTAGACTCAGCATGATTTTTTTTGCCAATAAATAAAACCCAAAAAACTAAAAGACAATTTTGTACCTGTCAGGGCGCGTAAAGGGATTAGAATTCTTTGACTGCCGAAAGTCTCGGAACCGGTTAAGTATATCGTTGTGTCTAGTGGGTATCTTAATGATCTCAGTACTAAACCCACCTGTAAAAATTTAAAGAAATTGTTAAATTTACAAGAATACCCCTTGTTTGGCTTAGTAATGTCGATTAAGAGATTCTATTGATTTATGTGTATTGTGAAATATTTGGTAGTGGCTAAATTTTCAAAATTTGGAAAGAATAGAGCGGCTTTTTTGCAATTTAGGCATAATGTAGGGGCTTCTTTTGTAAATTACCTCTTAGGGCATGAGAGGACAAGAGCCGTTTTCTTTCGAGCGACAGAGTCGACGCGGAGTTCTTCTTTTAAAATTCGCTTAGTGATCATTTGTTTCCTTGTATATTGTATTATCTTAGTGTGCACATCTGAATGTTAAACACCAACATAAATAAATATAACAAAGGATCCTAAATTAACTATTTTTAGAATTGTTCACATTTTATTTGAGAAACAAGAGAATTTTTTTTTTTATATTTGAACCTGATAGTGTTCGGCACAACCATAATGGGCCAAAGAGTCTCTAACTAAACCAGAATGACAAGCTAAACAAGTCCAATTTAAAATTCTCAATCTGAATTAATAGGAAAAAATAAATAATGATATACCTTTGAATTATTGTACTGCCCAGTGCATGAATTTCAAAGGGAAATTGCAAGGCATGAAATGCAATTGTTTTATAATGAAAAATTCGACGGGTATATTTTTGGAGAGTGATTTTTTTAAAAATAAGTTAACAACGTTTGAAAAAAAAAATATCCCTTAAATTTATTGCACACCAAAATGTATCCGCTCAACTCTCCATTATTGAACAATTACATTTAATTAACGTGATAATTAAAACAATAATTAAATAATTATTAAAATTTATTTAAAATTATGAATTCGAACAAATTTTAATTACGTATTAAGTTAAAAGTTAACATGTACTGGTTATCATTTTAATTAAATGTATTAATTAGTTCATAAAAGATGTTACGGTAAAATTTGGAGAAATATATCATATTAAAATTAAAAAAAATCGTCGGGATTTAAAACCCGGTTTGGGTTATTTTTTGAATATTATCAAAAAGGAGATTATTTCTGGAATATTTTTAGAAAAAATGTTATTTTTTAAATTTTGATTATAAATAGAATTATATGCATAAATGCTCCTTTTGCCTCGTCGTACATGTATGAAAGCTCTTGAAAAAAAAAAAAAAAACTCTTGAATTCGTGCTGCAAGAAGAATATATTATAGGGGTAAATTTGTAATTTCAGGGTTTTAGAGGGCCAATATATATATATATATATATATATATATATATATATATAATGTCGGCTCAAGCTCTTGAATTTCGTCGTATATGTATGAAAAGCTCCCCTTTGAAGGCCGCTCAAGCCCGTCAACAACTCCCCGTCTAACCCTAAACCTAAATCCCAAATCGGAACCCGGCGGCAAACAAATTCAACTCCTTCTTTCGTCTTTTTAGTTCTTACCCATGTCAACGCTTCAATCTGATCGTATGGTTTCTCTCCTCTCTCCGTACAAGCATTCTCGAAGTGACGACGGTGAAAAGATGCCCGTTGTTGTACACGCGAAGCCAGTAGAAGGCGGTGTTCATCGACCCATCCCCAGATACGGATGGTACAGAACTTTCGAGTTTTATGAGGTGAAGATCCTTCGGTGTGATTCAGGGTCCGGTACCGCGAAGACCGCCGAGATCTATGGCAAGATTATAATGTATTATCCATCAGGCCGTTGGTACCTCTTCAACCGCACAAAGAAGAATGCCGAGACTGTCACTCTGCCGGTAAGTACTGTACATTGTTAATTTAATCTTTGAAGCGTGAGTACATTGCATTTCTGATGTCTTCTTCTTCTGTTAATATAAAACTAGGGTACAATTAGAGTGAAAACCCCACCAGTTGGTGTTCAAGGATATGACCATAGCGGCGTATCGTTTAAATTGAAGGGTGTTTTTTCAGAAATGAATGATTTGTGCCGATGGTGGGAATATGACGACATGAAGTCTGACGAGGTCTTGAGTTTTACAATAGAAAAAGAACATTGTGCGCTGGAGGTCAGTTTTATGTCAATTTCTAAAACTATACTTGCTGACGTGGAGATCAGTCTCGTCAACGAAGACGGCGTTGATGAAGAAAAGGCAATCTACGGGGAAATAACATTGTGGTATACAAAAGAAATGAAAGGTATGAGAAATTTTGTTCTGTTTAAGAAGAACGAAGACGAACGTGTTATCCTTAAAGGGGAAGAGCCCATTCCGTTGTTGAGAAGTGTCATTTCTCTCCCGATTGAATCTGGTCTTGTTGTCGATGTGAGGCTCAGAACCTTGTCAGGTGAAGAGATTGTTGGAGGAATTGTGCAGTGTGATAGCCCCCATCAATATGGTGAATATGTTGGGATTTTGGGCAAGTTTGGTAAGAATCAAGTCAGGGTAAAGTTTAACCTATGCTCCTACGATGAACACTCTTTGACTCAGGAATGTTACGAACGGCGGTTCATCCGTTGGCCTTAAAGATGTAGTTCTAGTTACACCTCCTAATTTTTAATTAATGTTTTCGGTGCCGCCCAATTTCTAGAATGTTGCTGTGTTTTATTATATTGGTTCTCCTTTTTTGTTTTTTTATCTGTTTTAACATTGCTCATTATTTTTTATTTAATGAATGATGTTCAGTAAATATTTAAATGTACTGCATTTTGAACAGAACATTGGTGTGAATTTTTTTCTTAATTATTGTATGTAAAGATTTGGAGAGGAAATGAGACAAAAAAATGACTTTCTATTTGAAAGGGCATTTTTCCTTTTTTCTTCTTTTAATTTATTGATTATTCCACTCTTATTCTGAATCTATTCCTTTTGCTTCTAGTTCATGCCGAGACTTCAGAATTTCGTTTTCGGCACGCATATTTTTCCTCTCAATTCTCAAAATCATTGTGATTTCATATTACTATATAAAACAAAAATTGTAATTAAACACATTTTCATATATATATTAATGCAAAATTCGAGTGGGAAATCAGCACTCGTGTTCTGTTCGACAAGAAAAGGAGCAATTCTCAAACCATTAGGTAAAAAATTGCCCCGAGGGGTATATAAATATTCTTATCATTTGTAGGGGCACACATGATATTTTTCACTTTTAAAGGGGGTACACATGTTATTTTCCACTTTAAAAGGGGGCATGCATGATATTTTCCACTTTAAAAGGGGGCATACATGATATTTTTCCACTTTAAAAGGGGGCATACATGATATTTTGCACTTTAAAAGGGGGCAGACATGATATTTTGCACTTTAAAAGGGGGCATATATGATATTTTTCACTTTAAAAGGGGGCATACATGATATTTTTTCCACTTTAAAAGGGGGGTATACATGATATTTTGCACTTTAAAAGGGGGTATACATGAAATTGCCTCTTATATGTGAACCATCTAACGCATTTTAATTACAGATCCAGGGAAAATGATGACAAAATATTATCTGAAGTTTGATACAATGAAACTGATTGAGAAATCTCCTGGAAGCAGCAGTTTAGAAGACGTGCTTCATGTCATTTGAATCGTCATCGTTGTTGTATCAGATTCATTTCATTGCTCTCCAGTCAAGGAATTCTACATTAAGAAACGATAAATCAATTCATGCAGCATAAATGCAATTTAATAAGATTATTCTATCAGAACCTTAACCGATCCCTAAATTGAGCACAAATCAGCATAAAGAAAAACAAAATAAACGCAGATCAAGTAGTTACGAACAGTACTTTCAAATATTCAGCTCAGTACGTAATGTACAATCAAATAAAAGTGAATCATAATGCCAGTAACCACAAATTAGCCAAACTATGATAATATTCCTTGTCAATGCCATCTCTGTGATCAACAAGTACGGATCTAAAACTAAACAAATAAAAATCAGAAAACATAAACCCGTAGAAGACACTCAATCGAGATCTATTCAGTAAACAAATCTTACACAACAGAACGCGAGCAAACAGACAAGTAGTTCGCCGGAGAACGACGTGAGAGGCGGAGCAACAACACAGGATTCCCTCGATCGATCTACGGAGTAAATGTTGTCTTGCTTCGAGATCGATCATAGAGTGTGCTTTTAGTGCGCCGTGCAGTGTGCACTGACGACCCTTTTCTATATCTTTCCGATTTTTTTTCTTTTTTAGGGATTTACATATTTACCCTATTAAAAATAAAAATAATATATTAACCCTTCCAATATTAAAATTATTTTACCCTTTCAAATAAAAATATGATAAATAAGAATTGTACAAATTATTAACATGTGAAAGTTTTCATGCTTATAATGTTTTATTATATACATCTGACTAAGTTATTAATTTATGATATTTAAGAATTTGAGAGGGTAAATGTGATGTTTTTATTTTTATTTTTGAAAGGGTTGATATAATATTTTGGGGGTTTTAGAAGGGTGAAATGAATATCTCCCTTTTTTTTGTAATCCTATATTCTGATATTTAAGAATTTGAGAGGGTAAATGTGATGTTTTTGTTTTTATTTTTATTTTTGAAAGGGTTGATATTGTTGTAAAACAACTAGAAAGAAAAATTGGAAGCAACATTTCAAGAAAGAAGTGCTTCTTATTCTCTCACTTCAATTACAAAGGGGGGTTTATATAGCCCACAACATAAACATAAACATATACACTTACACATGTCATCTTAGACATTTAAACATGTCATTAGATGGGACCCTAAATACATGTATGGAGACACATATATATTTATGTGTCATGGCATGGATAATTGATGCATGCGGAGACACATGTAAAAGTAAACTAACAAGATAATGTGCAAGTATTATAAGGTACTTTGAAGTATTTAAAAGTATACTAACAAGATGATGTGCAAGTATTATAAGCTATGTTGCACGGATACGGATACGGGGATACGGCGATACGATAATTTTCAAAAAATCACGGATACGAATACGGCTATATAATTATTAGTTTAATATATTTATATTATATATAATTAATAAATTAATAATATTTTTAAATCAAATATCATGACAATAAATAATATCAACCAAACAATACAAGTATCATAAAACTATCATATATTTGTTCTAGAAATATTTTAGAACTAATCTAGAAGTATCCTAGAAGTATATCTTATATAATTTATTTAAAAATATTATGGGCCAAAATATATAATGGGCCGAAGTATCCTAAATGGAGTATCTCAGCCGTATCCTGGACGTATCCCCAGCCGTATCCTGCCGTATCCCCGCCCGTATCCGAAAAAAATAAATATTAAAATATTCAGATACGCCACGTGACGTATCCGATGTGTATCCGAGCCGTATCGCACCCGTATCCGTATCGGATACGCGTATCCTCATGATACTTTTGCATTTTTGAAGTATCCGCGATTATAAGATACTTTGAAGTATTTAAAAGCAAACTAACAAGATGATGTATATGTGGAATATCTTGATGTATTTGTGGATATATAATGTAGGGTTGCGCGCTATTGCAAGAGCCAACATGACTAAATTGAGAGCGATTTCAATTTTATTTTATCAAATGATCATTATATCCTTATTAACGATGAATCGATGATTGATATTTCTTACATTTATCTATTAGTTTATTACTTTTCATAAATCTTGCAAATGAAATCTTTCATATATAAAAATTATTTTTATTCTTAATTTTTTTCATCATAAAAAATCAATTAAATTGTAACATGTCATATATATTTAAATATGAAAATTAATAATATTGGTTAGATTTGTTTTTTCATAATATTAGGAAAAAATATTTTTTGCATTATTCATAAAAAATATAAATAAGTATATAATTATAATAAATATCAGTCAACATAAATAAGGGTATATTGGTAATTTGATTAAAAGAAATTGCAATCGTTCTCAATTTAGCCATGTTAACTCTTGCAATAGCGTCATCCATAATGTATTTATATGTTAAATAACATATATTTATGTAAGATGATATATTTCCAATTTAGAATTGTCAACTTTAATCCCTAATTTACTGATTATGGTCATTGTCATTGTTTGATGATAATTAGAATTGTCAACTTTAATTCTTAATTTACTATTTTGATAAGGTCTTATCCACGTCATTCCATTAAATAAAGTGCAAAATTACAATATTTTTGTTAACAAAACATAGTGCATTGAAATTATCATTTAACTATTTTAGAAAAAGAACATCCAAAACAGTAGAGCTTTGGCCACATCGTTATGGGGTAAAAAATAAGTTCTTTGTCAATTAATCAAAAAAAAAAAAAAATCTTTGAATAATTATAGACTAATGATTCGTTCACATGGGTAATTGCTCATAAGATTGTTTATGTAACTAGATTTGATATAATTTATTTTAAATATATATAAAATTTAAATCTATTTTTATTTTTGGTGATTCAAATCATGGTTTAAAATACTAATTTCTTATAATAATTTGTACGGGATTAATAAATGGTCCTAATATTTAATTATTTAATTATTTCTATGAGATTAATAAATCACAGATGGCCCTAATAATTGATTATTTGTATTTGTATTTTTTATGATTGTAACAACAATATTTTTAATGATGGTTGTCAACGATTTAAAAATCTTTTTATATTAAAAAATTGTTTAAAAAAGACTTTTTATTGTAAGAAATGCAAATAAATTGTACTTACATTTTTATTTAATAAAAAAGAATAAAAGAATATTATTATATTCGCAACGAAGCGCATGCATTTCCTTACTACAATGAAATTTAAATGATTTACGGTCTCTCGGAATTACCGGTCAGCATGACAACATTACATGCCAACCAGTCAAATGTATATGGCATGTAGGGATGTCAATGAGTTGGATAATATCCGTGCCCAACGGGTGTCCGACGGGTCGGATAATACCAGATTATGCCTGCCTGCTGGTCGGATATTATCCTATTAAAAAAGCCCGACACGGGTATGAATAGGATATGGGTTATGTCGTACCCGATCTGTGGCTATACCCAATTCGAATCCGGTTGTTAATAACTCTAATTATATTAATATTTTAATATTTGTTTACTACTTTTTTTTATTTTTTAAGGTTTAGTTTTTTATCATACAATTCACTTTTATTTGTTCCAGTTTGTTTAATAAATAAGAATAAAACTGAAAGATAAGCCCCTAGACTTATGTGTATTTTTTTTTACTGTTATTTTTAGTTTCTTCCAATTACAATTTTATCATACAATTTCTTTGATTTAACGGTTCATAATTCCGGCTTAAAAATATTCTGTCATGTATTTTGTGATATTATTATGGTATGTGATGTTATTTAATTTAAAAATATATATATATTTTTCGTTAATATATTTTAATGTTCAGTATATGTTTAGATATGAATAAAATTTCGTGAGTACTCCGAAAATCCGTAGATACTAAAAAGACGAGTAAAATTATTCGTTTAATTAACGTATCGGATACGAATATTACCCGATTACAATGAATAAGGATATGTGTGAACTTATACCGGACCCATTAACATCACCAATGGCCTCAATGTTTTATACGTACAATCTGTGAAGTTTATAATTCAGAAGTTTTAATAGATGTCTCGCTCAGCGTAATGTAAAAACAAGACAGCCCAAGACACGGAATCGTCATCAACTCCCTGTATAACCCTAAACCTAATCCCAAAAATCGCAACCCGGCGGCAAACAAATCCAACTCTTTCTCTCGTCTTTTTAGTTTTTACCCATGGAAACACTTCAATCTGATCGTATGGCTGCTCTCTTCTCTCCGTACAAGCATTTTCGAAGTGGCGACGGTGAAAAAATCCCCATTGTACTCGCGAAGCCAGCAAAAGACGGTGCTCACCCACCCATCGGCGGATGTGATTGGGCGAGAACTTTCGAGTTTTATGAGCTGAAGATCCTTCGGTGTGGGTTAGGTTCAGGTACCGAGGAGACCGCCGAGATATATGGTAGGATTGATATGTTTTATCCAAACGGCTATTGGTACCTCTTCTATCGCACAAAGGATGAAGCCGAGACTGTCACTCTGCCAGTAAGTAGTGTGCATTGTTGATTAAAATTTCGAAGCGTGATCGCATTGCAGTTCTGATGTCTATTCTCTAAAATCTTCTTCTTTATATATAAAATCAGGGCACAATTAGAGTGAAAACCCCACCAGTTGGTATTCAGGGAAAGGACATGACCAGCATAATGTTTCAATTGGGGGGCGTTTTTTCAGAAATGAATAAAGAGTACCGAGGGTGGGAATGTGCCATGAATTCTGATGAGGTCTTGAGTTTTACAATAGAAAAAGAACATTGTGCGCTGGAGGTGAGTTTTATGTCAATTTCTAAAGCTATACTTGCTGACGTGGAGATCAGTCTCGTCAACGAAGACGGCGTTGATGAAGAAAAGGCAATCTACGGGGAAATAACATTGTGGTATACAAAAGAAATGAAAGGTATGAGAAGTTTTGTTCTGTTTGAGAAGAACGAAGACGAACGTGTTATCCTTAAAGGGGAAGAGCCCATTCCGTTGTTGAGAAGTGTCATTTCTCTCCCGATTGGATCTGGTCTTGTTGTCGATGCGAAGCTGAGAACCTTGTCAGGTGAAGAGATTGTTCGAGGAATTGTGTACTGTGAAAGTCCCCACCAATATGGTGAATATGTTGGGATTTTGGGTAAGTATGGTAAGAATCAAGTCAGGGTAAAGTTTAACCTATGCTCCTACGATGAACACTCTTTGACTCAGGAAGCTTCTAAACGGGGGATCACCTTTTGGCCTTAAAAGATGTAGTTGTAGTTGCACCTCCAAATAATTAATCAATGTTCTCCAAATACTTGATCAATGCTCTAGGATTCAAGGATGTTTCTGTGTTTTATTATCTTTGCTCATTATTCTTTATTTAATTAATGATATTTTAGTAGGTACTTATAGAACTGAAGGATGTGTAGGTTCACCTTGTTTTCATACTTGTTTTGTCAAATTATGGTGGTGTTTCTACTTGTCATGTTGGATACTGAGTATGAACACTGGGATTTGGTCTGTACATGTTTTTATTTTATCCTTATTTAATAAGATTATTCTATCAGAACCTTAACCGATCCCTAAATTGAGCACTCTTTGACTCAGGAATGTTACGAACGGCGGTTCATCCGTTGGCCTTAAAGATGCAGTTGTAGTTACGCCTCCTAATTTTTAATTAATGTTCTCGTTGCCGCCCGAATTCTATTTAATAAGATTATTCTATCAGAACCTTAACCGATCCCTAAATTGAGCACAAATCAACATGAAGGAAAACACCAACGGTCTCATGGCCTAGTGGTGAGGTGCTTGGCACAAATACCATAGGTCATGGGTTCGAATCCCGTTGGTATTATCAATAAAAATATGAAATCAAATATGTCCACGATTCGTGGATTAGGTTTCTTTCAAAAAAAACATGAAGGAAAACAAAATTAACGCAGATCAAGTAGTTACGAACAGTACTTTCAAATATTCAGCTCAGTACGTAATGTACAATCATCATAATGCCAGTAACCACAAATTAGCTTATGATAATATTCCTTGTCAATGCCATCTCTGTGATCAACAAGTACAGATCTAAAACTAAATAAATAAAAATCACAAAACGTAAACACGTAGAAGACACTCAATCGAGATCTATTAAGTAAACAAAACTTTACACAACAGAACGCGAGCAAACAGACAAGTAGTTCGCCGGAGAACGACGTGAGAGGCGGAGCAACAACACAGGATTCCCTCGATCGATCTACCGAGTAAATGTTGTCTTACTTCGAGATCGATCACAGAGTGTGCTTTTAGTGCGCTGTGCAGTGTGCACTGACGACCTTTTTCTATATTCGTCAGATTTTCTTTTCTTTTTTATGGATTTACATATTTACCCTATTCAAAACAAAAATAATATATTAACCCTTCCAATATTAAAATTATATTTACCCTTTCAAATTAAAGTATGATAAATAAGAAGAACTATACAAATTATTAACATGTGAAAGTTTTCATGCTTACAATGTTTTATTATATAATTCTGATTAAGTTATTATGATATTTAAGAATTTGAGAGGGTAAATGTGATGTTTTATTTTTTATTTTTGAAAGGTAATTATAATATTTTGGGGTTTTAGAAGGGTGAAAAGTAAATTACCCTTCTTTTTTGTAATCCTAAAATTATATTTACCCTTTCAAATTAAAATATGATAAATAAGAACTGTACAAATTATTAACATGTGAAAGTTTTCATGCTTATAATGTTTTATTATATAAATCTGATTAAGTTATTATGATATTTAAGAATTTGAGAGGGTAAATGTGATGTTTTTATTTTTATTTTTATTTTTATTTTTGAAAGGGTTGATATAATATTTTGGGGGTTTTAGAAGGGTGAAATGAATATCTCCCTTCTTTTTTGTAATCCTAGATTCTGATATTTAAGAATTTGAGAGGGTGAATGTGATGTTTTTATTTTTATTTTTATTTTTGAAAGGGTTGATATAATATTTTGGGGGTTTTAGAAGGGTGAAATGAATAAATATCTCCCTTCTTTTTTGTAATCCTAGATTCTGATTAGCCTAAGCCCAAGGTGTATTAAATCGGAGAATCTGAGTCCCGGTTTTTATACAACCAAGATTCTGATTCCTCATAATATGAGAATTATGATCCCTGTCCCCCCTGTCCTGTCCCCCTGTCCAAAACCCCGATTAAACCACAAGGCGAGACAGCGTGAGCCCTCCAAACAACGAGCGACGAAGCGGTAGACCGAATCGGATCATCGGCAGCGAAGCGGGTATTTGATCTCCAATCTGAATCCGAGAGACCGCAAAAGGTTCTCAAACCCGACGCGTCCGGCGATATCTCTGACGACGGCGGTGAAATGAGTCAAACAAACCCCAGATTGCAGAGATATCTAGTGGCTGCGGAGTATACTGGGACCCGTTTTATGGATCGCAGAAACAACCCGATTATCCCACTGTTATTGCGTGCTTTTGAGGTACCGTTCCAAAATTCAAACGCTGTTTGGTTCGAAAATCAAACTAATTTGCAGCCTTGATGAAGATCATTTATGTGTTTTCTCTTCTGATCAATGCAGGAAGCATTGCACAAGTTCATTGGGCAACCAGTGTCAGTAATCTGTTCCAGTCGAACGGTAAATATATACGTAGTTTTGAAACTTCAAATTTTAACTTTTGAATTTATTTATTTTTGAGTTAATATCGAAAATTGTATATTGCGATTTTAGGATGCAATAGTGCATGCTTTATCGAATGTTTGTCATGTTGATGTGGAGCGTATCGGCAAAAGAAAACCTGACCAAGTGGTATACTTCGATTTTTATTTTAGAAAAAGTGCAAATTGCAAAAAAGAAACACCTACATTACTGAAATAGTGGCTTTTTTTGCAAATTTCCCTTCAATGCATGGATCGAAGATTTAACATTGTTTTTTTATATATGTAGTTACCACCTTATGAATCTGGAGTTGTGAGGTGTGCTGTAAATCATTTCTTGCAGGTTTTAATATTTTTCTACCATTTTTTTAAATACATTTGGATCACTAATTTGTTAGCTTAATATGCTTAAATCATATATTTGTTGTTGTCATGTATAATTGACAGAAAAGTGAAGGGGATATAATGATGACAGACGTGAAGTGCGTTCCGTGTGATTTTCACTCTCGATTCATGGCAGCCACTAATCGTATTCAAATTCTTTACATACAAATCATGTCCTTTTAATCGCAGCCGCTAATCTCCGTCAGAAAGGAGATCATTTGAAAGAAGCGCACATGACGCATGGCAAGCATCCAGAGAACGACCTCTCACAGCACAGGTGCACGAACCATGTCTACGAACGTTTTACAAGAGATTTCAGACGGCAGTTTAAGAGGCACAATGCGTGCTGCCTCACACAATGCTCTTTCTGAGGAGTTGACCCTGAGGAAGATGGAGGAAGAGAAAATGGTCGACGATGCAAGAAAGATGGAAGAGGCTGCCTAAAGCTAGCAGAAATGGAAAAGGCGAGGGCGAGGGCGAAGGCTGCATTAGAAACGGCAGAAACAGCTAAGCGCATTGCAGAGCTAGAATCACAGAAATGGTGCTATGCAGAAGTGAAAGCGACGCGCAAATTGGAGGGAAAAAAATGGCATTAAATGCATTAGCCTAAATGATGCTCGTTGTTTGGAGAAGGGAAATTGATGATGCACGGGCCTAAATGGTCCATTCTTCCCGTTTCTACATGAGAGAATTACTGTTTTGTTTCTCTCTCCTTAATGAGAGAGAGAGAATAATGTGCACTATTTGAAGGCTTTGAGTTCAATCTTTTTTTTACAAACCAAACGGATGTACAAATTAGCAAAAATAATAAATTCATGTATAAAAGTATTCTTCTACACAGTTAGCCACCATGAATATATAAAGATAACCTCTCGAAATACATTGACAACAAAAAATGTTTGATAATTTAGGTAATTCTGCTTAGTATTCAACATGACATATAGAGGAAACAGTACCATAATTTGACAAAACAAGTTTGAAAGAAAGAACCTACACATTTTTAAGATCTTTAAATACCTACTAAATATCATTTATTATTTATTAAATAAAAAATAATGAGCAATGTTTAAACAGATAAAAAAACAAAAAAGGAGAACCAATATAACAAAACACAGCAACATCCTAGAAATTCGGGTGGCAGCGAGAACATTAATTAAAAATTAGGAGGCGTAACTACAACTACATCTTTAAGGCCAACGGATGAACCGCCGTTTGTAACATTCCTCAGTCAAAGAGTGGCCATTATAGGAGCATAGAATAAACTTTATCCTGACTTGTGAAATTATATTCACTCTTTCAATAATATATTTACCCTATTAAAAACAAAAATAATATATTAACCCTTCCAATATTAAAATTATATTTACCCTTTCAAATTAAAGTATGATAAATAAGAAGAACTGTACAAATTATCAGCATGTGAAAGTTTTCATGCTTACAATGTTTTATTATATAATTCTGATTAAGTTATTATGATATTTAAGAATTTGAGATGGTAAATGTGATGTTCTATTTTTTATTTTTGAAAGGGTAAATATAATATTTTGGGGCTTTAGAAGGGTGAAAAGTAAATGACCCTTCTTTTTTGTAATTCTAAATTTCAAATCTCGGATTAGAAGATCAAATCCAGCAACTTAAATTCTGATTAGCCTAAGTCCAAGGTGTATTAAATCGGAGATCTAAGCCCGGATTTTATACAACCTAGATTCTGATTCCTCATAATACGAGAATTAGAATCCCGGTTTTCAGAAAACCTCCATGTTTTGCACATCTTTATTTATTGAACGAGGGGTTTCTTTGCAGTTTTCAATGACGTAGTGGTTTTGTTTTGCAATTGTGGCGAATGCAGGGGCTATCTTACAAATTTATCTTTTAACTGATATAAGAGAGATGAAGTTATCTGGGGAATTTTTCAGCCCTGCCAGAATCAAAATTGAACAAAATGGAAGAATTAGACAAAAAAATCAAGAAACAATGATTCATATTTGATTATATTATTCATAAAAACAAAACATGCAAATACTAACAGGATAAAGCTTATTACCTTATTTTCTCATGAAAAAGGATTGTGCAATCTTCTTCAGAACCTACCACCTATGGTAAAAACGAGAAAAAAAAAATCACAAAATATTATTATACTTATCTTATTTTTCTCACGAAAAAGGATTATATTCTCGTATACCCCCGCAAAAAACTTAAATACCACGTATACCCAGAGAAAAACATAAATATCTGATATACCCCCGATAAACTATGGAAAATATCACATATAAACCACCCAAACTACATTTCTTAAAACATACCCAAACTACCCCTCATAGTTTTGTCAGCACAGTGAGTTTTTTTGGACGAAACCGCCCCTGGAAAACGGGTCAATTCAAGAGCTAAGTTAGGCTTGCTCGGTCTTCTACTGCACGCAAAATCTTCTATCCCTACTTGTATTTTGGGAGGCAGAGGGAGAAGGGACTCCTTTATGTGGTTCCCGAAAGGGTAGTTTCGTCCGGTTATTATTTATGTTTTTCTCGGATCCGCTGCTTCCAGACTCTCAAAAGAATTTATTCCTCCCGATTGCAGCGCCTACAGTAAGAAACAGAAATATCTTCTTTGTTATTTTGTTATTTTCAGGAAATTTAGAAAGAAAAAAAAAACCCATTATCCTTAAATTACAAAATAGCCCCTCCGTTCTTAATGAAATTTAAAATTTTAAATAAAGCCGCGACAGTTTGTTAAGGTTTAACATCTGTATCTGTAATTAACTCAGAGTAATTATTTCCATTAAGAATGGGAGGGGTTTCTTCTACAATATTCAATAATGTAAGGGCTCTTTTACGATAATGTACCATAAAGATTAAAAAGGAGAAGAGTTGGAACCTTTGAAGTGAACCAGTGATGATGGCAATGCCAGGTAATTGTTCAAGTAAGAAAGAGCTAGTATCTCATAGCTTCTGGTGGAGACACTTGGCAAGAAACATCGAATTTACTCAAGCTTTGTAACTCTTTTTGTATACGAAATATTCCTTCATGCATTTCGCTATTCTGCACCTGTTCGAACACCCCGAACTCGCTTCCTGCTTCCCATTCAGAAAATACCAAAAAAGCAAAGAAAATTAGAAAGGCGCAATTTCATGTATACCCCTGCAAAATGTCAAAATATCATGTATACCCCTGAAAAGTGTCAAAAAACAAAGAATATTTATATACCCCTCAGGGCAATTTTTTACCTAATGGTTTCAGAAATGCTCCTTTTCTTGTCAAACAGAACACGAGTGTTGATTTCCCCCTCGAATTTTGCAGTAATATATTTGAAAATGTGTTTAATTCATAGTTCTGAAACTCGGAATCGGAGTCGGAGTCGTCCAATGCCCGTAGAGTAATAGTCGGTCGAGTCGGAATCGTCCGAGTCGGATCGGAAAGTCGGATTTTGTTAAAAAAATATCTTCTTAAATAAAAAAATGAAAAGAAAAAAAGAGAAGCACAAATGACTTAAATTATATGTATTTGTACTTATTAACTAAAAATGAAAAAAAAAATACATCATAAAATAAACTAGTGTCAAAAACTATAACGAGTCGGATCGGGAAGTCCGAATAATTTTGTGCCGTGTTTGAGTTTTTATTTTCTTCTATTTCGTTATATGTGGATCATCTTAAAAACTAAAATATCATATTTACTCTTTCAAAATTAAAAATATGATATTTACCATTTTTAAAATGTTAGCATCATTGTAATTATTGGGAAATTTTTATTTTGTCCCCACAACTCCTCTCTCATATTCTCTATACGTGTTTCGAGAAGGATTAGTGGAGTAATTCGCAATCCAATAATATCATTCTCGATTTGGTTGGTTGTGTAAATTCAAAACATAAGAACTCGATTTCACTGATAGGAGTTTAGAAGAGAGGTATGAGTACTGGCTGTATAGGTTGAGAAGATTAATGTTGCATATGAGTATATGACCCAATCTTTATTTTTTAGTGGAAATATAATAATGGGCTTAGTTTAGACAATAAATAATTCGGCCCAGGTAAAAACTATTTCCAGCCTCAATAAGATTAAGCAATTCGGGTCAAAGAACTACTAATTACATCCATTAAAGACTCGTTTAGACCTTTCTTCTTCAATGGCTCGTTATGTCTTAAGATTTAAGAACTCGATTTCAAATAACTAGATTATTTTCTTTTTTCTTAGTGGCTCGATCAAACAGGAGTTTAGCCTGCTTCTACTACCTTCTTAAAGTAAGTGTCCCCTAGAGCCTATTGTCTCCTCCCAAGTCACATTTGCTTCTCCATTAGTTGAACTCGCGAAATGTAGTACAAAATAACAGGATCAGTGAAATCCGACCGGAATCGGACGGAATCGGGTCGACCACTGCCGACTCCGGCTCGAGTCGGCCGACTCCAAGACCGAGTCGTCGATCCTACGAACCATGCCTTTAATTACAATTTTTGTTTTATATATTAATATGAAATCACAATGATTTTGAGAAGATTGAGAGGAAACATATGCGTGCCGAAAACGAAATTCTGAAGTTTCTGCATGAACTTGTTTTAAAAGAAAAGGAATAGATTCAGAACAAGAGTGGAATAATTAAGAAATTAAAACAAAACAAAACAAAAAAAAGAAAAAAGAAAAAATTCCCTTTCAAATAGAAAGTCATTTTTTGCTGGAGCATAAACGAAAACCTTAGTTGTCAATTTCACTGGTCTCATTTCTTCTCCAAATCATTACATAACAAATTAAGAAAAAAATTAACACAAATGTTATGTTCAAAATGCAGTACATTTAAATTTCATACCAAACTTTAGTTACAAACAATCCAAACAGTGTTTGATTCAATATGTTTTTACCCAAATGTTCATCTACAAAAGCTACAGAAACACAACACAACAAAAAATTAAAGCACTCAAAACAAAGCAAAACAAACGTATTCTCAGTTTTATGCATTCTCACGTGACATGTTTGGCCAAAAGAAGATCATTTCTGGCTTTTCGAACCATGCTATCATCCATCTCCAAATCATCTCGATATAACGCCTTCGATAAAGTCAACCAATCCTGTATGTTAATTTCGTCATATTCACCGAGGCTTTTATCGGTTTTTGAATTAAACCGATCGCAAAAATAGTTCATCACGGTGCGAAACCTTAAGGCTTCGCACGTTAAAACTATGAGAGGGTGAACTAACATAGCAATCTTATTTACATCTTCTTGATTTCCGCGCGCACATTTGATTATCCTTTTTATACGATTGAGTACCAATCCTCGATTAACGTTCACATTTTCGAAGTTGCCCATACATCTGTAATTACAATCCGCAGCCATAAATTTCGAATTCTGGATATATCTTTTTTGACCGGGCTGAGGCGTAAATTCTGTCCACTCGTATTCAACGGCTTGGGAACCACTAGCTTCATCTTCCTCCTTTCTTTTTCGACCCTCGGATCTGTGGGAACCGGCTTCGTCTTCCTTCTTTGCTTTTCGACCCTTGAATTTGTGGTGGCGCGTCATTTTTTTTGATTTCTTGCGATGCCCCACTTCCCTCTCCGAGTCCTCCTTAGTCTCTGGCTTTCTCTTCTCCTTCACAACACCAACAGCAACTACATAAAATGAATCCTTGATAGTACGCAATTTAATACGATCATCTTCATCTTCTTCTCCTAAAAGAATCATGTTAAATCCCGTGTCTTCTTCGTTCGTGTTCTCCTCCTCCTCCTCCTCCTCCTCTCCTCTCTTCCTCTTTTCAGGCAAAACCCTCACCCAGCCCTTAGGAGGCTGCTCATCGGCATTTTCCTCAAACACCCCGTGATGTTTATTTAACCAATCCTCTCTCCTCAAGTCTCGCTGACCGTACCTATCACGCACTTCCTCGAGTGAATCTTGATAATGGTTAGAAAGGTTATTTTCTGCACGGAAATCGAAAACAAACTCCTCCATCGGCATGTTTCTGAGGAAGAAAAGATAAACATTATTTACGAGTTGGATCAAACAAGGTATTTTAGAAAAAAAACGAAAATCAAGAAAATTTGGAATACCTAATTTCAAAATGAGGCAAGAAAGATTATTCTTGAGCTCCAACTGGAGAGAGAGAGGGAGAGAGGGAGGTCGTAGGGACCTATGAGAGGTGTAAGAAGGTCGAGAACGGCCTGGAGTCCGTTCTCCGGTGATATGGAGAGAAGAACGGATGTTTTTCTGGCGGACAGAGTATTAATGTTCTTATATATTTACTGAAGAATGGAGGGCACAGGACGCATCCAGTGAGTAAATAACTGGAGGGATCGTCAGACATTTGGGCTCGGACTCAATTCTTTCAAAGAACTGGGGGGAAGAACTGGATTGATCGTTTGTGTGAGTTGAGTGTAGATGATCCTGTAAGTTGAACGATAATAGAGAGAGGGAACGCCTTCAATGCATGCTACATGGTTTACATGTCACAGCAAATCCACTTTAATCCAGCTTAGATAACCGGGTCCGGGTCAGAGTTGGATTCAAACCCATTAAGGATGTTTGGTTCAGGCATTTCATCAAACGCGTTGTGCGCAGGTTTTTTGAGTTGGAAAGTCGGAACAAAATCCTCATAACTTGCTCAATTGTTGTCCGAATTGGGATTTGTATGGAAATGCTCCTTGAATTTGAGAGAGATGACTTGATGCTTCAAAGGATGGTCACTGGATTGGCCACAAAAGAAAGAGATGACTCGGTGCCTCTCTTGCAGTCCAAGATTCAAGGATGGGTTGCAACTTGCAAGCGGAGAATGATGAGGTGGAGGAGTGTGATTGGCTGATACTGGCTGGGTTGTCCAAGGAGTATGCAGTTTTGAAGCGGATTATTGAGTTTTCTTTTAGCTGAAGATCACTCACTAACAAGGTTTTTGTTTGTTTTCCTCTGATTTAAATTACTGGGGAATTTCGAATTTACACTTTCCGAAACTTCAAAATATCATATTCGCCCATCTAAGGTTATTTTATAACAGGGGTAAATAATAAATATGATATATTTTGGATTATCGAAGGTGATTATGATGATTGCACTTTTAGAGGGATGAATACGATACTTTTAAATTTTTGCAAGCGTATATTAAATATGAAATTCCCCTTAAATTAATTTGTCATTAATGATCTATCTAAGAATATTTTGACATCAAAACAGGTACAAAGGAGTATTGCTTCATGGTCCGCCTGGTACAGGAAAAACGTCTTTAGCTTGTAGCTGTGCCGAAAGCGTTAAAGGCGCTCGGTTATTTTGCAGAAACGTCCATGAAATAATTAGTCAGTATTTTTGGAGAAAGCCAACGAACATTACGGAATAGTTTGGAGAAAGCGATCAACTTTTTTGACGAGATCGATGCTTTGGCCGCCACCAGAGGCGATGCTGGCGTTTGTGTCGGGGATCGCGTTCTCAGTCAGCTTTTGGTCGAGATGGATGGTTAGCTTTTTATTTTTATTTTATTTTTAAATACAAGTTAATTTAATTATATGATATTGTTATTTCTAAATTAGGGTTGGAGCTGAATAAGGGCATAACGGTCATTGCACCGACGAACCGGCCTGACAAGATCGATCCTGCTCTTTTAAGACCAGGTTACAAATATACTCACAAATTTAATAAACTTTTCTTTCGAATGTTGAACATTTATTTTACTGTTTTAGGGCGGTTTGATATACTATTAGACGTGCAGCCTCCTGACGAGTCCGACCGAGAAGAAATATTTAAAATTCACACGAGAAATACTCCGTGTGGACTCAGACGTGAAATTCGACGAGCTTGCGATTCTTACAAAAGAATATACTGGTGCCGATATAAAGCTACTTTGTAACGAAGCAGCCATTTCCGCATTCACGGTTATTTTACATGTTTACCCCCTTCTATAAAACCGAAAATATCAGATTTACCCTTCCAAAGATAAAACAATCATATTTACCCCAAAGTAGTTAAAGCCGTCCGCGGACCAAATAAGATATTTTGGATATTTATTACGAAAATGGCGATGTTTAAATGTTTTTTATTTGTGTGTGTTTGATTTTATAGGAGGATAGAAATGGTGATAAGGCAATCGAGAGAGTCCACCCTACAGATTTTAAGTATTATGAAGATCTCGCTTCGCAATTTCGAAGGCGTGCGTGTTTCCTCTTCATCGTCAATATTGTTGTCATATTTTAAGGTTTAATTTTGTTAGTTAGTTTATTATGTTCATAAATTTTAATTGTCTATGTTCTCATTTTTTATGTAAGATCTCTTGCAAAAATTAATTATGTTCAAAAATGTCCTTGACAACAAAAACATTAACACCAAAAAGATAACTGCCACCACGTTAGCTCCCCCTGCCAATAAACCTCTCATTTTTGCAATTCAATCCCTCCTTGAATTCAAAATCACAAAACTCTTAATTAATCAATTAATCGTCAGGGTCCATTTCTTCATCCTGTTCAGACCCTCCTCTAATACTGGAATCTGTATCGGGTTCGAGATCCAAATCCAAATCCAAATCATCATTTTCATTTTGCGAAATAATTGTTTGCGAGAATTTAACAATCCAATCAGGACACTCTTCCAAATCCTTGTTATGATAATAACTCGATTGGGCATTATTGGACTTCGATGACGTGGTGGTGCATAAACACTCTGGCAAAGGATGGGAGATAAACGATTTGGGTTGGGTTTCGATAATTCGGCCTCGGTTGTAACTACTATTTCTGGACCTATTGTTTTGTTTAAGTACGAACGCATACTCTGCGACCAATTCCGTGGCGGATGGTAAAGATTCTAAGTTATCTTTGCAAATAGATCCACAATTGCTTTCCTGATCAAAACATGAAAAAAAGTTAAAATGCCAAAGTAGAAACGACCTCACTTATTCACTTATACCCCTACGAGATGAGAAATATCGCAAATACCCCTGCAAAACATAGCAAATATCACAAACCCCCCTATGAAACTTTTGAAATATCATTAAGAGAAAAAGGGGTAGTCTGGGCATTTTAAAAAAAATTAGAAAATGAAGGGCATTGCTGATATTTCTTATGATTGAAGGGGGTAAACACAATATTTCGAATTTTAGTAGACTCAGCATGATTTTTTTTGCCAATAAATAAAACCCAAAAAACTAAAAGACAAGTTTGTACCTGTCAGGGCGCGTAAAGGGATTAGAATTCTTTGACTGCCGAAAGTCTCGGAACCGGTTAAGTATATCGTTGTGTCTAGTGGGTATCTTAATGATCTCAGTACTAAACCCACCTGTAAAAATTTAAAGAAATTGTTAAATTTACAAGAATACCCCTTGTTTGGCTTAGTAATGTCGATTAAGAGATTCTATTGATTTATGTGTATTGTGAAATATTTGGTAGTGGCTAAATTTTCAAAATTTGGAAAGAATAGAGCGGCTTTTTTGCAATTTAGGCATAATGTAGGGGCTTCTTTTGTAAATTACCTCTTAGGGCATGAGAGGACAAGAGCCGTTTTCTTTCGAGCGACAGAGTCGACGCGGAGTTCTTCTTTTAAAATTCGCTTAGTGATCATTTGTTTCCTTATATATTGTATTATCTTAGTGTGCACATCTGAATGTTAAACACCAACATAAATAAATATAACAAAGGATCCTAAATTAACTATTTTTAGAATTGTTCACATTTTATTTGAGAAACAAGAGAATTTTTTTTTATATTTGAACCTGATAGTGTTCGGCACAACCATAATGAGCCAAAGAGTCTCTAACTAAACCAGAATGACAAGCTAAACAGGTCCAATTTAAAATTCTCAATCTGAATTAATAGGAAAAAATAAATTTGATAATATTAATAATATCATGAAATAAAGTTTACAAAAATAAATAATGATATACCTTTGAATTATTGTACTGCCCAGTGCATGAATTTCAAAGGGAAATTGCAAGGCATGAAATGCAATTGTTTTATAATGAAGAATTCGACGGGTATATTTTGGAGAGTGATTTTTTTAAAAATAAGTTAACAACGTTTGAAAAAAAAAATATCCCTTAAATATATTGCACACCAAAATGTATCCGCCCAACTCTCCATTATTGAACAATTACATTTAATTAACGTGATAATTAAAACATATAATTAAATAATTATTAAAATTTATTTAAAATTATGAATTCGAACAAATTTTAATTACGTATTAAGTTAAAAGTTAACATGTACTGGTTATCATTTTAATTAAATGTATTAATTAGTTCATAAAAGATGTTATGGTAAAATTTGGAGAAATATATCATATTAAAATTAAAGAAAATCGTCGGGATTTAAAACCCGGTTTGGGTTATTTTTTGAATATTATCAAAAAGGAGATTATTTCTGGAATATTTTTAGAAAAAATGTTATTTTTTAAATTTTGATTATAAATAGAATTATATGCATAAATGCTCCTTTTGCCTCGTCGTACATGTATGAAAGCTCTTGAAAAAAAAAAAAAAAACTCTTGAATTCGTGCTGCAAGAAGAATATATTATAGGGGTAAATTTGTAATTTCAGGGTTTTAGAGGGCCAATATATATATATATATATATATATATATATATATAATGTCGGCTCAAGCTCTTGAATTTCGTCGTATATGTATGAAAAGCTCCCCTTTGAAGGCCGCTCAAGCCCGTCAACAACTCCCCGTCTAACCCTAAACCTAAATCCCAAATCGGAACCCGGCGGCAAACAAATTCAACTCCTTCTTTCGTCTTTTTAGTTCTTACCCATGTCAACGCTTCAATCTGATCGTATGGTTTCTCTCCTCTCTCCGTACAAGCATTCTCGAAGTGACGACGGTGAAAAGATGCCCGTTGTTGTACACGCGAAGCCAGTAGAAGGCGGTGTTCATCGACCCATCCCCAGATACGGATGGTACAGAACTTTCGAGTTTTATGAGGTGAAGATCCTTCGGTGTGATTCAGGGTCCGGTACCGCGAAGACCGCCGAGATCTATGGCAAGATTATAATGTATTATCCATCAGGCCGTTGGTACCTCTTCAACCGCACAAAGAAGAATGCCGAGACTGTCACTCTGCCGGTAAGTACTGTACATTGTTAATTTAATCTTTGAAGCGTGAGTACATTGCATTTCTGATGTCTTCTTCTTCTGTTAATATAAAACTAGGGTACAATTAGAGTGAAAACCCCACCAGTTGGTGTTCAAGGATATGACCATAGCGGCGTATCGTTTAAATTGAAGGGTGTTTTTTCAGAAATGAATGATTTGTGCCGATGGTGGGAATATGACGACATGAAGTCTGACGAGGTCTTGAGTTTTACAATAGAAAAAGAACATTGTGCGCTGGAGGTCAGTTTTATGTCAATTTCTAAAACTATACTTGCTGACGTGGAGATCAGTCTCGTCAACGAAGACGGCGTTGATGAAGAAAAGGCAATCTACGGGGAAATAACATTGTGGTATACAAAAGAAATGAAAGGTATGAGAAATTTTGTTCTGTTTAAGAAGAACGAAGACGAACGTGTTATCCTTAAAGGGGAAGAGCCCATTCCGTTGTTGAGAAGTGTCATTTCTCTCCCGATTGAATCTGGTCTTGTTGTCGATGTGAGGCTCAGAACCTTGTCAGGTGAAGAGATTGTTGGAGGAATTGTGCAGTGTGATAGCCCCCATCAATATGGTGAATATGTTGGGATTTTGGGCAAGTTTGGTAAGAATCAAGTCAGGGTAAAGTTTAACCTATGCTCCTACGATGAACACTCTTTGACTCAGGAATGTTACGAACGGCGGTTCATCCGTTGGCCTTAAAGATGTAGTTCTAGTTACACCTCCTAATTTTTAATTAATGTTTTCGGTGCCGCCCAATTTCTAGAATGTTGCTGTGTTTTATTATATTGGTTCTCCTTTTTTGTTTTTTTATCTGTTTTAACATTGCTCATTATTTTTTATTTAATGAATGATGTTCAGTAAATATTTAAATGTACTGCATTTTGAACAGAACATTGGTGTGAATTTTTTTCTTAATTATTGTATGTAAAGATTTGGAGAGGAAATGAGACAAAAAAATGACTTTCTATTTGAAAGGGCATTTTTCCTTTTTTCTTCTTTTAATTTATTGATTATTCCACTCTTATTCTGAATCTATTCCTTTTGCTTCTAGTTCATGCCGAGACTTCAGAATTTCGTTTTCGGCACGCATATTTTTCCTCTCAATTCTCAAAATCATTGTGATTTCATATTACTATATAAAACAAAAATTGTAATTAAACACATTTTCATATATATATATTAATGCAAAATTCGAGTGGGAAATCAGCACTCGTGTTCTGTTCGACAAGAAAAGGAGCAATTCTCAAACCATTAGGTAAAAAATTGCCCCGAGGGGTATATAAATATTCTTATCATTTGTAGGGGCACACATGATATTTTTCACTTTAAAAGGGGGTACACATGTTATTTTCCACTTTAAAAGGGGGCATGCATGATATTTTCCACTTTAAAAGGGGGCATACATGATATTTTTCCACTTTAAAAGGGGGCATACATGATATTTTGCACTTTAAAAGGGGGCATACATGATATTTTGCACTTTAAAAGGGGACATACATGATATTTTTCACTTTAAAAGGGGGCATACATGATATTTTTTCCACTTTAAAAGGGGGGTATACATGATATTTTGCACTTTAAAAGGGGGTATACATGAAATTGCCTCTTATATGTGAACCATCTAACGCATTTTAATTACAGATCCAGGGAAAATGATGACAAAATATTATCTGAAGTTTGATACAATGAAACTGATTGAGAAATCTCCTGGAAGCAGCAGTTTAGAAGACGTGCTTCATGTCATTTGAATCGTCATCGTTGTTGTATCAGATTCATTTCATTGCTCTCCAGTCAAGGAATTCTACATTAAGAAACGATAAATCAATTCATGCAGCATAAATGCAATTTAATAAGATTATTCTATCAGAACCTTAACCGATCCCTAAATTGAGCACAAATCAGCATAAAGAAAAACAAAATAAACGCAGATCAAGTAGTTACGAACAGTACTTTCAAATATTCAGCTCAGTACGTAATGTACAATCAAATAAAAGTGAATCATAATGCCAGTAACCACAAATTAGCCAAACTATGATAATATTCCTTGTCAATGCCATCTCTGTGATCAACAAGTACGGATCTAAAACTAAACAAATAAAAATCAGAAAACATAAACCCGTAGAAGACACTCAATCGAGATCTATTCAGTAAACAAATCTTACACAACAGAACGCGAGCAAACAGACAAGTAGTTCGCCGGAGAACGACGTGAGAGGCGGAGCAACAACACAGGATTCCCTCGATCGATCTACGGAGTAAATGTTGTCTTGCTTCGAGATCGATCATAGAGTGTGCTTTTAGTGCGCCGTGCAGTGTGCACTGACGACCCTTTTCTATATCTGTCCGATTTTTTTTCTTTTTTAGGGATTTACATATTTACCCTATTAAAAATAAAAATAATATATTAACCCTTCCAATATTAAAATTATTTTACCCTTTCAAATAAAAATATGATAAATAAGAATTGTACAAATTATTAACATGTGAAAGTTTTCATGCTTATAATGTTTTATTATATACATCTGATTAAGTTATTAATTTATGATATTTAAGAATTTGAGAGGGTAAATGTGATGTTTTTATTTTTATTTTTGAAAGGGTTGATATAATATTTTGGGGGTTTTAGAAGGGTGAAATGAATATCTCCCTTTTTTTTGTAATCCTATATGCTGATATTTAAGAATTTGAGAGGGTAAATGTGATGTTTTTGTTTTTATTTTTATTTTTTTTTTTTTTTGAATTAAGGCTAGCAAAGTGCTACGCCTTAAGGGTTTTATATATATAAATAAAAGATGGGTTACATCGAAAAATTAACAGAACAACAAACAGAAAAACAAAAGTAATTATAGTTTTAATTTGGGAGTGAACTCCACAGCCTCCCGTCTTCTATTGCCTTTGTTGCTAGCAATGATGGTCCTTTGGTCTTGCTTTGAAAGATTCTTGTGTTTCGTTCCTTCCAAAGTCCCCAATTTGCCGCCATCCATAATGAATTCCACATTTGTCGATTTTCTTTAGATAATTTTTTGGAGGTGGCTTCCCATGAAGGGAAGGCATCGTCCCCCCCTACATAAGAGGACACAACCCCGAACGTATTTTTAATTCTCGCCCATACTGCTTTTGTGAACGAGCAATGGAATAGTAGGTGATCTAGAGTTTCGTCGGCTCTCTTGCATAAGACACATATCGGCGTGTGTGGCCAGCCTTTTTTTATTAACACATCAGCCGTGTTAAGTCGATTATGAGATGCCACCCAATGAAAGAATCTAACTCTCATAGGTGCCCTAGTTTTCCATAATTGTTTTTGCCACCGGTTTCTCATGCCCGGATTGCGCATGAACGTGTACGCCGACTTAGATGTAAAAATATTCGATGTTTCCCAATTCCATAGACTTGGTCCCGAGTCTGTTAGCTTGGAAGTAGAGATTTCGTAGATAGGGATAACTCGCTCCAAGTCTTTCATAAAGGGTGATGCAATGGTTCGTGGCATTGTTGATATTTGTTTCGTTTCTTGGATACCATACAAGATGTCCATATATGTTGACCAAAGATTTTCTTTTTCGGTATCCAATTTCCATAAGAACTTTTGCAATAACGCATCATTCATTGTTGGTAAGTGCAATATTCCTAAACCCCCATTTTCTTTTGGTAGGCATACGGTTTCCCAATTTATTAAGTTTTTCCCGTTTTGGTGAGTATCCTTACCCGTCCAAAGAAAGGCACGCATTAGTTTCTCGATTTGTTGGGACACCCACACGGGGAGTTTTGCGGTTTGCATAAGATATATGGGGATAGAGTTGAGAGTTGCTTTTAAGAGAGTTAGTCGTCCACCGAAAGAAAGAATATTGCCTTTCCAAGCGGCAATTTGCTTTTGAATTTTGTTGATTAGTGGTAAGTATGATATCTTTTTTAGCTTTCGGATCGCTAATGGAGTACCTAAGTACGTGATCGGAAAATTCTTTTTTGTGCAATTTATAATGGAGGCTATGGTGGCGTGGTGTTCTATTGGCACCCCTATCGGCGTGAATGTTGTCTTATCCCAATTTATATCTAACCCCGTAATTTGGGTGAAATATTTTAGGGATTGCGAAACTATTTTGAGGTTTCTAGGAGTAGCCTCGATAAATAGAATCGTATCATCGGCATATTGTAAAGTAGGAGTTGGAAAGTGTGCAATTTTATCAAGAAGGGGGTCAATTGCTTTTACAATGTCTTGTAGCAAATCTACTGCTATATTGAAGAGTAAAGGAGAAAGGGGATCTCCTTGACGAAGTCCCTTTTCATGAAAGAAGAATGGAGAGATGGTCCCATTGACTTTGATTGTGGAGGAAGAAGAGGTGAGTAGAGAGAGAATCCAACTTATCCATTTTTCGGGAAAATCTCGTAGACGTTATTTTTATTTTTGAAAGGGTTGATATTGTTGTAAAACAACTAGAAAGAAAAATTGGAAGCAACATTTCAAGAAAGAAGTGCTTCTTATTCTCTCACTTCAATTACAAAGGGGGTTTTATATAGCCCACAACATAAACATAAACATATACACTTACACATGTCATCTTAGACATTTAAACATGTCATTAGATGGGACCCTAAATACATGTATGGAGACACATATATATTTATGTGTCATGACATGGATAATTGATGCATGCGGAGACACATGTAAAAGTAAACTAACAAGATGATGTGCAAGTATTATAAGGTACTGTGAAGTATTTAAAAGTATACTAACAAGATGATGTGCAAGTATTATAAGCTATGTTGCACGAAAATCATTAAGGAGAGAGAAACAAAACAGTAGTTCTCTCATGTATAAACGGGAAGAATGGACCATTTAGGCCCGTGCATCATCAATTTCACCTTCTTCGATCGTGAGCATCATTTAGGCTAATGCATTTAATGCCATTTTTTTCCCTCCAATTCGCGCGTCGATTTCATTTCTGCATAGCACCATTTATGTGATTCTAGCTCTGCAATGCGCTTAGGCCGTTTCTAATGCAGCCTTCGCCCTTGCCTTTTCCATTTCTGCTAGCTTTAGGCAGCCTCTTCCGTCTTTCTTGCCTCGTCGGCCATTTTCTCTTCCTCCATCTTCCTCAGGGTCAACTCCTCAGAAAGAGCATTGTGTGAGGCAGCACGCATTGTGCCTCTTAAACTGCCGTCTGAAATCTCTTGTAAAACGTTCCTAGGCATGGTTCGTGCACCCGTGAGAGGCCGTTCTCTGGATGCTTGTTGAGGGTTCCTAGGCATGGTTCTGAGCGAAGAAGAATAATGTGCACTATTTGAAGGCTTTGAGTTCAATCTTTTTTTTACAAACCAAACGGATGTACAAATTAGCAAAAAGAATAAATCCATGTATAAAAGTATTCTTTTACACAATTAGCCACCATGAAAATATAAAGATAACTGATAACCTCTCGAAATACATTGACAACAAAAAATGTCTCATAAATTAGGTAATTCTACTTAGTATTCAACATGACATATATAGAGGAAACAGTACCATAATTTGACAAAACAAGTTTGAAAGAAAGAACCTACACATTTTTAAGATCTTTAAATACCTACTAAATATCATTTATTATTTATTAAATAAAAAATAATGAGCAATGTTAAAACAGATAAAAAAAACAAAAAAGGAGAACCAATATAATAAAACACAGCAACATCCTAGAAATTCGGGCGGCAACGAGAACATTAATTAAAAATTAGGAGGCGTAACTAGAACTACATCTTTAAGGCCAACGGGTGATCCCCCGTTTGTAACATTCCTGAGTCAAAGAGTGGTGACCATAGGAGCATAGGATAAACTTTACCCTGACTTGATTCTTGCCAAACTTGCCCAAAATCCCAACATATTCACCATATTGATGGGGACTATCACACTGCACAATTCCTCTAGTAATCTCTTCACCTGACAAGGTTCTCAGCTTCACATCGACAACGAGGCCAGATCCAATCGGGACAGAAATGACACTCCTCAACAACGGAATGGGATCTTCCCCGTTAAGGATAACACGTTCGTCTGCTTTCTTATTAAACAGAACAAAACTTCTCATACCTTTCATTTCTCTTGTACACGACAATGTTATTTTCCTGTAGACTGCATTTTCTTTATCAACGTCATCTTCGTTGACGAGACTGATCTCCACGTCAGCAAGTATAGCTTTAGAAATTGACATAAAACTCACCTCCAGCGCACAATGTTCTTTTTCTATTCTAAAACTCAAGACCTCATCAGACTTCATGTCCATGTCATATTCCCACCATCGGCACTCATCATTCATTTCTGAAAAAACACCCTTCAATCAATTTCAAACGATATGCTACTACGGTCATATCCTTGAACACCAATTGGTGGGGTTTTCACTCTAATTGTGCCCTGATTTTATATTAACAGAAGAAGAAGACATCAGAACTGCAATGTACTCACGCTTCAAAGATTAAATTAACAATGTACACAACTTACCGGTAGAGTGACAGTCTCGGCATTCTTCTTTGTGCGGTTGAAGAGGTACCAATACCCTCCTGGATAATACATTCTAATCTTGCCATAGATCTCGGCAATCTTGCCATACATTCTAATCACACCGACGGATCTTCACCTCATAAACTCGAAAGTTCTCTCCCATCCGTATCTGGGGATGGGTCGATGAACACCGCCTTCTACTGGCTTCGCGTGTACAGCAATGGGCATCTTTTCACCGTCGTCAATTCGAGAATGCTTGCACGGAGAGAAGAGAGAAGTCTTACGATCAGATTGAAGCGTTGCCATGGGTAAAAAATAAAAAGACGAGAGAAGGAGTTGAGTTTGTTGGCCGCCGGGTTCCGATTTGGGATTTAGGTTTAGGGTTAGACAGGGAGAGGGTTAGACAAGGAGTTGTTCACGATTCCGCGTCTTCGGCTCGAGCGACCTTCAAATTAACCTAGCGAGGCATCCATTAATAAAAATAAATTGCATAATAAAGAACAGTAGAAAAAATAGATTAAGCAGCATTTCTACATATAATCCTATTTGAAATCAAAATTTAAAAAATAACTTTCTTTCTAAAAATATTTCAAAAATAATCCTATTTTTGATAATATTCCAAAAATAACTCAAACCGAGATTTTAAATCTCGCCGGAATAGTTTTATTTAAAAAAAAAAAAATTAAATATGATATATTTCCCCAAGTTTTACCATAATATCTTTTATGAACTAATTAATACACTTAATTAAAATAATAACTAGTACATGTTGGCCGTTGACTTAATACTTAATTAATATTTATACGAATTTATAAATTTGAATAAATTTTAATGAATATTTAATTATATCTTTTAATTAGTACGTTAATCAAATGTAATTGTTCTATAATGGAGCATTCGGCGGGTACATATTAGGTAGTGATATATTTTTTTAAAAGTTACTGACAATTTCAAAAAGAAAATATTAAAATTTATTGCGCTCCAAAATATACCTGCCGAACTCTCCATTATTGAACAATTACATTTAATTAACGTGATAATTAAAACATATAATTAAATATTCATTAAAATTTATTCAAAATTTTGAATTCGAACAAATATTAATTACGTATTAAATTAACAATTAACATATATTAGTTATCATTTTAATTAAATATACTAACCGAAATTATCCAATTTTTACCGTATCATTCTCTATGTTCTAACAAGTAAAATTGATAAATTTCGTCCATAATTGCCTAAAGTTTCTATTAACTCGCATAATTAGATAGATCTAGCTGACAGTACCATGCACTTCTAATAAGTTACTGACTCGTAATTTCTCTCTAATAATAGGCAATATGAATGATGCACTCATGCAGAGTCTCGTTAATGTACATTTGGCAATTATGGAAGCCAAGATGAAGCATGTGGAAAAGAACCACACAACCTCGATCCATAACGTACTTACCGTTAAGTACTATGCACGAGGCGAAGTCGAGAAATTGGAGGAATCCACCGAAAGACTCATGCAATTTCTCACCGGAAGAGTTGAAGTTCTCGAGTCCAAGGAGAGAGAAAGAGATAGGCTATTTGCACAAATCGCGTCCGCCAAAGAGAAGGAAAAGAAGAATCTTGCTGCGAAACCAACTCTCTTGAAAGAAAGAAGAACGAATCGAAGAAAAATCCGAGAAGGAGAAAAAGAAGGGGGTGCATAAGAAGGCTCTGAAATATTTAGGTGTCGGAGCAGTAATGTTGGGGGGAATTGGCATTGCCTGTTCATTGTTTAAAAAATGATTTTGTTTTTCTTTATTGCGGCGAATTAAATTGATTGCGGATGTTATTAGTTCATTGATTAAGTAGTTAATTTGGATTTTATTTTATTTTTTATTGAGTAGTTTATTTGAATTGGTTGGTTATTTTTGATGTTTATGAATTTTTGTTTTATTGATTGGAACAAAAAATACAAGTAATTTGGTTAATTTATTATCTTTTATTTATTAGTTTCTTCAGATATTTTCCAGGACTTTCAGTTATTATAGTTATAGACTGGAATTTGAGTTTTTTCAGAAACTAAGTATTAGCGCCTAATTGCATATTTGATATATGGCAATTAATCGATTGAAATACAACCAATTATGGGCAATTATAGTAACAGGTATTAGGAGGCTAAAAACAGGAAATAGAACCAAAACCCTAATATTTAGTAAAAATTATAGCAGTTAAATTGTTCCAAGGTCCAAAATTTAATCCAAGATATCATCAGGGGCATTATTGCAAAATGACGACACGAGGGATGAATGAGTTGTGATTTGTGAACCTTTGAATCCCTAATCTATATATATTTTATAGAAAAAATATAATAGCAAATAAAATTTTGGGGGAAATTGACATTGCCTGTTCATTGTTACAAAAATAATTTTGTTTCTTTTTATTGCGGCATATTTTATTGCGGATGTTATTAGTTTATTGATTAACTAGTTAATTTGGATTTTATTTTATATTTTATTGAGTAGTTTATTTGAATTGGTTGGTTATTTATGATGTTTATGAAATTTTTGTTTTGTTAATTGGAACAAAAAATACAAGTAATTTGGTTAATTTATTATCTTTTATTTATTAGTTTCTTTTAATATTTTCAAAGAATTTCAGATATTATAGTTGTAGACTGAAATTTGAGTTTGTACAAATAATTTCAGATATTATAGTTGGTTAATTTATATACCAGAAACTAAGTATTAGGGTCTAAGTGCATATATGAAATACAACCAAAATCCTAATGGGCAGTTATAGGTGGAAAATGCTTCACATACCGAAGTTTACTACCGAAATGCTACCGATTGAAATTTAATGGAAAGAAATGGAATGAAATGCTTATGGGCCCCACTAAAATTTTCCTATATAAGTAATTTCGGTATTACTTCGGTGGTTAACTTCTGTGAACGTATCATTCCCCGTTATAGGTATTAAGAGGCTAAAACAGGAAATACAACCAAAATCTTAATCTTTAAATAAAATTTATAGCAGTTAAATGTTTTTTTTTTCGAAGGAGGAAAGGCAGTAGCCCCCTCGTTATATTTAAAAAATAAAAAGAGAGTCATTTACAAGACAGTAGAAAGAGAAAAACATAGAGTGAACAAGCATAGTATCTAATCGACAACTCTAAAACTGCGACTATTGTCCATCCTCATGCACAATGTAGCAGCCAGCGATCCTCGTCCGTTCGGATGAGCTCTAGTATAGCCTCCACCGATAATGCCTTCGCTGCGAAATTTCTTCGATTCCGCTCCTTCCAGATATTCCATATCGCTGCCAACCAGCCCGTATTCCATCTCTTGTTCCTATCGTGCTGTCCTCTCGACCGATTAAGCCTCCATGTGTCGAGCAAATTTCCTCGAGGTGATGTACTATGCCGGATGAAGAGATCCTGCCAGATTCGTGCCGAGAAGGGGCAGTTAAGAAATAAATGCTGCACGTCCTCCCTTGCTTGCGCGCAAAAGACACATCCCTCCAGGTTTGGCCAACCTCGCTTTTCGAGATTGTCCGCCGTCAGAATTCTATTATTTAGAACCAACCAAGCAAAAAAGCGGACTTTTGCCGGCGCCTTGCACTTCCATAAGTGCTCATTCCATATCGAGAGAATCCCGGGATCTCGTAGAGCGGTATAGGCTGAGGCAGCGGTGAAGATGCCCGAGGCAGTCCAGCACCATCTTAGCGACTGAGTAGAGGAGGTTGTTGGTTAATTCTAACCTAGAGGGGGGTAAATTTGGCAATCTAGCTTACGCTTAGTTTAGATTTAAACCTAATTTACGGTGCGGAATAAATAATAATTTAGATGATAGAGATGATACCGTACAAACACTTTAACACAAGATGTTTGTTTACGAAGTTCGGTAGGTGGTTGCTTTGTAGCTTTAACTCATCCTTTACTCGCTTAATTGACCGACTCAATTATTTGCGAGTACCTACGTCTCCGGGAATGCCTTGTGCCTCTTTTTGGCTTTCGATTGAATTCCAACTCAACTCGATTACAAGGATTTGCCTAGATCGATTTACACGCTTCTATCGATCTATAGCTAAGGCTCTTTACACTTTGTTGCACTAGCCTATTACACTTTTTCACTAATCGAGCTACAACGTGATCGGTCACGTGAGTGGAATACGATTAGTGGAGAATATCGAAAGTAGATCAACGATCTAAAGAGGGTTTCTCAAGCTATCAATGGATATAGATAATCACAGCTTAGGGTTTCTCTCTTTTTTAGGTTTGAATGTTTGAAAGTGAAGAAGTGCAAGAGAGAGACCCATGAAGGATTCTATTTATACTCTCTATAGAAATCCTTCAGAAAACTTGTAGTGCGTTCGAACGCATAAAGTCCGTTCAGAACGCACTTGTAGTTTGCACTAGCCGTTTCAAAATAACGTGCAAGTACATCTTGGGTCCGTTCGAATGGACAATGTCCGTTCGTAACGGACTCAATTATACATAGCATTTTGCGTTCACAGGAACAAGAGTCCGTTCAACGCACTGAAAAGTGGGTGAACGGATTCCAGGTTGTCCGTTCGAACGCACATGTGTGTTCGTTCGAACGCACACATCCCTATTACATTTTTCCGTTCACAGGAAGGATTGTCCGTTCAACGCACTCAGAAGGTGGGTGAACGGATTTTAATTGTCCGTTCGAACGGACATGATTGTTCGTTCGAACGCACACATCCCTGTGACACGTTTGGTTCTAATCAAGGTTTAAAGTTTTGATATGTGGCAAGTCCGTTCTGAACGGACTTTGAGTTCGTTCAGAACGCACTTCCTGCTTGACTGAACTCTTTGTTATTTTGAACATGATTTTACTTGAGTTCTACTAGGTTTGTACCTATGGTTTATTTGTGGCGTATCCCACTCACGGAAGGCTTCAACATCTTGATTCTTGATGTATTCCAATGGCCTTCCTTGTGTTCTTCTTTTCTTGTTTATCTTGAGACTTCATGTCCTGATTCTTGATGTAATCCAATGAAATCCTCCTTCACAAGTCCTCCTTCATCTTCGTATCGTACCTATGTTATCCTGCACTTTTCTGGATGTATACATTAGTAATGACAGTGTTTTGAAATAATCAAACTAACAGGAAATTTGAACCAACAGAGGTGGTTGGCGAGGATGAGAGGTAAAAAGGAGCCAATTTGAGTAGATCACGTATAAAGAAAGAGAAATTACTCTGTTCTTGGTCGCCAAGGGTTCTGAGATCCAGAGAGGGATATATCTCTTGAAAAGTGGACGTCCAGAGTGATGAGGGGCAAGAGGTGAGCTTGTGTAGGGCCTTCAACAGAAGCGCTTGATTATGCGTTTTGAGATGACGGATGCCCAAACCCCCATTTCGCTTGGGGAGGCATACACGTTGCCAATTCATGAGGCAATGGCCTCCCATGCAATTTTTATCTCCCCGCCACAAAAAATTTCGCATTATTTTCTCGAGCTCTTTCACAAGCCATGACGGAAAATCGAAAACTTGCATATAATAAATGGGGATAGCGTTTTATACCGAATTTACAAGTGTCAAGCGTCCTCCGGTTGATAACATCTTACTCTTCCAAGTGGCGAGCCGCGCTTGCATTTTGTTTATAAGTGGTAGAAAATGAATGCGTTTTGGTTTTTTGATGGAGAGGGGTAAGCCAAGATATTTGATCGGGAGATTTCTCTTGGGACAACCGAGAATATTCGCAATAGTCGCATGGTGTTCCTCGGGAATGGATATGGGGACGAAAGCGCTTTTAGATTTATTTATGGATAGTCCCGTGATGTGAGAGAAAAGGTCAAGTGCATAACTTACCAATTTTAAATTTTGTGGTGTTGCTTCCACAAAAATAATTGTATCATCGGCGAATTGCAATGTTCGTGGTGGTAGGATTGCATTCGCCGACATAAGAGGCTCCAAATTGCGCATAAAAACTTGGAGGACATCGACTACAATATTGAATAGCATCGGAGATAAAGGATCACCTTGGCGTAGGCCTTTTTGGTGGAGAAAAGTGGGTCCCTCCACCCCATTTATCCATATAGAAGAGCTCGAGGATTTTAAGAGGTTTTGTATCCACGAGATCCAAAGATCGGAGAACCCCCTCGCCTTAAGAAGCTTGAGTAGAAAGGGCCATGCAACACTATCGAAAGCTTTTGAGAAGTCGACTTTGAGCATTACCATCGGAATTCGTCTTTTGTGATAGAGAGTGAGAATTTCCCGCGTTGACAAAAAGGTGTCAATGATGGATCGATCTTTAATGAAAGCGGTTTGGTTTTTATGGATTAGGGAGGGAAGAATCGGTTGTAACCGCATGGCTAGAAGTTTCGTGAGCAACTTAACCGGTGTGTTGAGGATACTAATGGGTCTATAATCTTCCACAAGTGTGGCCGCATCCTTTTTAGGGATCAAAGAAATTGTACCCTTGTTGATCCGCCATAGGTCAAGAGAGTTCGATTGGAATTCGGTCACCATCTTAAGCACATCGTATTTTATTATGTGCCAATACGTTTGGAAAAACTCGGTAGGGATGCCGTCCGGCCCACATGCTTTGCCTTTCTTGAGTGATTTAACCGTATTTGTCACTTCATCTTCACTTATTTGTGTATCCAAGAGTCCATTGAGATTAGGACCATTCGGATAAAGGAAATTAAAATCAATCATACCGGTATTATCCTCCGCTTGTCGGCCGAGACTTGCTTTGTAGAAATCCGTGAAGGCTTGGAGTATATCGGTAGTGGTGGTGAGGGTTAAACCTGAAGAAGATAAGGAGGAGATGTGGTTACGCATGCGTCGCGAAGACGCAATTGCATGGAAGTATTTCGAATTGTTATCGCCCAACTTGAGCCAAACACAAGAGGAGCGTTGTTGCCATTTGACTTCCTTAAGAGAAGTTAGGAGATATAGGTGTTCACGCAATTCAATTCGAAATCGAAATTCATTTGTGGATAGCGTTCTCGATTCCTCTATTTTATCGAGTGATTGTATGATAGTTTTTGTGGAATGAATGTCCGAAGAGGACTTGGCGAACTTGTTCTCTGCCCAGCTCCTCAACATATGGAGCGTGTTAGCAACTTTAATTGTGAAACTCTTGGCCCCACAATTTCCGTTATAGGAGCAAACCCAGTTTGTATTAATGAGGTTCTCGCACTCAACGAATTTCATCCAAAATCTCTCAAAACGCAACGCTCTTTTTGGTTTTTTTTCATCGTTGAGGAGAAGAAAAGAGATTGGAACATGGTCCGAAGTGACCATAGGGAGATCCGTCACTCGAGGAATGAGGTTGAGATTGAGGAAGTGTTTCGAAATGAGAACTCTATCAATTTTTGTTAGGGTCGGAATTTGTCTCTTATTCGTCCATGTGAACTCTCGGCTTCTTAATGGGACTTCTAGTAATTCAAGCTCATCGATTTGGTTGTTGAAGAGAGGCGCAAAAACTAGGTTCGGAGTGGAACTCGTTGATTCATTTCTCGATCTTATGATATTAAAATTCCCCATCATGATCCACGGCATGACCGAGGGCGGTTTAATATCTCTTAACTCATCCAGGAAAGAAGATTTGAGAGCGAGTTCGGTGGGACCGTATACGTTTGTGAGATAGAAGAGAAATCCGTCCGCACCTTTGAGTGTGATGCTAAGCGTAAAAATTCCTATATGCACGTCTACAAGCTGAAAGGAGTCCTTCCACGCTATTAGCAACCCCCCCTTCGAACCAAGAGATGGTTTGAACTCATAAGAGGAGAAGGCAGCGGGACAAAAATTCTTAACATCAAAGATGGATATAGCTTCTAATTTCGTCTCTTGAAAAAAAATAATACTACAACTTGCATCACGAATCGAATCTTTTAAAAGCTTACATTTGTCTCTACTTCCTAGACCACGAATGTTCCAAGACAAGAAATTACAAGATTTGAATAACATAAAATTAGAAAAACATCAAGAGAGAGACATCAAGAAATTTTTTGGTCGAGATGACTAGTCATCCAGACCCTCCTCATCATAGTCCACTAGCTCTACATCATCATCCCCCTCCTTCCCCAAACCCGTGTTTTCGTTTGTTTTATAGTCACTATCAGTGGTAGCGACAGTCCCTCTTTTTTCGCTAGCACTATCGTCCTCACTTTTGTCATAGTCAGAGGCAAACTCATCCTCAGACTCATAGTTGTCTTCGCAATGAGGTTGGTTATCTAGTACAAGAGAAGAGATTAGATTGATTTATGTAAATTAGAGATCGGGACAATAGCTAAGTTGTTATCCTCAATTGTTTCCGGTCGAGTGGTACTCGCTGAACCCACTAATAGCGTTGATTTTGCCATATCGAAACCACACAAGAATTTCAACTGAGCAATTGAAACAGGAGATAGAGGGGTGGAATGGCTTGCTTCACGCTCGAGAAGAGTCAGAATCTCCTCTCTACGAGCTTTCCTGTTTTGCTGTGAGGTGTTTTTAGTTATGGGCTTGGGCCGTGACTTTTTGATTTGTGGGAGTGGGCTCGCCCCATCCAAGAAGGTGATGGCTTTCTTTTTTCTTTCAGATCTTCGTGGATGATTTTCTTGGATGCTCACCTCTGTAATTTGATCTTTTTTTGGCGACCCATTATCCTTAATCGGGCCCTTTTTTTTGTCTAAAAGCCCAGTCACTTTTTTTCTCCGAGTATATGTTTTTGCCAGAGAGTTTAAAAGAGTGGGTTTCTTAAGAGAAATAAAATTAGTGTTCTTAGTTTTGGACTTACATGGCAAGATGGACTCGTCAGATTGCATTAATGCCTTTCCCTTCTCAGTATGGCGTGCAGCCCCATCCTTCTGACCTGGTGCTGCAGAGTTTCTTAGACTTTCCTTGTCAGTCCCATATGTCTTTTCCATAAGAGGAAATTCTGTTGTTGTGGCAGAGGGGCCCGACCCCTTTTCAGCTACCCTTATTTTATTAACTGGACGGTCCAGTGCAGTAATGGCGACCAAAGCTTTTTCGTTAGGGCCTCCTGATGTCGCGTTGGCGTTATGGTGGTGGATACCAAGCTTCGTGGCGAGCATCGATTTGCCGAGCGATTCCGGCACCGCTTCCCACACCTGCTTGAGCCAGTCTTCGTCCATGGCAACTAATGGAGTTGCCATTTCCATTGGTGGCGGGGAGGGAAGGTCCGCGTTTGGCGACAGATCCGGCGAAAAAGTCGTGATGGTTGTAGCTTGTCTATCCGGATCCTCTTCTTCCTGCAAAATTTCCGCCATGACCATATCATAGTGATCTTCCTGCTGTGGGGAGGGGTCTGGTGGAAGCGAATAGTGCAGGGGCTCTTCGCTGCGGCTGAGGAAGTGAACCGGTACCTTGTGTATCGCTCCCCTGACCTTGTATCCGATTGCTCGCGGAATGAGTTTAAGGTCGGATGTTGCGAACGCTATCCGCAGTTTCTCCATTGATGAGAGTTCGGAGAGGGAGCCATGATCGAGTATGACACCGATTGGGACAAAAATTTGGAAGAGTTCCTCGATCCGCCATCCCGTTGGAGGCAAATTGACCAAATCAACCCACACTCGATGCGCGTAGCTCTCAATTGTCGAGTCCATGGTGATTTCCCAGGGGAAGGGTATGAAGTGAGCACGTCGAATTGCTCCCAACTCCTCTGCAATGAAACGTTTGCGATCGACTCCTTCTGGCAGTAGTAGTAAGGAGCGATCCTTACCAAGGTATACAAGTTCGTAGTCGTCACTCCACACTCTTGCCTTATCAAGGAGGATTCGAAGCGCGAAAGAGTTGTGATGCTCTACGTGCTTAGCATCAAGTACTACCGCCTGTTTGAGTCGAGTTAATTCTTCATGGTGCTGGATGGAGGGTCGAACATGGCACACTAGCAGGTCCGGTCGGTCACTGGGGAGGCTCTCTTCTCCGAAGATACCTCTGGGTTCCAGCGGATCGTGAGCTTTGATCGGCAAGGCAGGTAGTCGTGGCCCATTTATCATTCGCTGCGAGCGAGGTGAAGCATCGGGGCAGTCTTTGGCCATATGTGCCGTGGACTCACAGTGAAGGCATTTCCTCGCGTTTTTGCACTCTCTGGTATAGTGACCGGACTCAAAACAGCGATAGCAGCATCCTTTCCACCCTGGGTGGTGTGGATTTGTCCTCCATGATACTTTCTTGCGGGTGGGAGAGAGAGGCTCTGTTGGGGAAGAAGGTGACGAAGGAGCTGGCCTCTTTCGAGAAGACTCAGCAGCCGCTGTGTGGAGAGCGCTATTTGGCTGCATGGTTGGTCTCTGTTGGGTAAAAGCTTGGTTTGGTATAGGTAGTAATGCTGGTAGTTGTGAGTTAATGGTGGTGGTAGCTTGACGAGCCAGGAGATGTGAGTTGCTTGTGGGTTGAGTGGGGGTCCGTCATGACTGACACTTTGTCCGTCATGACTGACTATGCCCATATTAAAAAAAATTTAGAAAAATTTTACACTGTCCGTCATGACTGACACTTGGTCCGTCATGACTGACTTAAAAAATTTTCTACTGTTCGTCGTGACTGACTTAAAATTTTTTTACGTTCTGTTTGGATCATCCTTGAGGTCCGTCATGACGCAATAAACAGTGCGTCATGACTGACTTCACATGTCCGTCATGACTCAACAACTTGTGTCAAGACGAACTATACAAAACATTTTTGTTGTCCAAACCTGGGGCTAAACTCATGTCCTCTGTCACGACTCACTCTCAGTGCGTCACGGCTGACTGTATAAGTCCGTCATGACTCACTTCTGTGCGTCATGACTGACTGTACAAAACAATTTTGTACAAATTTCCAGGAGTTTATTCGTGCCTTGTCCGTCATGACTGACCAAATGGTCCGTCGTGATGGAACTAGTTAATACAGTCCGTCATGATGCACATCTTGGTGCGTCATGACTGACCATTATAACTCTGAAAATCCAGCTTTTGACTTGCAATTTTAACTGAAATTAATCGTTTCGAAAATGATTAATCATGAAACATTTTCATGATTACTTCTAGATACTTTTGATCATCATATGATCAAACTCTAGTAAGATTTTCATGGTCCTAATTTTGTAACTACATGAATTATGTCCTAAATCTACATGAAATTTCGAATAACTTTTATCCGAAATCGATTCGACTCTCGAATCGCGACGATCGCTCTGATACCACTGTTGAAAAACGGCGTCACTACCGAGCCCCGCGCAGCGGATGTGAGGCCCGATCTGATCCGATCCCGAGGACCACGTTGTCGATATGAGAGTACAAATCCTAATTCTACATGCAACTACCTATGAATATAACGATTATATACATAGAATCATACCACGTGAAATTGATCACGGAGACGGGTTGATTCACGATTAGTTGTTGTTCTTGCTTGCTTCGATTCCGGTAACACGCACGTCCCACGCCCGCGCAATTCGACACCTAGATTGAAGCTCCGATTTGTCGTATACAACCGGAATTTCTCCGATTCGTCTCCGACCTTGCTCGAACTTGATCACCACAGAAAGTTTCAGCCGAAACTTCTCTACTCGTATCCACCTCGAACTTTCGTCTCTCGGTTACGCACAATTCCCCTAGAATTGATGTAAACTTGCTCAAGATCTAATCTTTTTCTTCTCACGTTCTAACTTATCTCACAAGTCTTTATATCTCAGAATTGAGCCAGAGAGAGGATGAATGGCTGGCCATGATCTTATAATAAAGCCACCATTAATAGGGCATTAATGAGTATCTTAAGAAAAAACTGCCAAATCAGAATTTGAATCACAGTGCGTCATGACTGACCTGTTATGGTTACTAATTCAGCCGTTACTCTAATGCTCCGTCATGACTGACCAACATGTCCGTCATGACTGACCATCAGTCCGTCATGACTCTATACTCACAAATTGGTTACTCAGAAATCCTCTTTGGTCCGTCATGACTGACCAACCAGTCCATCATGACTGACTGTGTATAATTCTGTGTAATCTGATAATTAACCTATTGGTCCGTCATGACTGATCAACCAGTCCGTCATGACTGACTATGTTATTTTTGTCAGATTTGCATAATCTTATTATGCATCCAATCATATCGACGAACGCGTACGTTAGGGATGTCAACGGGGCGGGTCGGGTTCGGGTAAGCCTTCCCCATACCCGAACCCGAAATTTCGGGTATTACTCGAACCCGAACCCAAAATACCCGCGGGTAAAAATCTGTACCCGAACCCGAACCCGCGGGTAAATTTCTACCCGCGGGTATTACCCGTTACCTGAAATTTTATCTTTTTTTATTTCTGCGACCTCTCTCTCTCTCTTTCCGCGACCTCTCTCTCTTTCCGCGACCTCTTTCTCTTCTGCTTTGTTTGGCTTGGAGTTGGCGATTGGCGACTGGCGTTGGCGATTGGCGATTGACGATTAGGGTTTCTTGGCTTGGAGTTGGCGATTGGGGTGGCGACTCTCGACCGCGACGCAACCCTCGACCCTGGACACTCGACCGCGACGCGAGTGCTGAGACTGCGTTGGCGATTGTTGGTGATTAGGGTTTCTTGGCTTGGAGTTGTGGTGACGCGATTGTTGGCGACGCGAGTGATGTGGCTTCGAGTCTTCGACTGTGGCGATTAGGGTTTCTTCGACTGTGGCGATTAGGATTGGCGATTAGGATTGCTGTAAATACAATCCAGCACAAGTTTCGGGTAATCTCTATTGCCATTGGCGATTAGGGTTTGGATATGTAATTATAGTTTCGGGTAATTTTCGGGTACGGGTTCGGGTAACCCGCGGGGCGGGTAGTAGTCCGTCCGAACCCGAACCCGAACCCGGACCGGGTAATTTTTTTCGGGTAAAACCCGACCCGCGGGTATTTTTTTCGGGTATTACCCGCCCCGTTCGGATCGGGTACCCGCGGGTTCGGGTTTTACCCGGCCCATTGACATCCCTACGTACGTTCATCTATCCTCATGTGTACAATAACCTAGTTGGTCTGTAACTGTATTTTCTTCAGAAGACAAATCTGAGAGAGTATTTCGTTGTTTCTTGAGGTATTTTCGATTTTTGTTAGATTTTTAGTATTTCGGATTGTTTAATTGGTATTTTGATTGATTTTTGACGATTTAAATGCTGGTTTTCATCTAGTTAATCCAACATTTGGACTGTTTCATTCAGCTGAGGTTAAATCTGGCGAAGAAGAACCATAGGAAGAGAGAGAGGGAGGAGAGAGACGAGAATGAGAAGAAGGAGAGAGAAGCCAAGAAGGTCAAGAGAGACGAGGAGAAAAAAGAGGGTGAAAAGAAAGAAAAAGAGGGTGAGAATAACAAGGACGAAGAGAATAAGGACGAAAAGACGAGTGTGGGCGAAAATAAAGAGGATAATGAGGATGAAAATGAAGATGAAGAATTGGAAGAGGAAGAGGAAGATGAGGAAGAAGAAGACGATGATGATGATGAAGAAGAAGAAGAAGAAGAAGTGTTACAGGAGATTATAGAAGAAGAAATCGAAGAAATTAAAGAGGTTTTTTAATTTATATTTTATTGATTTTATGTGATTTATATAAGATAATGATTTGATTTATGTACATTGTATAGAAAAAGAAGAAAGGAGAGGGGGCGAAATTAACTGCAGAGAATGGGAAAAAGAAGAGCACTGGAGAGGAAGATAAGGTCAAGGGAAAATAGTCTTTAACGTTTTAATTAGACCAATCAAGTCCCTTAACTCTTTTATTTACTATAATTTTACTATAATTAAGTCCTTTTATATGTTAAGTGCTGACTAGGCTGTTAAATGATGACATGGCGACATGTTACAAGAATTATTTGATGACATTATAAAATTTATTTTTTATATTTTTATAATATCAAATGAATATTTATTTAAATAATATATTATTTACATGAACCCCATGAACCAACTCATCTCTCCCAAATATCATTTCTTCATTTTCTTTCTAAAAATCAAGCTACGTCACTGGGCCCTTCATCATCTCTTCTCCTATTTTTCCCATTCGCTATTCTCGCATGAGTTGCGCCTGAATTGTGTCTCTCCTCTTTTCGGCGGAGCTCCTCTCCTCGCATGTGTTGGACACTACAACATTCCTTGCTTTTTCTCCCTCTCTCTTCTCCATATTTCTCCCAATATCAGGTTTTTTTTACTCTTCAATTTCGTTAAATTGATGTACATCATTGATCGGAGGCTTGATATCTGAAGCGATCTATTTGAAGTAGTTGATGTATATCGATTAGAATTCACTATCAAGGGTTCCATGTACTTGAGATAGCTTGATATCTATTTGAGTTGGGGATTTTATCTTCAAATGAGAATTGATTTGTTGATCATTAATTGTTTTGTTTAGCATTTTTATATCCAAATGGTACTAATTAGGATTATATTTTTAAATTTTTGGATATTTTTGAAAAAATTTCAATCTGAATAATTTTCCAAGTTTTTAGAGAATGTTTGAAGAATTTTTGAAAAATTTAGAGGAATTTTGGTGAGTTTTGGAAGAATTTTGGGTATGGATGTAAAAAGACAGAAATTGGTTTTAGTTATGAGAGGGACTTATTTGTAAAAAAATGAATTTTCGGCGAACTGGTATGAAAATTGTGCAAAAATGTAGTGGATTTTCAAAAGCTGTATAGAAGAAGGCTTCAAGAGTGTGTACCGAGAAGTGAATACAAAGTGAAAATATAGAAAAACAAGGGGTTTATTTGAAATATTACTCTCTTAACGGGTTATCGGGTCTGTTGTGCTTCTAGAATTTGGAAGAAAAGTGGCTTATGCAAAATCTGTGATTTTACTAATTAATTCTAGAATTTAGAATGAATTTAATTGATAATTAAATATGCACGATTAACAATTTTACCAAACAACAAAATCATTTGGTGTTTCGGAGTTCTCAAATCCAATTTACATTTCTTTGAGTTTAGAACTAAGTCAAGCAATACAAATAATTAAAAAAGCAACTAACAAATACATTTTTTTCTTTTTGAAAGAGATCGGCGAAGTGCCGAGCTCACTGTATAGAATTAAATAATGAGTTTGAAATTAAAAAATCTTTGAAATGTACATGAAATATACACTATAACTCATCCTATTACCAGCAAAAGAAGGAGAAAGAGACTGAGGGGAGGAAGCGCCTAACTAACAAATAATTTTGTTCATAAAAAAATAGATTAAAATAAATTATAATTCCAAGGGCTTTCTTCAAAATTTCGACTTGAATTAAGGTGATCTTGGTTGAAAATTTGTAGCATAATTTCGCACAATTTCGACTTGAATTAACCTGTTGTGGTAGAAATAAAGGAGATTGTCAGATTCTTTCATGGTAAAATGAGGGGCATGTATGGAATTTTATATGTTTAAAAAGGGGAGGAATTTTATTATAATTCCAATACAAGAGAGCATGAGGAAAGTGGTTAACGCGCAGATCAAAATGGAGTCATAGTCAGATCCTATTCCGAGGTTCGAGAGAAGAACTCTCACTCCTGCCTGCTCCAGAATTTGTGGCGTGTAATACATTATACATGACCATATTTATCCCCGAAACTAAAAAAACAAAAAAAGTCAAATTCAATTCGATATTTGTATTTCGTGGAATTCCATATATACCCTTACAATGCTTCTAAATATCAAACATACCCTTCTAAAATTGTGAAATATGATCTTTCCAACAAAAAGAATCAGATCATGGTGGTGGCGCATAAAATTGTTTGAGATGCAATCATGTGGTAAAAGTCCAATACCTAAATCCGGGATAAATAGATATAGAAATCAGATAGATCACTGCTTAGTTAAGAATTTCTTAGTTTTATTTTCAGTATTATTCTGACAATTCCCATCATGTAAACACTTTGTTTATGATTAATACAAATTGAAAAGTCGAGGTTTTTCTTCAAAAAAATATTTGTGAAATATGAAATTTTCTATGTTTTATAAGAGAAAATAAGATACATGTTGGAGGATTTGGACCGAGACGCCAACAAGCATGCTTGACACCTGGTTCGAGGAGTTTGCCCCCATACACAACGGTTATTCAAACTTTCGGAGGTGTGAGCCATGATGTTCGCCGGCCACCTGCAGTATCCCGTCCAGCACAAGCGGCGAGGATCTCCGACGAGAAGGATGGGCTCAGGCAAGAAGAACGGAGAAGGCGAGAAGAGAAATAGGGTGTATTCAGGGTTTATGTTTTGGTTTTGTTGTAGCTCGATTTTTAGAAAGGAAATAAAGAAATGGTATTTTGGGGAGATGGGTCTGGTTTATGGTTGGGAGAGATGGGTCTGGTTCATGCGATTCATGTAAATAATATATTAGTTAATAAATATTACTTTGATATTATAAAAAAGTGGAAAATAAAATTTAACATGTCATCAAATAATTCTTGTAACATGTGCCAGGTCATCATTTAGCAGTCTAGTCAGCACTTAACGGATGGACGGACTTAATTATACCAAATAAAGGAGTTAAGGGACTTGATTAGTCTAAATAAAACGTTAAAGACTTAATTGAACTTTCTCTAAAAGGTCCTTATCGACCACTTCTTTTTTCTTCTCCTAAGTCTGTTTTTAGTCCCTTACCTTTTAGAGAAAGTTCAATTAAGTCTTTAACGTTTTATTTAGACTAATCAAGTCCCTTAACTCCTTTATTTGGTATAATTAAGTCCTTATTCTCTTCGTCCTTGTTATTCTCACCCTCTTTTTCTTTCTTTTCACCCTCTTTTTTCTCCTCGTCTCTCTTGACCTTCTCGGCTTCTCTCTCCTTCTTCTCCTTCTCGTCTCTCTCCTCCTTCTCTCTCTTCCTATGGTTCTTCTTCGCCAGATTTAACCTCAGCTGAATGAAACAGTCCAAATGTTGGATTAACTAGATGAAAACCAGCATTTAAATCGTCAAAAATCAATCAAAATACCAATTAAACAATCCGAAATACTAAAAATCTAACAAAAATCGAAAATACCTCAAGAAACAACGAAATACTCTCTCAGATTTGTCTTCTGAAGAAAATACAGTTACAGACCAACTAGGTTATTGTACACATGAGGATAGATGAACGTACGTAGGGATGTCAATGGGCCGGGTAAAACCCGAACCCGCGGGTACCCGATCCGAACGGGGCGGGTAATACCCGAAAAAAATACCCGCGGGTCGGGTTTTACCCGAAAAAAATTACCCGGTCCGGGTTCGGGTTCGGGTTCGGACGGACTACTACCCGCCCCGCGGGTTACCCGAACCCGTACCCGAAAATTACCCGAAACTATAATTACATATCCAAACCCTAATCGCCAATGGCAATAGAGATTACCCGAAACTTGTGCTGGATTGTATTTACAGCAATCCTAATCGCCAATCCTAATCGCCACAGTCGAAGAAACCCTAATCGCCACAGTCGAAGACTCGAAGCCACATCACTCGCGTCGCCAACAATCGCGTCACCACAACTCCAAGCCAAGAAACCCTAATCACCAACAATCGCCAACGCAGTCACAACACTCGCGTCGCGGTCGAGCGTCCAGGGTCGAGGGTTGCGTCGCGGTCGAGAGTCGCCACCCCAATCGCCAACTCCAAGTCAAGAAACCCTAATCGCCAATCGCCAACGCCAGTCGCCAATCGCCAATCGCCAACTCCAAGCCAAACAAAGCAGAAGAGAGAGAGGTCGCGGAAAGAGAGAGAGAGGTCGCAGAAATAAAAAAAGATAAAATTTCAGGTAACGGGTAATACCCGCGGGTAGAAATTTACCCGCGGGTTCGGGTTCGGGTACAGATTTTTACCCGCGGGTATTTTGGGTTCGGTTTCGAGTAATACCCGAAATTTCGGGTTCGGGTATGGGGAAGGCTTACCCGAACCCGACCAGCCCCGTTGACATCCCTAACGTACGCGTTCGTCGATATGATTGGATGCATAATAAGATTATGCAAATCTGACAAAAATAACATAGTCAGTCATGACGGACCAATAGGTTAATTATCAGATTACACAGAATTATACACAGTCAGTCATGATGGACTGGTTGGTCAGTCATGACGGACCAAAGAGGATTTCTGAGTAACCAATTTGTGAGTATAGAGTCATGACGGACTGATGGTCAGTCATGACGGACATGTTGGTCAGTCATGACGGAGCATTAGAGTAACGGCTGAATTAGTAACCGTAACAGGTCAGTCATGACGCACCATTTCGTCAGTCATGACGGACTGTGATTCAAATTCTGATTTGGCAGTTTTTTCTTAAGATACTCATTAATGCCCTATTAATGGTGGCTTTATTATAAGATCATGGCCAGCCATTCATCCTCTCTCTGGCTCAATTATGAGATATAAAGACTTGTGAGACAAGTTAGATCGTGAGAAGAAAAAGATTAGATCTTGAGCAAGTTTACTGCAATTTTAGGGGAATTATGCGTAACCGAGAGACGAAAGTTCGAGGTGGATACGAGTAGAGAAGTTTCGGCTGAAACTTTCTGTGGTGATCAAGTTCGAGGAAGGTCGGAGACGAATCGGAGAAATTCCGGTTGTATACGACAAATCGGAGCTTCAATCTAGGTGTCGAATTGCACGTGCGTGGGACGTGCGTGTTACCGGAATCGAAGCAAGCAAGAACAACAACTATTCGTGAATCAACCCGTCTCCGTGATCAATTTCACGTGGTATGATTCTATGTATATAATCGTTATATTCATAGGTAGTTGCATGTAGAATTAGGATTTGTACTCTCATATCGACAACGTGGTCCTCGGGATCGGGTCAGATCGGGCCTCACATCCGCTGCGCGGGGCTCGGTAGTGACGCCGTTTTTCAATAGTGGTATCAGAGCGATCGTCGCGATTAAAGAGTCGAATCGATTTCGGATAAAAGTTATTCGAAATTTCATGTAGATTTAGGACATAATTCATGTAGTTACAAAATTAGGACCATGGAAATCTTACTAGAGTTTGATCATATGATGATCAAAAGTATCTAGAAGTAATCATGAAAAAGTTTCATGATTAATCATTTTCGAAACGATTAATTTCAGTTAAAATTGCAACTCAAAAGCTGTTTTTCAGAGTAGGTCAGTCATGACGGACCGTTTGTCAGTCATGACGGACCATACAGATCGTGCAGTCCAAGAGTTGGATTTTCAGAGTTATAATGGTCAGTCATGACGCACCAAGATGTCCATCATGACGGACTGTATTAACTAGTTCCATCACGACGGACCATTTGGTCAGTCATGACGGACAAGGCACGAATAAACTCCTGGAAATTTGTACAAAATTATTTTGTACAGTCAGTCATGACGCACAGAAGTGAGTCATGACGGACTTATACAGTCAGCCGTGATGCACTGAGAGTGAGTCATGACAGAGGACATGAGTTTAGCCCCAGGTTTGGACAACAAAAATGTTTTGTATAGTCCGTCTTGACACAATGTTGAGTCATGACGGACATGTGAAGTCAGTCATGACGCACTGTTTATTGCGTCATGACGGACCTCAAGGATGATCCAACCAGAACGTAAAATTTTTTTAAGTCAGTCACGACGGACAGTAGAAAATTTTTTAAGTCAGTCATGACGGACCAAGTGTCAGTCATGACGGACAGTGTAAAATTTTTCTAAATTTTTTTTAATATGGGCATAGTCAGTTATGACGGACAAAGTGTCAGTCATGACGGACCCCCACTCAACCCACAAGCAACTCACATCTCCTGGCTCGTCAAGCTACCACCACCATTAACTCACAACTACCAGCATTACTACCTATACCAAACCAAGCTTTTACTCAACAGAGACCAACCATGCAGCCACATAGCGCTCTCCACACAGCGGCTGCTGAGTCTTCTCGAAAGAGGCCAGCTCCTTCGTCACCTTCTTCCCCAACAGAGCCTCTCTCTCCCACCCGCAAGAAAGTATCATGGAGGACAAATCCACACCACCCAGGGTGGAAAGGATGCTGCTATCGCTGTTTTGAGTCCGGTCACTATACCAGAGAGTGCAAAAACGCGAGGAAATGCCTTCACTGTGAGTCCACGTCACATATGGCCAAAGACTGCCCCGATGCTTCACCTCGCTCGCAGCGAATGATAAATGGGCCACGACTACCTGCCTCGCCGATCAAAGCTCACGATCCGCTGGAACCCAGAGGTATCTTCGGAGAAGAGAGCCTCCCCAGTGACCGACCGGACCTGCTAGTGTGCCATGTTCGACCCTCCATCCAGCACCATGAAGAATTAACTCGACTCAAACAGGCGGTAGTACTTGATGCTAAGCACGTAGAGCATCACAACTCTTTCGCGCTTCGAATCCTCCTTGATAAGGCAAGAGTGTGGAGTGACGACTACGAACTTGTATACCTTGGTAAGGATCGCTACTTACTACTACTGCCAGAAGGAGTCGATCGCAAACGTTTCATTGCAGAGGAGTTGGGAGCAATTCGACGTGCTCACTTCATACCCTTCCCCCGGTAAATCACCATGGACTCGACAATTGAGAGCTACGCGCATCGAGTGTGGGTTGATTTGGTCAATTTGCCTCCAACGGGATGGCGGATCGAGGAACTCTTCCAAATTTTTGTCCCAATCGGTGTCATACTCGATCATGGCTCCCTCTCCGAACTCTCATCAATGGAGAAACTGCGGATAGCGTTCGCAACATCCGACCTTAAACTCATTCCGCGAGCAATCGGATACAAGGTCAGGGGAGCGATACACAAGGTACCGGTTCACTTCCTCAGCCGCAACGAAGAGCCCCTGCACTATTCGCTTCCACCAGACCCCTCCCCACAGCAGGAAGATCACTATGATATGGTCATGGCGGAAATTTTGCAGGAAGAAGAGGATCGGGATAGACAAGCTACAACCATCACGACTTTTTCGCCGGATCTGTCGCCAAACGCGGACCTTCCCTCCCCGCCACCAATGGAAATGGCAACTCCATTAGTTGCCATGGACGAAGACTGGCTCAAGCAGGTGTGGGAAGCGGTGCCTGAATCGCTCGGCAAATCGCTCGGCACTGGAGAGGAAGATGAGGTCTGGTACAAATTTGGTGCAATTTTGAGTAGCAGATAAAAAGTTATTAACTATTTACAAAACAGTCCCTGGCATATTTGTGAAAATATCCAGTTAAGTTTTCGAATCAATATTAGTTCTGAACTGTTTTGCAAATTTAATAACTTGAGATCTGGAACACCAAATGAACTGATACTGGTATAGAATTGAAGTACGATCTTGGTATTATTCAGTGGTAAACTTGGTTTTGTTTATAATGGTCTAGGTATTTTACAATTCATACACAAACTTGTACAAACCCAAAGATTCACACAGTTTTACAATTAAGCCCTTGATCCAGGATATAAAGTCCAATATTCAAAATTCTATAACAAATGGAAAATAAAACCAAAACAGATGATTCAAAAAGGGTATGAAAATGTATGGTTTGATCTTGAATATCAATTAACTGGATAGATCCAGATCAATCTATAAATTAATTAAAAATGGTCAAGCTAGATGTTCTTTAAATTCGAATTCTGTGAAATTAGGTCAAAAATCTGGAAACTGGAATTTAGGTTTTGAGTGAAATTTAAAAATCAATAACAATTCAACCAAAATTCCAAATTTAAATCTGTAAAAAGGTATTTCAAGAACAGATCAATATATACAAGAATATGTATCTAGTGGCAATTAAAAAGTTATGAGTAATTCTATAATTAATTAATAAAGTTAGACAGTGATTAACAGAAATTAGGGTTTCATGACAAGGAAAATTCGTAATAAATTCAAATAAAATCCATAAAAATATGAAAAAGGTTTGTAATCATAATTAAGAAATATTACACATAAATAACACTGTTGGACACAATAAATCACCAAAACCAAGCTTTAAAACCCTAAATCTATACCAACAAGGAAAGAAATCACCTAAGTGCGTGAGAGAGTGGCTTAAGATTGCTCCTCCACCAAGGTTTGGGTCTAACGGGAGTTTATGAAGGATGGAGAGTGCTCAATTCTTCTCGACAACGCTCAATTTCCCTGAAAAACCCCTGAATAAATCTGAAATGCTCTTGCCAGGGGCATTTGGGTAATTTGGTTGAAATGGATATTGAAGAGGGTTGTATTGATCTCTCTTGAGTGTGTTCCAATGTCACCAACACCTCAACGCTCCTTCTTACTCGAGAACACACCTGATCTAGGATCTGGTATGAAGTGGGAAGTCGAATTCCCACTTATGGTGTCTCAGATCCCAAACAAACTCTCACAGATCCTTTCTTGTGGCTAGATTAAAGTGTTTCAAGCTTTGGAGTGGGATAAATTGGTCTCTCCTTCGAATCCCCTCGTTGTGAACCAAAACAGTGGCTTTTATAGGCAAAATTCGTGCTTCCTGGACCAAAGTCACCCAAACAAACTACACTATCACACTCCTCACGTTCCCACGATCGTTTCAAGTACCTGATCATGGAATTTGGTGCACCGGAGAGGAAGTTACATCCTCTCCAGTGATTTCGTCCAGAAATCTGGCACTGATTCGATTCAGTTCAATTTAATACACCAGAAGGGAAATGGAGAGGTCGATTAGGGACGAAATGGAGAGGTTGTAATGGCAGTTAGATCAGTTTGTTGTGCTGAAAGGTGTATTCTTCTGTGATCTTCTGTGGATTTTTCTTTGTAGCTATTCGTGCAAGGACCCATTTAACAGGGCATATTGGGCTTCAGTTTGGACTGCACAGAATATGGGCCACAGAAAATCATGCAAATAGTGCTGGGCTGATGTGTTTTTATTAGGTCGTTTGGGATTTGGTATGGGCTGTTCTGTGTGGTCATTCGTGTAACGAGTCACTTTGGTGTGGGACCCACTTTCTCTCTCATTCTTCATCCAAA